>VHKM01000014.1:0-600000 GCA_007210695.1 Neogobius melanostomus
AACGCATGTCACGACCACTGTTCTGTGGGAACCACAGGCATTTACTCTAAACTAGTCATTGGTATGAACTGTACTGCACACAAAACGACAGGTTACCCCACTATCGAGGTCAGTTAACACACGTCAGACCCACATGTACTTGTGGAACCACGCATTTACTCTGGAACAGTAATCATTGTATGAACTGTACTGCCACACAAACGACAGGTTTTACCCCACTATCGAGGTCCAGTTAACACACAGTCAGGACCACTGTTTTGGGGACCACAGCATTTACTCTAAACATTAGTCATTGGTATGAACTCTACTGCACACAAACGACGGTTTTACCCCACTATCGAGGTCATTAACACACGTCAGGACCACTGTACTTGTGGACCAAGCATTTACTCTAAACATTAGTCATTGGTATGAACTCTACTGCACACAAACGACAGGTTTTTACCCCACTATCGAGTCCAGTTAACACACGTCAGGACCACTGTACTTGTGGAACCACAGCATTTACTCTGAACAGTAATCATTGGTTATGAAACTGTACTGCACACAACGACAGGTTTACCCCACTATTCAACGGTCCAGTTAACACACGTTCAGGGACCACTGACTTGTTGGGGACCACAGGCATCTTCTAAACATTAGTCATTGGTATGAACTCTACTGCACACAAACGACAGGTTTACCCCACATATCGAGGTCCAGTTAACAACTCAGGACCACTGTACTTGTGGGAACCAACATTTACTCTGAACAAGTAATCATTGGTATGAAAACTGTACTGCACAACAAACGACAGGTTTTTACCCCACTATCGAGGTCCAGTTAACACACGTCAGGACCCTGTACTTGTGGGACCACAGCATTTACTCTAAACATTAGTCATTGGTATGAACTCTAACTGCCACACAAACGAACGGTTTTCCCACTATCGAGGTCCAGTTAACACCACGTCAGGACCACTGTACTAGTGGGACCACAGCATTTACTCTAAACATTAGTCATTGGTATGAACTCTTACTGCACACAACGACAGGTTTACCCCACTATCAAGGTCCAGTTAAACACACGTCAGACCACTGTTCTTTGTGGGAACCACAGCATTTACTCTGAACAATTTAATCATTGGTATGAACTCTAGTGCACAAGGCCACTGTTCTTGTGGGACCGCAGGGGAGCCTGGTATAAAAACTGTATGCATGTATCAGTGTAAAGCAATTCTTGTTTCACTAAAAGATCTCATAGCAAACATCAGGGCCACTGTTTTTATGGAGAATGCAAAAAGTTCCTGTGAATTAATTTCTTTGTAGTTCACACTAGAGTGTATTACCCAATGTTTGTGGGGTCCGTGGTCGACTTACAAAGAAACGCAACAGTGCATTTTCTTATCTTTCCTTTCTGAGCATCAAGTAACCAGGCCATGTACAACATGGCATCACTATAGGTGTATCTTTAGTTGTACGTCACGTCTCCCCTTCCATACAGGTCAGTTAAGACCTCTATGCAGAAGTGATACTATTTTACATTATTTTTAGCATGGCTAAGAATTGTCTTTAGATGTCTGTGCAGGCTTTCAGTCGTAGAGGGAGTTGTCTATCTTAGATGAACGTTCTTGAGTCATCTTCTGTACTCTGTGCGCTGTCCTACACTTTTAACTACCAGTGACAGAAGTGACCCAAGAACCTCGTAAGGCTTTAGATATACTCGCAACATAAAAATATGCCATTGAGGTAGTGACTGGGCGATATGGCCTATAATCTCTTCACGATATAAAAAAAAATGAATATCACGAATAAAGATATATTTGACGATTATAACAGACAATGAAACAATTCCAGGCCTTACCCTCCTATTTTGGAAGTTTAATGCAAAGATATTGCATTCTTTTTTTTTAGTGCCATACTAATTTCCTCACGTTTACATCCTTCATTTCATTTCATTAAGCACCTGCCCCTGTGTCCTCGTCAGTGTTTATGCTGCTCTGCTGGAGCGAGTGCAACATAAATAATCTTCCACCAACGATATAAAAAGACAACGATATCAAAAATATATTGCGATAACGATATGTGATACGATATGGCCCACCCTACATTGAGTGTACTGTTAATCTTTACATTGGTCACAGGTGTAATTCACAAAAATTCAAGTAAGAATGGTTAAAGTTAACTACCATTGTGTTAATTTCTTAGGATGCAGCGAGCCCCAACTTTCCACTGGTTTCCTGAGGACCGCCATGTTCACGAACCAAGACCAAAGACTCAACGCGCTCCCAAAGCATTTCCAGGTAACTTAATTTATTTCACAGTGGGTCATATTACTGCTATTTGAAAAGCTTGCGTTAGCGTTTACCTGCCCGATTTTACCACAGGTCAAACACATGTCACGACCACTGCATTCTTGTGGGACACAGCATTTACTCTAAAACATTAGTCATTGGTATGAAACTCTACTGCACACAAACGACAGGTTCTTTACCCCACTATCGAGGTCCAAGTTAACACACGTCAGGACCACTGTTCTTGTGGGAACCACGCATTTACTCTTGAACAGTAATCCATTGGTATGAACTGTTACTGCACACAAACGACAGGTTTTACCCCACTATCGAGGTCCATTAACAAACGTCAGGACCACTGTACTTGTGGGGACCACGCATTTACTCTAAACATTAGTTCATTGGTTGAACTCACTGCACCACAAACGACAGGTTTTACCCACTATCGAGGTCCAGTTAACACACGTCAGGGCCACTGTACTTGTGGGACACAGCATTTACTCTAAACATTAGTCATTGGTATGAACTCTACTGGCACACAAACGACAGGGTTTTACCCCACTATCGGGTCCAGTTAACCACACGTCAGGACCACTGTAACTTGTGGAACCACGCTTTACTCTAACATTAGTCATTGGCTATGAACTCTACTGCACAAGACACTGTTCTTGTGGGGACCGCAGGGCCTGTTAAACTGTATGCATGTAATCAGTGTTAAAGCAAATTCTTGTCACTAAAAGATCTTCAAGCACACATCAGGGCCACTGTTTTTATGGAGAATGCAAAGTTCCTTGTGAATAATTCTTTGGTATACCTCTAGTGTGAACTTACAATGTTTGGCGTGGTCGACTACAAGAACGCAAAATAGTGCATTTCTATCTTTCCTTTTCTTGCCCTTGCTAGTCTTTATGCCAGTGTGATACTTTTTTTTAATTTGTAAGCCAAGATCTTCTAGTTTCTAAAAGTGTGTGTAGGATGAGTCGAGCAAGTTTACTTTGCCTAACCCAATATATTTTATGTTGGTAGAGATAACAGTTTTAGTAATGTAATGTTGATATAATTTCCGTTACAATTTGTTTCACAGCCTGTAGTAATTTCTTTGTGCTACAGCTATAATTAGCTACATCACATTTGGCTGTCCATACCCGTGACCCTCACCCCCGTCAGGGGGACAGCACGTTAATGGGCTAAACACAGCTTTATCTATTTCCCTATTGTCATGGTATATTTAAGCTTAATTTCTGTAAGTTTGTGTCTAATTTCTGTCATTTTTTTCCTCAGTATCCTTCAGTTTGTCAATCAGTCATCAAAAGAAAGTGGGAGAAGAGGAAGTACAAGCAGTTGAAGAGGCATCTGACTTCCTTCATAACCTCCCTTACTGTTTCCAAGCGAGGAAACAAGACTGCGGAGAATTGTCTATAACTTGAAAACGAAGCACTACAAATTAGAGATTGCGCTCCATTAAAATTTTTATTGGAAAAATCGGATCGTAGCCCTTAAAAAGAAACATTAAGCAAGGTTTTTTTCTGAGATGCTTTTGGGCTATGTGCACAGTGCCCCCATGTTATTTCAAATTAGCGACGGTTTCCTATCTTTTTACATTTACGATTTTGGCGGAAGTTCTCACACAAATGAAGAGATGGCTCAGATTTTGTAAAGGACGCGCATAAAAGTTTAGAATGTGACTGGAGAGGTTTTAAAAATTGATTGTAAGATGGAACGACTTCACTGGAGGAAACCTCCAGTCATAACAGTGGGTGATTTGTCTTAAGGCTAACCATAACACAAAATAATTTAAATTCAATTTAAAACTAGTGCAAGTTTTGACGAGTCTGCGCAAACGGGATCAAGTAAGTAGTTTAAATTTTATGAGTGGTTAACACATTATACTGTCATTATTGAACACTAGCCTTAAGTCGTGAGATAAAAGCTTCTCCTTTACGACCGGGGCAGATTCACATCCAACAAGCTTGTTAACAAGTTGCAGGACCATTCCAGTAACTCGCTGTCCTTTACAAAATCTTGACCCATCTCTTGATTTGTGTGGGACCCTGCCTAATCGTGTAAGTAAAAGACGGGTAGAAGGAGAGTGTCGGCTTTTTTCCAGCTGGAAATCATGTGGGACAGTGTGCAGCCATGAAACTTGCTCAATAAATTTAGATTTTGTTGCTGGAAATATAAGAAATTTTTGATTTTTATGCCTTAAATTCCTTAAACTTGTAATGATTTTTTCTCATGTCCGTAAATCTACAGGCATACGTTTTGAAATTGATATCTCTACATTTAAGTTTGATTTACCTTTTTTACTGCAGTGTCTCGCCTTATCATACGTCCCGATCAAAATTTAAAGACCTTTGCAAAATGGTAGAAACAAAGAAATCACATTTTGCATGGTTAGAACTTAACAAGTTTCCAGTAGAACTCAATATGCAACAAACAAGAAATGGGAGTGAGGACAAAAAAGGAGTAAACCTTTAATTTCCACTTGACTTTTTTTTGTTCCATACCCTCGTCATAGAATTCCTTAAAAAGAATCCTTTCTTGCCGTTTCCCACCTCAGCAGTGATGGCACGCAGCAAGAGACTGTGTATGCAGGCCACAACCTGACCACGTTTAAACATTGCTGTCAGGACGTCATGGAGTGGAGTACCTGACTGAAAATGACTTGAATGAACATTTGCACGATTTGTCTTTTAAGGCATGTGCGTCCTAAACTTTTTAGCAGCTGCAAAACGGTCTTAATTTAATTGTTTACTTCAATTTGTTGTTTTCAAATAAGAGTTATTCTCAATTTGTTTTGTGTGTACCAAACCGGGAGTTCTGATTGTATCGATCAGATCAAACCAGCAAATGTGCCCTCTTTTAATTGGAGTTAAACTTTTGATGGGCCTGTATAGAAATCTCTTCTTCCCACCTTTTTTTTCAATTAAGCAGCGTTGTTGGGACTACTCCATTTTAATGTTATCCAAACTATGATAATAGAAAAGCCTTCTACAATAGTAGTCTTGGTTACTTTGATTACGTTATTTCAAAAGGAAGGAAAGACTTTCCATTTGGGACTAGGATCGTCCAGTTCTTGACGCTGCAGCAATTGGATCTCAGTTGAGTGACATTTTTTTGCGGTCTTTCACTGACTTTTTTGATTCAAAAGTCATCTGAGGACTAATTACTACTTTGGTTCGCCCTTTTAAGGTGTTTAATAAGTTCATGTGAAGCGTTTCACAGTAAAATAACTCTCAAACCACCAGTAATTCTATTAGAGGTACGCCAATCAGATCAGTCACTGATCATAGGCCGTTCAGCAGATTTGTAAAATATGTTTGATCAACGTGGATTTCACTACATTCTTTCAATCTATATTCTGGTGAAATTACGCAGCATTGCACTGCTCTAAACCATAAATGTATTTTTTTATTTAATTTAGTGGTTACACAACAGCTCTGATTGTACTGCTCTAATTGTCGACTGTATCCCTCCCCACCCTTGGCCGGGCTCTTACTGTGACAGCAGCGTGTGTGTCGTGCTGTAACTAATCAAAACAAACCATGCCGAGAGTAGTTCTGCTATGCTTAAGACAAAAGCATAACGAAGGTTCATGACCATAAAATAGATATATGGACATATAACTTTCAGACATTAATTAGTAATATAACGGACTATTAAAAATACCTATACAATAAACTAGTAAATAAAGATAATGATTGAAGCACCTTATAATGTATACACAATTTCTTGATAGAAGTTTTCAAGGGCTGTTCAATCGTAATCAGTTGATTTACTTGGTTACAATGGGATGTTTTGTTTGTAACAAATATTAATTATCCCCAACTGTCAAAAGTTTGATGTGTTCTTTCAATCAATCAAAAATTGAATTAGTGATTACCTTCTTTCTATGGACTAAGTAACATTTTTGAGAGAGCAATTTTAAGAAGAGATATTTTTTCACAATATACAGGCAGGGCATTTTGTGTTCTGAATAGATTACTGAACGCTATAAACTATGTATGGTTGGGCTTTAAAGTATTTAAAAACCTAACTGTATATGATTGGTCTTAAAATATTTAAAAACCTGAAATGTGTATTTGCGTGGGGCTTAAGGTATTCAAAAACCTGAGACTGTGTATGAGTGGGCTTAAAAGTATTCAAAAACCTGAGACTGTGTATGAGTGGCTTAAAAGATATTCCAAACCTGAGATGTGTATAGTCGGCTTAAAAGTATTCAAAAACCTTGAGGACTGTGTATGGTGGCTTTAAAAGATTCCAAAACCTGAGACTGTGTATGAGTGGGCTTAAAAAGGTATTCAAAAACCTGAGGACTGTGTATGATGTGGGCTTAAAAGTATTCCAAAACCTGAGACTGTGTCATGAGTGGGGCTTAAAAAGTTATTCAAAACCGAGACTGTTGTATGAGTGGGCTTAAAAGTATTCAAAAAACCTGAGACTGTTGTATGAGTGGGCTTAAAGTATTCAAAAACCGGACTGTGTATGAGTGGGCTCACAAGTATTTAAAACCGTGGACGGTCCCCAGAAATATAGTAAAAGGTCAGTGTGGAATTTTTTTTGTGTGTATTGGGGTTTTTGAGTGGTGATATACTGTTTGTAAATTCTAGGGGAGACTTTGCCTGATATTTTTTTTGGATGCTGTAGACCCTACAGAAAGGGTGGTTCCCACAAGTGACGATTATAGTCAGGTGTCCCCACAATTGTGTGTTATGTGTGTTGTGTGTGTGTGTGTGTGTGGTTGTTGTGTGTTGTGTGTTGTGGTGTGTGTGGTGTGTGTGTGTGTTGTGTGTTGTGTGGTGTGTGTGTGTGTGCTGTGTGTGGTGTGTGTGTGATGTGTGTGTGTGTGTGTTGGTCTTTATTAACTTGTGCTGGACCAACACCTGAAATTTCACCCACGCTAGTGGGGACCAAAATTTTTGGGGGACCAAAAAACCCGGTCCCCACAAAGTTAACTATATTTTTGATGTAAGTAGGCTCTAAAGATGGCCCTGGAAATTTTCACGGGCTCCATAAAGTGACAAAAACCGCGTTTTCAAGTGTGTAAGTGGTGTATAACAGAATTTACTCAGTATCGGCCTCTAGTGGTCAGTGAGCTGTACATGCACCCATACCACACTTCTTACACACTTTGCTCAATGCGCATTGGCGCAAACTTGCCGGTCCTCACAAGTGATAAAACAAACTTTTATTTTACATTTTATTTTAATATGAAGGCTTTCAGAACAATACAGTAACTATATAGAACAGGGTGAACTCATGGCACGGACAAAAAGACATTTTACCACTGGGAGGAACAGAAGAGGCAAGAACATTTATTTGAAGGCTACCACCAAGAGTAAATATAAGGATGGAGGAGGGGCTATTTGGGATTTGCATGCAGTGCGAAGAATAGTCTCCTTGGAGAATTTCAGTCCAAAGTAGATACACTTGTGGATTCGAACACGATCCAGTATGTTTTCATGTGGAAACAACTCTGTAACATGGTAACAAGCTTAAAAAGAATATAATGCCGCATTCTTTAAACAAGAGTACGATGTTAGCTAATAAGCTGCCAATTAAACTAACTGGCTAGTACTAGCTAGCTGTTAGCTACAGACAAGCACATGTTTGTGATAGGGAAAACTCATCTTCAAGGTTAGAAGTTATTCATATTGTATGTTTTGATTGCTCAAATTCTAAAACTAACTTGAAACAGTGTACTACGTTAATTTATTTCAATGGTGGCGTGTGTGTTCACGTTTTAGGCATCGTTTCTTGTTCATTACAATTCCGGGGGTTCTTGGGCTTTGTCATTACTGTTTGATATGACAGTATCCAGCTGGTTAAGGTCAGGAGTGAAACGCTTAAATTTAGAAACGGGTAAAAACAATTAAGGTTAGCTTTAGGAAAATTGTTTTGTTGGTTTTTGGCATGATATTACTGCTCTTTAAACAAGCACAAGAACAAATGTATTCAATCAAAATGTATGTATGTTTTTTTTTTTTTCCAAGCATGTGATGCATCTCGAAGAAGACAGAAGCCTTGGTTAGACTTGTCAATGTGACCACCTTCATCCAGACTGTAAAATGAAAAAGGATGATTGTCTGAAATGGAAACCACATATATGTCTTCTGCTTTGAGGACATACATGCTGGAGAGGAAAATACCATACACCTACAGAGGAACTTATTGGGCCCATGGAGGAAAAAAGTACGTGTGAGTATTCCCACGACTGGAAAGCCTAACACAGACATCTAAAAGACAATTCTTAGCATGCCAAAAATAAATGTAAAATAGTTATCACTTGTGCATAGAGGTCTTAACTGACCTGTATGGAAGGGAGATGGTTAAACTTGGATGCTCAAGAAAATAAAAAAATGTTTTGTGTTTTCACATACATGCCATATCTCGATTTATTTATTGGTTTATTATTTGCTAAAGAGCTTATGCATGTGATGTCATGACAAGGAAATTGAGGTGCCTATGTCTGCCAATGTTCTTGGGTTGTTTTTTTTGAATTACCCCTCAATTTGATGTTGCATCTTCATGTATTAATGTAAGTCTGCATAACGCCATTGCAATACGTTTTTAATAAAGTGACGATTCATCCATTCTACTTCCGGGTAAAATAGAGCTTTAGCGTATCATTCTAATTAGATTTTACTCATTTTAACCTTGCTGTTGCAGCCGACTACAAGCTCTTTTAAGCATCTGATCGCAAAGAAATATTACATTACACGTAATTTCTTGAGTAATGGAATGGTAAAGTTAACTCCCATGTGTTATTTCTTTTAGGATGGAGCAGAGCCCCACTTTTCCACTGAGTTTCCTGAGACGCCATGTACACGACCAAGACCCAAAACCCAACGCGCTCCCAAGCATTTCCCAGGTAACTTAATTTATTTCACGTGGTCTATACTGTCTATTGAAATGCTTGCGTTGGCGTTTTTTAGCCTGCCTGATATTTACAGAAGGTAAAAACATGTCACGACCACTGTTCTTGTGGGAACCACAGCATTTACTCTAAACATTGTCATTGGTTGATGAAACTCTACTGCACAACAAACGACAGGTTTTACCCCACTATCGAGGTCCAGTTAACACACGTCAGGACCACTGTTCTTGTGGGGAAACCACAGCATTACTCTAAACATTTGCATTGTATGAACTCTACTGCACACAAACGACAGGTTTACCCCACTATCAAGGGTCCAGTTAACACACGTCAGGACCACTGTTTCTTGTGGGCCACAGCAATTTACTCTAAACATATAGTCATTGTATGAACTCTACTGCACACAAACGACAGTTTTACCCCACTATCGGAGGTCCAGTTAACACACGTCAGGACCACTGTTCTTGGGGACCACAGCATTTTACTCTAACATTAGTCATTGTAATGAACTCTACTGCACACAACGACAGGTTTTACCCCACTTATCGAGGTTCCAGTTAACACACGTCAGGACCCACTGTACTTGTGGGACCACAGCATTTACTCAAACATTATCATTGGTATTGAAACTCTACTGCCACACAAACGGACAGGTTTTTTACCCGGACTATCGACGGGTCCAGTTAAACACACGTCAGACCCACTGTTCTTGTGGGGACCACAGGCATTTATCTCTTAAACATTAGTCATTGGTATGAAAACTCTACTGCACACAAACGACAGGGTTTTACCCGACTATCGAGGTCCAGTTAACAACGTCAGGACCACTGTTCTTGTGGGAACCACAGCATTTACTTGAACAGTAATCACTGGTATGAACTCGAGTGCACAAGGCCACTGTTCTTGTGGGGACCGCAGGGCCTGGTATAAAACTGGATGCATGTATCAGTTTGTAAAGCAAATTCTTGTTTCACTAAAGATCTTCATAGCAACACAGGGCCACTGTTTTTATGGAGAATGCAAACGTTCCTGTGAATTAATTTCTTTAGGTATACACTCAGTGAAACTTACAATGTTTGTGGGGTCCGTGGTCGACTACAAGAAAAGCAAACAGTGCATTTTCTATCTTTTCCTTTTTCTGAGCATCAAGAGTTAACCAGGCCATGAACAACATGTGCCACTCACTATAGGTGTATCTTAGGTTGTACTAGTCACATCTCCCCTTCCAATACGGTCAGTTAGACCTTCCTATGCACAAGTGATTACTATTTTACATTATTTTTTAGCAGGCTAAGATTGTCTTTAGATGTCTGTGTAGGCTTTCAGTCGTAAGAGAGTTGTCTATCTTAGATGAACGTTCTTGAGTCATCTTCTGTACTCTTGTTCCGCTGTCCTACACTTTAACTACAGTGTAAGAAGATGACCCAAGAACCTTCTGTAGAGGCTTGAGATATACTCGCCAACATAAAAATATGCATTTGAGGGTACTTGTTATCTTTACATTGGTTCACAGGTGTAATTCACAAAAATTCAGAGTAATGGAATTGTAAAGTTAACTACCATGTGTTATTTCTTTTAGGATGCAGCAGAGCCCCAACTTTTCCACTTGAGTTTCCTGAGACCGCCATGTCCACGAACCAGAACAAAGACTTCAACAGCGCTCCCAAAGCATTCCAGGTAACTTAAATTATTCCACAGGTGGTCATATACTGTCTATTGAAAGCTTGCGTTAGCGTTTAGACTGCCCGATTTTACACAGTAAACCACATGTCACGACCACTGTTCTTGTGGGAACCACAGCATTACTCTGAACATTTTGTCATTGGTAATTGAAACTCTACTGCACACAAACGACAGGTTTTACCCCACTTTATCAAGGTCCAGTTAACACACGTAGGACCACTGTTCTTGTGGGGGCCACAGCATTTACTCTAAACATTAGTCATGGTATGACTCTACTGCACACAACGACAGGTTTTACCCACTATCGAGGTCCAGTTAACACACGTCAAGGACCACTTCTTGTGGAACCACAGCATTTACTCTGAAACAGTAATCACTGGTATGAACTCGAGTTGCACAGGCCACTGTTCTTGTGCGGGGACCGCAGGGCCTGGTATTAAACTGTATGCAGATCAGTGTAAAGCAAATTCTTGTTTCACTAAAGATCTCATAGCACACATCAGGGCCACTGTTTTTATGGAGAATGCAACGTTCCTGTGAAATTTTCTTTTGTAGTTCACACTAGAGTGTTGATACAAATTATTGTGGCGGTCCTGGTCGACTACAAGAAACGCAAAAAGTGCATTTTTCTATCTTTCCTTTTCTGAGCATTCCAAGTTAACCAGGCCCATGAAACAACCATGTGCCACTCACTATAGGTTATCTAGTTGTACTAGTCACATCTCCCCTTCCATACAGGTCAGTTAAGACCTCTATGCAGAAGTGATACTATTTAATTTATTTTTAGCATGGCTAAGAATGCTTTAGATGCTGTGTAGGGCTTCGTCGTAGAGGAGTTGTGATTTAGTAATGGAACGTTCTTGAGTCATCTTCCTGCTATCTGCGCTGTCCTACACTTTAACTACAGTGTACAGAAGATGACCCAAGAACCTTCTGTAGAATGGCTTGAGATATTACTCGCAACATAAAAATTGCCATTGAGGTAGGGGCGGGGCGTATGGCCCTATAATCTCTATCACGATATAAAAAAAGAAATATAAAACACGATAAAGATATATTTGACGATATAAACAGACAATGGACAAATTTCCAAGCCTTTACGCCTATTTGGAAGATTATGCAAAGATATTGCATCTTTTTTTTAGTTCGCGCCATACCAATTTTCCTCACAGTTTACATCCTCATTTCATTTCACTTTTTTAAGCACCTGCCCCTGTTTTTCTGTCCTACAGTCAGTGTTTATGCTGCTCTGATGGAGCTGAGTGCAACATAAATTATATCGTGTCCACAACGATATTAAAAAATGACAACGATATTCAAAAATTATATTGCGATAACGATATGTTGATACGATATGGCCACCCCTACATTTTGAGGGTACTGTTATCTTTACATTGGTCACAGGTGTTAATCACAAAAATTCAGAGTAATGGAATTGTTAAAGTTAACTACCATGTGTTATTCTTATAGGAGCAGCAGAGCCCCAACTTCCACTGATTTCCTTGAGACCGCCATGTCCACGAACCAAGACAAAGACTCAACGCGCTCCCAAAGCACTTTCCCAGGTAACTTTAATTTATTTCACCAGTGGGTCATATTAGGTCTATTAAAAGCTTGCGTTAGCGTTTTAGCTTGCCGAATTTTACACAGGTAAACACATGTCACGACCACTGTTCTGACCACAGCATTTACTCTAAACATTAGGTCATTGGTATGAACTCTACTGCACACAAACGACAGGTTTTACCCCACTATCAAGGTCCAGTTAACACACGTCAGGACCACTGTTCTGTGGGAAACCACAGCATTTACTCTAAACATTAGTCTTTGGTATGAACTCTACCTGCACACAAACGACAGGTTTTTACCCCCACTATCGGAGGTCCAGTAACACACGTCAGACCACTGTACTTGTGGAACCACAGGATTTACTTCTTGAACATTAGTCATTGGTATGAACTCTACTGCACACCAAACGACAGGTTTAACCCCACTACGAGGTCCAGTTTAACACACGTCAGGACCCACTGTACTTTGGGAAACCACAGCACTTTACTCTGAACATTAGTATGGTATGAACTCTACTGCACACAAACGACAGGTTTTACCCCACTATCAAGCGTCCAGTTAACACACCGTCAGGACCACTGTTCTTGTTGGGGACCACAGCATTTTACTCTAAACATTAGGTCATTGGTATGAAACTCTACTGCCACACAAACGAACAGGTACCCAACTATCAAGGGTCCAGTTACACACGTCAGGACCACTTGTTCTGTGTGGGGACCACAGCTTTACTCTAAACATCTAGTCATTTGGTATGGAACTCTACTGCACACAAACGACAGGGTTACACCCACTATCGAGTCCCATGTTAACACACGTCAGGGACCACTGTACTTGTGGGACCCACAGCATTTTACTCTGAACATTAGTCATTTGGTATGAACTCTACTGCCACACAAACGACAGGTTTTACCCCACTATCAAGGTCCATTTAACACACGTCAGGACCACTGCTTCTTTGTGGGACCACAGCATTTACTCTAAACATTAGTTCATTGGTATTGAACTCACTTGCACACAAACGACAGGTTTTACCCAACTATCGAGGTCCAGTTAACACACGTCAGGACCACTGTTCTTGTGGGGACCACAGCATTTATCAAACATTAGTCATTTGGTATGAAACTCTACTGCACAACAAACGACAGGTTTTACCCCACTATCGAGGTCCAGTTAACAACGTCAGGACCACTGTACTTGTGGGGAAACCCACAGCATTTTATTCTAAACAGTAATCACTGGTATGAACTCTAGTGCACAAGACCACTGTTCTTGTGAGGGACCGCAGGCCTGTTAAACTGTATGCATGTATCAGTGTAAAAGCAAAATTCTTGTTTCACTAAAGATCTTCATAGCACACATCAGCGGCCACTATGTTTTTATGGAGAATGCCAAACGTTCCTGTGAATTAATTTCTTTGGTATACACTCTAGTGATGAAAACTACAATTGTTGTGGTCCGTGGTCGGACTACATGAAACGCAAATAGTGCATTTTCTATCTTTCCTTTTCTTTCCCTGTAGTCTTATATGCCAGTGATACTTTTTTTTAATTTGTAAGCCAAGACTTCTAGTTCTAAATTTGGTGTAGGGATGAGTCGAGGCAAGTTACTTTGCCTAACCCAAATTTTTATGTTGGTAGATTACAGTTTTAGTAATGTAATGTTGTATATATTTCCGTTTTACAATTTCGTTCACAAGCTGTAGTAATTTCTTTGCTACAGCTATAATTAGCTACATCTAACATTTGCTGTCCATACCCGTGACCCTCACCCCGATCAGGGGGACAGCACGTAATGGAGCTAAAACACAGCTTTATCTATTTTCCCTGATTTGTCATGGTATATTTAAGTTAATTTCTTGTAAGTTGTGTTCTAATTTCTGTTCATTTTGCCTCAGTTCATCCTTCGTTTTGTCAATCCAGTCATCAAAGGAAAAGGGAAAGTGGGAAGAAGAGGAAGTACAAGCAGTTGAGAGGCATCTGACTTCCTTCATAACCTCCCTTACTGTTCCAAGGAAACAAGACTGCGAGAATTGTCTATAACTTGAAAACGAAGCACTACAATATAGAGATTGCGCTGCCATAAATTTTATGTGAAAAATCGAATCAGAGCCCTTAAAAAGAAACATTAAGGCAAGGTTTTTTCTGAGATGCTTTGGGCTATGTGCACAGTGCCCCCATGTTATTTCAAATTAGCGACGGTTTCCTATCTTTACATTTACGATTTGCAGAGTCTCACACAAATGAAGAGATGGCTCAAGATTTTGTAAAGGACAGCGCATAAAAGTTAGAATGTGACTGGAGCAGGTTAAAAAATGATGTAAGATGGAACGACTTCACTGGAGGAAACCTCCAGGTTCATAACAGTGGGTGATTTTGTCTTAAGGCTAACCACTAACACAAAATAATTTAAAATTCAATTAAAACTAGTGCAAAGTTTTGAACGAGTCTGCGCAAAACGGGATCAAGTAGTTAGTTTTAAATTTTATTGAGTTGTTTACACATTATACTGTCATTATTGAACACTAGCCTTAAGATCGTGAGATAAAAGCTTCTCCATTACGACCGGGGCAAGATTCACATCCAACAAGCTTGTAACAAGTTGCAGTGACCATCAGTAACTCGCTGTCCTTTACAAAATCTTGACCCATCTCTTGATTTGTGTGGGACCCTGCTAATCGTGTAAGTAAAAGACGGGGGAGAAGGACAGTGTCGCTTTTTTCCAGCTGGAAATCATGTGGGGACAGTGTGCAGCCCATTGAAACTTGGCTCAATAAATTTAGATTTTGTTTGCTGGAAATATAAGAAATTTTTGTGATTTTTATGCTTAAATTCCTTAAACTGTAATGCATTTTTCTCATGTCCGTAATCTACAGCATACGTTTGAAATTGATATCTCTACATTTAAGTTGATTACCTTTTTTTACTGCAGTGTCTCGCCTTATACAGTCCCGATCAAAAGTTTAAGACCTTTTGCAAAATGGTAGAAAACAAAGAAAATCACATTTTGCATGGTTAGAACTTAACAAGGTTCCAAGTAGAACTTCAATATGCAACAACAAGAAATGGGAGTGAGACAAAAAAAGAGTAAACCTTTAATTTCCACTTGACTTTTTTTGTTCCATAACCCTCAGTCATAGAATTCCTTAAAAGATCCTTTCTTGCCGTTTCCCACCTCAGCAGTGATGGCACACAGCAAGAGACTGTGCTTATGCAGCACAACCTGACCACGTTTAAACATTGCTGTCAGGACGTCATGAGTGTGAGTACCTGACTGAAAATGACTTTGAATGAACATTTGCACAGATTTGGTCTTTTAAAGGCATGTGGTCCTAAACTTTTAGCAGCTGCAAAACGGTCTTAATTTAATTGTTACTTCATTTGTTGTTTTCAATAAGAGTTATTCTCAATTTTGTTTTGTTTGTGTCACTCAAATTTCTTCTTGTGGAAGTTCTGATTGGTATCTTGATCAGATTCAACCATGCAAAATGTTGCCATCTTTTAATTAGAGTTAAACTTTTGATTGGGCCTGTATAGCATAAATCTCTTCTTCCCACCTTTTTTTCAATGTGTTAAAAGCAGCGTTGTTGGGACTACTCCATTAATGTTATCCAACTACTGATAATAGAAAAGTCCTTCTACAAGTAGTCTTGTTACTTTGATTACGTTATTTCAAAAGGAAGGAAAGACTTCATTTGGGACTAGGATCGTCCAGTGTCTTGACGTGCAGCCAATTGGATCCTCAGTTTGGTGACATTTTTTGGGGTCTTTCACTTGACTTTTTTGTTCCAAAAGTCATCTGAGGACTAATTACTACTTTGGGTTCGCCCTTTTAAGTGTTTAATAAGTTCAATGTGAAGCGTTTCACAGGTAAATAACTCTCACCACAGTATTCTATAGAGGTACGCCAATCAGATCAGTCACTGATCATGGCCTGTTCAGCAGATTTGTAAAATATGTTGATCAAACGTGGATTTCACATACATTCTTTCAATCTATATTCTGGTGAAAATTACGCAGCATTGCACTGCTCTAAACCATAAATGTATTTTTTATTGTAATTAGTGGTTACACAACAGCTCTGGATGTACTGCTCTAATTGCCGACTGTATCCCTCCCCACCTGGCGGCTCTACTTGTGACAGCAGCGGTGTGTAGTGTAACTAATCAAAACAACCATGGCGCGAGAGCTAGTCTGCTATGCTTAAGACAAAGCATAATGAAGGTTCATGACCATAAAATAGCCATATATGGACATATAACTCAGACATTAATTAGTAATAATAACGGACTATAAAAATACTATACAATAAACTATAAATAAAGATAATGATTGAAGCACCTCTATAATGTATACAACAATTTCTTGATAGAAGTTTTCAGCTGTCAATTGTAATCAGTTGTTACTTGGTTACAATGGGATGTTTTGTTTGTAAACAAATATAATTATCCCCAACTGTTCAAAAGTTATGATGTGATTCTTTCAATTCAAATCAAAATTGAATAGTGATTACCTTCTTTGTCTATGACTAAGTAACATTTTTGAGAGAGCATTTTAAGAAGAGATATTTTTTCACAATAATACAGGCAGGGCATTTGTGTGAATAGTTATGAACGCTATAAACTATGTATGGTTGGGCTTTAAAGTATTTAAAAACCTAACTGTATATGATTGGTCTTAAAAGTATTAAAAACCTGAAACTGTGTATGAGTGGGCTTAAAGGTATTCAAAAACCTGAGACTGTGTATGAGTGGGCTTAAAAGTATTCAAACCTGAGACTGTGTATGAGTGGGCTTAAAAGTATTCAAAACCTGAGACTGTGTATGAGTGGGCTTAAAAGTATTCAAAACCTGAGACTGTGTATGAGTGGGCTTAAAAGTATTCAAAAACCTGAGACTGTGTATGAGTGGGCTTAAAAGTATTCAAAACCTGAGACTGTGTATGAGTGGGCTTAAAAGTATTCAAAAACCTGAGACTGTGTATGAGTGGGCTTAAAAGTATTCAAAAACCTGAGACTGTGTATGAGTGGGCTTAAAAGTATTCAAAAACCTGAGACTGTGTATGAGTGGGCCTAAAAGTATTCAAACTGAGACTGTGTATGAGTGGGCCTCACAAGTATTTAAAAACCTGGAAGGTCCCCAGAAATATAGTAAAAGTCAGGTGTGGAATTTTTTTTGTGTGTATTGGGGTTTTGAGGTGATATTACTGTTTGTAAATTCTAGGGGACTTTGCCTGATTTTTTTTGGATGCTGTAGACCCTACAGAAAGGGTGGTTCCCACAAGTGACGATTTAGTCAGGTGTCCCCACAATTGAGTACAGACCAGTATAGGTGTGTGTGTGTGTGTGTGTGTGCGTGCGTGGAGTCTCCTGGAAGCACCTGCAGTGAATCTTCAATCAGACTCATTCAAAGGATCCTGCTCACCTGCCAGACTGTTACATCCGACGGTGAACATGTTGGCTGCTTAGTTTACTACGTTTTTGAAATTATTCCCGTTTTTTGGATTTCAATTTACCTTTCTCCTGTGCTCCTCACTGCTGTTGCCTACCTGGAATTACTTACCTGAGAATATCTGCCTCTACCACGACCAGATGCCCCTCCCCCCAGCACCCTACTTACCTGGACAATAAACATTACCTTTACCTAGGGATGGGCAACATGAAGCTTCATGAAACACCAAAGCATTTGAAGCGATTGTGCCGAAGCTTCGAAACACAGTTCGAAACAGACTCCACAGTGACATCAAGAGGCAATGTTTCAGTACTACAAGATTCACAAAGGTTCAGCCGAGAGATGAACACTACACCAGTGGGTGGTACGGGGCTCAAGCATACACCCGCATCTTTGGCTGTTTTTGTTGTTTTTGCTTTCTTTGTTGTCGATGTTGTTTTTGTTTGTCAGTAGGCTATGTGTGAGTTAATGTTGTTGCCCTGTGCCCTTTGGCTATTTCAGTTATTCTTCATTCAGTGTAAGCTTTAAATCAACGTAAACAAACATTAAAAAAAAAAAAGAAAAGAAAAGACACCCACGTCTTTGGGCGAAGTTACCTTGTCAACAATATGATTCAATAGATATAACCTGTAAATCACGAGAGTCCTTTGATTCTCTTCTCACATGCAAGCATAGTCAGCCAATAGCGTGCTGGGACCATTTCGGCCCGACAATTTAGAGAAGACCGGCCCACTTTCCTGTGGGTTTATAGCTCAGTCATAAAGCGCTAGTCTCTGGTGCATGAGGTCCCCGGTTCAAGTATGACTTTGTCATTTTTCTAACGCTCTTTTTACATGGGCCGCTTTCAAGATTTTTTTTCAGAAATATAATGTTCTATGCTGTGGAAGGACTTAGTCTATTTCTTTTCTTACTAATAACTTCTCCTGCCTTAGAAAACACTCTCACACAGGTACACTTGTCGCTGGCATACACAAGTATTTTTTTGAGAGAATGAACAAATGTGGGAATCTCTCTCGTCTCTCACAAAACCCACAAGGGACAGATGTGCTGACGTCTTTTAAACTTTATGGGAGACAGGTTGAGACAGGTGCGCTGTTCTGTGGTTCATTGAAACTCCTGTCAATCAAATGCGTGTTCGGCACGGGTGCCCCCTAGTGAAACACTTGCCAAACAGCGGCGTTTCATGAAACGTTTCTCAGATCCAGTCACGTGACATGCGCGGTTTGAACTTTGTTTTGAAGCAGTGTTTCGACACGCATGCGCCATGAGACTTCGACACAGTGTCCAATCCCGTGGTTTCAAGACGGCCATCCCTACCTTTACCCCTTCGTCTGGTGTCCATTTGTTGGGTCCCTCCATTGTTGAGCCATAACAACTCCCCCACTACAGGCTACATAAAGATTTTGAATGTGATCATGTACTTGAAATACTTACTTCAACTTTGTTGTTGTATTCAAAGGGCTTGGAAATGGCAGCCACATAGATTCCCGTTTTGAGTTTCTTTTTGGATAACTTCCATTTTTCTGTGTTCTGTGTTTTAACATTCATTAAAATAACATATGCCTAATAGGCTATAATAATGATGTAATCATATCTTGCTTTTCTTTTGGTAAGACGCTCGGTGTCAGCATATTCACGTAGCAGGCCCTGATGCAGTGTTTGGTACTCAATGAGAAAATCGTGACAGGCGTCTCATGATTCTGATGTTTTCAAGGTCCCATTGGCTCTTTTCCATGATCCCTTGGGTTTTGTTGTCTTGTGTGATGTTATATGAAAAAACAGGACATGTATTGTGGGGGGTGCATGCCTAATTTGATGTTTAAAAGGTACAATAAGGAATGTTTTGGTGTAAAACAATCTTGCTATTGTGTGTAAGTGATATGGTGGCCCAGTGAAGCAGCATGGAACTTTACATCACAGCGGCCTCTCTGACGTTGACCACACAAAGCTCACATACGCACAAATGGCAAGTCTTTTAACAAAAAGGTTCCTCAATGCCCCTTAAAAGGCCAGTATTCAGTAAACCACAATGATATGACAACCTGTCTGTCCAACTTTGAGAGTTTCAAATATTGTTTTGAAAAGGAATGGTATGCTGGACCATCTCCATGCCTTCCAAGATCACCTGAAGGGATGGATGTTTTTTGTGACTTATCCATTGTAACATACAATGTTAAATAGATGAATGTTCCAAAATTGGCAAATTACTCACCCAACAGCATGCCTGACCAAAGGGTTGCCTGGGGCAACCAGTACAGCTCCAACGACGTAATAAGGTCCGGTGCATAACATACGTTCACATTGCCGTCCTCGTCCGAGGGCGCACAATCATCGTTTTAAATGTTTTGAGAATGACGTTGGGCCCACGTCAGTCTAAGGAATCAAGTCAAAAGTTACCAGTCCCCGTCCACATACAATTGACACCTAACTCACGTCCTACCTCAAAGTTGTCATCTTGGTCATCAGCCACAGCTTCAAAAGTGCACAAACGGTGCTGGAACTGATTGAAATGGTATTCAACATGATGGTGTGATTTCGGGCTCCGAAGATCGTGACAATATGTGTCAATATGGCATCCATTTCTTGTAAAGATTTTGTAGATGCAAGAAGACCAAAGGAATGCATCGCAAGTTTATAGTTTGTTGGTACACTATAGGAAAGGAGGAAAAACACTGTTAAATAAACGTTGTTTGGTATAGGGAATTTCTTTTGAATGTGACACGTCATATAGTGAACATCTAATCAGAATCCATGCGCTTTGTGTGAGAACAGTGTGGGCAGTTTAGTTCTACAGTATTAGATTTGCTAATCATATTGTATTCTTTATTGTTTTAAGGTACTTAATTGGTAAATTCATAGTGGAAAATGAAGCTAGAAATATTTACTTGCATTTGTGTTAATTTGGTAGCCTGGCTAACGCCAGACTGCTGTGTGCGCTCGACTCTTTTCGAACTTCACAACAGGCTGGGGACCATGGCCGACATTTTCACATGGATTTTGGACCAATCACAGAACGAGGAGGGACGGCAAGACGATGATGTGCTATGACATACGGAAGCTTGTAGTTTGTTTACGGATAAAAAAATATATATTTGCGGATTCAACATGACAGCAGCAGACGCAACGCCATCTGTCGATCAAGCTTTAAACCGTGTTCTAAATAGTTTAGCTCAAAAGTTTACAGCGGGTACATCATACGTCATCTGATACGATTGGCTATGGCTACGTGCAGACGCATGAGAGACATTCGTAGCGCCCAATAAACGGCTATGGACAATTGTAAACCACACCTCTCCTACGAGAAAATGAATTGGTGGTCCCCAGACTAAATATCACTTGTGATTTTAGTCTGGTGTTAGCCAGGCTAGTAATTGGTATATGAATCATGTGAATAACATTGTTTTAAGGCCTAATTTGTAGTTCAAAAACTTCGCATTGTGGCTTTATGCAAATGAGTGCGCACCGAGGAGCAGAAAGGAGTTTAGAGCGGCCGCTGGTAAACTATAATTACATTCACTGTTCCGCGGTCTTAAATCACAGATTTAAGTAATCAGGCACGCTATTGAACAAACGTAAATAGATGGGGAATGCCGTTCACAGACACCAGAATGAACGCGTTCATAGTTTCGTTCATCAGGCAGTAATACAGTGTGTTCAGTTCACGTTCGCTCCAAAATAGGAACGACGTTGAACGACAGTTCATGAATGCGTTCAGGTACATCACTGCCCACGCCGTAGGCTGCTAGGAAAGTCACAAATGCAAAATGGGTTCCAGATTATCTAAATTGTACAGCCCATCACACTTCAGTTTCATTAAAGGTTCTTATTGTTTTTTACAGAGAGATTTTGCGTTCGTCATGATGTGACTCAGGCAGCGGTGAATAATTGGAAATTGGAAATGTTTGGCAGAACCCTGACCTGTGATAACGGTAAAATATGCATCCAGTAGATTATTAAGATTGGTATTTGCAAAAGAAAGAGATATGATTGGAGGAGGACTATGGAGCCGTCGCACAGGATCATTCGTGGTGTAGTGTTTTTATGGCCATAGTGCTTGATGTGGTGAAGCTGAAAGTCCATAAGAAATGAGGTGATGGATGGAGTGGTGTGAGAACATGTGACCAATGTTGCTACAGGGAATAGTGAGCCACCCTTTCGTGGGCTCTGCACCACCAACTCATAGATGTAAAACGTGGCCTTTTCACGTTGTTTAATCATGGCTCCTGTGGCATCAATATACACAATGTCCTCCCGGCACCACTGGTGGAATACAGATATGCTTTTTTGCTACCACAGCTTTGCACTGTATGGTAGCATACACTGACTGGATGACTTCCTCGGGCGTGTCAGTCCTAGTTTTGATCATAATTTGCAGGCTCTTTATTTCGTCCTGATGGGCCCGTTTTCTTGCCCGTTCTTTATACGTTATGTTTTTCAGGATGCTAGGCAAAGGTGCTGTATCCCGGCAACCAGAGTCAACAACAACAATTTGAGACATTTTCCCTTACTTTTGCAGGTGCAGGGCTCTGGGTGGTTTCGCCTGCAGTTCTGCTTCAAGCCACTGCTGCAGGCTGGCTCTGTATGGTCTCCTTCTCTGCTGATTTGTTTGGTGATACGCAAAGTGGCCGTGGAAAGTTTATATTTGCGTTTAGGTCTTCCTCTGAGTGTATAGCAATAGAAATTTTTACTGGGCACATTTTAAACAGACAATAGCCACTGCGCGTGAACAGATCACCATTTCTGTTTGACCCTTGCACCTTTACTCTGCGTCGCTCAAAGCCAAAGCTACAAAATGGATGAAGGCTCCGAATTCCCTTGCCCATTATATTTGTCCACTCCAGGACAGTTAACTGGTCTTTTCTTTGTGTCCTCCTAAGTACCAGCCAATCGCTTCTGTCCACCATGAAAAACATGGGACCTTGTGGCACGGGTATTTTAAAAAGCCCAGATTCCTGCAAAAATGAAAGAACCATTAGGCTCCAATAAAACACTATCCATCCATCCATCCATCCATTTTCTTCTACTTGTCCGTTGCCGGTCGTGGGGGCAGCCGTTGGAGCTGCCCATATTTATTTATTATAGGGACAGTGCATATTAATATACACTCACCTAAAGGATTATTAGGAACACCTGTTCAATTTCACATTAATGCAATTATCTAAACAACCAATCACATGGCAGTTGCTTCAATGTATTTAGGGGTGTGGTCCTGGTCAAGACAATCTCCTGAACTCCAAACTGAATGTCAGAATGGGAAAGAAAGGTGATTTAAGCAATTTTGAGCGTGGCATGGTTGTTGGTGCCAGATGGCCCGGTCTGAGTATTTCACAATCTGCTCAGTTACTGGGATTTTCACGCACAACCATTTCTAGGGTTTACAAAGAATGGTGTGAAAAGGGAAAAACATCCAGTATGTGGCGGTCCTGTGGGCGAAAATGCCTTGTTGATGCTAGAGGTCAGAGGAGAATGGGCTGACTGATTCAAGCTGATAGAAGAGCAACTTTGACTGAAATAACCACTCGTTACAACCGAGGTATGGAGCAAAGCATTTGTGAAGCCACAAGACGCACAACCTTGAGGCGGATGGGCTACAACAGCAGAAGACCCCACCGGGTACCACTCATCTCCACTACAAATAGGAAAAAGAGGCTACAATTTGCACGAGCTCACCAAAACTGGACAGTTGAAGAAAATGTTGCCTGGTCTGATGAGTCTCGATTTCCGTTGAGACATTCAGATGGTAGAGTCAGAATTTGGCGTAAACAGAATGAGAACATGGATCCATCATGCCTTGTTACCACTGTGCAGGCTGGTGGTGGTGGTGTAATGGTGTGGGGGATGTTTTCTTGGCACACATTAGGCCCCTTAGTGCCAATTGGGCATCGTTTAAATGCCACGGACTACCTGAGCATTGTTTCTGACCATGTCCATCCCTTTATGACCACCATGTACCCATCCTCTGATGGCTACTTCCAGCAGGATAATGCACCATGTCACAAAGCTCGAATCATTCAAATTGGTTTCTTGAACATGACAATGAGTTCACTGTACTACAATGGCCCCCACAGTCACCAGATCTTAACCCAATAGAGCATCTTTGGGATGTGATGGAACGGAGCTTCGTGCCCTGGATGTGCATCCCACAAATCTCCATCAACTGCAAGATGCTATCCTATCAATATGGGCCAACATTTCTAAAGAATGCTTTCAGCACCTTGTTGAATCAATGCCACATAGAATTAAGGCAGTTCTGAAGGCGAAAGGGGGTCAAACACAGTATTAGTATGGTGTTCCTAATAATCCTTTAGGTGAGTGTACATTATACATGTAAATATGCCAGAATTAGCCTAAGGGCTATTTTTCATCTGTAGTCCCTGGACAGTTATGTGTCAACCTGAAGGGACTAAAAGTACAATTATACACATAACAAATAAATGCAACACAATAAAATATTTAAAAAAACAACAGCACTCTCAATATCACAAACCAAACATGATAGACATTACAACAAGACTGTTACAAACTCAACTATTACAGAGACAACAGACAAGGACAAGAGGCCAGCAGGGGGCAGCGAGAGATGATCCTGTCAGTGATGACAGCTCTGATTCTCAATGAGCCATTTTTAAACGAGTTATATGTATTGATATTTCTAATTGTTGTGGGGTAAGGTTCCATTCATGGGCAGCTCGGACAGAAAAGGTTTGAGCAAAGAGGCTTTTTCTCAGAGGGATGATGAAGTCACCTCTTGCTGCTGCCCTGGTTCTCCTGAGTTCTGTTGTTCTGGTGTGAATGAACTGTCTAAGTGGGGGTGATGACAAACCATGTATTATTTTATAGATGAGGCAGAGATGAGAGTATTTGTGTTACGATTTGGATGGAGAGTGTGGTAGAGGAAAGACCCAAGGATGCAAGCAGCCCAAAAATACGAGATGAAATGAGATTTAATGGACAAAGTCCAAGAACAGGCAAAATACAAAAAACACGGCAAACTACTGGCCGGCAGGAACAGAGTAACAGGCTTGAGGTACTTACAAGATACATCCAGGGAAGACAGAACCAAACATGCAACAATGAAGGACAAGGGACAAGGGAGAACACAAGGGTATAAATACACAAGGGAACAAGGCACAGGTGAGACATATTAGGGCGGGGCAGGTTTTTAACAAGAGGAAGGCAAAGCAAAACTACACACACAGACTAGAAATATCAAAATAAACTACACCAGGACAGAGACACCAAAACACGGGGAAACACAACCAAACAGCCCAAATCCCAAGAATTTGACCATGTTTTCCCAACTGAGTAAATGATGCTTTTGTAATAGTGGACAGTGATGATATGAGAGTGGTTTGCGGTCCAGAGTTTTTATGGTGTGTTTGTACAGGGACTGGATGGGTTTGAGAGTTGTGACATTGGCATGTGGCCAGGCAGTTAAACAGTAGGTTAAATGAGAAAAGATCATAGGCCAGGATGAATGAGAGTGTGTTTGAGAGTGCGCATGGGGGACGACGGATGCAAATTAGCCCAAGGCTACAATCCGGTGTGGCGTGTTTACATGCATGAGACCCATGTATGTTCATTAACATGCACTGTCCCGACCAAATAAACCAATAAATAAATAAATAAATCATTGAGTGCATGTACATTTTGCTGCTTGTATTGACATTTGGTGCTGGATATGTCTGAAGTTGCTGAGGGTAAACTTGATGCGATTACTGATAATTTTAACATGTGGTTTGAGTCCAAAATGACACCAAGATATTTATACTGGGTTACAGTCTGCAGCCATTCACCTGACACACGAACATCAGGCTCATCAATACGACTAGCATGAGATTTAGTGAAAAGCATTGACACTGTTTTAGATGTGTCTTCCCCCCCAAGAGTCAAGGCCCCCATGGGGCAAAGAACGTCCCAAAGGCGGGGGGTCTGGGGGTCTCGGGAACAACGAATCCTGCCCCATGGCCCCCAGCCCGGCCGTGTTCGGGGCCGCCGGTCAGGGGGCCGCGGAGGTGGCCGAATGGGGCCCCCTTGGGGGCCCACAGTCCGGGAGGCCCCAGAGGAGGTCGGGCAGGGGACCCGAGGACGCCCCCGCAAAGCCTGCAGGAAGCGGCCCAACAGGGGCCCACGAGGCCGCAGGTCTGGGCGGTCCCACAACGGCCACCGGCCCGGAGGGGCCCTTGAAGGCAGCCAGTCTGGTGGATCCCACAGGGGCAGCGGGTCCGGCGGAACCGGGTCCGGGGGCCGGGGACGGCCGTGGAGACCGGGCCGGGACAGTGGAGACTGCTGCGTGGGCCGGTCCGCGGGCTCAGGTGAAGGCAGCTGCGGAGAATGGACCAGGGACAGCAGTGGAGACTGCTGCGTGGGCCGGTCCGCGGGCTCAGGTGAAGGCAGCTGAAGAGAATGGACCGGGCACAGCAGTGGAGACTGCTGCGTGGGCCGGTCCGCGGGCTCAGATGACGGCAGCTGCGGAGACAGCGGAGGGCCAGCTGGGTTGGCCGGTCCGCGTGCTCTGACTAGGGCAGCTGCGGCGAATGGACCGGGAGCAGCAGTTGAGGCTGCTACATAGGCCGGTCCACGGGCTCCGGTGCAGGACGGCACCCCCAACACCCCCACCGCAGGGCGGGAGATGGCCAACCCAGGGCCAGCCGAGGCGCGGGGACGAGCAGGCGAGAAGACGAAGGCCAGTCCCAGGGGGCTGGTGGAGAAGACAAAGGCCAGTCCCGGGGCACTGGCGGAGAAGACGAAGGGCAGTCCTGGGGCTCCGGCGAAGAACACCACGCTGGAAAAGTCTCCGGACGGGATCGTCCACCAAGTACGCGGTAAAACTCATACAATGCGCTGTCTGCTGGGTCTTTGGAGTGGCCGTGCCATTCTGTCAGGGTTGGGGTGAGTGGTGCGGTTCCTCTATTTTTCAGCCACGGTCTACCTTTAGATCCTTCCCTCTCTCATCTGACTGTTGTCTCGCTGTCTTCGTACCACACTGGATGGAACAGCTTCGAGTCATTTCTTCATATTCATCGTATTTCAACCTGGATAGACTCACACAGACAAAAGCAGTGATTAGGGAGATTTATTGACATGTGTATTAGTTTTGGCGATCAGACCCCGGCGGTAGACATCGATGTATAGTCAGTGTAGATGAACAGCTTTGAGTTAGGGATGTCTTCCCCCGGAGCCTGGACACTGGTGGTGGTATGAAGGACCCGGATGATGCAGCAGGTAGAAGCCGTTGACGAAAGAGGCGGAGATGGGGGGCTTAAAAGCGGGACCGATGGCGATGATTGGCTGCTACGGAGGTGCGGCTCTTACGCTGATTGCTGAGGTGGAGGTGGGGCTAGGGCTGGGCGATATGACGATATTAGACCATCTTACGATCTCCAGAGCTGACGATCTGTTATTTTTCTGGGATCGTTTTATCACGGTTTTATGCACTTCAGCAAAGTTGAGTCTTTTCACAGTCAGTGAAGCTAACACAAGCCGCGCACTTTCTGCTACGCAATGTCGGACGCTAATGCGAGCTTTTGTCAGCGAGCCGCTCCTCTACAGTCGCATACACGACCAGACTCCTCATTCTAGAGCTTTTAACCCAGCGTTCTGTCTCTATTTCAGGGGTGCTTATGTCTGTGTCTTTCCCCCGCAACGCCGCTGCTCTGCTCAGATCACAGCGTGTGTTTATTTATTTACCTGGCAGCACATGTGCGAAGAAGCGAGTGTGTCCTTTGTCCTTACAGTTCTGTCAGGCGCCACATCCTTCTCATTTGTTTAATTTAAATCCTGGACCGTGTTCACAAATGAGCTGTTTATCCATGTCTTTGAAAGTATAAAAGTTCTCCAAAAACACCGTCAGTCTGAGTTCATTATTGTAAATTCGCCTAACAGTGACAAACTTCTTCCTGTTTGAGTTTTACACAATAAAAGTCACTGCATGTTATTGCTTTAGTAAGACTCTTATTGTGAAAGGGTCAGACAGCGACAGAGTGTTACATTTACAGCAGCTTGACGTCATGAGAGAGACCTCAGAAAAAATGCCAAAAGCAACAGACACTAACAACTAATAATAATATTATAATAATAATAATATTAATAATATGTCTATGCTAACAACAAGCATTTACCAAACTCTTTAACTTACTTCTACTTAATTTTAGGTCCAAGTCTATTATTGCTATGTTGATTATCACAGTTGAATAAATTAGTGTAGTATTTTTCTTCTTCAGTGTGTAATTTAAGTAATTTTGTCATTATAAAAAATCGTGATAAAACCGAAATCGTAAGTTTATTATTCAAAAATCGTGATATTCTATTTTTGCCATATCGCCCACCCCTAGGTGGGGCCCTCTCAGGATAGATCATTGGCTGGAGGTTGATGACGCTGGGGTTTGTCTACCAGGCTGAATTAACGCCTAGGCTTCATTCCTCCCGGTGCTGATTGCCTCACACTGTCTCATTCTCACAACTCTATGCTGCTCAAGGATGACGAAGATTGAGCTTTGCCCTCTACCAAACGTGATCTCCACTCATCTTCTTGCCCGCTGCATAAGCACTCTATGCTCCAGTTACTTCACCCCCACAGTCTACCTTTCTTCGGAGGGCATATTCCTTTGGGCTTTTCGGGTTCTGCGATGTTCCGGATATGCCCCATAATTCAGCTTCAATGACATGTCCATTCGTCCGAGGTTTTCAGACCCTTCCGACTCGCTAATTCCACTCGAGGAGTGCAGGAGCGCAGGAGTTAACAGATCTGCCTGGGCCTTCTTTCCCAATCTCACCATTCCCCCTTGATTCTTCCATCAGCCTTACAAACCTCCGCTTAAGTGCATTTAGCTACTTTTGCCTCTATCTCATCTTTGCACGACCCTCCGTTCCGATGCCATCTTCCGAGCTGGGAAGATGGCATCGAGACTCAGTAAGCATTTCCGCAAGATTCTACGCCCGTCTGGTATATCCTATGTACTGATCCGTCCACTCTTTTGGTATCGGGGTGGCTTCCGCTGCAGCCAGGGCAGGCCTTTCCAACCATATAATCCAGACCTTTAGTTGTAGGTCCTCCAGGGCATATCTCTCTCATATCCGCGATTACCCTGCGATCTACGTCAAGCACATTCATCCTGTGTTCTTAATTCTTTCACTTTTGGGGGTCCCGAAGAGCTGGGTTCATCAGAGATGGCGCCCCCACCCACAGTCTCGCCCAGTTTCACTCCACACTATAACCTTGTGAATAAAATCTTAATTGAACTTTGTTGTGGCGTGGTCCTTGCTTTTGAAAATGTGCTATTTTGTGACATTCTTAAATTGACGGCGAGGTACATGGCCAGTGGCAGTCATGGCTAATCGGGAGAGTCGGGAGTATTCCCGAAGGGCTGGTCGGGGAAAGGGCCGGTCTGGCTGTACCTCCACAGGCACAGCTGCAGTGCGGTATGGGCTGAGCCATAGATTGTACCGGGCGGCCGGGCCTAATCAATGGAGGGTAGACCCGGCCCGCCAAACAATCAAATATGGCCCCGGCTCATTTTCCATAAAAACATATTTTGGGTATATTTGGCGCCACTTTCGCAGCACATCTGCATCGCTTTGCGCAGCAGTGTCTGCGGCTCTGCGACCATTACCTGCCACAGTGGCTCAGATAAAAACATACGTAGCTCTGTTAAATGTTGTAAAAGGACTTTTAACTAAGAAAACAGGAGGCTTATCGTTGGACGAACTGACAGATTTCACCAAACCGAAGCAATGGCCATGTGCAGAGGCGTGCTGGCCATAGGGAGAGTCGGAAGGTTTCTCGTTGGGCCGCGGCACTGTTTAGGGCCGGGCCGCCTCCACGAGGAGGAAATGTGTCAAAAGATTTTCACATCTAACTTTTCATCCATGTGGCGGGGAGATACCATTTGACGTTGAACTAACTCGGAGGGGTGTTTAAGTGGTAGTTGGTGCAGTACAATCCAGCGGAGACAAGTGTCTGCATGAGTAAAGAGAGAAAAAGCCAGTGAAAGGTAGAAAAGTGGGCAAATAAATTTTTGTATCTTCAAAACTTGGTGCTGATTGTGGAGTTGTATCAGGCTCAGACTGTGTGTGTAGCGGCCCATGTGAAAGAGAAAGCGTTAGAAAAGTGTTGAAGCCGTATTTGAACCGGGGACCTCCTGCACCAGAGACTAGTGCAGGAGCTCACTGAGCTATAAACCCACTGAAAAGAGGGCCGGTCTTCTCTAAATTCGCAGGCCGAAATGAGGTCCCAGCACGCCCCTGGCCATGTGCATCGTGTTTTTGGAGTTTGGCTTGGATTATCACATGCAGAAACAGGAGCGTCAACGGGAAATGGAGGCGTGTTTCCCTGTCTTCATCGCTACAAAGGACCTGACCAGTTACTCCAAGGTAAGGAACAGCTGTTTGTGTTTGTAAAACTGGTGATGTGATGAAGCTGATGGCGAGTTTGGCAAAAACTGCACCGGCAGCACAAGTGTTGTTAACCGGTCAACACGCGCATTAAACCTCGCTATCTGGACTGTAACTGAGCCAAATAATATCCCAATCATTCATTTTGTAGCTTCCTTTTTCCATTGACTTTATTCAATCCGCGTTTGTGTGAAAGATACAAGTACAACAGAGATGCTTTCTTTGCGATGGTATTTATTTTATTTATTGGTTTATTTGGTCGGGACAGTGCAAGTTAATGAACAAGCCACACCGGATTGTAGCCTTGGGCTAATTTCCATCCGTCGTCCCTCATGCGCACTCTCAAACACACTCTCATTCATCCTGACCTATTGTACATGTTTTTAGTGGTAGGGGAAACCAGAGTACCCGGAGGAAACCTACACAGACACGGGGAGAACATGCAAACTCCACACAGAAAGGCCCCGTCCCTGGTGGGAATCGAACCCGGACCTTCTAGCTGTGAAGCACGAGCGCTAACCGCTGTGCTACCGTGGTAGGAGTTATAAGTAGAAGCTGAATAAATGACAAAGCAAACATCAGCGCGCCATCTCACAGGAGCTTAATTTACTGAGTCTTTTCATAAAGCGCGAGGTCAGGACATGAGAACAGGCTCCACAGGTGTCTGCTCAGCTGTGAGGACTGAGCAGAGTCTCATGTTTGAGAAGCTCCTCATATGAAACTGTGTTATTCTGGCTGGTTCAGATGTGGTTTAGTCCTGCTCTATTCCTGAGATTGCCTGTTTTTGCATTGATTGTGTCATGGTTTAGTTCTGAGTAGTCCTGGTTTATTATTATTATTATGAAAAATCTGTCCCAGTATAAAATTTAATTGAATAGCCCTGGACTAGGCCTAAGTCTTTGTTTAGTTTTGATAAGAGGATAATAGAATGTACCAATAGGCTATTCTATTTATGATTCAATTTTATTTTATTTTTCTCTTATTCATAATTTATAATAAATGTTAAATGGAAAAAAAAAGAATGTAGCCAAATCTTTGAAAATAAATACATGCTTTTCATTGTAACATGGTTAAAGCAGGGATTTGAAAAATAGTTTTTAAAGTGTTGTTTTGAGGCGACCTTTTTGTAGCTCTTTGTCAGAGCAGGTGCGCTTCGTGCGAATTAGGGCCGGTCGGACCCACAATTGACCTATCGCAAAGCCCCGCCCCCCTTAGTTACTGTTGCTACGTCCGACAAAATAATGGTAAAACACGGGTAGCGCAACAGATTGCCATGCACGTCAGTGACCTTTTTTGGAGCAATACCGCCGCAATATCCTCCAGATCGAGGCAAAAGGGGTCACAGTATGCAGTGGAGGGATATATTCAAGATATTAAACTATCCAACGAAGGATAAGGACGTACGGACGTAGGATAAAGCTACAGACGAGTCTCCAGAATTATGAGAGAAACCTTCTGATCTCTTCCTTAAATACAACAGCACAGCCTTGTGGACCAGTCGTGCTCTTGCACTGCCCGGTAAGCACCTTATTTGTTTTATTTTATATTTCTAAAAATAGGAACATTTCTCCGTGCATTTCTCCGGTGCGCTAAAGTTAGCTAACGCTAGCCAAACCTACAGGTGCCACAATGACAATCAGCTACAGCCAGTTATAAGAGCCGTGAAAAAAATACACAGTACTTTTATCAAAAAGGGAGCCAAAAACACGTCAGACTGTAGGCCTGTAAAAGTTCACCGCTGCAGTTAAAGTTACAGCTCCAGTGCCAGTTTGTGTAACATTATGTGACTGTCAGTAGCTACGATGTTAGCATGCTAAGGTGTTAGCCTAACTATAGGCTCTTGCCTTACCTTAGAGCAGACATTTGCTTGTTTATTTTGGAGAAATTTAGCTGGGCGTAGGCCGTCCACATTGTTTGATCCATTGTAGGCAGTGCTCAGGTTGTGTTTTCGCTTTGGGAAGGGAAATAACTGGACTCTCCCTGACACACTAGGTGGTACCTAGTGTCCGATTTACATCCTCCATTGGCAGATTGCTTCACCATTTTGCTTCTGCTTCTTTGTCTGGTGGGTTTTTGGTGGTTAGCAGTAAAAAAAAAAGTGCATCTGCTCAGTGCTTTTTGCTGGTATGTCCCATTGTTTTACATTGGAGATCTGCGGCTAGACGGACCTAGCTTCATAGTAACGGTTGCTAGGATGTCTGATTGGACAATTACCGTTTTGGGGCGTGGTTTTGCGTTAGGTCAATTCCTGGGTTTACAATGAGTTCCACTCCGGCCCTGTACATGGCTGTGTAATCTGCTTATCATTCGACTTGCCTCTGAATGTGAGTGAAACCTGACGCATGTGTCACGCGCGTTCAAAATTCAGTGTAATATTTTTAATATATTCATTTTCATGTTCCTGGAGTGATTTGGCCTCATGGTGTGTTATTTTTCTTCACTACCTTCATAGATGTGGTTCAAACCTGGGCCACACGTCAAGTGAGGTGTGTGCACTTGAAATGTGTTGACTTTTGTATTGGCAATATTATTTTGTACAGCATGTTCTTCCAGCGTGTGTGGAGGAAACGTTTGTCTTATGAATATACTGAGGTGATAGCACCATCTACTGACCGTTTGGAGTCAGAGCACATTATAAATGTTGCAACTTCTGTGAGTTGGCCTGTACTATATACCTAAATTGGCTTTTGTATTATGTACAGTACGTGTGTATCTTGCACTCCCTTGTAATATTAGATATTTTATTTTTCATTTTATTGTAACTTTTAATAGGGACTCCGAAATCTTACAAAGTCCAATGACGCCATCTGCTGACCATCTCGCCTCATGGCAGTACCATTTATCTGATGACCAAGAAAATACCCAAAACACAAGTTGAGATTAATATTTATTCGTCACATACAAAGGTAGCAATTAGGTACAGTGTTAACTGAAATGAGTCCATGGTCACAATTAACATCCTCACATCCAAATCAATTTATTTGACAGGTACATCAAAGTGACAACAACAACAACATCATCATCATGTTTTTTTATTGACAACACAGCTCAACAATAATTTATTAGTGATTTAACTTTCTGCTTCCATTTCGTTGTGTGACAGGTATACCACTGATGTCTGTATTCACCAGCTGCATTTAAAGGCACCTTGATCGTGCCTGTACCGTGCAACTGAAAGAGGCGCACTTCCGGTTTTCAGGCTCCCCGTGTTGACTCAACCAGGGATAGCGTTACCGCGGTGCCGCTCGATCCCGCCGCTTCTGTCCGTGGGACATCCCTGTCTCGACGCCGCTCCCTCGCCACCATCTCGCAGCCTGACCTGGTGCCTCGTGTCGCGTCGTATCCCATCGCTGCGTTTCGTGCGGCGCCCTCCTCCCGCGCCTCCTCCCCTGCCTCCAGTGAGTAGTCCCGTGCGTCGCCATCCAGCGTCCTCCTCCACTACAGTCGTACGGACGCCTTGTCTCGTACGAGTGGCCTGGCACTGGCAGCCCGTGCCCTCTTCTTCAGTCTGCCTTTCCCTCCCTCTGCGCCCGCTCCTCCGCCTTTTATTCCTGGCCCTCACAACAGGTGCAGGTGCGTCTAATTAGCAGCAGGGCAACGAGCATAATAAAATACAATAAAACCATGCATAAAACCAAAATAAAAACTTATTTATAGGCCTAGACTTTCAAGTAAAGCCTCACAATAATAGCTACTTATTTGAGTTTGAATATTTTATTTCGAGCTAAAGAAGAAGAAAACAGAATTATATATATACATAATAAAGAAAAAGAAAAGAAAAAAAGAAAAAATAATTTACATTACAGCTCGAAAAGGAGTGGGAAGAAGACAAGCTTATTGACTCCCACCCCTGTTCATAAACTTCAATAACAATAAATAACAACAGTGCATATTTCTTACCATCTTACAAGACAACTATCAACCGAGTTGGTTACATATTAACAAATGCGACACTGCATTATACTAGGTCAACATTCACAGTATCTCACACGCTACAACCAGTGTATTATTTCTGTTTCCCATACAGAATTCATTACCATGTTGGCATTACCGTTATTCACCATCACCATTACAACCCATGTAGCATTACTCTGTATCAAAGTGTTTGAATGATACATAAAATACTCCACATTTATTCATGAAAGGTACAGTAATCGCAGACTGATTGATGTTCATGATAACAAGAATAGTCTTAATGATATGTGTTAAAAGGGATTCGGGGCTTTTCTTTCTTTTCTTCTTTTCTGTGACTGGACCTGCTGCCAGAGGGGAGCAGCCCCCGAGCAACCGGACCATCATTTGTTAAGTGTCCTATACTATGCATTAAAAGAGACAAATTTTAGGAGTCTGCTGCCAGAAGAGGGTTTCCTCGAGCTGCCGGCCCCCACATGTCTGCCCTATACTATGGGTTATGTTGAATGCGGAGTACATAGATATGTGCATGATTTACTTCTAAGAATTTAGTTCCTTTATATTACCATCAGCATCAATAGCAGTACTGCTGTCTGAATTGATTGAGTTTGATTCTAAGAATAATCCACAGATTGTTAAGTATTAATCCTAGACTGTTACATTTAAAGTTTAAAGTTTAAATAGTGATGATAACAACACAACAGCAATAGCAATAACAATGGCAATAACAACTGCAATAGTATAATAGTAACAACCACAATATACTTCATTATTAGTTAGATCTGACCTTTAAAGTATACAGCACTTTGTGACATCCATTAGCAATCAAGTACCCATTTCCTCCTTCTGGTACTTTGACCATACCATTTTTTATATCTTGATTTGAAATGATGAATATTTGGACATTGTTTATATTCTGCCCCCAATTTGTTCCAGAGTTTAACTCCACATACAGACACACACATACTTTTCCTAGTGGAAGACACTGCTTGAATCTTAAAGTTATCACACCCCTCAGGTTATATCCCCCTTCTGTGCGTGCAAAAAGCATTTGTATCCTTGCAGGTAGCACATTTTTGTTGGCTTTAAACAGAAGTTGGGCAGTAGATAAATCAACTAAATCATGCATTTTTAGTTTAGACTGCAGAAATAATATATATGTGTGATCATAATATCCTACTTTATGTATAATTCTTACAGCCCGTTTTTGGAGTATAACAAGGGGGTGTAATGAGCTTTTATAGTTATTGCCCCAGACTTCTACACAGTAGTTTAGATATGGCAAAACTAATGAACTATATAACAAAAATAATGCATTGTAATTTAAGAAAAATTTTGCTTTGTTAATGATTGAGATACTTTTGAAGACTTTACCTTGTATGTGTCTTATGTGTGGTTTCCAGCTTAATTTACTGTCAATGGTGACTCCTAAGAATTTAATTTCTGATACTGTATCTAAAATTACACCGTCTATATTTACTGAGTCTGGTTTAACCTTTATAATTACCGAAAAACATTACTTTTGTTTTATTTAGGTTGAGGGACAATTTATTAATGTCCATCCATGTTTTTAATTTCCTTAGTTCACAGTTTATGTTAGTTACTAAATGACTATAATTGTCATTGGAATAGAAGACGTTTGTGTCATCTGCGAAAATCACTAATTTTAATAATTTAGACACATTAAAAATGTCATTAATATATAAATTAAACAACTTTGGGCCTAAGACAGATCCCTGTGGGACCCCACAACCAATGTCCAAATAACCTGATGTAAACTCCCCCATCTTCACATACTGTTGTCTCCCAGTTAAATAGCTTTGAATCCAGCTCAAAGCCACTCCCCTTATGCCATATCTGTCTAATTTTTTAATAATATAGAATGATTTAGTGTATCAAATGCTTTTTTCAAGTCAATGAATATTCCAGCTGCATGTTTCTTTCCCTCTAAGCTATTAGTAATCTCTTCTATTGCATCAATGATGGCCATTGAAGTTGACCTTGCTGCTCGAAACCCATACTGACTTTCATTAATTAGTTTGTGCTTATCTATGAAATTATCCATTCTACTGTTATAAAGTTTCTCTAAGATTTTGGAAAACTGGGGGAGCAGAGAGACAGGTCTGTAGTTAGTGAAGATGTGTTTGTTCCCATTTTTATGTATAGGTATAACTTTTGCAATTTTCATTTTATTTGGAAATGTTCCTGTTTGAAACGATAAGTTGCATATGTAGGTTAATGGTTTCACGATACTATATATAATTTGTTTAACTAGTGTCATATCTATATCAAAACAGTCTGTAGACGATTTGTTCTTACACCCGTTAATGACATCTATTATTTCTGTTTCAGTTACTCCAGACAAAAACATAGTTTTTGAATTAATGTCTATCAATGACTCCATTTCGTTGTTACTACACTCAGGAATCTCTGCTGCCAGATCCGGTCCAACATTTACAAAAAAACTATTAAAACTTTCCACAATATCATTCATATTATGGTTGTCATTGATCCCATCAGTGAAATAGTTTGGATATGAATTATTTTTTGCATTACCCTTGATTATAGTGTTTAGTATTCCCCATACCCTTTCATGTTGTTCTTGTTTGTATAGAATAGATTGGTATAATATAGTTTCTTAGCCTTCCTTAATATATTGGTCAGTTTATTTTTATATGTTTTATATCTACTTTCAGAATCCTCTGTTCTTAGTCTAATGAATTGTCTATATAGAGTGTTTTTTTCTTACAAGCATTTTGTAAACCCTTGGTTAGCCACGGACATTTTGTCGTTTTTCTGTTTTTACTGATTTGCTGAATTGGACAGTTCTTATTGTATGCTATACTAAAAATTTCCATGAAAGTATCGTAAGCATTTTCTACATCATTCTTGTTATATACCTCGTTCCAATCTTGTTTTATTAAGTCACTATAAAGTGAGTAAATTGAATCCTCAGTTCTTGCGCGTTTATAAAAATATTTTTGAGGTGATTTTTGATCTAACTCATTATCATCATACACCGTGAATACGGGCAGATGATCCGTTATATCACAAACCATTAGACCGCTGACATTTGTGAACTGCATATTATTAGTGAAGATGTTGTCACTGAGGGTAGCACTGCTCGCTGTTATTCTGCTAGGTCTTGTGATAGTTGGGTATAAACTCATACTGTACATCCTATTAATATACTCATCAGTTGTCTTATGTTTATTTGGATTTATCAAATCGATGTTATAATCCCCACAGATAAATAATACCTTGTTACTTATTTCTGAGAATGTTTTTTCTGCCCAATTTGTAAATATTTCCACGCATGAGCCTGGTGACCTGTATAAACAACTAACTATTATGTTTTTCTTTTTTTCATTGATAATTTCTATTGATAAGCATTCAAGCAAGTTGTTTATTGATGCTGTCATGTTTTCTAATATTTTGAATTTAAATTTGTTGAGGACATATATAGCAACTCCTCCTCCCCCTTTATTGGTTCTGTTTACGTAGTTTAATGTGTAATGTTTAACTCAAATACAATGCCTTTATCCTCATTAAACCATGTTTCTGATAATGCAATGATACTAAATGGATTCTCAAACTGTTTTAAGTATTCTTTGATTGCATCGAAATTCGCGTACATGCTTCTACTATTGAAATGGATAATTGAGAATTTCCCTTCTGTTTTAACAGAGATGTTAAATTCATTCTCAGTATAGTATTTGCAATTAATTGTGTTAGATGTTAAGAACAGGTTATCTGGGTCTAACTGATCTTCCAAGTCCAGTGCATTATGTTCAGTGTACTCTGAAGCTTTCAGCTCCAAGAGCTCACAGTCCAAAATCCTTTGTTGTAATCCTAGGTCACTGCCATCAGTAGCATATGAAGTATGATTGGACGTCATTGTATGAGTATATATATTACAGGACATGTGAGATTATGTGTTTTTACATACCAAAATCCATACGTTTTCCCCGGTGTTTAAACTTGATTTGGAGTACTGGTGCGCGGACGTACAATGAGTTTGTCATATCGCAAGAAGGCTATGTCCCCCCTTTCCCTGGCAGCTCTCAGCTCCGGCATCAGTTCTTTTCGTTTCCTTTTGATGGAGTCCGTGTAGTCCTCGTTTATGTAGATTTTCGTTCCTTTGAGTTGTTTAGCGCGCTGCAGGATTGCTTCTCGATCCTTCCAACGCAGTAGTTTGGCGACGATAGGTCTCGGCCAGTCTCTCCCGCCAGGTTTCCCTACGCGATGGGCTCTCTCCATTTCCACCGGGTTTTGTAGTTGCAGTTTCTCCCTCAGCAGTTGTTTGATTTTTTCCTCTGCGTCAGCCCAGGTCTCCCCAGGCGTCTCCAACACTCCCTCAAAGACCAGGTTTTTCTGCGGCTCTGTCCCTCCAGATACTCCAGTTTATCCGTGATGACGTGCAGATTGTCACATACTTTATAGAAATCGTTATGTATTGTGTCCGTGCGCTCAGTGAGTTTCCTTTTCTCTTCTTTTATAGTGTCCACCTCATCTTGCGTGAACTGCAGGCTAGTTTTTAGCTCTTGAATGTCCTTTAACTGTGAATCCATGCGGGTGTTTGTTGATTCCATGATGAGTTTTATGAATCCTTTGAAGTTTTCCTGCTGTTGATGCATTATTTCCCTAAACATGTCCCTTTGCTGCTCCATGAGTTCCGTGACTCGACTGAGGCTCACGTAATCCTCATCCGCCGGCGTTTCTGGCAGTTGCTTCGCCTCTGTTTTAGTCGGTTTAGGCATTTTGCTTTCCCTCAACCGGACTCCGCAAAGATGTTAGCTTCCACACTGCTCTCACACTGCTGCTCACAGCCACACTTCCGGGTACGTGGAAGTGTGTACTTATCAGAAGTAAATAAATCAATAATATCGGGAATCTAGTAAAACAGTTAATATTTAGTCTTGGGCGGCTTATTAAGCTTATCCGATCAGTCTGAACAGTGAGACAAACCCCTAGCACCTGCGCTTCAAAGCCCTCATGTGGGGTGCAGTGGGAGACGAGGCGATGCACATGAGCCGCTGCACTTGGCTCTCCGCACACAGCTTGATGGACTATGCTGGGGCTCATGGACAATCACAAGAGAAAAACATGGATTTGTTGATAATAATAATAATAATAATGCATCGGTTTTATATAGCGCTTTTCTGGACACTCAAAGATGCTTTACATTGCATTATTCATTCACTCCATACTTGGTGGTGATAAGCTACTATTGTAGCCACAGCTGCCCTGGGGTAGACTGACTGAAGCGAGGCAACCAGTCTGCGCCATCAACCCCTCCGACCACCACCAACCACTCACTCACTCACTCCATTCGCCCAGGCTTCCTGGTGTTACCAAACGGTCTCCCATCCAAGTACTGACCAGGCCCTTCCCTGCTTAGCTTCCAAGATCTGAACTGTGACTTTCTTATTCTGAGCACTATAGGTTGTACAAAGATGCTATAGGCAATTACAATGCGAGATCTACAAGGCCTATAATAGCCCATGTTATAAAGTTATCAGTAGGCTAGTTATGAGCGAAACCAAGCGGCTTGTTGCTCCATTATCTGCGTGTACTGGGCCGTGCTGTGCCAGGCGGTGAAGAGAGAAGAAAGAGCGGTGAGAGGCGAGTGTTTACTGCCTATCGGTTAAAAGAGTTTATAGCAGGACTTTTGTTGGAAGCATGAACATGTCTATGAGCGAGACCCGCAGCCGGGAAACACCGGGCCCTCCGGCATTCCGAAGGTGTTTCCCAGGTCCGGTGTTCCCTGGGAAACCGGAGCAGAACAGAACACCAAGTAAGACTCTTTAATTTATTTAAAACTATTTAGATTTTATTAAAACATATAATTGAAAATAAACACATTTCCAATTGAGAACAAAATAACAATAATTGTCCTCATTGCTACACTATTTGCAGACAAAATGAAAATGAATAAAAAGACAGTGGCAGTTTCCAGGTCAGCAATAAGACGACGAACACATGTAGATGTAGCGAAGCGATTGCAGCAAATTGCATTTGAACACCTTCACAGCAATGACCTTCAAGCAGGACGGATGAACCATGCAGAAGCAGGACGGATGAACCATGCAGAAGCAGGACGGATGAACCATGCAGCAGCAGGATGGATGAACCATGCAGAAGCAGGACGGATGAACCATGCAGAAGCAGGACGGATGAACCATGCAGAAGCAGGACGGATGAACCATGCAGAAGCAGGACGGATGAACCATGCAGAAGCAGGACGGATGAACCATGCAGAAGCAGGACGGATGAACCATGCAAAGCAGATGAACCAGAAGCAGGACGGATGAACCATGCAGAGCAGGACGGATGAACCATGCAGCAGCAGGACGGATGCCATGCAGCAGATGGATGCAGAAGCAGGACAAATGAGTCAAACAGATACAGGACAGATGGGACAAATGGATATGTCAGAATGTGAAATGGTAATTGGTTATGACCATTGTGTTGATCCCCTCCTGGAGCCGCCACCTTAACGTGGTGGAGGGGTTTGAGCACTCGAATGATCCTAGGAGCTAAGTTGTCGGGGGCTTTGTGCCCCTGCTAGGGTCTCCCATGGCAAACAGGTCCTAGGTGACGGGTCAGACAAAGAGCGGTTCAGAAGCCCCTTATGAGAGACCAACAGGCCCGGTTAGAACCATGAGGCCGTCCGTCTGTGGACCCACCACCTGCAGGAGGAGCCATAGGGGCTGGTGCAGCTCCAACAGTTGCCACCACGACCTGGCAACGGACAAGTGGAAGAAAATGGATGGATGGATTGTGTTGATTTTGACCAGGTTGAATCATTGGAAAAAGAACTACATTCTGAATCAGATGTTGCTGCTGAAGACAGCCAGTGTTCTCTGTTTGAGAAATTGTCAAACTGGGCAATACACTTTGGCATTTCCCTTGTTGCACTCACTGCACTTTTTTTGCCGTGAGTTGTGACACGCCAGCAAGGGCGTTTGTTAAAAATGTAAAAGGCCACAATGGATATCACGGCTGTGATAAATGTGTACTGCCTGCGGGTCTACCCTCCTAATCAATGGAGGGTAGACCCGGCTCGCCAAACAATCAAATATGGCCCACGGCTCATTTTCCATAAAAACATATTTTGGGTATATTTGGCGCCACTTTCGCAGCACATCTGCATCGCTTTGCGCAGCAGTGTCTGCGGCTCGGCGACCATTACCTGCCACAGTGGCTCAGATAAAAACATACAGTGCATCCGGAAAGTATTCACAGCGCTTCACTTTTTTTTCACATTTTGTTATATTTACAACCCTAAACATAAAGATTTTATTTTGAATGTTTTACTGAAAGTTCACACACAAGTAACAGACAACTGTGAAGTGAAAGCAAAATGATACATGATTCTGTTATTTTTCAAAAAATAGAAAAGTGAAAAGTGGGGCGTGCATAAGTATTCATACAGCATTTTCGGAGTGCATTAAATTGCCTTTATAACATTCCTAATGACTGCAGAATGTTCACACCTTGCCCTAACCATTAAATAGAGGCCACCTGTGTGTAATCTACTCCCAGTATAATTAAGCTGTTCTGTGAGGGCCTCAGAGCTATGGTCAGAGTGTATTGGTCACTAAACAACATCATGAAGTCCAATAACACACCAGACAGGTCCGAGATAAAGTTATTGAGAAGTATAAAGCTGGGTTAGGTTATAAAAACATTTCCAAAGCTTTGAACATCTCTCAAAGTACAGTTAAATACATCATCCAGGAATAGAAAGAGTGTGGCATCACTGCAAACCTACCAAGACCCGGCTGTTCTCCTAAACTTACTGACCGAACAAGGACCGCACTGACCAGAGCTGTTACCAAGAAGCCTATGATGACCCTGGATGAACTGCAGAGAGCTACAGCTCAGGTGGGGGAAACTGTACACAGGACAACTATTAGTCGTACACTGCACAAATCTGGCCTTATGGCAGAGTGGCATTTTTTGAAAGAAAACCATAAGAAATAAACATTGACAAGCTCTACAGTAAAAAACCTTGGAGTTCTGTTTGACCAAGACCTCTCTTTTAAAACGCATATAAACCAGGCTTGTAAAATTGCGTTCTTTCACCTACGCAACATTGCTAAAATACAAAACATCCTACCTAAGAGTGATGCAGAAAAACTTATTCATGCCTTTGTTTCATCAAGGCTGGACTACTGTAACTCCCTGCTAGCAGCGTGTCCTAAATGTTCCCTAAAAAGTTTTCAATTAGTTCAAAATGCAGCTGCAAGATTGTTAACGCGTACAAAAGAAGAGAACACATTACACCTGTGCTAAAGTCTCTCCATTGGCTTCCTGTTGAATTTAGAATCAAATTTAAAATCCTGCTCCTCACATTTAAAGCCATAAAGGGTTTGGCTCCGCTTTATCTCCAAGACGCTATCGTTCCATATCGGCCAACCAGAGCACTCCGCTCTCAAAACTCAGGGCTACTAGTGATTCCTCGGGTCTCCAAAATCACTGTAGGTGGAAGAGCCTTTAGCTCCAAGCTCCGGTTTTATGGAATAAACTTCCAGCTCACGTTAAAGAAGCAGACACAGTCCCTACATTTAAGACTAGGCTCAAAACGTACCTCTTTGAATGAGCTTATGATCAGGTCAGTTAGGTCTTATTATGATACAATATTTATCTTATCTGTAGTCTGTTCATTACTATTCACATGGTGTCTCCTGTCCCACTCCCCCTTGGGAGTGTCTGTCTAGATCGAATGGAGGAACCCGGCTGAACGGAGGAACCCTGCCTACTGGATTGACAACAAGGACTGGATGGTCTCGATCCTGGCCCGTCTGCTGAGGGGATCCCATCGGCCTGGGTCTCTATAGCCTGTCCGTCCATGGGAGTGGATCTTTCCAGCTTCTGTGGTTCTCCCCGAGGTTTCTCGTTTCTCCCACCGGGTTTTTGAATTTTTCCTTGCCGTGCTGGAGAGTCTAAGGACAGGGGACACCCGCGCCGCTCGTCGCCACCTAGTGCTGACGCTTATTTGGACATTATGTTTGCCTGGATACTTGATTTAAATGTTGTAATCTGTAAAGCACTTTGTGATGCCTTTGGTATGAAAAGCGCTTTATAAATAAAGTTTGATTGATTGATTGATTGAAATACCATTTTCTGTTTGCTAGAAGCCACATGGAGGCCACATGGTGGCTTCTAGCAAACAGAAAACGGGACTATCACAATGGATATCACGGCTGTGATAAATGTGTACTGCCTGCAGATGTGTAAATAGAAGGATGACTTTTGAAAAAACGGACTCTGCACTAAGAACTGATATTTCATTTCAAAACATGGCTGATGACAATCATCACCACGAGGATCCACACACATTTCAGGGCTGCCAAATTGGCATGATATCAGGATTCACCTTAGATTACATGCACTTGGTGTGTTTAGGAGTAATGAGGAGATTGCTCAATATTTGGATTCGTGGCCCTTTAAAATCCCGCATCCAAGGAGCTATTTTCGATCCCAAAAGTTGATCGAAATGTGTCCCTTTGTCCTAGTAGAGTTTGCTAGAAAGCCCCGGTCCCTGAGGGAAGTAGACAGATGGAAGGCTACTGAACTTAGGCAATTTCTTTTGTATACCAGCCCTGTTATACTTGCTCCATTTTTGGACACAGCCAGTGCAGCAATGTTATGCTCTTGTTTTGCAGCACTGTTAACCCCAAGTTTGTCTGTTATGCACAATATTCCCAAACCCTTTTCACATCCTTTGTCCAACACTTTGGCTCTATTTACAGCAACGATCTAGTGGTGTACAACATCCACTCACTAAACCATTTGCCTAGTGATGTCCTTTTACATGGTCCCCTTGATTCCTTTTCGGCCTTTCCGTATGAGAACTATTTATACAAATTAAAGAAACTTGTGCGAAAACCAGACTATCCAGAAGAGCAGATCATTCGGTGATTGTCAGAGATGGAAGTTAGTGATGAGAAAACATCTTCATGAACTCATAAAACCACTTTGAAAAAAATGCATTTTGTTGGGCCACTTGTCTGCAGCCTTTCCAATGTGGAAAGCCAATACAGTGAAATGTCGGTTCAGAAGTGGACACTGAAAGTTTCAACTGGAAATAATATTTGTATCTTTGGAGAAGCCATTTGGCAAATTTACAATATGGTTAAGTGCTGTGATGGTCATTTATAAAGAGTTTTTACATAGCCCTTTAACTTGCAAGTTTTCAAAATTTCAAATCTGTCCGTGTCATTGAAGTGTGCTAGAGTTGAGGACATTGTCCAAAAAGTTGCATAATTGCCATACAGGGGTAATTTTATGGCTTTCCCCCTATGTCTAAAAACTTTATGTATGCTCTCTAGGGTGTTCCTAACCTTTTATGTTCTAGACCAGTGGAAGGCAAGTTTGTGTCACTGAGGGACGATTTTCTTCATCATCAAATGAAAATAGGCTGAACCTCACCATCGAAGCCCAAAATAAAGAGCCAAATGCCAAATGTTGTGCTTTGTATATGACGTATACAATGGACAAGGGAACAAAAAGTCATTAACCTCTTAACCTCCACCTGAACCGAGCACATTTTCTCCAGTTCGGCTTTATCCGAATCTAAAAGCGTCATGAAATCAGTGTCAAAAGAACAACAAAAAGAGACAAAAATGTGATGACAAAAAAGTAATGAAAAAGTGACAAAACACAACATTCAGCTCCAGTTTTGGCTGAACGCATAAGCTATTTTTCCTCAAAAGTTTTCCGTTGTGTCCAAGTTGCTCCTGGATAGCAAAATTTCCTCTAATAATAAAATGATGGGAGGGTGGAGAGGGCTGTAAGAAATAGAGAGGCCCCTGGAGATGATTGGTCAGCGTTTGATGTGAGAATCATCAAAACATGCGGTACGTTGTCAAATGTAGTGTAGTGTAATTTAATGAGTCATTCATTCTCTGTGTCTAAGTGATAGTATATGTTATATCTTTGAAATTGTTCATATGTTTGCTTCATATATTCTTCATATATATAATGAATTGTACATATACATTATTTTATTTTAGAAACATCATATTTTAGAAAAATACCTTGAGGCCAGGCAAGCTATGAAGAAGGCTCTAACCTGCAACAACTCAGACTTGCAGTCTGATGAGGAGGAGCAGGTTACGCAGACGCAAAAGCGAAGGCCAGTGTAAGTCACCATCTGCATTATCCCATTCATCTGAATGTCCGATAAGTTGATGTGTCACAGGGGGGTGCACACAAAGTCATAATTGAAATGTTGGATCTTATGTGTCAGCTTGCCTCCACATTTATAAGCTGGCCATCTCCCTGTGAAAAACAAACAAATGCTGGAGGTTTTGGCTGGGTTTGTGGTATTGATGAGGGGGCCATAGATGGATGCCACATACAAATCCAACGCCCACCGGTCAGAGGAAGAGACTACCTAAATCGCAAGTCCTTCTATTCTATTGTCCTTCGGGGCATTGTCAATGATCAAGGAAAATTCATTGACATTTTCACCGGCGCACCTGACTCAAGAGTTTTACAAGTGTCCCCTTTCTTCAGCACCTGGGGGCAGTTACTGGGAGAATACAAACTTCTTGGAGACACAGCTTACATCTCCCAGAACTATCCCTATACTCACCCCCAAAAGAGAGAATGGTGTATTGACCATTGAAGAGCAGCAGATGAATGCTCGCATCAGCCGAGGAAGAGTTGTGGTTGAGCAAGCCTTTGGACGACTAATGTGCCGCTGGAGGAGGCTCCGTGACATCCAAAACAATCGTGTTGATAACATTGTGAAGATTATTGTGGCTTGTTGTGCTTTGCACAATATGTGCATTGGACATGGGGAGGGATACAATGCCCAAGGCAGGAGGATGACCCGCCCTGAATATGCAGATTTTTCTTTTTTGCAATCAAATGTAGATATGGCTACAGCGTTACTAAATCAAATTAATTGTCCAGCTTATCATTTTATTGGAATACATGATTATAAAAAATGTTGATTTTGTGCTTTATTGTTGCTTTATATGAGAAGAATTTGTGTTGATAAAGCATGTGAACATCAAACCTCTCTTTTTTTCCCAAATTTATGCCATTGAAAGTGATAGCTACACAGCAGAGGTACTGTCAACAATTAGCTGCCAAAACTTACAAAGGTTTTAAAAGTCACACATTTAATTAAATATATTATACATAAATATACACTTTACAGATTTTCAACTAGGAACCGAAAAGGCCAACCTTCAGAACAATGTCAGAACTATTTTTACTTTACAACTGTTTTATACTGTTTTTTGTCTAATCAAACAATTAAAGATATTACGATTTAAGCTATACTACACACAAACACAAATCAAATTACATCTTCTCTAAAAAAAAGTTCCAGTGAATCTCTCAAAGGATTGCCTTGAGGCCTTCAGTTCATCGAGGTACTCAATCAATCATCAATCAATGGTTTTGTATAGCCCATTATCACAACAGGAATTGCCTCATAGGGCTGCACCGAACATTAAGGCAATAAAACAGAGCAGTAAATAAGACAATGTAAAGTTCAGGCGAATCAAGTATCCAGGCAAACATAATGTCCAAATAAGTGTCAGCAGTAGGTGGCGACGAGCGGCGCGGGTGTCCCCTGTCCTTAGACTCTCCTAGCCTGGCTAACGCCACACTGCTGTGTGCGCTCGAATCTTTTCGAACTTCACAACAGCCTGGGGACCATGGCCGACATTTTTCCATGGATTTGGGCACCAATCACAGAACGAGGAGGGACGGTAAGACGATGACGCGCTATTGACATAAAGCTTGTAGTTTGTTTAGGGATAAAAAAAATAAAAAAATATTTACGGATCCAACATGACAGCAGCAGACGCGATGCCATCTTTCGATCAAGCTTAGAACGTGTCTAAATAGTTTAGCTCAAAAGTTTACAGCAGGTACGTCATACGTCATCTGATACCATGATACGATTGGCTATGGCTACGTGCAGGCGCATGAGAGACATTCGTAGCGCCCAATAAACGGCTATGGACAATCGTAAACCACACCTCTCCTACCAGAAAATGCATTGGTGGTCCCCAGACTAAATATCACTTGTGATTTTAGTCTGGCGTTAGCCAGGCTAAGACTCTCCAGCACTGCAAGGACAAACTCCAAAACTCAGTGGGAGAAAATAGAAACCTTGGGGAGAACCACAGAAGGAGAGATCCACTCCCATGGACGGACAGGCTATAGAGACCCAGGGCCGATGGAGTTCCTTAAGCAGACGGGCCAGGATTGAGACTGTCCAGTCCTTGTTGTCAATCCAGTAGGCAGGGTTCCTCCGTTCGAGGTACTGGTGTCTTTGCGCCATGCACTAGTGATGCACGGGTCAACCCGACACCAGCGGTCAACCCGCGGATTCAGTCAGGTCGGGTACCTCAAAAATACGACAAACTTGGGTCGGTTTACTACAAAACTCACTTTTTTTTGTCCTTACATTGTTGGCTTACAACATACAGTGCATTCTTATCCATAAATGCCACACAGTCAGCTGTGTTTTGTTGAATGTTTAGTTTTATGGGGTAAACGTATCATTAGCATGTTTTGTTAGATGTCGCCTGGCCTATCGCTTCTGTATGACTTTACTCACCGCTACAAATGCGGCACAATAGCAGTGCCCAAGCACATGTGTGACACGCACACGTGATGAAAATAATGCATCAGCAAGAAGCAACTAAAATAACAAAGACACAGCATCTTGCTAACCTGAGGAGAGCAACTTCTTGTAGCTTCAAGCTGCTCCACTTTAGTCCAAACTCCGTTAGTTTGACAGAAAGAGTTGTTCATGACGTGGAAGTAGAAGTAAAGAGAAGTAAAGCCTCATGATAGTTTCTGTTACTCGTTTCCTGATAAGTCCATAAGCGATTTCAAAGATTCCTCAGCGGTGCAGTAGCAAAACAAAGCATCAAGTGCTAATTCTCCACTGTAAACTCGTGGTCACGTGAAGCGCTCCCGTTTAGCAGCTGCAGCCTGACCATGACACTGTTTTAATGTGTGTGGGTTCGGGTCGGGTCAGCAAACTGAGACACTTTTCTTCGGGTCGGGCGGGTCGGGTTTGATTTACAGCGGGTCGGGTTGGTGCGGGTCAAAAAAGCCAGCCACGCATCTCTACTATGCACCATTCAAATTATTTTTGCGTTAGCATCTGATTCAGCTTCATCTGGCAGTACTTAGTCTTAGTCTGCAGTTTTAGTCTTTCCAAATATTTATACATTATTTTATTATTACTTTGTCCTTAAGTTGAATTCACTTGGTTTACAATTGTTATAGGTTTAAGCCTATTTCAAGTCCTGTTAAAATTCTGTTTCTTTTCAAATCTGTAAATTTATCGTAGGACCGAATATTGAAAGAGTACAGCCTGTTAGCATGTCTGTCCATGTGTTTTTAGATGCAATGAAGAGGAATCATTTGTGCCAAACAATTACCAACATGGAGGTTCATCATCTCTGCATACGGGGGTTCAACCATGCGGCGGACAGGGGACCTGGGAGGAAACGTCCCACTCTCACAACTACTTGAATAGTATTTTTTTTTTAAATGAATGACACCCAGCCCTACTGACATTTATTTCTCAAAATCTACAGAGCTTATTAGACCATCTGACATGAAAATGAGAAAAGATAAATAACTCAGTAATATATCAAAACCTAACAATTTCATTGTTATTCATTGCTGCAGCATTTCCTTTTGCATTTTTGGAAAACATTAAACTTGAAAATGAGCATTAAATATATTGTTTTGATGAAAAGATCTTGCACATACTGGTGGATTAACATGATAGAAACAAAAAGATCTTTTGGTAAACTGAAATACTCTACAGTATTTGGCAGCAATGACAAATACCGTATACAGGGTGGTGGTCTAATAGATTTGTTAAGCGCTGAATCATTGTACTTTATGTTATTATTTGATTTTCTATATCGTTTCTCTTTGTGTTGTTTCTTGTGATTTTTCTATTTGTGACTTTTTTCTTTATGTAAAAAAACCAAACAGCATATGCCTTGAAAAGCCTGTACCCTTAGCCTTACTGCTTTCATACAAATATTTGACATAAACCAAGGGTATACTAAAAATAATTATTATTTTTCAAACTGCAAACCCCAAAATTAGACCTCACAACATATTTGGTGCCACAAAACGTTAAACATCTAATTTTATAAAATTGATTTACATAACTTTGCAATTTGACCTGATTGATTTTTTTATTTCCTTTACTCACAAATATACTGTATGCTGTTTACGAATAGTATTTAGTTAATATATAGTCCTTTTTGTCTTAAAATGATTATTAAATAATGAGAATCAGTGTGCTTGAATCTTACTAAGCATTACTTTTTAGTAATGAATAAGGAGCAGCTTTGATACTGTGTAAGTATTTATTATGCTTACCACAAGATCAGTTTACATTTCCGAAATTGAATTATGCAGAGTTCTATTAAAGAAGAGATAAACAAAACAAAAAAGAATGCCATTCTGGTAAGTGTAAGGGGAAAATAAAGTATTTCTATGTTCATATCTCACAACCATAATCCACATTATCCATAACATTACTTTCTTATAGTGCTGATGTAACATGAGAAGAGGGACTTTGCATTCATCAGGAGGATGTAGCTCTAAAGAACCAGCCTGCTCCTCCTTTAGACTGAATCATCTGACGTGGCTATCATTTTTATACCCATGTTCTTTTTTCCCTAAAGCGCTAGTCTGATTAAGTAATTGATGCCAGTTGTGTTTCTGATTTGAGAGGTTTTGAATAGGATGTTTTGCTTGGTCACTCTGACAATATTCAAAATCGAATTTTAGGTGGCTATACATTGACATCATGTGCTTCTGCTTTAAGGTAAATGACAACAACAAAAGACAAACTATTCTGGCTGGGAATTTATTTTATGCAGGATGGCAGAGGACCTGATGCCTCTGATTGGCTGACAACCAACCAACCAACCCTAACCCTAACCTTAAAGATAGGGCTGATGGGGTATTTTCTTGAGATTCGTTGAATTCAACCCTCTTACCCCGGCTCACATTAAATCCGGTTAAGGTCCGGTACGGCGTCCGCAGACTTAGAAAGTCATTAAAACCAATGTTGCACACTCACACTGCTCCGCGAAGTCCGGGTCCGGCTACTGAGCCCATCCGGGCAACGGAAAAAATCTAGTCTATTTTTGCCGGACACCGGAGCCCCAACGGATCAAGCTGATGGAAAACACGAGCCAAACAGGAAGTCAGGTCTTGTGAGAAAAGAAGATCCGGTGTATTTCAAAATAAAATCTGTCCGCTCCCTACTTATTTGGTCTCGATTACCGCCTGTACACGCGTGTAACGTCGGAAATGTAAACATTTCTCCATTACCAGTGACACAGGGCACTAGGTTGTTTCAAAGCATCCACTTCACTGGGCGGAGTCGTTGTTCTGGCAAATACGGCTTTTGTTTACAAAAACTACTTATATATGGGGCTAACTTGCACCAAGAGCGAAACTCACGTGCACTTCTGTTCTCGCGAGGGCCGTTTCTGTGCCTGGCGCAGCATCTGGCGCCGGAGCTGGCCGGAGTGTCAGCCGGACTCACTGTGAGTGGTAGTTTGGGGCAAACCCGGACCGGATCAGGACCGAACCCGGACCGAACCCGTACCGTAGTTAATGTGAGCCGGGGGTTAAGCCAATCCCAGACCGCTCCCATTAACAGCTGGAATATCCAGTGCAGTTGCTCAGCCCCACAGTGTTCAGTAAATATATCTCACATTTTTCAACATAATATCTTTTCTATTTCTATCTTTTTTATCTAAGATGAAAGTTTTAAAGCAGTACTAAGTAACTCATGCCCCCTAAGCGCTACTGCAGGTGTCGTAGCAAGTTGCTTTTTTATACTCATTAATTGTCCGTGAGAGTAAATACTACACTGACAGAAAAGACAAAGGGAGAGAGGGATATTGTTCATCCAATTACACAATGGAGATCATTTTTTTCACTCAAACTTGGCTGTAAATACTGTTTAAGTGGCGCTAGCCCACAGTTAGCTTTGCCCGTTAGACTGTTAGCTTCTTCTTCGTGATTCCATTAGTGTGTATTGGTGATTCTGACCCGGTGGCAGTCAAGTTGCAATTGTAGTTTTCTGGCCAGAGACACCAGGGGGAGATGAAAGACCCCCCCAATCATGCCATTAACACTTGTATTACCCCCAGAGGGACTACGGAAAGGATTTATTAAGGTAAACACGTTACTTAGTACGGCTTTAATACTGTATCTGCGGTCATACATCTGATGTCATAGCATAGTAAGTTTGAACTGCAGTTCACTGATCTGCATTTACCTTCCAATGCTGAAGGTTCTATATTTAGATTTATTATACGGCCCTTCACAATGCAAGTAGAACGCTCCATTGATTTGAATGTGATTTCCCAACGTTCTACCGGTCATTATATTTTGATAGAAGACCTCTGAAAAAAATAATGACCGCTTCCAATGGCAACGGAGTTCGTGCTTGTAATACAGGTCTTTCATATCACTCCGCGAGTAGTAGTAGCGGACAGGCAGACACTATCTCTGTCCCCGTCCCTGCGAGAGAAGTTGGGGGAATCGCTTGCGAAGTTAACGGGAGTCCGATTTTCAACTTACCCAGAGATTCACCACCATTCCTCTCTAACTGCACCTTAAACTAAGTAGCTAGGCTAGCAATAAGTAGCTAGCCGTGCTGCTACTAGCCTCGCCACACTGCCTGGAATCAACAAACGTTGCCAAGCAACGCGCAAACTTTTGGGAACTATTTGCCGCGGTAATCATTAAATAAACCTTTCTGTCTTCATAAAAGTGTATGAAGTTTATTTGTGTGTGTACAGTTGGCAAACAGCCATATAATAAGCGGGATAATGTATAGAACGCCGGTCATTATTGGGAAAATAAGAACCGACAGGGCGAACTGTACCCCGACGTGCAGCGGAGGAGCCCAGATTACATCAATAATTATATTTTATTTTATTTTTAAATATTATATTCTATATTGAAAAAACACCATAATCTGCTGGTGTCCTTTCAGATGCTGTGAAAAGAGGGGTCTTCATATCCTAGAATGAATGAGAAGAACCAGGCTAACTGCTCCGCTGCTTCAGCTGAACCTGCACATCCACATGGCAGGTTGGTCAAGTTGTGTTTGAACCTACTGCATGTACTATTTTGTGAGCCTTTTTACTGTATTTTGTATTGCTATAATGTGTTTTTGTTTACAATTTCCTTCGAAATATTAAGATAATGATGTCATTTTTTGTCAAATCACAAAGGTATAGTGAGTAGATCAGTTACAAATTCAGTGTATATAAGGCAGCTAATGACAAATACACACACGCAGTGGACACGCGGCACGTCCACGGTGATTTACGTCCGCATCAAAGCGGGTCTTGAGCGGATCCGCGAGGTTGGCAACGGATCAGCAGCACCTTCGCCCGGACCTGTACTAAAAATGGGAGAGGGGTCTAGCTGCAGAAGTACCACATGACCCACTGCCTCAGTTTTGTCCACTGCCTCTATTTTGTCCCCACGTGTGTGACCGTGTTTACTCCAGACTTCTCTCTGCTAACAGCACTGAGCTACTGAAGTTAACTCTAACCCTAAGGTCTACCTGTTGAGCAGCAGAGAGGAGTCTGGAGTAAACACAATCACACACGTAGGGACAAAACTGAGGCAGTGAGTCTGCAGCCAGACGCTCGTGAAAAATGGCGGATCTGCGGCGAAGGTGTCGCTGGTCCGCCCCGCCTTCGCCGCAGCTGTGGAGGTGAAAACAATGGCGGTATTAAACTGCGTTTTTTTTGCCTGTGAGTGACAGATTGTGTTCAATAAATTTAGTTTTTCTCAGTAAATCCGGCCTAAAAGCTGTTGTGCAGTTGGATGTTCCATTTTGTCGGAACTACAACTTCAATCTTGATTATAATCGACGTCTGCAGATCTAAACACATTGTGTGGATTGGTTACACCCCGCTATTCCGACACCCCCCCACTCCGACATTGAGGTCTAATTGTTGGAGTGGGTGTGTTTCCATTTTTTATCAAACGTCCCGGCACTTTTAACCTACCCTAGCCCTAACCTTAAGGATAGTGGAGTTTACAAGTTAACCCTAACCTTACCTTAGCCCTAACCTTAAGGACAAGGCCGTAGACAGGATTATAAAAAATAGTGAGGTCCGGATAATTCTTTAAACCGGGGGTCTGGGAGTCCTCCCCCAGGAATTTTTTAAAGATTCAGATGTAATTTCCTGTATTTTAAGTGATCAAAAACACCTTCATCTCATCCTTTAGCTGTTTTCAAAAATTGCTTTTTGTTGCTCTTTTGGAGACCGTCTCATGTGGACATGAGGCGGGGCATCTGCATCTTTTTCCCCTGTGACCCCGAAGACTAACTTCATTCCTCTTCATCTTTCTCTGTTTGAGTGAGGAGGAAATGTTAGGACCAGATAGACTGTGCCACAGAAATAGCCTAGGCCAGTGGTTCTACACGTTTTGGAGCTGTGTACCCCCTGAAGCTTTAGTGACGAGTCATACACCCTACTTTGACACGATGAATATCACAACATAAAATATCTATTTAATAAATTATTACAATGAAGCAGGTTTTCCATATTTTTTCCACACATTTTTGCTCGCCTGAGTGATAGGCTATTAAGAATGTCTTGTCCTAAATAAATACAAAAATATTAAATGAAACATCAGTCTTTAATTGTTTTGAAAACGAGGCTTGGTGTGAACGGGTAAAGCTGAGTGTTTGCTTTGTCCCAGTGACCAGCTCATTCTGAACATCAGACTCTCGTTTGGACTATGCGCTCTGGCCACGCCCCCTCGTACTGTCAAACCACCGGTAGCTACAAATGTGAATGCGCTGGTTTAAGCTCTCATTAAAGCGAAGATCATTTATACGCAGGACATTACAATCTTTGCATGTGACAGATAGCCTGGCTAACGCCAGACTAAAATCACAAGTGATATGTAGTCTGGGGACCACCAATTCATTTTCTCGTAGGAGAGGTGTGGTTTACGATTGTCCATAGCCTTTTATTGGGCGCTACGAATGTCTCTCATGCGTCTGCACGTAGTCATAGCCAATCGTATCATGGTATCAGATGACGTACCCGCTGTAAACTTTACTAAACTATTTAGAACACGTTCTAAAGCTTGATCGAAAGATGGCATCGCGTCTGCTGCTGTCATGTTGGATCCGTAAATATTTTTTAATTTTTTTTATCCCTAAACAAACTACAAGCTTCCGTATGTCAAATAGCGCGTCATCGTCTTACCGTCCCTCCTCGTTCTGTGATTGGTCCCAAATCCATGGAAAAATGTCGGCCATGGTCCCCAGGCTGTTGTGAAGTTCGAAAAGATTCGAGCGCACACGGCAGTCTGGCGTTAGCCAGGCTATGTGACAGATACAAAGCCGCGGGTTTAGCGGGGGTACACTTCTCCTTCTCCTTCCTCTCGCTCCTCGGATCAGAGGAGTCTCCATCAGTCTGACGGCGCACGCACTGGCTCCTTTCTCTTTATGACAGATAGTAAAGAAATTGCAACTCGATCACATTTCGCCGCGGTTCATACTAAAGGCGCTGCTGTTGCTGCAAGGCTGACGCACAGCCTCAGCCGCGCTCTCGACCTCCGCAGAGTTTTACGCACTCGGGTCCAAAGCCGTTCTTGAGGTTCAGTTTTAGAGTGGACTCATTAAGGTCCAGAACAAAGCCATCTGAATTAGAGGCTCTACCGCCTGTATAAGCGCGTGTTCACAACATTCATTTGCGCAGTAAAGAAAAAAAAAAAAGCTAACATTTTACCGAGGTCCGGACCTCGGTGACCTCAATGGCTAGCTACGGCCATGCTTAAGGATAGTGGAGTTTACAAGCTAACCCTAACCTTACCTTAGCCCTAACCTTAAGGATAGTGGAGTTTACAAGCTAACCCTAACCTTACCTTAGCCCTAACCTTAAAGGGGCTGTGTGGAGTTTAGCAGTTTTGTACTCGCAATTGCCCCCTCAGGCCAAACGCGTAACTGCAGCCTCGATGATAAGCTCGTGCATGAGACGCTCAGGCTTTACGAGCACCAGAAATAACAGTCCCGTCCTGGTCAATTTACAGATCTGCAGGCGTGACTTCAACTGAGGTAAGAAACGTTACTGTTTTGTAAGATATTTAGACCAAATCAATTTGAGTGAATATTTTCCAAGCCAAGACCGACAGGCCCGGTTAGAACTATGAGGCCGTCCTTCTGTGGACCCAACACCTGCATGAGGAGCCATTGGGGCTTGTCCATTGCCCACGACCCGGCAATGGACAAGTGGAAGAAGATGGATGGATTGATGGATGGATTTTTCAAGATGCAATACTTGAGCAAATGCATAGCTAAGTGAATCGAGGGAAGAAGCCAAATAATACAGATAAACGAATGAATGACGTTTGAAGGAGAAAAAAAAATACTTGTGTACTTTGTATGCATAAACGCAGGTCTAATTGAAATAATAAAATATTTCCACTGGTAGAAATGCTACTAGGAAAAGCCAAAATCGTCTCTTCAATTCCCTGGGCCCAAAGTTAGCGTAGCTAACTCGTAAACTATATTGTAAACGGCACATGTCCACTTTTTGTAGTCGTTCACTACTTATAAATCCGTGAACAGTCAACATTATTTTGCCATTGTAAATACAGCACCATTACCACTGTTACTACTCAAATGTTTTGTAGGTACAGCACAATTACTGTTATTACTGACACTACTAGTCTGCTACTAATACTACACAACTTCTCTGTAGGTATAAAACTATTAGATCAACTATTTTGGTAACTTCCAAATATGATTATTTTATGGCTTGTTTCAGTGAAGTTTGTACAACATGTACGGACAGTCGGACACCGTTGTTTTGAAAGCATCAACAACAATTTTCCCCCACGTATTTAGTCATAATTTCTTACCTTTCAAGCAAAAATAAGCTCTCTTCGTTTCTTTTTGTTAGTTGGGGTTTGGGCTGGAGTTTCGATGGTGCTTGAAGCCGGTCTCCTCTTAGGCCCAATCTGACCCAAAGGGGTCAGAGAGAGGGCCACATAGCCCTCCACGCGAGGGTTTTTCAGATGCAGACTTCAGACGAAGGGGTAGGAGGAGTTTCGTGCTTACGCAACAAGGAAAGATGGCGCTGCAAGAGTCGTACAAATGTAAGCATATTTTGCTCAATAAGTTATAAAACTAGTTGTTTTTTTTAGGATAAGTTAGAAATGTACATATTACGCCAGAATGTAGGTTGCCAGACGCATGTCAATCGCGCTGTTGTTGTTGTTACGGAGCCTGTAACGGAACTGTTCATATAAACTAGCCTAATCTTAACTACGATTATAACATTGTCATTCTTCTTTCTGTTGTATAGTGAGCTCTTAATAAGTGTGTCTTTTCAACAGGGTCCCCTGAGCTAACTCGGAAACTGATATGTTTCAGAGCAGAAAACGAGGAAAAGTTTTTGAAGTCCCGATATGGCGCAAAAAAGCAATGGGAGTACGTCATTTTAAAACATGTATTACACACAGTAATGTTAAAATAGTTGCATGACATTATTTATTATTATTTATTTAGGATCTTTTTAAAGGAGAACGGGCTGGATGGAGTTGTTCCTCCCGATAAGGCTTCAAAAAAGTGGGAAAACCTTAAAAGAAATATAAGGTAAGAAATACAATATCCCTACATAATCTATGAAGACACCTACTAATATGAAGGTTTATGACATTATTTTGTTTTGTTTGTGTGCCAGGAGTTAAAACTCCTGAAAACAGGCTCCGGAGGAACTGAGGAGGGGGAGAAAACTGCTGCTGATTGGCAGTACTTTGAGGACATGCATGAGGTGCTGGGCTCCAGACCTTCGGTGGATCCTCCTGTTGTCGTGGCCTCATTTCAGGGGGATGACAACCCAACCATAGTGCTGGTAATTTATTAGAATGCAGTAGTATTCGGTAATGATGTTACCAATAATGTGTTCCATATTTTTATAGGAAATTGTGGAGCCCAGCACCTCTGCAGCAACCAAGGATAGTTTAGTTTATTTGAGCATTTAAAATTCTGCTCAAAAGGAGTGGGCCGAAGCAAAAGCTTATAAGCGCCCACCCCGACATCATTGAAATAAAACAATTGATCAAATCACAATAGTACAGGGAGCATGTTACAAAGTACAAGACACAAGATAGGGAACACAGCATACACACACACACAACGTATGTTTATATTATCAATCCTACATTAAGCAACATCATACTTTGATTTTTGATTTGTGATTTGCCCCACCGGCAAAAGAGAACCTACAACCCACCAGAGCGGCCGTTTCAACACGGGCCACACCCACAAAGCACCTCTAGAAATGTTCGTATAAATATAAATTAACAGAATTTAACGTAACGGAAGGGAAACACAACTGAAAGGAAACACAACTACAACAACTGTCTCATTTCATGTACGCGATGACTAATACAAAGCAAGTGAAAAAGGTGATCATTAAGTTATTAAGTTATGGGGGCGACAGTGGCGCAGATGGTAGAGCGGGTCGTCTCATGATCAGAAGGTCAGGGGTTCGAATCCCGGCTCCTGCAGATGCAGACTGTCGTTGTGTCCTTGGGCAAGACACTTCACCCAATGCCTGTTGGTGGTGGTCGGAGGGACCGTTGGCGCAGATGTGAGCAGCCTCGCTTCTGTCAGTCTATCCCAGGGGAACTGTGGCTACAAATGTAGCTTATCAGCATGGAGTGAATGAACCCCCTCCTTTCATGTGTGAAGCACTTTGGGTGTGACTTGTGTCATATAAAAAGCGCTATACAAATAAGATTCCCTTCCCTTATTTATACACATATACAGTAGGCCCTATTTCGTTTTGTCGCCTTACACGCGTGATTCATACGTGGGGCCACGTGTGAATCACGCGTCTTTTATTTCTTTTTCCCCAGTGACGCTGCAATGACCCAAACAACCACCAGGTGGCACTTGTGAGGAGGGTTAGGAACACTGGCTTCTCACCGCTCTTTCTTTCTTCACCGGCCAACTTCTCTGTGGCGTTATAGCTCAATGACAAGGCGCTAGACTCCGGTCCAAGAGGACCCGGGTTCAAGCACAAGTTATGGTACTTTTGATTACATTTTGTAGACGTTTACATTTTTTCTAAAAATACTTAGTAATTAGGCCAACACATTTAAAATAGTTGCTAGATTGTAGTAAACTGTTGTAAAACGCGCTGGGTGTCACACATGGCTGGGGGCATTAACGCACGGGTTGCCACGATTCATTCTATAAAAAGTCCACTCTCACAATATAGTTCCCCGGGGCTTTGCCATCCCGGAAGCGCGTCAGCTTTTAATATAACCTACCCTGCTCCAAACATAGTTTATTGTAAAAACGTGAAACTATCACGCAGTAGCGTGCTGGGACCTCATTTTGGACCGTCAATTTAGAAAAGACCGACCAACTTTTCTGTGGGATTATAGCTCAGTCATAAAGCACAAGTCTTTGGCGCAGGAGGATCCGGGTTCGAGTACGGGTTAAAGACTTTTGATACAACTCCACCATCAGCACCAAGTTATGAAGATAAAAATATTTATTATTCCACTTTTGTACTGGCTTTTTAACTTTGTGGGGTTAGGAACGTTGGCGGAAAATCTTCTGCTTTTAACCTCTTAACTCCCACCTGAACGAGCACGTTTTCTCCAGTGTTAAATAAAAAATACTTAGTAATTAGGCCAACACATTTAAAATAGTTGCTAGACTGTAGTAAAGTGTTGTAAACTTCACAATCTGCACCAACCAAACTGCAGGAAAAAATGCAACTTTATTCAGTAACGGAGTAATCTGATTCATATACTCCCCCGCTAATAAAAATTTAGGACTGGCCGGGGCTCGAACCCCGATCGCCCAAGTTAAAGTCTTGGACAATCCTGCTACGCCACACAGGCGCTGGAGAAAACCCCGGATCTAATAGGAGAGAGCGCTGAGTGAATGAGCCGTGCGTATGTGCGGGACGCTGTTTTGCCCCTAAAATAAAATAAAGATTTAAAATGCCTTATATGCAAGTTATTGCAAATGTTTGCCATATGATCTGCTACTCCTGTGCATTTGCGTTTTAGAATTCCTAATTAATGGTAGCTATATGTAACATGTGTAGTTTAAATTTTTGTAATTATACACAGCCTATATATTGCTAATCAAAGTAAAAGTATTCAGAATACAGTGTACACTCGTGTTTGTTTTGTTCCAATGTTTCACGTTGTTCATTGTTTGAATTTAAATAAATGAAGCCCAGGCTATTTGACACAATGTGTTCACCGCCTTGTTTTCCTTTTAAAGTCTAACATGCGATTCTCAGCCGACACTCATAGCCTACATTAAAGTAATTATGCTGTAGTTCGGCCGATACTGGGCCGTCATAATAAGTGAGTCACGTTGCTGTAGTTCGGGTATCGATGGCTGCTTTTCTTATGTCAATGGAACAAATGAATAGATGCCAATGGAAGCCATCAGAATCGCCAGCTCTGACCTAAAGGTCATTTGACCCAGCTCCAGGGCTTCTGGGGGAGGGTGTGTGTGTAAAAATCCTACTACCCGTCAGCCTCTCTGTCTCTCTGTCTCTCTGCACATCAGCTCGTAAACTTAAATGTATTTGTCAGACACACATCCACGCGTTTAGCGGCAGAGGAGGGGGCAGCCACAGGTGCTTCTCCCCTCGCTCCTCTGATCAGAATGAGAGGAAAACTCCTGTTGAAAAGCACAGGCTCCTCTGTCTTTAGGACAGATAGATTTCAGATAGAAATTGCTACTCAAAAGGCGCTCTTAGACGCTGCTGTTGTAGCGAGGGCTGACGCAGCCTCAGTCGCTCCCGATCTCGGCGGAGTTTTTGAAGTGTAACTATACCGAATACAATTACTCAAAATGAGTATTCTAACAATTTGAAAGTTATACCAGTTATACCACTTACTTTGAAATAGCAACACTTTTAAACATAAAACACATTCTCACGATATTGCTAATACAAATTTATGATGGGGAAAACTTTCTTTCTCCGTGTTTTACAAATATAATGGAGTTGGCTGATGAATGTCTGCTTAGTTTAAAGTAGAACAGTTCAGTCTGACTTTAGAGTCAATTGTGTAATTGTCACTGCAGTGACTTGAGCTGCTACAGAGACATTTGAGCTCAATGACGCTATAAACAGTTTGATGTCTCTGTTAAACAACATTCAATATTTTATACTTTGCTGCAGACTGTTACTGTAGGCTACACATGTTTTTCCTTCACTGAAGCAATTATTGCTCTGCTAATGTTTGAATGAACTTTGTTTGCATTTTTAAAGGCCAACAAAAGGCAACGTAACGCTGCCCGCGCGTGTGATGCGTCGCTTTCTTTTCACTTTTCACTCCTAAAATAAAATAAAGATTTAAAACGGCTTATATGCATTGACAGCGGCTCCAGCCAGCAGCGCTCCTCTCTATCCCATAGAAGAAGTCAGAAAGGAACTTTTGAGAAGAAGTGTGTTTTTAATTACAAAATAAGGAGTAAGTAAAAATAATAAAGTAGTATTACAACTGTATTGTTACAGTACTTCCAATACAGTGTTTGTACAGTGTTTTACAGAGTCAATCCTTTGGCATTCCTGCGTGTTGTACGCAGAAATTCGTTGATTTTGTCCACACATTCTTTCAGTTCTGGCCTGTCCATGCCAGGAAAGTGACGCTTCAGTGTGCCAAGCACAAAACTCTTCACATTTTGAGGCAGTTCTAGTTTGCCTCTGGATCCATCCCAATTTGTAGTTTTGGTCCATGCCTGGTAGTTCTCCTCCGAGATAATATGCCTGCAAATGTTTGCCATATGATCTGCTACTCCTGTGCATTTGCGTTTTAGAATTCCTAATTAATGGTAGCTATATGTAACATGTGTAGTTTAAATTTTTGTAATTATACACAGCCTATATATTGCTAATCAAAGTAAAAGTATTCAGAATACAGTGTACACTCGTGTTTGTTTTGTTCCAATGTTTCACGTTCAATAACGCACTTGCTGCTGTCTATCCCATACTGTAGAAGAAGTCAGAAAGGAACTTTTGAGAAGAAGTGTTTTTATTAAAAATAAGAAGTAAAAATAAGTAATAAAGTAAAATACAATTGTATTGTTACAGTACTTACAATACAGTGCAGTAAGTTAGTACAGTGTTTTACAGAGTCAATCCTTTGACTTTAAACCGTGTTTTGATAGGCCCGAAGTGAGCAACAAACCTCACCGCACGTCACTGGGTGGGGGTGGGGGTTGTGGCACAGTCTTGTTTGTCAAACGGTCGCTATTGTAAAACACACAGGATTTCACACATGGCTGGGGGCATTAACACACCTGATGCGCGGGTTACGGGTTCCCCCGGGGTCCCCGCAGGGCCGGCTGCCCAGACCGTCATAAAATTCTCCTATGATCGCGGGTCGGGTTGGGGCGGTCGCTGCCACTCATTGCCGCTGTGCGCGCATTCATTGTTGCGCGTTCTCTGCCCCTCACGCCAGTCCTGTTCATTTCAGAAGAAGAAACAGACCCTCACTCTCTGTGCGCATCAAAGCCCGCTAAAGCAGAGATCCCCCGCGTCTCATATAAAATGAAATCAACTGACCAGCAGCACCCTGAGTGTTTGGAATAACGCCGTTCAAAATAACAGCATTATTGTTAGGGCATTTAACCTTATATTTGCCGATGATTATTTTACGTTTTGCGTGATGAATGAACGGAGAGACTTGAACAATGCCTGTGCATAAAGTCTGCCCTGATCTCCTCATTCTCTTTGAATACGGCCATATTCCTACATTAATAAAATAGTGTTCTACTCATTTCAACTGACTTTTGAAAACTGCTAAAATAAAATCTAAATTATTTGATATAAAGCTATTTTTTCTCGCACACTTGAGCTCGGCTCATTCACTCAGCGCTCTGTCCCATTCGGGGCCTTTTTCGCCCCCTAAAAGTGAAAAACAATTGTAAATGTTTTTTTGTTGGTTTTCTATCACCTGGATAAAGAATCAGGCATAAGAACAATTTGTTTAACCTGTTAATTTGACTTTAAGTCGCGTTTTGATGGTCCCGAAGTGAGGCTCGCCTCCAATGCACGGCCCTGACGATACGAGGGGGCGTTGTGTCAGCGCTACACATTTCTACAAAACATCTGGACTACACGTGAAAAAACAGTCTGTTTTATTATTCTGCACAGTTTAGGGGAGGCAATTTAAACGTTTAAAAGCGTCACAACAGTAAAGTGAGGAGCCTTTTCTCTCCATCAGAAAGTGTCCAGAGTGTGTTCACAGGTTGGGGTGGGGGTAGGGCGGGATCATTTACATACAAACTCACACTGAGAGAGAGATTCAGACTGCAGACATCACTTAAGTCCAAACTTTAGCAGGACTTCTCTTGTACTGCTTTTGTAATGAGCTCATACACATGAGGAAAAGGCCAACAAAAGGCGACGTAACGCTGCCCCGCGCGTGTGATGCTCCACAAACCCAGCGTCATTGCGTCACTCTATCTAACCATAAAACCGAACATATGAGTCGGATTGTTCTCAAATAAAAAATGACTTAAAGCTAGAGATGCGCTGATTATATTCATGGATGAGTCTTAGTCTGTAGAGTTCTTAGTTTTGTGTAAACAGCAGGTTTGTTCTTCGCACACGAGCTAAGACTGCAAGTTTTACAACACTTTTCTCTCTCTCTCTGTCCCTCTCTCTCTCTCTCTCTCTCTCTCTCTCTCTCCCTCTCTCTCTCTCTCCTCCTCTCTCTCTCTCTCTCTCTCTCTCTCTCTCTCTCAGGTGAGTGTAGCGCAGACCGGTGCACGTGGAGCTTGATAAACATGTAAACTTTAAATACAATTGGAATTCAACTCCACAATCAGCACCAACCAAACTGCAGGAATAAAAATGCAACTTGCTGTCTCTGTTATGCTCTTACTTTGAAATAGCATTCAATAGCAACACATTGAAACATAAAATACATTCTCACGATATTGCTAATAAAAATTTAGGACTGGCCGGGGCTCGAACCCCGATCGTCCAAACGAAAGTCTTGGACAATTGTGATACGCCACACAGACGCTGGAGAAAGCAGCGTATAGACCCAAAGCCACTAAAGCAGAGATCACCCGCGTCTCATGGAAAATTAAATCAATTGGTCAGCACATGCACGGACCTTGAACACACAGCCAATTTTACAACATGACATTTCCTTTTGACAAGGAAAGAAGATAACAAGCTGATAACGTTACGTAATTGGACACAAGCAACCAAAATGTGTGCAACCAAAATTGCCTCAGACAAGAATCGAACCCGGATCCCCGGGTCATAACCTGTAACGCTAACCATTCGGCCAGCACAATCTCACTAGGCAGAGAAAGTTTGCACGCAGTGTTATACCTAAGCGTTTAATTCGCCGGTAGAGCTACAGTGGACTGAACCTGCCACCTTGTGGCGATAAGATGTAATATGTTTCACGCAGCTGCGTGATTCATGAAAAGCGCGAATGAGGACGACAAAACGAGATGACGCCCACTGTATGCAAACATACACACATCCTTTTTTTTTCCCCCTTTCTTTACAGATGGTTACAGAAGGTTACAGATGGTTACCACTGCCAAACACAGTTAACAACTTCCAAAAGGCACTAGTTCTGTCACATTAATATACATATTATCCGTGATCTTGCAACTTCCCAGTTGTCATTTCCATCATTCAATTTAAAAAAAAAAATTTTTTTGTGTTCAATGGATTATGTAATATGTAAGCCCTACATACACGCTACATACATGCGTTAAGAAGCCAGGGTGTAGAGCGGGTCCATTGAAGAGGGCAGTAGCTCCCCATCAACAACCCCCACCCAGGTGCCCTAACTGGCTGTATTTGTAGATGATGTTCCTATGCTTAGTGGTGCGTTAAAAGATGAGGTTTATGAGCCTGTTGGGAGGGTCCTCACAACAGATCATAACTTGCTCATCCTAATTCTCAATTTGTAATTTAGAGCAATAGAATGACAACCGTTCAGAGCAACAACACTGTCTTAGTTAATAGAATGCAAATGCAAATTGATCCTACAACTCCCCCTTGTGGCAACATGTTTCTTCTTTTCTATACTTTTCAAAAGTCTTTTGTTTGTATTTATATTTGAACAGGTTGATGTTTGGACATCGTTTCATCTCCATCTCCATTTTGTTCCACAATTGTACCCCATTAACTGTCGGACTAAAGCTTTTCAAAGTTGAGCTATGTTTCTGAATCCTAAAGTTTAATTCATCACGTAATTCGTAACAACCAGTACGTTCTTGGAACCTTCTTTGTATTTGGCCCGGTAACAGTTTGTATCTTGCTTTGTATAACATCTGTACTGTTTGGAACTCAACGATGTCACAAAACTTCATGATCTTTGATTTTAAAAATAATGGGGGCGACAATAATGGGGGCGACAACTTTATGAATTAATCGGCTAGCTCTTTTTTGCAGCATTACTATTGGTTTTACTGTGTTTTTATAGGATGAGTACGTTTCTCCCGCCTGGTCCACCAATGACTGGAACTGTGGGTTATCCTCCAGCAGATCCAGACGTCTGTCTACCAGCAGATGTCCACGGAAAGCTCTTTGTAATGATTTACCAGTTATCATATGCTCGACGGCATTTTCACCATAGACAACTTCTATAATGTTGTTGAGCCCTGTGCCTTTCATCAGTGTGCTTATAGCACCAAGTAGGTTCATGAATGTGTGAAAACATCCAAGCATTAAGACAATGCTTTTCAAGTGGCTACTTTATGGTGCATCAATGATGATCTCTGCAGCTTTCCAATACAGGGGCTGATCAAATGTAATAATGGGTGGAGCATGGTGTTTGATAGCGAGATCGCAAACAAAATCCAGCGTGGACAGAATGATGTCTTGTCCCCAGAGTACAAGTCAATCATAGGCAAGAACACAATTGATGATTGGCCTGGGTGTTCTAATCCTTGATGAATGATATGCATCATTCCCTGCCAGCCAGGGGTTTCTTGTTTGAAGTTTAGTGAGCGCTCCCACAGTGTATCAAATGTCCTATCACAGTTGATAAGTGTCGGGAGTTGTTCGAACAAGATAGTTTGGCACACATGTTTCGCGAACTGATTTTTGATGATTGGAATTTTACTTTGCATTGAAAAATTCAGGTTGGTAACATTTTTCCTTGGAATGATATGATCCTTCCATCACCCTGGGGTGAGTGCTGCTATGATCCCCATTCAATGGAAGGTCCCCCTGCCATCGATAGTAAGGATATTGTGGTCCACATTGTCCCCGGCGAAAAGAAGTGCCATATCCAGCAAATAATTGTCACTAACATATCTGGAGCAACTGAATCTGCTGCATTCTTTTCAAAACGCAAAACTTCTTTATAAAAACAAAATCCCATCCCAATTTCATGAAGGGTATCCACAAGGAATTGTGACCGGTACAAATGATGTGCCTGCACTGCAAGGCCAACTTGTAAGGGAGCTAAAACGGCACGCGGTCGAACTGCCTGGATAATTGCATGTCCTATTCCTGCAATGTTTTCGTCTTGTCTCCCTACCCACAAAAATACCATTCAGGAATGTCTGCAGAGTGTCAGGAACAAACGAAAGAGCAGAATCAAGCTTGAGCGACTTGGCACTTGGATACTGATTTGGTTGGCATGGCACATTGGCTTTGATATCACTTTTAATGAGTCGAGCCGCTGTTTCAATGATTGCCTGTTTCTGTGATTCTTCGTCCTTTGCTTGGGTGTTGAAATAAGATCTTAGTATCTGTGATGTTCTTTCCCTCATTGTCACTATGTCATGGTGACATAGTGACAATGAACATTGTCCCCATAATGTCCAATTTGCCCTTGAGGTACTGATTTCCAAATGGTATGGAATCTGTATTGGTCAGAAATTCTTTCATTTTATCTTGTAAATGTGAAACTGTTCTTCATCATTCTTCTCAGGGTAAGAGCAAATATTCATGAATGTCTGCTCCTGCTTTGTCCGAATGTCCACCCTAGTCCCTAACCCCTCATTCACTACATAGGCCCGCACTATATAGTAGACTATATAGTCCACTGATTCTGTTGGCTATTCGGACAGAAGCCCACTACTTTCTCCGAGCTGCGTGACGTCACGCGCGCTGCGGCGTGCAGATTTTTTTTCTTTCTTTTTTTCTGAATTTATTTATTGTTACAAATGTTTATTTTATTAAACAGTTGAAGAGGGTTTAGACAGACACGCACATCCCAGGTCAGTTAAGTAGCGTGCAAGAGTTCAATAGTACGTGAAATCAAAGAATAAAAACTCTGCACCGCTATTGCGCTCCCAAGAAATGTATTTTAGGCACCACAAGGTAACGTTTCGGGCGTTGCGTCGCCCTTCGTCAGACAATAAAATGTTGGCTACACACCGGTATATATAGTCCATAATTGGTAGATCACATGACACACAGGATTGCATGGGTGATCACATGACATACATCACGTGTCCTTCGAATGAAAGTTTACATACATGGTATGTGTGCGCACACATCAAGGAACAATCAATATGGGCAAAACACCCATGAGTAGGTCAATAAAAAAGGATCTATGATGGATAGCCACTGAAAAGTGATGACAGAAACCACAATAGAATAGACTAAAGACCACAGCATAGAAAAGAGTGTAGATCTATGTACATGAGAAGAAAAAACACTATGTACAATATATTACAAGGATCAGTATTGGTACAACATTTACAAAGGCTAGTATTGATAAGACATTGAGCATTTTTTTGCTAAATGAGACACAGAACCTATTTTGCCTGAGCACTCTAGAGTATGAGAACCTTTCACCACTGAGAGAGAACCATGTTGAATCATAATACTGCAGTGATGTACATAAACACATAACTGTACAAACACCGAAGTAGAAATGTACACAATCGGTAAATCAAAAGAAGGGTCTCAGATCGAAGTCTTCGTTGAGCCCTTTTGGATGGAGTGTATCGAGAGAATAAATCCAAAACGCTTCTCTTTTGAGTAGAGCAGCATTTATGTCCCCGCCACGGTTAGAGAGTTTAACTTGTTCAATACCAGTATAACGTAGCATGTGTGATATATTAGTTTAATGCTTGTTCTTGTTTAGCCTATAAAATGTTCTCTAAAGACTACGTGCACCATGATAGGGTCGGATGAGGCCTTGTGTTGTCCACATCCAAATAAGGGGTCCGTAGCTGTAGGATGAGGCCAGCTCTGAGCCCTCAATGTCTAGACCTTATTAGGTGTAGGAGGAGAGTAAGTTTCGCCACTTCTGTGCGTTACCTTCTATGGAAAATGGCTACAACTGGTTACGTATTTCGTAGGAAGGGCGAAGGGAAGGAAAACTCTGATGCCGAGACAGAAACAGCGGACTTCTTCATTTGTACATCTGCAATGTAACATCTGTACTACCTGCGGGATGTCTGAATAAACACCTCCTTGAGAACGCCATCTATTTCTCTGCTCTAATTTTTCTATCTGAAGGTTTTCAAACGGAAGGTTTTCTTTCAGTAAATACTGACAATTTTTTGGTGAAACCCGACGTGATTGAACGCGTAAGGCGAAGATCAAAGACTGACCAGGGACGTGACAGTTTTTTTCTGTAAAGAAAACCCAGAGAGGCTGCTTGTACACTGAGAGAAGAGGAGGACGCTGCCTTGGACGCGCACACCAGGAGAAAAGCAGAGAACACAGGCACGCGCGCCGGCACCAAGGGGACAGAAATAGACAGAGTTCAAACCGGGACAACACACGGCAGCAGCGGAGACGGGACAGCTCTCAGGAGCAAAGACATCAAAAGAAACCGTCAAGGAGTCACCGTAGAGGCCGTGTCCAAACACACTATTGTCGACGCAAACAAGCGGGTAAGACAGACGCCCTTTTCTTCCAAAGTCTATCAAAATTGGCATAAAATCAAATAAAAAGTAGTGTGTGACGACTGGGACTTTACGTATATACATTTCTCAAATAAAGCAATAAACAAAATATGCTTTGTATATAAGATAGCTTTTGATAAGAAAAATAAGAAAACACGTGGATACCGCGCTCTTTCCTAACAAGTGTCCTTTCATGCGCGAGAGAATATTAATGAAGAGGGATTTAAGGCCTATAAGCGTGCGATTTTTTTGGCAATAAGGAATTTTTTTGGCGCACGATAAACGATACCAAGAAAAACGGAAGACGTATACGCAGGAAAATAGGTAAACAGCTGTATATTTATTAAGAAAATAACCGAACGTTCACTTAATATAAAAAAAATAAAAAATAAAATAAAATAAAATAAAATAAAATAAAATAGAAATAAAAATATAGCATATGAAATATAAGGCAGGAAAACAAAAAATAGCGTAAAATAATAACCGGTGTAGTTTGGTGTGTGAAAACGTTAAATAATAAAAAAAAAATAGATAAGAAATAAAGATATAAAACGACTTATTTTGTAATAAAGAATACAAATAAATACGAAATATCATAAATAGCATTATCATCCATAACAAATAGTAAAGTCAAAGCTCGAGTAACCAATTGACAAGTTAACCAAAACTTTGGACCCCCCCCTCTAACTAATCATGGCTAATCTAAACATTTGTTGCGCATTTGTAATTATGACGCTTGCAAGCTTGCATGGTGACGATCATGTCGACGTCTCAATTACTCAAAAATTCTCAAATGTCATATGTCGATGTAAAATACGCACCGGCACCATAATGGCGATGGAACTTCAGTATTCCCCTTGCTCGCCCGAGGGATTGTTGAGTAATTTGGGGACGGTAGATGGAGACGGAGGAAGAATGCAGCTAATAGCTATGTATTCGCGCGACCATGGGCTCGCTTCGGAGACATGCACTCCATTAAAAGCGGACGAATTTGTATCCGATTGGACAGAAGTCGTCCTAGATTGTTTTTGGGCAAATCGGCCAATTCATGCAAATCTGTTCTGCAACTGCATTACACATCCTTACGGGAGCAAATTGACCACGCCCGCTTATGATTGTAGTGCTGAGATCCCGCCCTTTTGGGAAGAAACCCCGAGAGACAAAATTACCAAAGCTGTGACGCCTGTTCAAACCACTAAGTCACCAGTCGATATAGAAACGGTAGAAACGACCATAAGTGTGTTTACAACACCACAACCAGTAAAAATAAGTACAAACGCGCCTATAAACGCAACAAAAAGCGGAGAGACGATAATGATAACAAACGGGACACAAGGCCTAATAATGAATAGCACTGCGCAGAAGTACATAGGAACAATAGTGTCGCCTAGAATTATTAATGTTTCACACATTTCAGAGGTGCTAAATAGCATCAATCAACAATACAGTAATTTGAAAATTGATTTAAGAAGTAGCGTGAAATCGTATAACGCTATGTTTGCCTCGGTATTTGTAGCTTTCGGATGCATGATAGTAATGTTCGCAGCAGTGTGTGTGTGTACCCCATTCTGTGTCAAACGTCTCCAATCTAGCCTGGAAAAATCGTGTTACTGGACTCTCAAATCTGTGCGACAAGTCGACAGAGAAATCACAGCGACGCAGTCGAAGTATTTGTTTATCCCAGTTAAGTGGGCTAAAGCGGTGATTTAAATAGAACGTGCACGCAGATAAAAAAATAAATAAATAAAACGGCGAGAGGCACAAGCACCGCCTCTGAGCAAGACACTCCATCCGTCTTGTGTCTAGTCTGCGCGCCTAGATATACAACATAGCACTTGAAATGAGTACATTGCAAGTCATATAGAGGTAAATAAATAGATAACATTGACAGTAATGTCGTAAGGTCCCATTAATGTCACACAATGTATATATGTATTAATGTTGGCAGAGCCGGTTTTTCCTATACGCAAACTACGCAAGATGCGTAGGGCCCCGCAGCCGCAAGGGCCCCGCATCTCAGTCAAACTACGGTGTTGTTTCACAGATTAAGCAACGCGTTGTTACGGGGACAAGCTCTCTGACAGCGCTCACTCACTCTCCGCCGGCTTTGCGTCATATAACACTAAAACGCAGCAGTCTGCTGAAGTGGATGAGCAGGAGAGACCTACCGCCTTTCCCGTCGCTCCCAGGCGCGAGTGCTTCTCCCCTTCGCGTCCCCGCTCAGCTGTGTGTCTCCCGGTGCTCGCCTCCCTTCCTGCATGTCTCTCGTGTCCCGGGCGCTGCTCTCATGTTTTCTCTGCTCGGACTCGGGGCTGCATCGCCACACACTCATTTAAACTCTCTTCTTATTGTCTCTAGAGGAGGATCAGGACAGTAGTTTGGCGAATAGACGAGAGTAAAAACCCGTTCTACGTGGCCTTTTTGTCTCAAAGAGGAGTTGAATCCACACGGTTCATATGAGCACAGTTACAGTAATTCATGAATTGGGCTGCTCACAGGCTAATTCTCAGCGGTAAAACAGAAATAACCGTCAGGTGTAGGTTTCAGTTAGTTTTAAATCAGTGGTTCCCAAACTGTGGGTCAGGAACCAGAGGTGGGATAATATGACCATTTGCTATTTACCATTTTAAAAAGTGGGGGAAATAGACTAGTAATAGTCCTGAATCCCAGTCTCACAGTGGCTCAGTGGGTAGTGGTTCTCACACAGAGGGGCAGGGCCTGAATTGAGGTCATTATGTTCCACTTCTGCTCTGCTCTACTCCACAGTGGAACTGTTTTTGACCGTAAATGGGTTCGCTCTTCGTCAAATAGCCATAGGGTGCGTAGGTACTGAAGGGCCCCCGGGTGGATTTATGCTTAGGGCCCCAGAAGGGCCAGCACCGGCTCTGAATGTTGGTATAACGCTAAGGTTAAATTGTGTGAAATTGCATAAGCTTGTACTGTATACATGTAATGGGTAAAAAACACATACTGCCACACAGGGAGAATCTATGAACGCCCGCCTTTGAGTAAACAAAGAGAACCATTTTGGCACAAATCAGGGCTTCTCGTAAGAAGTCAGCACAAAACTTAGAAGAGATCCTGTCCAGATGCAGGTCAGGTCTTGGCCCAGTTAATGTGCTAAGATATGTCCCAAGTTAGATGACGCCTCTGTCTCTCGCATGAAGACAGCCCCGGCGCTCACAATAAATGACGTCAATAAGTCTCCCATTGGAAACAATAAGGCGCTCATTAGCAAGGCACTTGACCCATAACTAGAATGACATAAGGGCGCAGGGAAAGGGGTTTATTATTTTCTACATTATTGTTGTGGGAGGATTTCCATGCTTTGAGGAGACATTTTTGGCTCTAGGGCCTCCAAAGCATGGCTTTGTATTGTGGGACGTGCAGTGAGAATTAATGGGGTATCTAAAGCTTAGGACACTGTGTTTGAGTCGACCGAAAAATGGGATTGGACATTGCGCTGAAAGGAGAAGGATCAGCCAAGGTGGGGCCGCACAGAATTTGCGTTCTGTGTAGAAGCTTGCCCCAGACTCCGTAGCGACAAATGTCTCTCCCAGAGCACTGTGGATAGCAACCCACAGTTAGCTTCGGCGATAAAGAACCAGTGTGTGTGGTATATTTGTTTTGTGTTGTGGCATTTATTTTAACGTCTGCATATTCTTACACCCATGGAGGATATAGAAATAGAATGCTGCGTTTGAAAAAATGTAAACTTATAGTCGATTTTAAGGAAATAAAACGTAATCATAAATTGGGCCTCAAAGCCTCTCCTCCAAGAATTCACCACAGAATAATGATGGGTTGTCAATAGTATATGCATGGTTTTGTGTAAACAAATAAATAAGCAAAATAGGAAAAATAATAGTAAAGGGTTAATCAATACATAATAACAATAATAATTAATACATAAATAAATAATAACAATAATAAACAAGTAAATAAATAAATAAATGATTAAATAAATGATAGAATAAAAAAAAAAGAAAAAAAAAAAAAAAAAAAAGAATTTAAATAATGGCAATAGTTAAGCCGTAGGATTTCTAAAAGGCAATCGGTTATAGCCAAGGTTTTGCCAAAAGAACAATACTGATTAAAGCAATGTTTTTCTTTTCCTTGTAGAGGCGAAGACTTAAGAGAAGGCGCGAAGCAAAGGCTGATCCAAAGTGTAGAGGTCTTGAGGGGCGGAACCAAAACAACCAAAGCAACCAATCCGAAAGTCCTTAAAACATACGTAAGGTAATAATACAATATTTGCAAAAGCTGTACCAAAGCGAATATACCTTAAACTATAAGCCAATTTACGCGATAGATTAGTAAACAAGCACAACTAAATTGCAATTTGTAAGTGCGATAAAAATATAAACGCAATTGCCAATAAAATGTCCCAGTTCGTCACCCTAACTCAATTACAACAATTTTGGAACTGCAAGGTTCTGCAACATGAACCTGATCCAAAAAGGGCAAAAGTCAGTCAATCCATCATACAAGACCTGCTGAAGAAATATGCTAAAAAAGGCATGATACACGGAGGAAAGAAGGCCATCGCTCCAACAGAAGACCAATGGGAGAACATCATGCAGTATCATGAAGCAAAGATCCTACAATACAAGACTCATCCCATTCGAACCATCCGTGGGAGAAAGCTGAACAATCTAAAGATAAGAAACATGAGAACAAGGAAGCCCTGGCTAGAAGAATGCACAAGTGGGCAAACGAAATACAAGAGAAGAGGAACTTCAAAGAGCTGTCTTCAATCTTAGTCATGAAGCCAACGGATGAAGATAAAAAGGTGACGTTTGATGAAGAACCACCTCAAGGAGATGTCCCAAAGAAACCACCAGCGGGCATTTACACAGTAAATGGAGAAGATAAAAAACATGGATACAATACACGCTCACAACAACCAATGACGCCATACAGTCATCACAGCACACCAGCAGCGGAAGAAGATGACGATCTTGGAATGATAAATAAAGAAGGTCAAAGTGGATTGTCATCACGAAAGAGAAAAGAATCACGTAGTCACCTAGCAGCAAGTCTGGGAAAAGCACAAAGCCTTGAAGACATCCCTCAAATCGACAACTCTCTGTATCGCCCACCATCCAGTCAAAGTCTGTATCCACAAGATGACAAGAACCAACGGAGAGCATCACTTGATACCAGACCTCCACCATACCGAGCTCCTCATTCAACACCTGCATCAAGCCTATATCCATGGTCACACATCGCAAGCGCAGAAACCAACAATGCGCCAAAACCTTCAACAACATCACCGACGCCTCAAATGACTCACAGAGTCACAGGGGGAACATTGGCATTGGCACCCCTGCAACGCACCCCAAATCTAATCAACATTGAAGAACAAGTAAAATCAGTACAAAATCAAGTGACGGCATTGACCAACATCGTGGAAACAGAGAGGAAGCTAAAGGAACTGGATAATTTCGTACAAGAAGCAAGACCCAGAAGTAAAGACACTGACCAAGTGATGAAAGGCCACCCAGCAAAAAACCTACAATGCGAAGAACCTTTCGCAATAGCAGGATCTTTTTCGGGAATCGTCGAAACGGAGGAGTACAATGGGGCCTTCATCAATGGCATGGTGGACCCCATGTCAGACGCAAACAAGGAACCACAAGTGGCAAACGTCAAGGTTTATCCATTGAGAACAACAGACAACCGACAAATGATTTATCAACCATTTACGCTCAAAGACTGGAGTTCCTTGATGTTGGTGCTGCCAAAACTAACCAAAGGAGGAATTCCATGGATGAGAGCCCTCATGAAACATACCGCCGGAGACAGAATTTGCTGGGGAGACATACACGCCGCCTTAACCAAGGCAGCAGACGAGACAGTTGCAGTTAACGTCAAGAATGCAGTGGAGCACAGGCTGCGAGTGGTCCTACATAAGAATTCGTCAATACAAATGTTTCGTGTTGCACTGGAAGAAGAACTGAAATCAAGATTCCCATGCATCATGACTGATGAACTCATGTCACTACGGATGAAGAATGATGAAGATTACTACAGCTACAAGCAGCGTGCCAAAAGTCTATACCACGATGCAACGGGAGAGCCGATTCAAGCAGGCACTGGAATGACGGTCATGTTCTACTCAGCCCTTGTCAAGGGGATGCCAAAGCCGGTACAAGACGCCTTAAGTGACGTAATGGGCTTATACACCAAAACTGAAGAAGAATTTGACGCACACTGTAACCACAATGTCACCAAGTGGTTGAACAATAACAAAGAAACTGACTCCAAGAAGAGAGAGATGGAAATGGCGACCATGAAGTTGCAACTCCAGAAATTACAAGCGGAGTCCAAAGACAAAAAGAAAGAAAAGACATCCAATGTCATGACGGTCAAACAAGACCCCACTGAAGGAGACGTGCCGATAACAACAAACCAATTGGCAACTGCAATCAAGATGGTAATGCAACCACAACAGACACAAGGAGCACCCGCAACGCCGGCTGTACAAAAGAATCAGCCCTCATCGATCCCTGCCGCACCTGTTGTAATTTACAACACCGCCCCATTCGCTAACACCCAAGGAAGAGGAAGAGGGCAAGGCGGTTTTGGACGAGGAAGAGGCAACAACGTGGGAAAACGATATGACCAATGTCATGCATGCGGAAAAATGGGACATTGGGCAAGAAAGTGTCGTACGGTGCTCCAAGGACAAGCATATGGGTACAATCAACAAGGTAACCCTCAACAGATGTATGGGCAACCAATGGGCCAGCCACAAATGATGCAAAACGCCAACATGCAACCCATGGCACAACAGATGATGCATCCAGTAACCAACCCAAGAGTGATGAATCTTGGAAATAACCCAAGTGGAAGAGACACACACGGATGTTTCAACCAATATGGAGATTGTTACTAGAGAGGCCCGCAGCCAGACCAATCGCTTAAGTCATGGAAAAGCGAACCAATGGTGGTCTTGGAAATAAATGGACAGAAGATTCGATTTCTAGTGGATTCGGGAGCAACAGTATCCTGTATTCGACAAAAGTTTCCATTGACAACAAAAACAATGTCCATAACAGGCTGTGTGGGAAGGCCAGAAACAAAACCTTTACTGAACCATTGGCAGTAATATTGAAGAACCAAATTGTGGAACATGAATTCTTGTTTTTGCCGGAGTGTGAAGTGTCCATATGTGGAAGAGACTTGATGTGCGAACTATCGTTGTCTCTGATATTTTGCCCTGAAGGTCACAAGATACTCAACAAAAGTGAAACAATTTTGATGATGCGAAAGATGAAGGAGAAACACATGGAAAGGATTCTATACCTTTCCCCAGACGTTGTACAAGATTTAAAGGCACAAACAACAATATATTGGGCTCAAGTCCTCACAGATCCAGAAAAAGGAAATGAGGCATCAAGATTATGGCAAGAATATAAGATATGGGCAAAATCATTGTATCCATTGAAAGAACCCTTCGATCCATTGCATGTGATCCTTAACTATGTCACCCTTGAAGACGACGCCTATGATGAGCTTTGGCGACAAATATCAGATCAAACGTTTCAAGTGGCATATACCAGCCTATATTTGGGTCCCCAAGGAATGGCGCTCGCAGTTGCATTACCTGAAGAGTTGAAACCCTATTACACGGGAAGTGAAGAAAGTAGCCCCCATGTATCGCTTGCCATATCCAAACATCACACACAGAAACAACTCGGCCCAATGGTCAAATTTGCTTCTACTTTGCAATATGACGCCACTGAGACAGACAAAATCTTCTACAACCCGCAGCATCAAATATTCAAGATAATTGTGTCGCAAGGATCCGGAGATGTCACAAGAGCTTCTAGACAAATGAGACATCGAACTTTTGAAGACCATCCAGACACAGACAGATATCTCGCACAAGTACCAGCCAATGTATGGATGACGGATCCCAATGACGTAGGACAAACGAACCACGTTGTCAAAGTGGAGCTTACAACAACAAAGCCCATATACCGCCCACAGTATCCGCTCAAAGAAGATCAAATAAGGGGTATACAAGAGACAGTCAACGGACTGTTGAAATCGGGAGTGATATACGAAACAAAGTCTGACTATAACACGCCACTATTCCCAGTGAAGAAATCTGATTTGGTGAACTGGAGAATGATCCAAGACTTGAGGCCAATCAACGAAGTAACAGCTGGAGAATCATATCCCGTTCCAGACCCATACCTTGCCCTGAACAACCTGTCACCAGAGTGCAACTTCTACACGGTGATAGATCTGGCAAATGCCTACTTCACGATAAACCTCGACCCAAGTAGCCGCAAATACTTTGCATTCAGCTTTGGAGGACGCCAATACACCTACCGAAGAATGTGCCAAGGCTGGAAACTATCGGCAGGGTATTTTAACCACTTCTTGAGACAAGACCTTGCAGATCTACAGCTACCAGAAACATGTACGTTAATTCAGTACGTCGACGATGTTTTGTTGGGTGGAGAGACAGCTAAAGACGTTCTGGAAGCCACCGTAGCGGTGCTCACAAGACTGTCTGAAAAAGGCTACAAGGTCAAAAGGCAAAAGATGCAAGTGGCAAGAAGATCAGTATATTTTCTCGGACGAGAAGTGTCAAGTGGAGCACAAGGAGTGACCGACAGCAACAAAGACGCCATCTTACAAGCACCTAAACCAATAACGGTGCGTCAGATGCTCAGCTTTTTGGGTCTCTGCAACTACTCAAGAGAGTACGTCCCAGGATACACTGAGCTCACTACACCGCTCAGAGAACTCATCAAGCCACACGGAATGCATAATCCAACAGCAGCATTGCTGTGGAATCAAGAAGCCGAAGAAGCATTCATAAAGACTAAACAAGCGATTTGCTCTGCATGTACATTATGTGCCCCCGACTACAACATTCCATTTCACTTGGATGTGATGGAGAAAGGGTCGTTTGTGCAAGCTATTCTCTATCAAAAGCAACATGGAACCAGAAGAGTGCTGAAACATTACTCCTACAAACTCGACCCCCATGAACAAGCACAACCTGGATGTGCACGTTACTTGGCAGCCCTGACCAAGACGATCGAGAAAACCTCGCATCTAGTGCAGAATCATCAGTTGATAGTGCATACAAATCATGGCATACTTGCATATCTCAACTCTCGCTTGTTCATCACCACTGCACAAAGATCGAACAACATCTCAAGAACTTTGAGACAGTCTCACATAACGTATGAAAGTGGAACCATCAATATGGCGACCAATATGGAAACTGAAGGAATTCCTCATACGTGTGAAGAGAAAGTCAAGACTGAACTGTATGTCAGAGCAGATCTTCAGACAACCCCATTGCCCAACCCAGAAATGACTTTGTTTTGTGACGGCTGCTCGTACAGAGCGAAGGAAGGGCACGTCATCGCGTCGTACGCTGTTGTTAAACAATTATCAAAACATCAACATCAAGTACTGGAGGCAAAACAAATACAAGGAGGATCAGCGCAACTAGCAGAATTGATGGCAGTACTGCGTGCCTTGCAACTTTCAGAAGGCCAGAAAGTCAATATATATACTGACTCAGTGTATGCTTACAAGACGGTCACAATATCCGTTGCAGGCTGGATCAGAAATGGTTTCAAGCTGACAACGGGACTTCCCATAAAGCATGAATCACTGATCAGACAACTTATTGACGCAGTCCAATTGCCAGCAAAACTAGCCATCATGAAATGCAAAGCCCATACCAAAGGCCAAGACTCTGTGTCCCTGGGAAACCATGCAGCTGATCAAGCCACTAAAGATGCAGCGAACTATAACAACAGACACATGCTTATTCGAGACGCTGAACAGTCTGGAAGTGCATCTGAAACCTGCATCATTGACACCAAATATGTCAAGGAAATTCAAGAAGCAGCGGGAGCATATGAACAAAGTGCATGGAAGTTAAAAGGAGCAGTGAAAGACACTGAAGGAATTTGGAGAAATCATGAAGGAAAAATCGTGGCTCCAACTCCTTTACTTCAAATGTTGTTTGATGAATATCACCTTCCAACACATCGAAGCTACAAAGCCATTTTGAAACACATCGATTTGTGGTGGCACCCACAAATGCAATCCATCCTACAATACTGGATTGATGATTGTCATATCTGTCAAACTATGACCCCGAAAAAGGCTTGCAGACCACCACCAGGCATCTTTACGCTCCCAAACAAGCCTTTCGAGAAGATTGTTATGGACTTCACAGATATGGGTCCAGAAATGAGAGTACGGGGATACAGATACTTGCTAGTCATAGTATGTGAATATACAAAATGGGTTGAAGCTTTTCCCTGCAAAACAGAAACTGCCAAAGAGGTAGTTCATCACCTGACTACTGAAGTTTTCCAAGATTTGGTATTCCACATACCATAAGATCAGACAATGGCACGCACTTCACTGCTAGAGTTGTTAAAGATGTGCTGAAGGCTCTTAACATCTCACAACGCCTAGGGAATTTATACCATTCTTCTTCGCAGGGCCTAGTGGAAAGAATGAACGCCACCATAAAGAGGAAACTGGCAAAAGTATGGCTAACTTCAAAACTTGATTGGGTGGCGGCCTTGCCGTTTGTTCTGATGGACATCAGAAACAGTGTCAATGCGACCACGTCATACTCACCACATCTTCTGTTGACTGGCAGAGAAATGCACAAGCCCCTGGACCTTTCAATGAAGATACCCCATTTATTGAGTGGGACAAGCAGCACCATTCTTATGTGAAAATGCTCCAAACCATAATAGCACAACTACATCAGTGCAGAAAAAGGACTCACGATCTTCAAGAAACTCCTGAGCCAGACATGGATGTTGTTCCAGGATCTTGGGTTTATGTCAAAGTACATAAACGTAACAATTGGACCCAACCATACCAAACTGGACCATATCTAGTTCTTCAATCAACAGGAAGATCAGTACAAGTGCAAAAAGGAACTTCCAAACTGTGGTATCACTTGTCTCATTGCTTCAAGTCACCGGTGGATCCGACTCAACGGAGTCTAACCCAAATCAAAAAAGACATTGCAAACGCTTCCTCTGACAATGCGGAAGACAAGGAAGATGGCTGTTCAGCATCTCACGCCGATGATGAAAACCACCAGGCACCAATTTCTACCCCTGGGGCTCCAAGGGCAGAAAGAGGGGAGAAAGAGGGGATAAAAGAAATAATAAAAGAAAAAACAAAGACTTAAGAAAAAAACTTTTTTGAACGTAAAATTTAAACCTTCTGATATAGAGTGAGATTTCTTAACATAACCTTAACTGTTTGACATTTTAATGTAGTATCCTATAACTTTTTCATGATATACATTTTTATACTAATTATTAATCTAGATGTTGCAATGCAAAAACGCTGCGCACGCAATTTTAGAACAAATATATGCCTGAATGCAAACTCACAAGATGCAGGAGAAAAGAGGAATTGAAAAAGCACGAAATGTTAAATAAAAGACATTGTTGCTCATAATCAAATACCAGATGAACTGCCGGATGAACCTTTTCCATTACAGGACGGGGAAACACCAGGTACTGGAGAGACTGGATCATAACAAGGATGATAGAAAAAGGACCGGTCATCATCCAGGTGGGAGAGTCCATGTCACGCGCTGTGGACAAGGCCCACGGCGGTGAAGGCTTTATAAATCTCCCTGAATCCTCCTCTCCCACCTGTTGAACTGAAGGTATCACAATTCACAGGAAGTAACCATCCAAGCACAGGAAAAGACACTGTTAGAACCAACTAAAGAGCAAGTGTTGATAACCTCTGCTCTAGGAACATAGACGATCGTGGTCACATCATACACCCTGCACGTGACCAGAAGAAACTGACGCCATCATGGACATTTTAAAACTAGTCTGCAGAAAAAGGGCTGTTACCTTTGGATGGTAATATGTGGGTTGTCGGTGGTATCAGTTATGATTGTGATTCCTTTGTTACTGTTTGAAGAATGTTTGAAAATAAGTCCTGAAGTTGTTAATAAACGATACGTTGACAGAGGAGAAATAATGCATCATTATCAAGCTAACATGTGGTGGCGGTATATTAATTATACGGCCCACCTTACTAGTAACACTGACTGCTATGTATGTACCCACCTTCCAGTGTCGACTACACACACCGGCATTTATGCGACCACACCGAACGACACCCAAATTCTCTGTCTTGTAGCCTTGTCAATTCACCCTGGTCAATGGAGAGACTTGGCTAGCGGCGACATGTCGGTACCAGCGCAATTACCAAAGGAGGGCCTTCTAAAAGATACACCGTGCCATGCTGAACTAGATCTGCTGACATGGCCACAATTGGGGGACCCTCTTGTCATGGAGGACATTATAGAACCACATGACTACATCGTTTGTTATACGGGAAACGGCACTGCTAATGTTGGGCACATTGAAAAAAATCATTGCCGAAACATGCTTACCTTTTGCCCGCCCATAGATGAACCTACCTATTACGCGTGTTTAAACAATGATTCCTGTTGGCAAGACACACAGGCGAGAGAGGCTGCAAAAGTCATGAACAAAGACTTTGCTTTGTGGTGCGCTACTAGCCTCGGCTGTAGATGTTCCCGCGTAGCTCCAATTACTCACGTAGGTACTAGAGTACTGAGTGATTGGTATTGGCTGTGTGGGCATGCTATTTACACCAATCTGCCACCTCATTGGGGAGGCACATGCACAATTGTAGAATTACATCAACCCATCATGTACATTCCTAAAGACAAATTACATACTGTACATGAGACTGTCCAAACAGCAAACCGCAGACGTGGTAAGAGAGACGTCTTATTTGACCGCGGAGTTCCATATGACCAGCGGATCTTTAATACAGGACAACGAATTGCAATGGCATTGTTTCCCAATTTTGGCATTTCTGATTTACGTACTGAAGTAGAATATAATAGGTGGAGATTATTGGGATTTATGAATACGACTATAGTGGCCTTCAATGCAACTAATGAGGAACTAAAAGCCCTGCGTACCATGGTGTTACAAAACCGTGTTGTGCTCGATTTATTAACCGCCTCCACAGGAGGTGTGTGCGCGCAAATTGGAACTGGATGCTGTACGTTTATACCTGATAATAGTGGAGATGGGGGTTTGATCACACAGGCAATAAAAGACATGGTACAAGCCCGCGACGAGGTACAGGCTCATATGTCATCTGGAAGTTGGGACATATGGACCTGGCTGACTAGCGGCACATGGTGGCATTTACTGTTGAAAATAGGAATGCCCATACTTGCGGTTTTGTTGATAATTTCCGTAGTTGTCTGCTGTATAATTCCCTGTCTGCGATCGTTGGTAGTGAACCTAATCACAACTAATCTGGCGCGTCAAGTTCCGACTTCACAATACATACTCCTTACCTCAGATCTCCAATCAGATCGCGACATTTTTGAATTGAGTTAAATTACTAATTTGAAAACACACTTGTGATTGTTTGTTTTGCTTCGGCCATACTAAAATGCTCACTGACTTTTACACATAGCAGCAATTAAAAAGCATAAAAGAAATAGATGTAAAAAGAGCTATCGCAATTGTAAAATTTGTATTAATGAAGGTGGATACATGCATCAAGTGAGAAATAGCGACTTGCATCTCTCAGCTTTAAATGCATCAAGATTTTGTGACATTTATTTGATGGCAATTACCTAAAAAAGGTAATTGAGAGGGGAGATTGTGATATATTAGTTTAATGCTTGTTCTTGTTTAGCCTATAAAATGTTCTCTAAAGACTACGTGCACCATGATAGGGTCGGATGAGGCCTTGTGTTGTCCCACATCCAAATAAGGGGTCCGTAGCTGTAGGATGAGGCCAGCTCTGAGCCCTCAATGTCTAGACCTTATTAGGTGTAGGAGGAGAGTAAGTTTCGCCACTTCTGTGCGTTACCTTCTATGGAAAATGGCTACAACTGGTTACGTATTTCGTAGGAAGGGCGAAGGGAAGGAAAACTCTGATGCCGAGACAGAAACAGCGGACTTCTTCATTTGTACATCTGCAATGTAACATCTGTACTACCTGCGGGATGCCTGAATAAACACCTCCTTGAGAACGCCATCTATTTCTCTGCTCTAATTTTTCTATCTGAAGGTTTTCAAACGGAAGGTTTTCTTTCAGTAAATACTTACACATGCTTACATTGTGGTGTGCTTGAGTGAAATGGACAGCAACTGAGCTTTTAGTGTCCATGTTTCTGATATTGCTTCTGTGTTCGGAGATTCTGATTTTTAGTGGTCTGGAGGTTTTCCCAATGTAGGCCAGTCCACATGGGCATTTGAGCGTGTAGATTACATTACTGGTATTGCAGCTGATCACTCCTTTGATAGGATATGATTTACCGATTCTTGGGTGATTGAATGTTTTCGTTTTTTGAGTGAAGTTGCATTGTGTGCAGTGGCCGCACCGGAAATTGCCCTGTGGTACATTAGTCAAGAAATGGGGTTGAGAACGGGTGGGCAGATTGGCCCTAACTAGCATGGTGTTCAAATTGGGCGGTCTTTTGTACACCACTCTAGGTGGAAGTGAGAAAACATTTTTGAAGGCAGGATCCGATTCGATTATGTGCCAGTGTTTTTTGATGATTTTTTCAAAGTCTTGGCCCAAGGGCGAGTACTGAAGAATGCAATTGGCTCTCGTAGCAGTTTGTTTATTTTTGGTGTGTGCCAGGCACTCCTCTTGGGACATAGTGTCACATTTTTTGCGTGCTCCGGTGATCCACGATTGTTTGTACTGTCTTTGTTGAAAACGTTCCTCCATGTCGTCCGCTTCGATCTGATAATGTGCATCCGAGCTGCATATACAGCGCAAGCGGTTAAATTGAGAAATAGGTAGACTTCTTTTTAAAGGAACTGGATGGAACGATTTTCCATGTAAAATTGAGTTTTTATTAAACAGAACAACAGTTTTGGCATTTTACAGGCGTTTTATTCGACATTTAAATTAAAACTATCATAAAAAAAAAAATCACTCCAGCGTTAGCTCAAAGACGTTCAGAAAGTAGGTCAGCCCGGTGTCCGAAGCACCAGCGGAATGATGACATCTGCTAAAAGTTCGCTAAACTCCGGGAAAAATGTATTTCTGCGATAAAGACCAACCAAACTCATGAGACAGGGGACTACTTATGGATAAATACGAGTCAGATACGTTATATTTAACATGGATTTTACATGAATCTGAATGGCTTGGATTATTCGAGAGGAAGCTATCGGTCATTTAACAGCTCGTTAGCTGCTTAAAGGTAAGCAGCTAACGTTAGCATTTTTCACCGTAACCGTTTATATTTAAGTCATTTATTCATGATAATACGCAACACACGATTGAAACAGCTGATTTCATTCAGTCGTGTTGTTTAGTTCAAAGACCTGGCGCTGTTCTTCTCCGACTCTCGCAATGCATTGTGGGCTATATTGACCCGTTTAGTGACCACCGCTGCTCATTACAGTACTTTTCAGAATGCATTGTGGGAAATTTTGAGTGCACTACTTTTTCTCTTTCTGGACATACGGACACCCCTACAAAATGGTGTGACCACTATATAGTGCACTATATAGGGAATAGTGTGGACATTCGGACACAGCCGTAGTGGTGTATGAGGCTCAGACCGGAAATTACCACTGCATGAATGATGGTAAATACAGTCTGCAGCATGTAGATCACAGCCATAATATTCAATCCTGCCATTCACAGTGAAGGCCCAGTCATCTGAACGACACAACACTTAAGAATGGTCTTCACAAACATATCGGTCTTTACATAACTAAAGTCTGCACTTCCTGATGTTACCGTAGTCCCACAGAATAGGCAATCCGTCTGGCTGTTGAAAGAACCGGATGATACTCTGGTACTTCTCTTTGCTGGCCCACTTTTCTTTCCTTGTTGGCATTTAATGTCTTTTGGATTGATGTACTGCTTTCAACAATTTGAGTGTACTTTTTTACCAGCTGAAACGACTATCTTTCCACACTTGCACTGTTGATTCCATCAGCTCCCTTCTGACAAACTTAAACCATATCAGAGCCATCTCCTAAGTCTTCACAGCAGATGGGGCAAGTATTTTGGTTTATGATGCTAGCACTAATGGTGAGGCCTGAAAAGATGCAAAACAGAAGGTTATTGATAATTAGAGTCAATATATGCGTTTCAGTCACATGACTTCAGTGGTCAGGCCCGTCATTTTCTTGCTCGCTGGCTAGTACAACACTAATCACGTTTCCATCAAACAAAATGCGAATCTTTTCAAAATGCGGAAAAGCAATGCATATAACAGATGCAAATTTTACGTGTTTCCATCAAGCCTTCTAGCAAATAAGGGCACTGTTATAACTATAGCAACCAGAGCCAAAGATGGAGACCGGACAGCAATGCACGGCAATTGTCCTGGGACAAATAGTAAACTTACTTTCAGCGCAGCTTGCCTTGGCCAAAGTGAACGCTGCAAGGAGGAGACGCCAGAGAAATATTTTGATACAGGCAATGATTGTGCACCTGCTGAGGCGCCGAGTGTCGCCATACACTTGGGAAAGGAAGAGGCAACGACAGATTTTTTAAGTTGTCGTGGCGAGAAATTTTACTCCAAACCTGTGGCGGCAACACTTTAGAATGATGGAGCCGACATTTAACATGCTGTGCGACATCATTGGGCCATACGTGGGTCCGGTACAAATGCGCGGACGCCCTCCTGTCCCAACGAGGAAACGTATTGCCATCGCGCTGTACAAGTTGGTCTCCTGTGCAGAATACCGGATCATCGGGGAGACTTTTGGTGTCAGCAAGACCACTGTCCATCGATGTGTCTACGCTGTTTGCAAGGCCATACAGCAAACAATGGTCAAGAGTTTCATCAAGCTGCCAGATGTTGCGGAGGCAAGAGAAATTGCGCACCGAAACGCACAGGTGCACGGTGTCCCACAAGTGTATGGCTCAATTGATGGGACCCACATCCCAATACTGCCCCCCTCAAACGGATACAGAGACTATGTAAACCGTAAAGGATGGCCATCTATCGTCCTCCAGGCGCTGGTGGATGATACTTCTGTCAAATAAGGGACATTTGTGTTGGAACTCTTGGCAGTGCGCACGATGCGGCTGTGTTCATAACTTCAAATATGTACAGGTAGGTACATATTTGTTTTAAAATTATGAAATCGTTGCAAACGTCATATTTCGTTAAAGTTTAAAAATAAAATATTATGTTATTAATTTACAGTTGTAGCGCCAGCTGCAGTAAAAGCTATCAAATAAATCTGATAATAGGACACATTTTTCAACAGATTTCCAGAGCGACATCCCCAGGACAACATGGATGTGAATGGTGTCCAGGTGCCCCTTGTTGTTGCCGGAGACCCAGCTTACCCGTTGCTTCCCTGGCTCATGAAAGGTTCTCTGGCCCGAACCTTACCCGAGTGGAAGAGGCTTTCAACGCGCACCTCAGTGCCATAAGGGTTAGGGTAGGACATACATTTGGGCACCTTAAGGCGAGGTGGCGCATACTGGTGAAAGCGTTCTGATATGCACTACTCCTTCATGCCAACGGTGGTGGCCGCTTGCTGCGTCTTGCACAATATGTGTGAGAAAGAAAAACAACCACGTTCACCAGCGTACCAAGATGCTCCTGATGTTCAACCTCAGGCTGATCAGCACCACCATGAGCCGCCCAATGTTGGAGCACATGAAATCAGGGCTGCTCTTGTCCGTTATGTGTCCGCCAGCTTGTAGTCCTACTGTTTTTATTTTTAGTAGTTGTAGCAGTTGATATAGAATCACATTGTAATATTTTTTTAATATGGAAAATAAGAATGAGCCCTTTTTTCATTTAAACGTCTTTATTCAATTATTTTAAAATCTTACAAATATTGAATTAAATGGAATGCGAACGATATTAAATTAACACTACACACTTTGTCATTTTACACAATTCAATAGCCTATAATTTACACAATATTTAGCGTAGTAATCATTTAATACTTTTTATTTGTTAATACTAAACTGTAAACTAAATGGATTGTTGGACAATGGATTTTTTTTAATGTATGTAATACTTCCTTATAAATTAAAATACGATTGGGGGAACACGTTGGTGTTTGATTGTGGGTTGAAGCGGTGAGATGATTGGGGTGTGGAAGGAGAGGGCCAAAAATGATCCGGTACCCTGTTTGCTGGCTGATTAGCCAAGGTTTCCATCGCACGGGCCTGCCTTTCTGCAGCGGTTGCACAGCACTCGAAGCACTGCATTGCTTTTTCCAGGACAGAGGCGATATTATCAATATTTTCTTTGTCCTTTTCTGCCTGCTCCTCCTGCTGCCTTAGAATAGCCTCAAATAACGGCTGGATCTCTCCACCACGCCTGGAGTTTGAGGAGCGGGACCAGAAACTCCTTGTATTACCACTTGATCCTGGTGTTGGTGACTCGACTGGAGGTTCGTCTCCAGCCGCAGAAACATCCAATTCTGTTTAAACAAATATTATGACTCAGACTCTTTTTTTTTTTTTCAATACACTACAGGCTAAACAAGATACCTTCTGATTCTGCACTTTTTGAGTCTGGCATTTCTTCACCATCTTCATTTATATCTGAACGCACAAACATGGATTCAATTAGTGAAGTAAAACATATCTTTGCAAGTGGCTAACGTAATAAAATGGACACATAGATCTAACAAGTTCAAAAAATATTTAATAATTTAATTTTATGCTTTTTTCAATCACATAGCACCAGTCTATAGCATACTACAATGATGACGTAACCTTCTGTTGGTCTGTATATGCAGTAAATTAAAATAACTGCCTTGAATAAAATTGCTCTCTCAAAATGGCTGTACTGAACGTCTTGAAATAGGCCTCTGTCTCTTTAATAAGCTTTCCGACACGCCCCCTTCAGCACACTGCTGTGGCATCTAAACAACACTACTGTGCGGGGAGGGGGCTCTGCTGAGCTGAGGAGCAGTGGTTGGTGGCTTGGCTGGTGACAAAAGGTCCAGAGGCGTCTCCAGGAGGTGGGGGCGTTCCTAGGAGGACTGAGGCATAGCTACACCTAAAATGGCTGCCGTCTAAGTTTTTACTGATTACTCAAAAATATGTGAATGAGCCAAGGCAACACTCCAGGCATGTGTTTAATGAGGGAATGACATAATAACATGATATAAAGCTTGAAAAAGTCCATTTTACATAATACCTCCCCTTTAAAACATTCTGATGGGCGCCGATCCCTGGGTATGCTGATGCGCAAACGGAGTTTGGAGATGGACTCCGAAAACTAGTTTATCAGGCAAACCTTTAAGTTGGACAATGGGAGGTAGTGAGTGTCTCACCTATCCTACCTGGAGAATTGCCCTATTTATAGTTTTAGCTATAAATAGGGCAATTAATCTATATCGGGACGTTTCTGCGCTAAGCACCCCGGTGTCCCTTTGTTATGCGTAAATACGGAGCGAGCCCCATGTGGCTTAAATGGCTAGCGTTAATTTAGCTTATCATGCAACCACAAATTCATTATAATTGTCTATCTATAATTTAGTTTAAACGACACATAAACAGACAAATGCAGTTTACATTGCTAATTTGCTACTCAATCGGAATGCTAACCAATAAGGTTAAAGATTTTAATTTATAGGCATACAGCTTACCAGAGCTATTGATCACGGATGTGAGTGAGGTCACAATTGGTCGGTGGCCTAGAATCACGTCCATCTCGTTGAAATATTTGAAGGTGATGAGTTTTTGCCATGAAACCCGCTATGAGTGAGCAGCCGTTTCACCTCCATGTACCGTTGGTTCAAGCTTTTCCATTTGTTTCTCAAAATGGTCAAAGGCTTGTCATAGCCATCTGTTCGCAGATTTCCTGGTACCTTAGCATTACGCTGCTGTTTACCAGAATAGATGTTATATTTTTTCATGGATGATTTTAAGGAAGGTTTTAATCTCATCTTCCGTCCACACAAACCTGTCCTTCTTAGCAGCCATGTTACTATAGAAACGATGCAAACACCAGCGTCTGTTTATTCGCTTCATGACAGTTATTCGACAAAATGCGTTTCCATCTCGCAAAATACACATCTACAGTTATGCGCACAAATCAAAACCACTTCAAGCGAGCGGATAAACTTTTTATGCAAATTAAGAGTTTAAATGCCAAATTTGGTGTTTCCATCACTCGTAAATTATGCGAAACTTCGAAATTCACATTTTAGTCCAGTAATGGAAACGCAGTTAGTGTATCAGCTTATGCGTCACTGTGCCTGTTTTATATCTATGGTCTGCACTAACTGAACCCAAGATGCTACATCTGAAAACTACACCTCAGACAGAAGAACAGAGCTGATACTAAAACCAAAACCTTTAGATTTTATCCCCATCAACCGCCTGGAGAGTTATTGACAGCAAAGCCTGCCTTGGATAGCATTTATGACCATCGGTACATATTGGCAGGGCTGCCAACTCTCACGCTTTCACCGTGTGACACACGCATTTGAGTGGCTTCACACGCCACACTCCTCATATCACACGCTCAAACAAAAAATATCCCTGACTTTTTGCAGAGAGCGGCTGCAGACGCTTCCTTTTGTCTGTATGTCTGTCCGCGGTTCCTCTGGCGTGTATGTGTGTGTGCTCCCCGAGCGTCTACAGTGTGTGTATGTGAGAGAGCTCCTCTTGCGCTATTGGCTGGTCCGTCTGTCTTTCTAACGATCTCTCGCCTCTGATTGGACATTGTACCACTGAGCCCCGCCCTGATGTGTTCAGCTCACGTATGATTGGCTGTGTGACCGGTAGCGGTGTAATACACATGGTACTAAACAACAAACAACACGAGACACGTTTCCCTCGGTATTACAAAACTACAATAGGATAAAACAGCTGTTGGATAAACTGTGAGCTGTGTGTGTGGAGCGGACTGCAGAAGCCTTCAAACAGGGATGTGGACATTTTTACTGCAGCTAACGTGTCCCCCCATTATCACAGATGTAAGAGATGGTCATATAAAGGGTGTGACAGTTATGAGCTGGTTAGAGTAGCCAATGTACTCAACAACTAATTGAGTACAACTTTGCAAGTTATTCAAAAATAATTTTACTCAATAAGAAGTAAGAAAATATGTTAATTTGATTGAATGTTTCATTTATTTCAAGGATAGCCCCATTGAGATGAACTATCTCTTTTTCATGGGGTCCTCTTACAATACATTTTATATTCATAACCAATGTCATTTTTACAATGTAGACATAAAACATACAAATCAGATGATTTAATATTGTACACAATGATTTATTTTTGTGTTAGAGTTGTATTGCCTTTTTCTAGTTTCTACAATGGCGTTTTAGTTTATATATCTTCCTTTATGTGCCTCTGATAGTTATTACATTGAATAATCATATTCAAAGTTTAATCATCAAACATGCTCTAACATACTGCAGGAGACAGGGAATAAAATGTTCCAGATTTTCTAAAGTTTATGCTACTTGCTTTTTGTTGGTAATAATTGGAATGACTGACACAGAGAAACAGGAGGGACATGACTAAAAAGTTTAGTTTAGTTTATTAGTTTATTTGAGCAGTTAAAATTCTGCTCAAAAGGAGTGGGCTGAAGCGAAGCTTATAAGCGCCCACCCCCGACATCATTGAAATAAAAACAATTGATCAAATCACACAAGTACAGGGAGCATGTTACAAAGTACAAGACACAAGAGCAGGAACACAGCATGCACACACACAACGTACCCCTCCGTGACCCAACTTTACCTGTTATAGTTACATTATCAATCCTACATTAAGCAACATCATATTTTGATTTTTTTGTTTTTTTATTTGCCCCACCGGCAAAGAGAACCTACAACCCACCAGAGCGGCCATTTCAACCTGGCCCACACCCACAAAGCACCTCTAGAATTGTTTGTACAAATATAAATTAACAGAGTTTAACGGAACGGAAAGGAAAAGAAACACAACTGAAAGGAAAGGAAACACAACCACAACAACTGTCTCATTTCATGTACGCTATGACTAATACAAAGCAAGTGAAAAAGGCGATCCTTAATTATTTATACACATATATGCACACATACACACATACATACATACAAATACATATACACTCACCTAAAGGATTATTAGGAACGCCTGTTCAATTTCACATTAATGCAATTATCTAAAAACCAATCACATGGCAGTTGCTTCAATGCATTTAGGGGTGTGGTCCTGGTCAAGACAATCTCCTGAACTCCAAACTGAATGTCAGAATGGGAAAGAAAGGTGATTTAAGCAATTTTGAGCGTGGCATGGTTGTATGTGCCAGACGGGCCGGTCTGAGTATTTCACAATCTGCTCAGTTACTGGGATTTTCACGCACAACCATTTCTAGGGTTTACAAAGAATGGTGTGAAAAGGGAAAAACATCCAGTATGCGGCAGTCTGTGGGGAAAATGCCTTGTTGATGCTAGAGGTCAGAGGAGAATGGGCCGACTGATTCAAGCTGATAGAAGAGCAACTTTGACTGAAATAACCACTCGTTACAACCGAGGTATGGAGCAAAGCATTTGTGAAGCCACAACACGCACAACCTTGAGGCGGATGGGCTACAACAGCAGAAGACCCACCGGTACCACTCATCTCCACTACAAATAGGAAAAAGAGGCTACAATTTGCACGAGCCACCAAAATTGAACAGTTGAAGACTGGAAAAATGTTTTTATATTTTTTGGTCGGGACAGTGCATGTTAATGAACATACAGTACATGGGTCTCATGCATGTAAACAAGCCACACCGGATTGTAGCCTTGGGCTAATTTGCATTCGTCGTCCCCCATTCGCACTCTCAAACACACTCATTCATCCTGGCCTATTGTACATGTTTTTAGTGGTAGGGGAAACCGGAGTAAACCTACGCAGACACGGGGAGAACATGCAAACTCCACACAGAAAGGCCCCGTCCAGGTGGGAATCGAACCCGGGACCTTCTAGCTGTGAAGCACGAGCGCTAACCGCTGTGCTACCGTGCCACCTGGTCTGATGAGTCTCGATTTCTGTTGAGACATTCAGATGGTAGAGTCAGAATTTGGCGTAAACAGAATGAGAACATGGATCCTCATGCCTTGTTACCACTGTGCAGGCTGGTGGTGGTGGTGTAATGGTGTGGGGGATGTTTTCTTGGCACACTTTAGGCCCTTAGTGCCAATTGGGCATCGTTTAAATGCCACGGACTACCTGAGCATTGTTTCTGACCATGTCCATCCCTTTATGACCACCATGTACCATCCTCTGATGGCTACTTCCAGCAGGATAATGCACCATGTCACAAAGCTCCAATCATTTCAAATTGGTTTCTTGAACATGACAATGAGTTCACTGTACTACAATGGCCCCCACAGTCACCAGATCTCAACCCAATAGAGCATCTTTGGGATGTGGTGGAACGGGAGCTTCGTGCCCTGGATGTGCATCCCACAAATCTCCATCAACTGCAAGATGCTATCCTATCAATATGGGCCAACATTTCTAAAGAATGGTTTCAGCACCTTGTTGAATCAATGTCGCGTAGAATTAAGGCAGTTCTGAAGGCGAAAGGGGGTCAAACACAGTATTAGTATGGTGTTCCTAATAATCCTTTAGGTGAGTGTATATATATATATATACATACACATACACACATCCCTTTTGTTTCTTTTCCTTTTTTTTTACAGAGAAGGTTCACAGAACAATAGGCACATGTTCAAAACATTAATATACATATTATATTATCCATGATCTTGCAACTTCCCAGTTGTCATTCCATCATAGATTTTTTTTTTTTTTTGTATTCAATGGATTATGTAATATGTAAGCCCTACATACTGTAGTGCGTTAAGAAGCCAGGGTGTAGAGCGGGTCCATTGAAGAGGGCAGTAACTCCCCATCAACAAACCCCCACCCAGCTGCCCTAACTGGCTGTATTTGTGGATGATGTTCCCATGCTTAGTGGTGCGTTAAAAGACGAGGTTTATGAGCCCACTGGGAGGGTCCCTCTCAGCAGATCCATAACTCGCTTATCCTAATTCTCAATTTGTAATTTAGAGCAATAGAATGACAACCGTTCAGAGCAACAACACTGTCTTAGTTAATAGAATGCAAATGCAATTTAATTCTACAACTCCCCCTTGTGGCAACGTGAATCTTCTTCTCTGTACTTTTCAAAAGTCTTTTGTTTGTATTTATATTTGAACAGGTTGATATTTGGACTTCGTTTCAACTCCATTTCCAGTTTATTCCACAATTGTACACCATTAACTGTCGGACTAAAGCTTTTCAAAGTTGAGCTATGTTTCTGAGTCCTAAAGTTTAATTCGTCACGTAATTCATAACGACCAGTACGTTCTTGGAACCTTCTTTGTATTTGGCTGGTAACAGTTTGTATCTTGCTTTGTATAACATCTGTACAGTTTGGAACTCAACAATGTCACAAAACTTCATGATCTTTGATTTTAAAAATAATGAGTTTGTGTGGTCCAAAAACCCAACTTTATGAATTACTCGGATAGCTCTTTTTTGCAACAATACTATTGGTTTTACTGTGTTTTATAAGTACTACCCCAAACCACAGTACAATAATATAAATAGGGCAAAATCAGAGAACAGTATAAGATATGTAGAGCTTTGATGTTTAAAATGTGCTTTGCTTTTGCTATTACTGAAATGCTTCTAGAAATTTTCGTAGATATATATTTAATGTGCGATTTCCAAGTCATTTTATCATCTATAATAACACCAAGGAATTTATTTCATGCACCGCTCTATGACAACACCCTCTATCTGAATTGCTTCCTGAGCATTGGAATTACGATTGCCGAATATCATCATTTTGCATTTACTCAGATTTAAGGATAATTAATTTTGTTTGAACCACTTATTGACACTTTTGAGTTCCAAGTTAACAATCCGACACAGTTGTTGTAAATCGTCTCCCGATGCAAAAATATTTGTATCATCTGCAAACAGATAATTTAAGTACTTGAGACGTTTTACAAATGTCGTTAATGTACATATTAAACAATTTTGGGCCCAGAATGGAACCTTGAGGTAAACCACACACAATTTCTTGACAACTCGACTGATAATCACCTATTTTCACACATTGTTTTCTATTTTTTAAATAACTGATAACCCACTTAAGAGCTACCCCCCTAATCCCATAATGTTCTAGTTTATTAATTAATATATCATAGTTTATTGTATCAAACGCTTTACTCAGGTCAATAAATAACCCTATTGCATATTTCTTCTTGTCTACAGAATTAGTTACTTCATCGATTATATCAAAGAGTGCATGTAAAGTTGAGTGATTATTCCTAAAACCAAACTGATTTTCAGAGAGTAATTTATTACTTTCAATAAAGCTGTCAAGTCTAGAGTTAAAAACCTTCTCTAAGATTTTGGAGAATTGCGGTAAAAGGGAAACAGGCCTGTAGTTTGTGAAGAGATGTTTATCTCCTGCCTTGAACAGAGGAATCACTTTAGCTACTTTCATACTTTCAGGAAATTGTCCAGTTTGCAGCGATAGGTTACAGATGTATGTTAACGGCTTAGAGATACTTTCAATAACGGTTTTTAAAGTTTTCATATCCATGTCATGGTAATCTGTCGAGGTTTTATTTTTACACCCTTTAACAATGTCCAGTATCTCCTTTTCCTCCACAGGTTTGAGGAACATGGACAGAGGATTTGTGTCTATCAATTTACAATTATAGTTCTCAACATTTGCAATTTTTGCAGCAAGATTTGGTCCAACATCTACGAAGAATTTATTAAATGTTTCGACTACTTCATTCATATTATTTATAGTTTTATCCTCATCTTTGAAATATTGTGGATAATTAATCGATCTTGGTTTATTTCTAATTAAACTATTTAAGATATTCCACAAGCCTTTAATATTATTCTTATTGCTATCTAACAACTTATTATAATAATCCTGTTTACATTTTCTAATGATACCTGTCAGTTTATTTTATATTTCTTATATTTATCCTCCGCTTCTTTTGTTCTATTATTTATAAATTTTTTGTAAAGTGAATTTTTTTCTTGCATGCATTTAGCAAACCCTTAGACATCCATGTTTTATCTTTACACTTTCTGTTATTACTGTATTTTTTCGTTGGACAATTTTTATCATAAACCTTTTGGAATACTTGCACAAACTCATCATAAGCTTTATCAGTGTCAATCTCTCTGTATATATTACTCCAATCTTGCATCAATAGTTCCTTATTAAGTGCATCGATAGTTTTCTCTGTTTTTACCCTTCTAAACCAGTGCATGGTTTCCTCTTTATTTTTTTGATCTTCATTTTTGTATGTTACAAAAACTGGCAGGTGGTCACTGATGTCATTAATCATTAATCCGCTGATTATATCAGCTTCTATTTCATTTGAAAAAATGTTGTCAATTAGAGTAGCACTATGGGTTGTAATTCTGCTCGGTTTGGTTATTAGAGGATACAAACCTATGCTGAATAAGGTATTTATAAATTCGTCCGTCTTTTTGTGTTTATTTGGATTTAACAGGTCGATATTAAAATCTCCCCCCACAAACATGACTTTCTGATTTGAGCTTGAAAAGTGCTCCTCCATCCAATTAGAAACAACTCTATGTCGGAGCCAGGAGTCCTATAAATACAGCTTACAATAATATTTTAATTTTTATCCCTTGCAATTTCTATAGTAAGGCATTCAAGTACATCATCCACTGCCATAGACTTATTTCGATTACTTTATAACTATAGTTTGAGTCTACAAACATAGCTACGCCCCCACCATGCTTGTTTCGTCTGTTCATACTTGTAAACTCATAACCTTCGATACTAAAGTCCATTTCTCTGTTATTATGAATCCATGTTTCTGTTATTAAAATTACATTAAATGGCTTTGAAAACTGTTTTAGATAGCTCTTGATGTGGTCAATGTTAGCATATAAGCTTCGACTGTTGAAGTGCATTACAGAAAAAGCATTAACGTTCTTGAATTTGCAATTATAAAGGTCCTCTGTGTAATACTGACAGTCATTGACAGATGTTGTAAAGAAGTTATGTCAGGGTCGATGTCGTTCTCGGTGTTCTGTAAATCATATTGAGCAAATTAAAATCCAGGTCGATTGTTTCCGTAATTGTCCTTCTTGAGAGATCTAAATCTAAGTTTCCAATAGTACTTGTGTGTCCGAATAAAAATGAGATTTACTTGTCTCTGATGACGTCATCTCTATGTGACAGTGATTACCTGGTGGAAGTGCCTTAAGGTTTGGGATGTGAGGTCGCTCTGATGACGTCCTCAGTTGCGACCGTGTTTACTTCAGTCAGTGCAGCAGCATGTTCGGCGCCTCCTCCGGTAAGCCAGTAAGTAATTTTATAGTTGCGATAAAGTTCACCGTCAACATAGAGCTTATCGATGAATAGTTTAGTTTTCCTTCCCGCGGCTCTTGCCTCGGCCAACACCGGCTGGAGCAGCCTCCGTCTCCGAATGATCTCAGGGGAAACTGATCACTCAGGGAGAACCCAGACCCTTTGAGCTCCTTGGCTTTCCCCATGATGGTAGACTTGTGCCTGGATCGAGAAGCTTGGCCACAATAGGACACTCAAATAGAAGCCAAACAATGCCTAACATAAATGTTTTGAAAAGTGATGCCAGGGTAAGTTTAAATATATATTTTTAATGGACTAATATAAAATTAATTAATTATGATAACAGGAAACACGAGTCAAACTTTATCACTGACTTAAGTGTGGGGGATGTTTAAACGTGTTTCTGAGCTGCATGTGACTGACTACCCTCAACTATGCACAATGCTTGTGATATTGTACCATTTGCAGGGCCGTAACGATGAAGGGGCTAACTGGGTCCAGAAATATAATTCTTTAAAGGACCTATATCATGCTATTTTAGCCATTCCAAAGTAAAGTATAGGCATTTATATGATATATTGTACCTCTATCACTATTATATTATATTATATATGGAGTACTCATTTTTGAGAGAAATATAAGTATTTTTGGGGGGTATTTCCCTACCCGGAAGACAAGACGCTTCGATTCAGTTAACTCCGCCCCTCTCTCCGCTCATTCCACATTTGCAGTATTATAAATATAAATATCGCTGCAAAAAGTGAAGTTACTTCACATAATGCAGTTATAAGGAGTTGACATGTGCAACACAGTTTCATAAATGGCTAACACACACGCTAACACGCGTTTTGATTAACTCACCGCTCAGTCTGGCCTCCCCATGAGATCGCGTTGGTTATAAAAGTGAATCCACTTTGATTCTGGCCAAGGTTCACCAAGCATCCATCAGGTTGGTTGATATAGTAGCTAGCTGAATCCCGGAAAGAAATTCCAACTTCTGGCGAGTGCACTCTCTTTAGGAAGGTTGAATAGTCCTGTTGCTCTCGTAGCCAAACGCGAACCTGTGACATTATCGTTGGGTGAGAAAAAAGAACAGGCGTGTCCAGAGTAGGTTAGAAAGAGCTCAGTCTTCACAAACAAAATTTCTGCTCGGATCCATGGCTCCACCGGCCGTGGGTGCGCTTGATTAGGCTCGTGGGACAGCATAGACGCGTCGGAGAGTTGCTTTTTTTTATTTATTTTTTATTTATTTATTTCTCTCTTACAACAAATAAAAAAAGGAAAAAGCTGTTTTATAAATAAAAATCAGGCCGTAAGGCAATACATTACAGACGTAGAGCACTTCCGTTCCTTTGTGACGACACAACTGAATCAATCAATCAATCTTTATATAGCGCTTTTCATACATTTCATGTAACACAAAGTGCTTTACAGATTTAAAAACATTCTCTCACACCCACCTCCTCCCACAAATACAAACATATTGTCGCACTCACACTCTCCCCACCAGGGGCGTGCTGGGACCTAATTTCAGCCCGGGAATTTGGAGAAGACCGGCCCGGAATTATGGCTCCGTAATAGTGCGCTGGTCTCAAGTACAAGAGGTCGCTGGATCAAATACCACACATTGACAATTTCTAACAATTTCTCTTTCACATGGGCCGCTGCACACACAGTCTGAGCCTGATACAAACCCACAATCAGCACAAGTTATGTAGATAAAACATTTATTTGTCCACTTTTCTACCTTTCACTGCCCTTTTCTCTTTACTCGCGCGGACACTTGTCTCCGCTGGATTGGACTGCACCAACTTGAACTAACTCAGAGGGTTGTTCCACTTAAACACCCCTCTGAGTTAGTTCAATATGAAATGGTATCTCCCCGCTGCGAATATATTTAAGATTTCATTCATCAGTCGTTATTTGATAGATTTCCATGACAATTACGCTTGTGTTACTTCATTTATATCTGGAACAGCAGCTCATGCTCCTGCTGCAGCCCAGTTAAAGCCTTTAGGCCTGGAATAGTGAGTAATTATTTCATTATTTTATTCTGATGGCCCGGCCCAGAAGCACCGGAACCGAGTGGCCCACCGGGAAACGTCCCGACTCTCCCTATGGCCAGCACGCCTCTGCTCCCCACCCACCTTCCCAGAGACACACCACACAAGCACAACACACACACTCAAGGTAAACAATGGACGCAATGGACATAAGGCTGAGGTAAGGCTGGGTACAGATAAACCAGGTAAGGAAACACCATCCAAGGAGCCGTCTGCATCGGGAGCGGCACCTCGGCTGCAGCCACAGGGCACCAGCACAGGACGCCCAGAGGAGGCGCGGTAGAAACACCACACCTCCATCCAGACACCACAGGACAGCACCCCAGCAGCCACAGCCAATGACTGCTCCCGAGGCAGAGGGCTCCTCCAGAGGAAACTGGGAGACCATAAAAATGGTTAAAATAAGTAAAAGTAAAAGTAAAAATAAGACTATAAGGACCACTAAAATAAGACCGAGAGGTAAATACATAAAGAAAACATAAATAAATAAATATTAATAACAATTAAATAAATAGGCCTAGCAAGAATAAATATCAGTTAAAAGCTAAACTAAAAGGTGGGTCTTAAGCCTGCTTTTAAAAACATGAACAGCTCAGTGGTTTACCAGGAGAGGCAGAACAGCTGCCAGAGAGCAGGATTCAGGAGGATTACTTAGAACTGTGTGAATGAAGCCAAAAACCGCTCTGGGGGTGTTTTTGTAAATAGCATAACAACATGGCTAAAAACTCCAAAAAGTCAATTTTGCATGATATAGGACCTTTAACACCAGTAAATAGACCAGCTAAAATGATTATTTATGATCTAAAATGCACCAGATTGCAGGAAATCATATCTGAATTATTAAAAAATTCTTGGGGAGGACTCCCAAACCCCCCTTTGGACTGCCCTCTCACACTTTAAACAGGTTCTGATGGTCATGTGGGGTGGTACCAAACCCCCACTGACAGAGCCATTATGCAGCTCCTGATGTGCTCAGCCATGTAAATCATACACTTGTTTTGGCTTATAATTAATACGATTACAAGACACTATCGCCATGAAAAAGGCCACCAAGCTCAGGACCGACCAATGTCTCACTCCAAAGTTTGGTGAAAAGTTGGCAGCCCTGTATTAGCTACAAAACATTAGCTATTGCTTCTCAGCTACAAGCACAAACCTCTCTATGAGGACGCCATGCACCACAGTCTAAACGTCTAGCCTTGGTACAAGATGTGACAGGGGTAAGAGCTGAGGTATTACTGTAATTTTCTCAGTGGTTTACTATATAGAGCCTGGGTGTAGAGGCTAAATGCGTTAGCGCTACATGCTAACTGCTTTAGCAGCCTAAACACAGACTTTGACTGAGGCTCTGTTGATACTACAAACAGTAAAAATACAGAGAAAGGTTGTCTGTTACCTCTTCGATGTGTTCTTTTAGTCTTAGGAGTGGAAATAGATATTTGGCCAGTGTGGGAGCCTGTGATGCGTGGGTTGATCATTGAAGGCATGGGCTAATTTCCATCCGTCGTCCCCCATGCACACTCTCAACACATTCATTCATCCTGGCCTATTATACATGTTTTAGTGGTAGGGGAAACCGGAGTACCCGGAGGAAACCTACGCAGACACGGGGAGAACATGCAAACTCCACACAGAAAGGCCCCGTCCAGGTGGGAATCGAACCTGTGACCTTCTAGCTGTGAAGTCAAATGCAGAGGACAAATTCCCTACCGGGACAATAAAGTATACAAACAAACAAACAAACAAGCACGGCCGCAAACTGCTGTATGGATGGCTGACCAGGCAAGCGAAGTGTAAAGAGCGCCATCTACAGCAAATAGTGGCTCCATTTGACATAGTCATAGTACACAATATTCTGTAGGTCTCTACAACAAATGGCAATATGGGGTTAGCTGTTCTGAAACTGGCTGGCAGCCAATGAGTTAAAGAGGTTATTTCCTCCTCCAGATCCATTCTTTAAAGCAGTACTAAGTAACTCTTGCCCCTAGTGGCCATAAGCGCAACTGCAGGTGTCTTAGCAAGTTACGATTTTTTAACTCATCAAATGTCTTGGAGAGTAAATACTACGCTGACAGAAAAGGTGAAGGGACAGAGGGATGTTGTACATCCAGTTATACATTGGGAATTTTTTTTTCACTCAAACTTGGCTGTAAATACTGTTTAAAGTGGCGCTAGCCCGCAGTTATCTTTGCCCGTTAGCCTGTTAGCTTCTTCTCCGTGATTCTATTAGTGTGTATTGGTTGCTCCACCCCGGTGGCAGGCAAGTTGCAAGCATGGTTTCTGGCCAGAGACACCAGGGGGAGATGAAAGACCCTCCAATCATCCCATTAACACTTGTATTACCCCCAGAGGGACTACGGAAAGGATGTATTAAAGTAAACACGTTACTTAGTACTGCTTTAATAATAAAACATTTATTTAATGTGTTATGAAAAACAAAAGTAACAATTTGGTAAGAACATCTTCACAGTTTATGTTTTCAAGTTTACAAAATACTCAAGATGCATACACAATATTTTAAGTGTTTAAGTTATACATTCTAAACAATAGCATAAACAAAACTGCATAACATTTTTCAAAGATGCATTCAGAACAGTAGTATAGGAATAATGCATAAAGAATCCTACCAACTTATGTAGTCTTCAGAATCTCAATTCTATAGAAACTTGTTCCAAATGTCTCCCTCTTGTCATTATCCATTGATAATGACAAGAAGGAGAATTGTTATGATCAGTAACTATTAATTATAATTATGATTATTATTTATTAGCATGCTGTGTAAATGTTGTAAAATGCAGCGAAAAGCTGCCAGTGCTGCAAATTGTAAACTAAGTCTGCTGATTGTATGTTGACAATTGTAAATGTACATTAGGATAAAAGTTAACTCACAAACATGTACAGGTATATAGTTGTGTTTTGAAATTGATACACAATAATCAGGAAGAATTGTTTATTGTTTATTTGATGTAAATGTAAAAGTAATGTATAACTGTAACATCATGAATTGTAAATGTAATTTTACATGAACAAGGGTAGGCACTTACTGTATAAGCGTTCTGCTTCAGTCTACTCCCTTTGAGCTTCCATTAACTGTTTGACTGTGAAACTTTGGAAAAAGAGAAAATGTTAACTGCTCAAATAAAAATAAAAAATGTCAGGGAAGTTATCATGTTACCTCTAAATTCATCAAGTGTGCAGAAGGAAATGTTATTGTTTTAGCACAAGCACTGACGATCAGATAGCATACGGTTTGGATTATTTTCAACACAGCAGTGGTCAGAATAGACAATGATCCTGAAGGCCTCTCTGTCAGAAAGCAGTACATGTTTATGGGCCACTGCAATAGACCAGGAACAGACAGTTCATCTTTGATCGCACCATCTATAAAAACAATCATATTAAAGTATGCAAGTTCATTTACATATTACCAGAACAAAACACCAAATGAATGTTTCCATATAAATGGTAATCGGTGGAATATTCAAGATTCAAGATTTTTTTATTTGTCAAACCATTCACATGGTTTGAAATTATATTTCTCTCATCCTTGATTGTGGAGCAGGGGGCGGGGAAGAGGGTGGGAGGGAGGGTAGGGAGTTCAGCTTCCCGATGGCCCTGTGCACGAAACTGTTCCTCAGCCGACTGGAGCTGCCCCGTAGATTCCGCAGTCTCCTCCCTGAAGGCATCACCTTGAAGAGCCTGTGTGATGGGTGCGTAGGGTCCCTGGTGACTCCGACGGCTTTGCGGGTGAGACGGGTGGAGTACATGTCCTTAATGGTGGGAGAGGGGCTCCACAGATCTTCTCCGCTGCTCTCACGATGCGCTGGAGGCTCCTTAGGCAGGAGGCAGTGCTGGCGCTGTGCCACACAGTGATGGAGCTGGTTAGGATGCTCTCTATAGTCCCTCTGTAGAAGAACCACACAGTGATGGAGCTGGTTAGGATGCTCTCTATAGTCCCTCTGTAGAAGAGCCACACAGTGATGGAGCTGGTTAGGATGCTCTCTATAGTCCTCTGTAGAAGAGCCACACAGTGATGGAGCTGGTCAGGATGCTCTCTATAGTCCCTCTGTAGAAGAACTACACAGTGATGGAGCTGGTCAGGATGCTCTCTATAGTCCCTCTGTAGAAGTTGCACATAACGGAGGCTGGAACTCTGGCTCTTCTTAACTTGCGGACAAAGTAGAGACACTGATTACTTTTCTTGACCAGTGATGTAGTGTGCATGGTCCAGGAGAGGTTCTCTGTGATGTGCACACCCAGGAGCTTAGTGCTGGTCACCCTCTCCACTGCAGCACCGTTGATTGTTAGAGGAGCATGCTGGACCCGCGCTCTTCGAAAGTCCACAACAATCTCTTTGTCTTCTCCACATTTAGAGAGAGATTGTTCTGTGTGCACCACATGGCCAGACTGCTCACCTCACTCCTGTAGTTTGACTCGTCTCTGTTGCTGATGAGACCCACCACTGTTGTGTCGTCTGCCCCCATGTTCAGTGTGATGGTTCTGGAGGACTTTCCGCTGACACGTACAGCCTGTGGTCTCCCCGTCAGAAAGTCCAGCAGCCAGTTGCACAGTGATGTGTTGATCCCCAGGTAAAGCAGTTTGTGTATTAGCTGCTGTGGGATTATAGTGTTGAATGCTGAGCTAAAGTCTAAAAACAGCATTCTAACGTAAGAGTCCTTTGTTTCAAGGTGAGTGAGGGCTGAATGAAGCGCAGTGGAGATGGCATCTTCAGTTGAGCGATTGGATCGATAAGCAAACTGGTATGGGTCCAGGGTGGGAGGGAGAACAGACTTGATTTTTCATGACGAGCCGCTCGAAGCACTTCATAAGAATTGGAGTGAGTGCTACTGGGCGGTAGTCATTAAAGCAGGAGGGTGGTGACTTCTTTGGCACTGGAATGATGGTGGTCGCTTTGAGGCACGTTGGGACCACAGCCTGCTGCAGAGATGTGTTAAAAATGTATGTGAAGACTTCAGTGAGTTCATCAGCGCAACCTTTCAGTACACGACCTGGTATGTTGTCTGGACCCGGTGCTTTGCGTACGTTGATCCTGCTCAGAGATCTTCTCACACTCTCTGGAGATAGCTTATTGTTATTGAATATTGTTCTTTATAAAGAATATTGTTTATAAAGAATATTGTTCTTTATAAACACATAATATATATATTTTTTTTAAACAAGCAAGCATCCACTCCATTCCAAATAATGGTGATTGATTGATTGATTGATTGATTGAGCTGTTTATTTGAGCTGTTTCCATTCATATTTTCACAATAATTAAACATTTCATCACAGTAAAGCTCAAAAGGAGTAGGCTGAAGCCGAGCTTATGTGCGACTACCCCTCATTCATCATTATTAATCACCGCCTGGAGGTAATATTCTCCAAAGTTCCATGTAGCAGAAAATGAAAGCACCATTGTTGTAGCGCAGGCCCCCCACGCTCCTGTCAAGAAATAGTCTATTGTGACATTCTATTAGCCAATGTATCCCAAACGCATCCATTCATTTCTCCCCCTCATGCAATGGGCCCTACCAAGTTGTCAAGGGAAAATCTGAAATTAGTTTTATTAATTTATTCTTACATTTATGTTGAGATTATATGAGGAAATAATTCACAATTGTAACAAGGTTTATTTACAACAAAGAATGATAATACTAAGGTATTCATAATGTATATACAAATGTAGATACAAATTTCATTCATGAAATAACAGATGCAAATTACAAATTGGCTCAGTTGCCCGGGAGGAGCTCGGGTAGAGTCGCTACTCCTTCACGTCGAAAGGAGCCAGCTGAGGTGGCTAGGGCATCTGTTCCGGATGCCTCCTGGTCGCCTCCCTCGGGAGGTGTTCCAGGCATGTCCTATTGGGAGGAGGCCTCGTGGAAGGCCCAGGACACGCTGGTGGGACTATGTCTCCGAGCTGGCCTGGTGTCGCCTCGGGGTCCCCCAGAACAGCTGGAGGAGGTGTGCGTGGATCGGGAAGTCTGGGCATCTCTGCTGAGACTGCTGCCTCCGCGACCCGGCCCCGGATAAAGCGGAAGAAAATGGATGGATGGATGGATGGCATGCAAATGTATTAGCAAAATGAAAACACAAACAATGGTTTGACTACCATTTGTACACAGGCTACTTTGCCATTTTCTCACAGAAAACGTGCTTCTGTCCCGTGGAAACCTTTACGTGCCAGTTGTGTAGTATTGGCCTACCTGTCTAGAGGGGGCGCTGTAGGCACTGTGTTTTGATAGAAGTCACACGTTTTTTTTTAGAAGGGAGAGAGCATTGAATGGGAGAGTTACTAGTTTGCTATAGCTTATAGATGCTATAGATTGACGAGCAAAGACGGAAACATGGAAACCATATAATACAACATATACAAGTTCAACTTTTGACTAAGAGGCATTGTCATTTTTGGACTTACATTTTTTCTATTCATATACACTGTGAAGCATGTTGGAAAAGTGCACTCCCAAATTTGAACAGGGCTGGTTTGGCTTGTGTTTTCCGAACGCAAGTCAAACCAGGGTGACTGGGCCAAAGTGCTCCATGTCTAGGGCTGGGTACCATTAACGGTACTTACTTGGTACCGACTAAAAAGCTCCGGTAGGGGGCGGCATCGAAAAACTTTTTTTTTCTGTGCCAATTTTCTGTACTTTTTCTCCCCAAACGTCAATAAATGATCTACAGTGAGTCTAAACAAGCAATCTGAACTCATGTGCAGCTTCAGTTTTCTTAAAGCGAAGCAAAGCTATAACTAAAGCTATGGTCACAATTGGCCGTACGGGCTTCTACGGCCGGTCTACGTGCACAAAATGCAAGAAAACGCATGCATGTGACATGCATGTCACATGCTTATTTTGGAGCCGCAGACTGGCCGCAAACAAACTCTACGGACGCTTATGTTTTTTTTCAGGTTGTAAGAACGCCGTACGTCTTCGTGAGTCGTCTGTACGGCTAGCGTACGTCTTTCGTACTTTCGTATGTCGCACTTGCGGACTTCGTCTATATATCGTGTGCCACATGCACACCATTAGCGCGGCCAACGTATGTTCAGAATATCTCGTACGTCCTCTATACGATCGTGAATTGCTCATTCGGCGGGAGCGAATCACTCGTGCGAAAAGTCCGATAGCTTCATGTGCCTGCGGCAAAATGTCGAGGGGAAGAGGGAAGGCGAGGAGGGAAAAGGTGTCAGAGAGGGAGGAGAGAAAAATGGCAAAGAGCAGTGAGGAGGAAAGACAGAATGCAGGCCCTCTACCTGAAGAGAATGAAAACCACGACAGTGGCCAGCAGACGTCGTATTCTTTCAGTGTAGCAGACGAGGAGAGGTTGGTAGATTTTTTTCCGTGACAAACCTTGTTTCTATGACAAGACCCAGGACCTGTACAGCAATGCAATCCACAAACGGAAATTGACACAGAACATTGCTACTGAACTACGCACAACTGGTGAGTTATTGACCTGCTAAATACTCATATTATTATGGTGCTGTTTTCTGTTTTTCTAGGAAAGAATTCTTCGATTTGAAAGTTTTGTGTAGACATACTTTGCACATGTATTGGTTAAAACTTTGTGTGTTGTTTTGCTGTGTGGCTTTGCCTCTCATTTATCTGTGCTGTTTATTTTCTGGTGCTATACCAATGTATGCCATAAGATGACAGTAATAGAGACAGAGACTCACTTTCCAAGTGAATTTTATCTTTCTTTTTTGTTGGATTTCTTAATTAAAAATATGCTTTTGTTTTATGCTTTTGTTTACTACAGTTGTCAAGGTAAATGGATGGTTCAAGAACCAGAGGACGGCTGTGGAAAGCTAGTCAAAAAAAGTCGGAGCAACCACTAGAGGCATTGACAGCCAGGAAAAGATGGCAAATGCAGAATTTCAGTTTCTTGAGAGATCACATCGTCCCAAGAACGTACACACATCAGACACAGCAACAGTAAGCATTTACCATGAATTTGTTTTCGGATCATTATAACGACCATGATTAATGTTGATTAATCATTTCATTAATAATCATGATTGAAATACTATTTTCTGCTTTGTGTTTCTTTCCTTCAGCTGCCATCATCACAGCCCAGGGCAAGCAGGGGAGATTCCTCCAGTGAAGAGGAAGATTGAGTGAGTGAAAGGTCAACCTCCAACCCGGCCTATGTTCCAGGCCAAAAGAAGCGCATGAAGAATATTGACTCTATGATTGAAGAATATATGTCATGGTCCAGGCCCTCAGAGGAGATTTCCCAAAAGGTATAAGACTTAACCATTTGTTTGGCCAATAGAATAAGAACTTAGAACTTAATTGTACAAAATGTATTTTAAATCGATGTGTATAGTTTTAGTTTTTACTGTAATCTAATTTAATGTTACATGGAGTTAGTATCATTAATAATCATTATTTTGTTTACATTTTTCCAGATTGAAGCAGCTTTAGCCACCACTTTGTGGGAACCCAAGACGAACGCACGGCACTGGGGAACTGGCTCGTGGCGAGGATGCCGAAGGTACCCGGTGAGAGATGGGAGGCCTTCACTGAAGCTGCCCAGAATCTGATGAGGGAATTTACGAAGCCCTTCATGCACCCTCCATAAGCCCCAGAGCCTCCCCACATTGCCTCGCAGCAGCCCTCCCAACAGTACTGGCAGCAACCGTCACGACTGGCCTAGGAAGATGATCCACCCCGTTGCCAGAGCACCCCGATGAGGCAGGTGTGTATTACAATGGATTAAAAATACATGTGAACTAATGTAATATCTTTTAACATGTCTTTATTTTGCAGGGATCGGACCCTCTTCCTAGGCCACATTCAGCAGGGCCACACACTGCAGGAAGCACATCAGGGGAGAGCTTCTCCAATATAGGTCTGAGCGACAGTTTTATGAAGCAGCTCCAGGGGGCGGCCTCCAGATCGACCTCCACAGGCCAGAGGTTGGAGGAGGAGGTCAATGTTTCAGAATAGCTTTATTGGAGTGTAAAGACGATCTGATCTGATCTGTTCTGTTTTGTTAATGTTTTGTTCAAAAATGTTTGGTTGACCATATATGATGACATTTTTCAATAAATAAAACTTCTGGGGGAAAAAATACTACCTTGATGGCCTTCCCAGGACCGATCTGCAGTGTGGTGAGCAGGCAACGTCAGCGATGTGCGAGAATGCCAAAGGCATTTTCGACCACCCGCCTTGCTCGAGAGAGTCGGTAGTTGAAGACTCTCTCTGCCTGCGTCATACCCCTGTTGCTGTATGGCTTCATCATCCAGGTACGTAGAGGGAATGCATCGTCGCCTACGAGAACGTAAGGAAATTCACAGTCATCTTCTGGGAGTGCTTCAGGACTAGCCTGGCTAACGCCAGACTAAAATCACAAGTGATATTTAGTCTGGGGACCACCAATTCATTTTCTCGTAGGAGAGGTGTGGTTTACGATTGTCCATAGCCGTTTATTGGGCGCTACGAATGTCTCTCATGCGTCTGCACGTAGCCATAGCCAATCGTATCATGGTATCAAATGACGTATGACGTACCTGCTGTAAACTTTTGAGCTAAACTATTTAGAACATGGTCTAAAGCTTGATCGAAAGATGGCATCGCGTCTGCTGCTGTCATGTTGGATCCGTAAATATTTTTTTTTTTTTTTATCCCTAAACAAACTACAAGCTTCCGTATGTCAAATAGCGCGCCATCGTCTTACCGTCCCTCCTCGTTCTGTGATTGGTGCCCAAATCCATGGAAAATGTCGGCCATGGTCCCCAGGCTGTTGTGAAGTTCGAAAAGATTCGAGCGCACACAGCAGTCTGGCGTTAGCCAGGCTACTTCAGGACGGGGGAAGCCAAGCGAATCCTCCACAAGGGCCGGGAGCAGCTTGGAAGCATTGAAGATGCCGCAATCTGATGCAAAGCCATTGCCCCCAACAGTGGCCCAGATGAACTTATATTCAGCATCCACCACACCGACCAATATAATGGAGAAAAAATGCTTATAGTTATAGAACTTGCCTGGCCTGCCAAACGACATGCCTCTTCATAGATATTTCAAAGACATATAGTCTGGGAGCGAGCGTGATCTCAACAATTTCCCGGTGGGCGTGATTGACAGACGGCATCAACCAATTAGAGCAACGCTAGATACGTTGCAGTAACAAGCGGCAGAAAGCCTTTCCAAAAACGTCCTTTTTTACGAGGAACGCTTCGAACGCTGTTTCTTGCTCCGGTTTTAGGGATTTCATATTTTCCAAATGATTTAAAACAGACGAAAGAGCCGAAGAAAACAGTGTATCGGTCGCCATCTTTAATGTTTTGGAAGAGTGCATGGTGGTGACAGGTGACGGCTTCCGTCTCTTGGTGCGTGATTGGACCGATGTGGGTCAAATCGTGAAATGATTGGCTGCGAGCAGCTGCCCAGACGGTTCTTCTTTTGAACAGAAAGGAGGAGTGTCTGGCAGGCCAGGCAATTATAGAACAGCGAACCACTTTTGTCTGTTTTTGTATTGCTAGTATTTGCCATCTATAGCACCACAAGTGTGGGAAAGTTCCACCGTTTCCAAACCTTCTGTGCTATGTCACGCCATTGGTCAGGTGTTGAGGGACTTCGAACACCTCCTCATGGTATTCATCAAATATGGCTGAGCACAGTTCTGGAATGAACAGGCTGACGGTGTTGTGGGCGACGCGGAAGTTGAATTCTAATGATCTGAAGCTGCTACCCGTCGCTAGAAAACCTTGTCTACCATGATGGCCATTGAAGGCTTCAGCAGTGACACTAGACCGGACTGCTTGAGGAGCTCCCTGTCACTGATGCTACCTTCATATAAAGGGGACACAAAGATCACAGGGCCATGAGGGGCAATTCCCATGAGCCCCTTGAATGTGCAGTGAGACTTGTAGGAGGAGAACACCTCACTTTGCAGCAGGAGAGAGTCTGGTGTTTGGCAGTGCAGCTCCGTGCAGTCAAGGATAATGTTGGTGTCAGAATAGTGTTGGAAAACCTCTGGCATGTTGTTTTTGATGGTAAGGCAAGGCAAGGCAAGGCAACTTCATTATACCGCGCATTTCGTACACGAGGCAACTCAATGCGCCTTACAAAAGAAGATATGCGAAATTACAATCAGGTTAAGTTAAGGCAAAGCACATATATAGAAACATCAAGACATGGGAAATACACAGCACACGAGGTCACGTGCGGAATTTTTCTTGGGGAGGGGAAGGACGACCGGCCATTGACCGGGGGTGGGGCAGAGGAAACGTGTTGAGGCAGACGCAGAACAACGGGGGCGTGGTTAGGGAGGGGGTATGGCTGGATGGTATCCTCATCCAGCCCGATGCCCACAGCTCCCAACACATTGTAAAGAAATTCGCAAGAGAAAGTTGGCCCAGGTGTTGATTATTCGGCTTGAGTAGACTGGTGGATTCCAAATCTATGGCCCAGATCCTTTTGCATCAGACCCAATGACAAGTAAGTCATAAACAAGAAAACTCATCAATGGGCTGAAGACGCTGTAAAAAAGGACTAATAAATAAAAAGGTTAATTGGACATATTTGTACATATACTGATACAATAACTATTTATATACAACTTACACTTGCATTTACAGCTTGACGAGCCCTGACCTCTTCAGTTTGGAATGCAGTTTGTGCTCTTGTCGCATGTAAAATGTTGTGCACCGCTGGCTCGATCTGGCTCCAAAATGACATGAAGTGGCCATAACTTGCAAACCTGTGTGGTAGATATTTCATGTTGACATCACAAGTCATCTCTAAATGTGTGTTCAGATCTTTGGCCAGAGGGTGGCACTATTGAACTATCTTTTGAGGAGCATGTCATTCATTGCTTTACTTTACTGACGTGTAAATGTTCATGATTTGTTAACTAAATTCATTCGACAACGAGAGGTATAAGGCCATTGAAAAGGACTAAAAGACAATAAAGTAGCTTGTAGAGAGTCTTCAAATCCGAATACAAAGTGCAGCCAAAATCAAACAACTGTGTCATCTACATAAGCTTAAATCTATCGGTCACTGTGTCACAAAAAATGTAGAGAGAGAGAGAGCGGAGGGAGCGGAGGGAGAGGCAAAGGTAAGCCACGGAGCAGGACTCGGGAGCATCAGATACGCACGATGGAACCGCTGAATATTGCCCCGTTCTGTGTATCACATTAAGTTGAAAATGAGGAAATGAAAATAATAAGTTCTATTTCTAATATTGAAATCTGAGACTTACTATTGACGAGCAGAGGATGCTCTGAATCCTCCTTTGATACTTTTACGCACGGGTTTTCACACATTTGTGTTGCAAAATTCGTGTTCTACAAATGTTCTGAAATTATTTTTAGTTTAGCTCAATTTTTTCTGCAATCTCTGATTATTCTTAATTCAAATAATTGGCATAAATAATAATAATAATAATGCATTAGTTTTATATAGCGCTTTTCTGGACACTCAAAGACACTTTACATTGCATTATTCATTCACTCCATACTTGGTGGTGGCAAGCTACTATTGTAGCCACAGCTGCCCTGGGGTAGACTGACGGAAGTGAGGCAGCCAGTCTGCGCCATCGGCCCCTCTGACCACCACCAACCACTCACTCACTCACTACATTCACCAGGCTTCCTGGTGTTACCAAACGGTCTCCCATCCAAGTACTGACCAGGCCCTTCCCTGCTTAGCTTCCAAGGTCTGACGGGATTGGGCAGAGCAAAGGCGGGATGGCCACCATAAATCTCAACAAAAACAAATGTAATGAGAGGTGAATTAATGACAGATAAAAACAGCTCAGGGCGTTATTTTACGCCACTGTTCGTCAAAATGACGGAGTAAAATTATTTTTAATTCCATTCCATTCTTCACCAAAAGTAAATAGAAAAGCGCTCAGGAAACAAAAAAGCCTAAACACGTTTCTGTCCAAATCACATGGCTATTCGCATTGGATTAGTATTATAAAAAAACATTTTGCCTGACGAAGGCCACTGGCCGAAACGTTGCATCAAATAAAGGAACACTGGTGTTTGGAGTATACAGTGAGAGTTTTTTCCTGTTCTACGTTTGACTTCTATACAAAAATTTATAAAAATAATAATTCTAAAAATAAAATAAAAAAGGCCTCCAATCCAAACCTTAAATGTGCTTTCAGATTCTTCTGCTCAATGACGTAAATAAGGCTAATAAGATAAGATAAAATAGCCTTTATTCTCAATACTATTGAGAATGAGGAGCCACGTGCAGAGTTGGGGTGATTTGGGGGGGGCTCTGAGCCTGTCGGACATATTGGCTGCGAATTGGGGGCACTCTCCCAGAATTTCACGCATTCCTCATATTCCAGAGCACTTTAAATTTTGCGCATTTACGTTTTCGGCGAGACAGAGACGGATCTACGAATACGACAATGACAAGACAGAAAGTAAAGCAATGCAAAGAGATAAGGCGTAAGAAAAGGGACTTTACAGGAACAAGCTCATACCAAGAGTAAAACAGCGGTATTTGGAGAAGCTTGCGGACATTCAAAACATCAACACACGAGCTCCCTGCAGCGGAGACCTGGACCATTTACCTCCGTGCAAATACATGGACACAGTAAACTACCTTGTATTTGGTGTAAGTTACTACACGATGCAGGAGTTTAAAAGCCACAAGTCTTTGGAAAGTTACGAGACTTTCTGCTGTGGCTGGGTGCAGGACATGGCTCTACAAGCCTGCAGCTGGTGAAAACAGCGTTGTACTGGCAAAACTAACTTTCCTCACATGCGTTTTAGTGTGTTGTCATTACATTGCATTTAGCGGACACTTCTTGACCAAAATGACAAAGTAATAAAGTGCGTGTTTCGTAAACACTACATTGTTACGAGATGTTCAATGTACACAAATGTTTCCAACATGTTTTGACAGGTCAGAGACTTGCGCTCTTTGATGCTGTGTCCATTTCTGTAACCTAAAAAACTGTATCCCATTGTTCCTACGTTTTCCATATCTATCGTGTGAGGTATTGGAGCAGTTTTTAACGCAGCAGTGACTTCCAGGCGGTAAAACAGTGCAAGAACCTCCGCTACTACCGCGTTAACAACACACGTAAACAATGTATTGCCGCCGGAGCGCAGCCAATATGGTGGCGAGGGGCGGATGGGGAGGGGGGCTCTGTGCCGTGACGTCAACTCCTCATTCTCATGCTGTCCGATATCGTCAAATGAGCCGCGCTTGGACTCCCATTCAAATGCATTACACACCCATTGCGTTACTGGAGACGCAAACGGGTACCTTTTGCGTTCTATATTACGCATAAGGCGAGTGACCGTTCGTCAATTTATGACGCTTTCGGAGTGAGACTGTGTTGCTTTGCTAGTGTATTTTCCTGATTAGTTTATGCACAAGTGTGAAAGATCTGAAAGAAATAAACTCGTTCTACTGGCATATTGTGAGCATTAGGTTTACTGGACTGTCAATTTTTCGGTTCGAGAAGATCATAACGTTTGTTTTCTTTATATTTAAAGACAATTTATTAATATCAAACCAGACTTTGAGGCTATGTAAACTCTCTCTCCATTTCTAGGAGCTGGTTTAGATCATCACCCGAACTGTACAAGGTGATGTCATCAGCAAACAAAACATACTTTAGCATTTTTGTGACATTACATAGATCATTTATATAGAGAAATAATTTAGGTCCAAGAATGGATCCCTGCGGAATTCCACAGCTTACTTTCAGAATTTTAGATTTTTATCATTTACTTGAACATATTGATACTGATTTTCTAAATAACTCTGCAGCCATGTATGAGCTGGTCCTCGAAGTTTTTGTAAAAGGATATCATGATCTAAACTAAAGTATCGCAAGCCTTCTTCAGATCAATAAAAATACCTACTGTGTATTGTTTTGCATCAATTGCAGTGGATATATTCTCTAGGTGGAACGATTTTTTCTGAATCCATATTGATGGTCACTCAGTAGTTTATTTTTTTCTATGTATTTATTTAGAGCTTCACTCTGTTCTTCCTGGATACAATTGTGTCATTGCTTAAACTTAAAAACCTCCACAGTCCTCCACATTTTAAAGCCCATAATCCAACATCAGATCAATGCTCAAAGTGTGTATATCAGGCTTTCTTCATTATTATTATTCCTATAGCTACCAGCAGGGGAGCCCAATGACAAGCTATTTATCCGGTATTTCATTGTTACTGTTTCATTCTTACAGAGACATCATTTCAGATTATAAAACGTAAAATATCAGTTCTGAGGCACCAAAATAATGTTTTAAAGTCTATGTTTTATGTTTAAGCCACATATGCAGGATATGCCCACTTTAAGACAAATAATCAAGAAAGTTACAGGAGGCAATATCCACAAATGCTTGTCCATATGTCTGTGGTGCTAAGGGTTGTAGTAACTCCTAGAGATTCATCATTTTTGACAAAGAAGGTATGACATTACCTCAGGAGAGAGCAGGGATCAGCTGACTACAATGGAAAAAACTCTCACTACAAAAAAATACTGTTCGGATATACAGTAGCTGACTCCATAAAGAATGAAAATGACTACTTGGAGTATAATAAGTTCACCATCACAAAAGAAGTGTAACAACATACCTGACTGCTGAACTCACACTGATCTGTCAACAGTCTTTCTGATGAAGTAAATCAAGTTGACTTTTACTCCTCAGTGGGTTGGCCTCAGCCCGTTTGGTATTCTAACACAATACTTGTTAGAATATTACTTGTTAAAAGTTGCTGTGACTGGGCTCTGTGTGGATGTGTAAAATAGCTTCTAAAAGCTGTAACTTTTGTGTGAACGACTTAAAACACTGAACCGCCCCCAATTCAATGAACCCAGCTCTTACATCAGTTTTCCTGTCCTGTGTCAGGAAACCGAACAAACATGTGGCTGATTACCAAATGTAAACATACATGCACTGGTTTTACGCAATGAATTCTGTTGTCTTTTGGAGCATTGGTCAAGTATGTCTCCAGTCCAGAAAATTGTCATTTGACTCGAGCCTCGCACCTCTGGTGACTGGTTCCTTGCTGTAAAGCACTTTGGGCCTAATGAAGGTGGAAAAGCACTATATAAGGTGACACCATTTACCGCAAAATCAGAGCGGCATTGCAGCTGTTCTAAAGAGTGACTGGTGCCTGTTTAGATGACAGATGACCGTGCGGCTCTTTTGAACGGCTCTTTAAGGTGAACGTTGGAACCGGATCTCAATTGTGAAAAGAGCCAGATCTTTTATTCAGTTAATTTTACCCAGAACTCCCCGTTCAAGTCATGAATCAGCCCAACAACGGCGCAGGCCACACAAGTGTAAACTAAATGCACTAAAAATGATTTGTCAGACAGTCGCAGCCTCTTTTTATTAGTTGTGGCGCAAGATTTGATTCACAAACACGTTTTTCAAAGTGTAAATATCAGTCACATTGACATTTTAGATGATTTCAATTAAAACGTGTGCCTTTAATCGATCGTGTCTTAGATATTGTGAATTATCTGGCTGACGTTATTAATAATGTATATTATAAAGAGCCAGTCACCAGATTAATAACTTCCTTCCACTGTAAAATATGATTATCATTTATAATCAATAATAATCCCCATTCTTTACCCCTTTCACCAAACTGTCCGGTCTAATAAAGACTTCAGGCCAAAAAAGAAAATAATAATAATAATAATAATAATAATAATAATAATAATAATAATAATAATAATAATATACGATTTCAGTCATTGATAATTACTGGTCACATAAGTGTGGCAAATAAACACATTAATAAAAGATGAGGAGAGGGGAGAGACAAAAGGGAAGAGAGAGAGAGAGGGAAGGGAGGAGGGGTGAGAGGAGAGAGAAAGGGGGAGAGATGGGAGAGAGAAAGAGAGTGAAAGAAGAGAGAGATAAGAGAGACAAGGAGAGAGAGATAGAGAAGGGAGGGAGAGAGAGGGAGGTGAGAGAGAGTGTGTGGACGAATTGCTCACCCAGCATGTGCATACTGTATATTTAACATTATAAATCCACCTACTCATTCACAATGTTGTTTGTACATGTTTATGTTGGAAATTTGGCTTAAAGAGTACCTAAACGGGCGTGCCAAAGCCTTTCCCCACCCACAAACAAAAGTCAAAAACTGTCGCGAAAGAGGCGGTCTCTGATGTTTGGGGTGACATGCGGGGGTGAGTGTGTGGGCCTTTGCATTGGCACAATCACAGCAGACAGATTACGTGGGAGGGACTTGGTTATAAACCACAGGTACAGGGGCAGGACAATGGGCAGCACCTAATGACGATGTGTGGAGCTGTGCGGCTTATGACGTTCTGTGGAGGCCGTGGACACGTCTCCAGCCAATCAGGAAATTCTAATTTAGTAGCAGAGTTTACCCTGAAGGGGGCGCAACCCATTCGTTTTCAGGCCAAAGTTAGGATTTAACACATGTTTGCCCTATAATGTCAGAATAATGTCAGGGACCAGTGGACAACACTATGAGACACCCATTGAGACAGTTTATCAGTATAAAAAAACATGATTTGGTGTTAGTTGCTCTTAAGCTTACTTACTATAATTGAATTGTACTATATTAATCTTCCTTTTAAAGCAGTACTAAGTAACTTGTTTACCTTAATAAATCCTGTCCGTAGTGCCTCTGGGGTAATACAAGTGTTAATGGATGATTGGGGGTCTTTCATCTCCCCCTGGTGTCTCTGGCCAGAAAACCACAATTGCAACTTTCCTCCCTCCAGGTAGGAGCCACCAATACACACTAATGGAATCACGAAGAAGAAGCTAACAGGCTAACGGGCAAAGCTAACTGCGGGCTAGCGCCACTTAACAGTATTTACAGCCAAGTTTGAGTGAAAAGATTATCTCCATTGTGTAATTGGATGAACAATATCCCTCTGTCCCTTTGTCTTTTCTGTCAGCGTAGTATTTACTCTCACAGACAATTAATGAGTAAAAAACACAACATGCTACGACACCTGCAGTGGCGCTTATGGCCTCTAGGGGCATGAGTTACTTAGTTCTGCTTTAAAATATAATTTATTCTTTACTCTATTTATTACATACTTGTTTTAAAACTCGAGGAGACAGATCACTCCTCGCCTTTGGAATGAGCTGCCCCTCACTCTGCGTATGTTGGATTCTGTGGACATTTCAGTGTCAACTTAAGACGCACCTGTTTAGGCAGGCTTCCATGCCTCACCATACTTACCCTATGTGTACTGTGCCTTTTCTATCGTGTACTTCCCCGACATAATGTAATGTGACTTGTATGTGTATTGTTTTACAGTATGTTTTATGGGAAGCACTTTGTGACCCTGGTCTGTGAAAGGCACTTTATAAATCAAATTTATTTACTTACTTATTACTGCATGTACTTAAAAGAATCCTCCCGCACATTGGTGTTGAAGTGACAGGTGCAGCGTTTTGTGCAGCTAGGCCTCTCTGTCAGCATAGCCCTCCTCATGTAACCTCTCTTGAGCAGTAGCGCCCTCCTCAGGTAACCCTCTCCTTGGAGCAGTGTCCCCTCCTCACGTGAACCTCTCTGGTAGCGAGGCCCTCCTCATGAACCCCTGGAGCCAGATGTGCCCTCCTCATAAACCTCTCTGACAGTGGACCCTCCTCAGTTAACCTCCTCTTGCCAGCAGTGCCCTCTCAGGTGAACCTCTTGTGAGCAGGGAGGCCCTCCTCAGGTGAACCTCTCTGTGAGCAGGGAGGCCCTCCTCAGGTCGAACCTCTCTGTCAGCAGTGAGGCCCTCCTCAGGTTGAACCTCTCGCACGTGGAGCCCTCCTCAGTAACCTCTCTCTGACAGGAGCCCTTCCCTCAGTGAACCTCTCTGTGACAGGGTGGACCACTCTCTGCAATAACCTCCTGTCAGCAGACCCTCCTTCACGGAACTCTCTGTTAAGGCAGTGATCCCTCCTCAGTGAAAACCTCTCTGGAGCAGTGTGCCCTCCTCAGCGAACCTCTCTGTGAGCAGGGAGCCCTCCTCAGCCCGTAAACCTCTCGTAGCATGTACCCTCCTCAGTCTAACCTCTTGAGCAGGTGGACCCTCCTCAGCTGAACCTCTGTAGCGTGACCCTCCTCAGGAACCTCTGTGAGCAGTAGCCCTCCTCATGTGAACCTCTCTGTGACATCGAAGGCCCTCCTCAGGTATAACCCTCTCTGTGAGCATTGTGACCCTCTCTCAGTGAAAACCTTCTCTGTGAGCAGTAGCCCTCCTCATAACCTCTCTGTGAGCCATGAGCCCCCTCAGGTAAACCCTCTTGAGCAGGACCCTCCTCAGGTGACCTCTCGACATGAGCCCTCCTCAGGTGAACCTCTCTTGAGCAGGCGGGCCCTCCTCAGTAACCTCTGATGCAGAGCCCTCCTCAGGAAACCTCTCTGTGAGCAGGGAGGCCCTCCTCAGGTGAACCTCTCTGTTGAGCAGTGAGGCCCTCCTCAGCGTGAACCTCTCTGTGGAGCAGTTGAGGCCCCTCCTCACTAACCTCTCTACAGTGAGCCCTCCTCATGACCTCTCTGTCAGCAAGTGCCCTCCTTCAGGTAACCTCATCTTTGAAGGCAGGAGCCCTCCTCATGAACCTCTCTGTAGCGTGAGGCCCTCTCGGTGAACCTTCTCTGTGAGCAGGGAGCCCCCTTCAGGTGAACCTCTCTGTGAAGCAGTGAGGCCCTCCTCAGGTGAACCTCTCTGTCACATGCGGCCCTCCTCATGTAACCCTCTGGAGCATTAGCCCTCCCAGTGAAACCTCTTCTGTGAAGCAGGAGTCCCTCCTCAGGTGAACCTCACTAGCGTGAGCGCCTCCTCAGGTGAACCTCTCTGGAGCAGTGAGGCCCTCCTCAGGTGAACCTCTCTGTGAGCAGTGAGCGCCTCCTCAGGTGAACCTCTCTGGTGAGCATGAGGCCCCTCCTTCAGGTGAACCTCTCTTCAGCATGAGGCCCTCCTCAGGTTAACCTCTCTCGTGAACTAGTATACCCTCCTCATGTGAAAACCTCTCTTCAGCTAGTTGAAGCACCTCCTCACGTGAACACCTCTCTGTCAGCAGAGGTCCCTCCTCATGTAACCTCTCTGTGAGCAGGAGCCCTCCTCAGGGAAACCTCTCTTAGAGCCATTGAGCCCTTCTCAGGAAACCTCTCTTGGAGCAGAGAGCCCTCCTCAGTGAACCTCTCTGATCAGAGGCCCTCCTCAGGTAAACCTCTTCTGGAGCAGTTGGCCCTCCTCAGCGGAACTCTCCGTGAGCAGGAGCCCTCCTTCAGTGAATCCTCTCTTGAGCAGAGCCCTCCTCACGGTAACCTCTCTTTCAGCATGAGCCCTCCTCAGTAACCTCTCTTCAGCAGTGAGCCCTCCCTCAGGTAACCTCCTCTCTGAACAGCGACCCTCTCTCAGAGTGAATCTCTCTTGACAGTAGCCCTCCTCAGGTGAACCTCTCTTGAGCCAGGAGCCCTCCTCAGGTAACCCTCTCTAGCTGACATGACCTCCTCAGTTAAAACCTCTCTGTGAGCATGCCCTCCTCAGCGGAACCTCTCTGTAGCAGGAGCCCTCCTCAGGGAACCTCCTGTGACAGTTTGACCCTCCTCAGCATAACCTCCTGTGAGCACAGTGACCCTTCCTCATGTAACCTCGAGCAGTGACCTCCTCAATGAACCTCTGTGACAGTGAGGGCCCTCCTCAGAACCCTCTCTGGCACCTGACCCCTCCTCAGGAACCTCTCTGTGAGCCAGTGAGCCCTCTCAGGTGAACCTCTCTGTCAGCAGTGAGGCCCTCCTCAGGGTGAACCTCTCTGTGAGCAGTGAGGCCCTCCTTCAGGTGAACCTCTCTGACAGGGAGCCTCCTCAGTGAACCTCTCTTGCAGCCACTGCACCCTCCTCAGGTGAACCTCTCTTCGACAAGGATCCCTCCTCAGGTGAACCTCTGTGAGCAGAGCCCTCCTCAGTAACCTCCGTCAGCAGTGAAGCCCTCCTCAGGAACCTCTTTGCAGCAGTGAGGCTCCTCCTCAGAACTCTCTGTGCAGCAGTGACCCTCCTCAGGAACCTCTCTGGACATACCCTCCTTCAGGTGAACCTCTCTTCAGCATTGGCCCTCCTCAGAACCCTCCTTTAGCAGAGCCCTCCTCAGAACCTGCTGTCAGCAGTGAGGCCTCCTCAGGTGACCTCTCTGTTGAGCAGATGAGGCCCTCCTCAGGTGAAACCATCTCGTGAGCTAGGGAGGTCCCTCACTCAGTGAACCTCTCTGTGAGCATCGTGAGGCCCTCCTCAGGAACCTCTCTGTGAACAAGTCACCCTCCCAGGTGAACCTCTCTGGAGCAGGAGGCCCTCCTCAGAAACCTCCTGTGAGCACTGAGAGTCCCTCCCAGTAACCTCTCTTGATCAGTGACCCTCCTCATGTGACCTCTCGGTAGCAGTACCTCCTCAGTGAACCTCTTCCGACATGGAGGCCCTCCTAGTCGAGAACCTCTAAACTGTGAGGCAGTGAGGGCCCTCCGTATCAGGGTGGAACCCCTCTGTGAGCAGTGAGGCCCTCCTCAGGTGAACCTCTCTGTGAGCAGTGAGGCCTCCTCAGGTGAACCTCTCTGTGCAGGCAGGCCTCCCAGGTCCCTCTTGACAGCCCTCCTCAGTGAACCTCTCTGGAGCAGTGAGGCCCTCCTCAGTGACCTCTCTGTAGCAGTGAGGCCCTCCTCAGGTGAACCTCTCTGTGAGCAGTGAGGCCCTCCTCAGGTGAACCTCTCTGTGAGCAGTGAGGCCCTCCTCAGGTGAACCTCTCTGTGAGCAGTGAGGCCCTCTCAGGTGAACCTCTCTGTCAGCAGTGAGCCCTCCTCAGGTGAACCTCTCTGTGAGCAGGAGGCCCTCCTCAGGTGAACCTCTCTGTGAGCAGTGAGGCCCTCCTCAGGTGACCTCTCTGTGAGCGGGGGCCCTCCTCAGGTGAACCTCTCTGTAGCAGTGAGGCCCCTCCCTCAGCGTGAAACCTCTCTGAGCATGAGGCCCTCCTAGTGACCTCTTGTGAGCAGTGAGGCCCTCCCAGGTGAACCTCTCTGTGAGCAGGACCCTCCTCAGGTGAACCTCTCTGTCACGTGAGGCCCTCCTCAGGTGAACCCTCTCTGTGAGCAGTGGAGGCCCTCCTCAGGTGAACCTCTCTGTGAGCAGTGAGGCCCTCAGGGAACTCCGTAGCAGTGCCTCTCAGGGAACTGGAGGGAGGCCCTCCTCAGGTGAACCTCTCTGTGAGCAGTGAGGCCCTCCTCAGGTGAACCTCTCTGTGAGCAGTGAGGCCCTCCTCAGGTGAACCTCTCTGTGAGCAGTGAGGCCCTCCTCAGGGAACCTCTCTGTGAGCAGTGAGCCCTCCTCAGGGAACCTCTCTGTGAGCAGGAGGCCCTCCTCAGGTGAACCTCTCTGTGAGCAGTGAGGCCCTCCTCAGGTGAACCTCTCTGTGAGCAGGAGGCCCTCCTCAGGTGAACCTCTCTGTGAGCAGTGAGGCCCTCCTCAGGTGAACCTCTCTGTGAGCAGTGAGGCCCTCCTCAGGTGAACCTCTCTGTGAGCAGTGAGGCCCTCCTCAGGTGAACCTCTCTGTGAGCAGTGAGCCCCTCAGGTGAACCTCTCTGTGAGCAGTGAGCCCTCCTCAGGTGAACCTCTCTGTGAGCAGTGAGGCCCTCCTCAGGTGAACCTCTCTGTGAGCAGTGAGGCCCTCCTCAGGTGAACCTCTCTGTGAGCAGTGAGCCCTCAGGTGAAGCCTCCAGTGAACCTCTCTGTGAGCAGTGAGGCCTCCTCGGTGAACCTCTTGAGCATGACCTCCTCAGAACCTCTCTTTCAGCAGGAGGCCCTCCTCAGTGAACCTCTCTGTGAGCAGTGAGGCCACAGTAGCGTTGGTTTCATCAAAACTCTGGAGACGCCCTGAACAACAATGACTTTTGTGTCATACTTGTCATTCCAGTCGCCACCACAGACGCTGCGACACGCCTCAGGCCGGAATGTGCACCGCGTACCTGCGCCTCTTCCCTGGGCCTCTTCCCCGGGCCTGCATGTGTGTTTCCATGGAGACAGGGCTGGGCTTCAGACTCCAGCGTGTTTGTAAACTACTTGGCATTACTATGGCATGAGGAATGTGAGTCTTGCTGTTTAGATTGTCACACACATTTTAGGCTTTACTCACACATTCGGAAATGCTTCTGAGTTTTGGGAGTTTTTATGGAGCATATTTTTAATTTGGAATACAATTGTAATAGTAGGTGACTTACTTTGACATTCATGATAAAGGTGTATTATGGAATTTTCATGTGAAAACAAAAGCTTGATATTTGTACATAATATTGACCTTTTAGTGACCCAAAGGCTGAATGGCCTCTAGAACGCTCCAGGATCAATTGTTTTGTTTTCTGTTCCAGAGGGTCTGTCAGTAATAAAACCTATACCAGAAACCATACAGTCACTGGGTCACCACAAGGTCAAATATGCAATAATAAAAAGTTGTTGGGTTTTTTCCACAAAAAAGTTTCAGAATCCACCTTTAATAACACTGGGTCACAAACAGACAACTTTTTGTGAGGTGTGTAAAATGTTTGAACTGATTTAGAACATTTTTGCAACGCAGAATGTGAACATGACATCTTGTTCTGTATCAGGCTTTTTTGCTGAGTGGATTTTCTAGTCTCTGTCTTCCATGGATCACATGATTTTAACTTTCTGTCGTTCTGTTCAAACCAACCAAACTATTTATTTTTTATTTATTAGTTTATTGGTCGGGACAGTGCATGTTAATGAACATACATGGGTCTCATGCATGTAAACACGCCACACCGGATTATAGCCTTAGGTATTCCCCGTTTCCCCATTCACACTCTCAAACACACTCTCATTCATCCTGGCCTATTGTACATGTTTCTAAGGAGTTTACACCAGCCCATGGAGCCGCTTTCAACAATATTTCAACGTCATGTTTTTCGACTTCAAATAATAAAAGTGCCTGTATACAGAAGCTTTTCATTGTCACCAAGTGTAAGTAAGAAGTAGTGACCAAAATAATGACTCAAGTAAAAGTACTCAAGTACTTGGAGGAAATGTCACTTGAGTACTGTGAGTAACTGTTTGAGCCAAAAAGTCTGATTTATTTTCAGTGACACCATACATTGTGTGAAACAAAACATAAAATCCAGTGGAAATTGTGGAAAAGAAAATCCAAAGAAAACAAGATAATGTGATGAAAATACAGGAAAACAAGAAGCTTGAGATGAACTATACCTACTGTATCGATCAAAATGAAGCATTTGCCGCTTAAAGTGCAAATGACAGGTTTTAAAGCTTTTGAAAATGTGACTTATTTAGAAGGATAACATCAGTTGCATAATAATCATTGTATTTCAGTGAAGCAGCACATTTAATGAAGAAATGTTGGGCTGAAAAGTTATTTTTATTACAATTTTTAAGCTGCTGACAGGAAGTGACATAGTTAGAGGTAAAGTTCCAGAACAGTTTGACTAATTTCCCATTGACATAACATGGTCGGCATGGCAACAGTTTAAAACTGTTTGCCTCTATCTATGTCACTTCCTGTCAGTGTCCAATAAGGAAGTGAAACTATAAACATCAAAGCTGGGAACAGTCTTTAGCTAAATCTTAAATATAATCGTGTTAACTATGTTTGAGCAAAAATGGTGTCTAATGTGTCATATGCACTTTAAATATTTACTCAGAGTGGAAAAAGTACCAATTATTTTGAATCAAGTAAGAAACAAATACTTTATTATAATTTGACTCAAGCAGAAGTAAAAAGTACAGTATGATAAAACTACTCTAAGAAGTACAATTTCTTCAAAAAGTTACTCTTGTACTTGAGTAAATGTAACTGTAATTGGGTACTTCCCAATGACCTGACTGAGCAAAACCAATGGGATTTTTGGATCCAGAACATCAACATTGTCCTAAAATCAGACTTACAAAACTCCTCGAAATTGATCTTTTCCTCGCGTCGTCTACATTTTTTCCCAGTAATTTTTCTTGTCGGGTTTTCGCCACACTTTTAACCCTTTTTTCATCGCTTTTTGTCACTTTTTCATCGCTTTTTGTCCATTTTGTTGTTGTTTTTTGTTGGCACTTTTCCCATCACTGTTTTGTTTCTGTTGCTCTTTTGTGGCTTTTTTGTTACATTTTCGTCACACATTTTTGTCACTTTTTCATCGCTTTTTTTTGGTCACGTTCTTGACGCTCTTTTGTTGCATTTTCATCCTCGTTTTTGTCTCATTTTCGTCGCTATTTTTCAAGAAGCTTTTAGATTTGAGTAAAACTGGAGAAAATGTGCTCGGTTCAGGTGGGGGTTAAGAAGTGAAGTTATACTTTATCATGAATTGAAACAATAAACATCACAAAAAATGTCAAACTGATGAAAGCTGGGTAAACTGTTTGGCAAATCTTAAATAATTTGAATTGTGTTGACCGTGTTTTAGCAAAGATTGTGTCTAATGTGTCACTTTAAATGCACTTCTTCCTGTCTACTCGACATGATTAAATATGCACATTTTAAAGGAACAGGCCACAGTTTTTTCATCCTGAGATATGTTCTTACCTGAGCTTAGACGAGCTTCTAACTTCACCCCCGTTTAGAGCCATAGGAATATGCTGGGAGAGGCTAAGTACTAACAACACCTTTGGTCGTTTTGCGTGACTGAGCACACGCACAAAGACCAGACAGGTACGCATCAACTCGTCTAAGCTCAGGTAAGAACATATCTCAGTATGGAAAAACGGTGGCCTGTTCCTTTAAGTAATGCTAATATAATTCTAACGAGGCTCTGTGAGAACAGCAAAATAATAACATTTCTAACGAGGACAAAACATTTGTGGTTTCTGCCCACGTCTTTCAGCATGAGCAAGATAAACAGGAGTTAGAAAGGATGACTCACACGATAAACACTTTGATCATTAGAAAATTGCCCGAATAAACCAGTACGCTAATGTAGCAACAGCTTTGGGCATTTGCGCTATAGCAGCAGAGCTAACGTTAGCATTAGATCTGTCGTACAAAAACAACAGGCCGTAGTAAAGTTTAAGGCTGTCCTCTAAACTTTATATTAACTATGTTATAATATTTCCTTTACCTTTAGTTTGTTCAACAGGAACTGAAGCAACAACAAGGTCTGGACGTCCTTCCACCTTTTCCTCGAAGGACGAGGGACGTGTCAATCTGCTGCTGACGGCTTATTTGGACATTATATTTATTATTTGTGTCACTGTTTCGATGTTTGGTGCAGGCCTGTCATGATATTGGGCCGGAGAGACCAGGGCTCAGAGCTGCATTAAATGAAAGCTTGAACCCTTGACCTGAAGTTGACCTCACTTCCTTTTTTCTGTCATATTGAAATAAATAGTTATTAACCATCAAACACAACAAAGTCGACTGTGACCACCTGCCCTATGTGCAGGGCAGGTTGTCCTGATGCGTGGGTTGGTTGTCACTATTGTTTTTAATGGAATTGTTTATGTTAATTTGAAATTTGACAAACCTTTGTAACTTTTTTTGCTTTTTGAGATCAACGGACAAAATACATTTTAACAGTCACAGTTGTGTTCATGCCACTCATTTGAACTAACCGTAGTTCATTTTGCAAAAGAAAAAAATGTTCCACCCTGTTATACCCCATGTGACAAATAACCCCTCAGTGTAACACTAACACTGAGTGTCCACTTTACCAACAATGTAAACTAGCTAACAAACAGCTTTAGCATGTTAGCTCTAAAACGGCTCAAACCAAAGCTAACGTCTCTGTCTTTAAGATCAGAGTCTTGTTTAAGGCACTAACTAAAGGAAAGCTCTCATTACAGAAATAACCCAAACATTAAAGTTTGGGATAAGGCATAAAGGAGCTCACAACCTCTAGGCCAGTGTAGCGCCTCATTTGAAAGCTAAGGCCTACAAAACTTATAGTAACTTTTTTGTCGCGCTGTCACCTCCTTTTGCCATTTTTAACCGTTTTTGTCGTGTATTTGTAGTTTTTTTGTTGTTTTTTCTTTTTTGTGTGGTTTCGCTACATTGCGTTTTTTCATCCTCTTTTCATTGTTATTTTGACACTTTTTTCTAAAAGATTTTAGATTTTAGAAGCCAAACTGGAGAAGGTTAGGGTGAGGGTTAAGAGGCTACATTTGGACTGTAAAGAGTCCTTAAAGGGATAAACATTGTTCAGAATTTTAAAATGCACCTTTTTAGCTTTAGGTGAAATTTAAAAGAAAGAAATCATACTGCTGGTCATCTCCATTTCTGCTTTTCTCAAACCAGTTGAATTGAAAGCGTTTACTGTAGTTATAGCTCCTTTCTAGCTCTCTCTCTCTTCACTGATATTGGCGTTACTAATGATGAAATGTGGATGTTGTGTGTAACGTAAGTAAATAAGTAACGCTTATTTACATAGCACCTTTCACAGACAGGGAAGTCACAAAGTGCTTCACAAATTACAATACAATTACAGTAGAAATACAAAGTACATTTACAGTCTGAAACATGATGGTCATAAAACAACCCTTAATCCACTGGAATTAAAACGCTTTCTGAAGCAGATTTTCAGTTTGCTCTTCAAACCATCAACAGAATAAAACAGAAAGTAAGCGCAAGGAAAGCAGAAGATCGTTCCAGAGCGTCGGCGCAACCACCTGGAAGGAGTGATCTCCTCTGGTCTTGAAATGAGTACTAGGGACCATGACACAGTTCTGATCCTGAGACCTCAGCCTCTACATTATAGACAACAAGCCTATAATGTAGGTGGGAGCCTGACCATGCAAGGCTCTGAAGGTCAACACCAGGAAAATCGAAACGAAAAGTGACTGGAAGCTTTTAGAATGGGAGTAATATGAGCCCTTCTGTAACCTCACTGCAGAGTTTTGTACCCGCTGAAGGTGAGACAGCTCCTTTTTGTTTAGACAAGAGAATAAACTGTTATATAGTCTAAACGGGGAGACACAAAGGCGTGGATAATCATTTCAAGATCATCTCTTGGCACAATTGTTCTCAAAGTTTAGAGATTTTCCTCAGTTGGTAAAAACAGTTCCTTGTCAGCAGTTTAGAGTGATGCTCTAAGGACATTGCTTTGTCAAAGTTAACACCTAGATTTCTAAGGCTTGTTTTAGCCAGGCCCGGACTGGCCATATATTTTACCGGGCATTTGACCGGTGGGCCGGTTCCAAAATGGGCCGGTGCGACACGCGTCCATGTGGGATTTCAACACACAACGGAGCGCGCTGCGTCACGGCACTTCAGAGGCTTTTCTCAAACCGTGCGGGCCTTTACACACGTGATTTATACATTTATCATAAATAAAAGAAGACACGTATGTCCGTGTTGCAGAGAGAGAGCAAACGTGGCTCTTTTTATAGGTTAAAGCGAGTTGGCGACAGACACGAGTTTAACATGCTTCCCCTGATGCCTGAGCCCTGACGATGGTTTCTCTGTCTCCGCGGCTTCTCTCGCCCAAACAAACAAAGTTCACAGGGGTCTCTTTGTCTGTCAAAGACCAGACCCGCCTCTGTGACTCTGCAGGAGTGTTTTCCTCCGCGGCCCCGCGTCTGGATTAAACAAATCTGAATCGTGGCGCGGGGTCCAGCGTCAGGCGCGTCACTGCAACCTCGGTGTGCGTTCTCTCATAGAAAATAAAGGAGCCCCCCCGCTCCCCGCTATGTGTGGGCCGGTCCAAACCAAAAAATGCCAGGGCCGAATTATTGTCCCAGTCCGGCCCTGGTTTTAGCAGACAGACTCAGGTCGTCCAGATACCGGTGAATCCCTGGAATAGCATCATCGGGGCAATCACCAGCACCTCTATTTTGTCTGAGTTTAGTTGCAAGGAATTTGCACCGAGCCATTGTTTAATTTGCGCAAGACATTTCAGCAGAGAGCTTAACTTCTGTAGCTCAGAGGTCTTAAAAGAGCAGTAAAGCTGAATGTCATCAGCAAATAAATGATAGGAAACGTCATCAAAGCTCTGAATGATTTTTCCTAATGGAAGGACATAAAGTAAAAACAAAATCGGGCCCAAACCAGAGCCCTGGGAACCCCGCACAACAAATCAGCAGAGTCAGACAGAATCTGGTCAGCAGAAACACTAAAGCTCTTCCCCGATAAATAAGAGGAGAACCAGTCCAAGACTAGTCCTGACATTCTGACCAGGTCACGCAGTCTCGCCAACAAGATTTGCTGATGGACGGTGTCAAATGCTGACGAGAGTGTGTCTGACTCTCGGACGTGGGCTGGAAGCTGAATCCATGCAGCAGGAGAGTCACCTCTCTGTGAAGATGGTTTTAGACGCTGTCAGATGTGTGTTCATTTCCCTTTGTAGCTATGGCCTAGTTCAGCCTGAAAACTGCCCCTGCACCAGTCCTACCTGAGAACATGTCCGACTGGTTCAACACACCTACACTGACACTAGGGCTAATAAAGGTGTGTCTGTCCTCTCTGCTCTGTCACATTATCATCATGATCAAATGTTATTTTAGCCCAACACTGTCGTCTGCAACAATGTTCTTAACCTCCTAACCCCCATTACCCGAATGTAGAAGCCTCTCGACTGAAAGCTAAGACCTAGAAAACTGATCATACGTTTTTTTGTTGCGTTGTCGCTGCGTTTTTTGTCACATTTTCATCACGTTTTTGTCACTTTTTTTAATTGTGTCATTGTTGCTTTTCCAGCACATTTCTGTTGCTCTTTTGTTGCTTTTTGTTTTTTTGTTTTTTTTAGAGAAGCTTTTTGATTTGGGTAAAGCCGAACTGTAGAGAATGTGCTCGGGTCAGGCGGGGTTAAGAGGTTAACACTTTGTGGAATCTTCAACACAGTCCACTTTATTCTCTACAGCACGTCGTATAAACAAAGTCATTCGGTTGAGAGAATTTTGAAATAGGAAGATCATTGCGTTGGAAGTCACACCCAAAAACATCACGCAGATTAAAAGCAGAGAAGGGAAGGCTGACTTAGATGATCTTAAGAATATAATGGCCTTTTAATAAGCAGAGGTGTCAGTAACAAAGACAATTTACTCCAGTGCGGTACTTAGGTTTTTACTCGAGTAGTATTTGTGTTGAGAACATCTATTTTGAGGCTTCTTTCAAGGAGCTAATAGCCCCGGTCTCCCCTAACTGGAGCTAAATAAAGTCGAGCTGGAGAAAATGTGCTCCGGAAAAGTAACCTCTTAAAGGAACAGGTCACCTTTTATCCATACTGAGATATGTTCTTACCCGAGTTTAGACGAGTTGATGCGTACCTGTCTGGTCTTTGCGCGTTCCCATGGAAGAGCTTGGTCGCTTCTAACTTCACCCCGTTTGGAGCCATAGGATTATACTGGGAGAGGCCAAATGCTAACAACATCTTTGGTCGTTTTGTGCGACTGAGCGCACGCGTAAAGACCAGACAGGTACGCATCAACCCGTCTAAGCTCAGGTAAGAACATATCTCAGTATGGAAAAACGTGGCCTGTTCCTTTAACCCGCACATCAACTGAGCACATTTTCTCCAGTTTGGCTTTACTCAAATCTGAAAGCTTCTTGATCAAAAGGTCAAAAAAATCGACAAAAATGAGGAGGAAAATACAACAAAAAAGTGACAACAAAAACAACAACAGAAGAGCAACAAAAACACAATGAAAAAGTGAGGGAAAAGTAAAAAAAAAAAAAAAAAAAGAGCCACAAAGATTGACAAAAAGTGACAAAAAAGCGACAAAGAAGCAACATATACATGCCGGAAAAACAACAACACCACCATAATAAAAAGTGACAAAAAACGACTGAGATGGGACTCAAACGTGACGAAAACAGACAAAAAAAACTACAAAAACAAGACGTGGCGACACCGTGAGAAGAAAATGAGGATGAAAGCCACAAAAGAACAAAGAATAGTAACAAAAAACGCAAATGTGACAAGAACGCCACAAAAAAGTGACCAAAAAGTGACGAAAGTGCAACAAATGAGTAACAAAAACTCAACAAAAAAGTGGTCAAATTGTGACCAAAAATGCGATAAAAAGGCAACAAAAGAGCAACAAGAAACGGGTCAAAATGAGATGAAAATGAGCGGGGGAAAAGGTGATGGCAACGTGGCAAAAACGATCCATTTAGAGCAGTTTTGTAGGTCTTAGCTTTCAAATGAGGCGTCACACCTACAGTACAGGCTGTAAGCTCCAGAAGCTTTTAGATTTAGGTAAAGCCGAACTGGGGAAAATCTACTGGGTTAAAGCGGGGGTAAGAGGTTACTAAAAGGCCTAATACAGGGGTGGGGAACCAGGCCTCCAAGGCATTTTTCATGTTTAATATAGTTCAGATCAGGGTCATGACTAATGAAGCAAAAGTGCTTGAAGCAATAAATTCAGTTAACCAAAGCCACAGTAAGGATCTCTTTCACATAAACGCAGCCTTTTTGAAGCGAAATAAAACCACTTTTGTAAAGCCTCTGACGCACCTGATCAGTTTGTCTATTCAGAGCGGACAATTCCCCACACCTTGGAAACAGGCAAGAGTTATGCCAATACTTAAGTCAGGAACACCAGACCAGGCATGCAATTATCGACCTGTAAGTATCTTGCCTGTATTCTCAAAGGTGTTAGAAAAAATTGTGTACAGTCAGCTTATGGCTTTTATACAATCAAATAATATTTTACACACATTACAATTTGGCTTCCGTCCCCACTACTCAACCGAAACGGCAAACTGCTTCTTTGTGGAGCAACTCAAACTTGCAATAGATAGGGGAGAAATTATTGGCGCTGTCTTTTTGGACCTCAAAAAGGCATTTGATACGCTAAATCATGACATCCTCATCCATAAACTGTCCAATTTCAACTTTACAACATTAACTTTGCAGTGGTTCAAATCATATCTTGAACAGAGAGATCAGTGTGTGGTAATCAAATGTCTACATTTTTAAAAATGAACACAGGTGTACCGCAGGGGTCCATTCTTGGGCCCTTGCTCTTTACATTGTACATTAACGATTTGCCAGACTCTTGTCCTACAGCAGGATTTCAGATGTACGCTGATGATGCAGTGGTTTATGTGCCAGGGAAACGTGTGCATGCAGTTTCTGAGGAATTGGCAAAACATCTGCAAACTGTGGCGGTGTGGTTTCAAAACGCAGGTCTGTTATTGAATCTTAAAAAACCATGTCTGTTTGCTTTGCCTCAAGATTCAAGTCCATATCCGAAGAACTAAATTTACAGATAAATGGTCACAAGATCCAGCAGGTGTCAGAGGTCAAATACCTGGGCCTTGTACTTGACTCACAACTTAAATTTGACAGTCATATCAAAAAAATCTGTCGAGTGACCAAAGCAAATCTTTACACATTCAGACTGATCAGGGACGACCTACCGTTTCATGCTGCTCACACTTTCATGCACGCCATGATCTTCTCACATATAAGTCACTGCATCTGCTCATGGTCACAGGCCACTGCCACTACAGTCAAGCCACTACAAATGATTTATAACAGAGCGGTTAAAATCCTAGATAGGAAGCCCATTAGGTCACATCATTGTATCAGTCTGAGGAATTTAAACGTTTTATCTTTTGAAAACTTCATTTCCCAGCTGAAGCTGATGCACAAATGTTTGAACCAGCAAGCCCCACAGGTCTTGAGTGAGTGCATAGTTCCTCTCAGGGCTGTGGGCTCAAGGACTAGAGGAGCTCAGAACGGGAACTGTCAGATCCCGAAACGAAATACTTCATTTGGACAATCAGCTTTTTTTCCTACAAGGCACTAAAGCCTGGAACTGTTTACCCACTGACTTGAAGGGAGAGTCAAACTGGGTCCCTTTCAAACACGAACTTAAAGACTCTTTAATCAGAAGTCAGAAATGTGACCACTGACCGTCTGCTCTGCTGTTTTGTGTTGTACTGTATTATTATGATATGTGTTTTAATTATGTTTTAACTATGTATTGTTTAATTTTATGTAAAGGCTCAACTAGGGACGGACATTGAGAATTAGCTTTGGCTAAAATGTTGTTGTAGTATGTAACATTAGCTTATGTGACATACTTGTCCCTATTCAAATAAACTTAAAAAAAAAAGGGATTTAAGTGACCGACTTGACTGACAGGTGCTGCGTCAGGCTAAGAAAAGAAAGTGGATCTCTCATGCCGTGTATTCCAGGAAAACTGATGAACAAATGATTTCTTCTTTGTGGAAGTGAAAGGCCAGTGTGCCGAGTTTGTGTTGAGGGGCTGCAGTGATGGAGAAGGAAACTCTCCAGCGCCGTTACACCTCCAAACTCTCTTCGTGGGAGTTTGGGCCCAGCAAGCAGCTCTCACAAGACTGAAACCAGCTTTGAATATCATCATCATCATCATCATCATCATCATCATCATCATCATCATCATCATCACTGCAGCGACATCAGACGCCTCAACAAAGATAAACAGTTCCAGCCATAGCATTATGTGAGTCTGACATGATCCTCCAGACCATCAGTCCTACCTCAGTGTTGGGTGAACTCTACAATGTTTGTTGCTAAATTGTAAGGCCCTTGGAGAACTTTATAAACATTGATTTGGCCCTTGATGTGAAAAAGGTTCCCACCCCTGGCCACATAGAAAGACCTACACTACACTTGTTAACGTAAGTCTGTAATTGTAGCTTTTAGCAGTAAACTGGACATGATCAAATGTTTCATATTTGAATTGAAGATCTTGCAAATCTTGCAGAAGTGTTATTATTTCATTCAGGCCAAAAACAAAAGCAGTTTATAAATGAGCTTTGATTCATAAAACAGTTGTTTTGATATTTTATGATTGGACACGTGACATGACACAGCTGCTCAGATGCGGCGGTAAGAGGACACTCACCCCCCACTGCCCTCCGACCCACAGGAGGCAGAGGAAATACAGTGACGTCTGCAGGACATAACGTGAACACTGAGGATAAACAATGCTTTGTGATGGATTCATGAAAGAAGTCCCAGGTTAAAAGACGAGAGGAAATCATGTGACTAATGTCCTGCTAACAGCGGTTAAAGCTCTTAGTAACCGTGTTACGCCGTCCTCTAACATCTGCCTGCAGATGTGTCTTCTATGCACTGGACTCACTCCCTGTGTTGCACCTTCCTCAAACAGAGGAGCAGGTCAGTGTCTGTTCCCAAAGTGGGTCTGGGGCCCCTGGGGGCCTAACAGGTACTGGTGTGCACTGGTGTGTTAAGATCTGGACTCTGTGGCGGCCGATCTCCCCGTGGGTTTTTGAGTTTTTCCTCGCTGTCCTGGAGAGTCTAAGGACAGGGGACACCCGCACGCCGTCACCACCCACTGCTGACGCTTATTGGACATTATTTGTTAGGATTCGGGTTTAGTTGGGGTTTTGTTTTGTTTTTTCCCCTGTCTCTGTGTGTGTTCATGTCCTTGTGTGTTTTATTTTGGCGTTCCAGTTCTGTCTGTGTGACTCTTGCTTTCCCTTCCTCTTGTCTGATTACCTGCCCTGTCCTAATGTGTCACACCTGTTCCCCAGTTCCCTTGTGTTTGTATATATCCCCCTGCATTCTCCTTTGTCTTTGTCTCAGCATTGTCTATGTTCCGGTCCTTGTCTTGCCTGTGTAGCCCATTAAATTTGAGTTTTGACGGAAAGCTGATCTGCGTTTGGGTCTATCTCCCGCACCTTCACCGTAACATTATTACTATTTATGACATTATGATACTTGATTCTCCTGAACTTTACATTGTCTTATTTACTGCTCTGTTTTATTGCCTTAATGTTCGGTGCGGCCCTATGAGGAAACTCCTGTTGTGATATTGGGCTATACAAAACCATTGATTGATTGATTGATCCATCTCATGCTCCCTGAAGCACTCTTTCACAACGTAAACCCCATGAATCCTGGCACTGTCATTTTGGAATATACCCGTGCCATCAGGGAAGAAGAGTAACCTGGTCTTTCAGGATGTTCAGCTGATCTCATTCTGTGGGTTCATAGCGTTGCTGAATCTGAACCTGACCAACTTTAGAGAAAGTAATCGTGATGTAGGCTGTGTCTGATCACTGTAATGATTCAAACAGGTCAGACTGATGTTTATTTCTAATCCTCCTGGGAGAGGACCTGTAGGAACTGATGACGTGATAACCATTTACAGGCTGATAATGTAACCATTATTTCATTATTGAAGATGAAATAATGTAATGTAATAAATTATGTCAATAATGTAATAAGGGGCGCTGCAGGTGGTGCAGGTGGAGCGGGTTGTCTAGTGATTGGAAGGTCATGGGTTCAAATCCCAGCTCCCGCAAATGCACACTGTTGTTGTGTCCTTGGGCAATACACTTCACATTGGTGTATGAATGAGAGTGTGAATGGGTGACTGGTTCTTACTGTAAAGCACTTTAGGCCTGATAAAGATAAAGCGCTAAATAAGTTGAGTCCATTTACCATTTAATAATACATATATTTTAATAAACTAACACATTAAACAGTTTTTGTCCCGTTTTCTCTAAATTGTTAGAGACCTGTTATTCTGTGGATTTTTCAAATGGTTTGAACTGGATCTCCATTTTGAAGAGTTGGATATTTTTTCAGTCAATTTGACCCAGAACTCCCCTGAACAAACACAAGAATCAGCCCAACACAAGTGAAGTCAAAGCTAAATGAACTAAAAACGATTTGTCAGAAAGTTGCACCCTCTTTTTATTAGATTTGATTCACAAACACAAAGCGTAAAGATCCGTCCCATTGTCATTTTAGATTATTCAAATAAAAACGTGTCTTTTATCGATGGCGTCTTAGATATAATGAGTTATCTGTCTGGTGTTATTAAAATCTTATATAAAAAAGAGCCAGTCTTTTGAATGGCTCTTTGAAATGAACGGATCCCAAAGAGCCGTAAATCCCATCACTACTTTAGGCTTTTGTTTTTCCATCCAGCTACTGTAAAGTATGTCTAATGCCAAATCTCCATGACTTTGTCCGTCACCTGTCGCTCCGTGTCTAGAAAGTTAAGAGCACACTGTATTTAGTTATTTAGTGGCGTGTTCTGTCACTCATGTGGTCTGACTGGACGAGCCACTCTGAGAGAGTAAAGTCATAGTATCAGTGGCCTTTCTTTCCTCAAGCTGTGATCACTTTAAACAAGGCACTTCTATTTATTTATTTATTTGCATGGACTTTTATTGTACAGTATTTTATCTTTAAGCTTTTAATGTGGCATTGTTTGTCTGTTTTTTATATTGTGTCTTATTTTGTGTCTTTTTATGTGTTTGGCATATCACACTTTGAGCTCTTTGCACATTTTTTTCCAATGTGGTTGTTTAAACTGCAAATGGCCAATAAAATGAATCTGAATCTGTTACTACTGACTACTACTGACTACTACTAATTTGGGTTTTTTACAAGCTGAGCCATAATCATCAAAATGATAACAACTAAAAGCTATACACATATCTCACTTTGCATGTAATGAGTCTGTATCATATATTAGTTTCACAGTTTAATTTTCTGTTTTCCAAACAGAAGTGAATGCACTTTTCCATAATATTCTAATTATATGACGAGCACCTGTATATTTATGTTTATGGTCCATAGCGTGACAAAATGTGGAAACGTTAAAGGGGGCGGATACTTATGCAACCCACTGTATGTGTCCTAACAATACAATAATACGTAGTATGACTTATTTGACCTCTATTTTAGCCACGGCACGGTAGCACAGCGGTTAGCATTCTCGCTTCACAGCTAGAAGGTCTGGGTTCGATTCCCACCTGGACGGGGCCTTTCTGTGTGGAGTTTGTATGTTCTCCCCGTGTCTGTGTAGGTTTCCTCCAGGTACTCTGGTTTCCCTTACCACTAAAAAACATGTACAATAGGCCAGTATGAATGTGAGTGTGTTTGAGAGTGTGCATGGGGGATGACAGATGCAAATTAGCCCAAGGCTACAATCCGGTGTGGCTTGTTTACATGCATGAGACCCATGTATGTTCATTAACATGCACTGTCCTGACCAAATAAATAAATAAAATAAGAATTTAAGTGTGTAAAATGCTATTTGTAGTGGACATTAGTAGTTATTTCCTACATTTTGATGGAGGAAATAACTCCATCTTCATCCATACAGAGATGGATGAAGCTCTGAGACATTTCGGTGCCATCCATCTCCCAGAGACAGAGGAGCAAACATGCATCGAGGCGTCACAAGAATCAAGAATCAAGAGCAAAATCTGTGGACAAAGTGCAATTCCTCTGGGTTTCCAAGAAGAGGAACTGCATTTTGAAGTATCTTTCTAACAAAGCAAACCATACATGATAACGGACTCATTCTTATGTTGATCTTTGGTATTTATCATCCAGAATCTGTTTGACATGCATGGTGCTCTGATGTTCACTGTAGTGGATATCTTAAACATAAACACTTTCCCCACAAATGTTGTTTATCAGTCTTCTAAGCACCTCGCAAAGATTGGGGGATTTATTTATTTTAAGTGATTAGGCAATAGGACTACATTTCTTCCCCTTGGTTGTCAGGAGGATATGGTACAAAGTGCAGGCCCTTATAGCCATTTAAAAGTTTTTTATAGTTTATTATTTATCTAAGTTATGTGTAATATGTTTTATGTTTCCTGTTGCGTGATTGAACCGAAGAAAAAACCACTAACGATGGCCAATAATGTATGGATCAAAGGTTAGTTTTGCTGTCATTATAATCGAGAGGTTTTTGAAGATCAACACATTCTTGAAACTGATCATAGCTCGAAATCTGTCATTAAAGAAACTCTGATCAAACCAGTGAACCGTCTTCTTGTTCGCCGCTCTTCCTGCTTCTCCGTTGGCGGCGCGTAGCGGAGCTGGGAGGTCCCCGTCCCCGCCCCCTCACGCACACAGCAGGTGCAGCAGCAGCAGGTGAGGAGGGACCGGGGGAGGACCGGGGAGGACCGGACGGGCGAGTATCGGGATGCCTGCGCTCCTATAGAAGGAGGAGGGAGGGAGGCCGTGACGCTCACACAGACTCTGAACTTCCCCCGAGTCCCCGCACCGCGCCACGACACTGCGACCCGGAGCAACGGCAGCAACACACGCACACGAGCGTCCGTCCGTCACGTCCGTCCGCACTGACCGAGGAGCTTCACACCCACCTGCCGGGATTAGTGCAGCACATTTACCCCTGGCACCATGTTCAGCAAGAAGAAGAAGTCCACTGTGATTACGCAGCCCAAAACGACCACGACGTAAGTTTATTTGTGGAGGCGTTTTGTTTTACGCACTTCGTATTATAGTTGTTATTGGCTGTTTGCGGAAACTGCGCGTCGCTAATACTCTGGGTTATAGCTGTTTATTATAACTACACAGCCAGTGTGACGCCTCATTTGAAAGCTAAGAGCTACAAAACTCATCTAAACGTTTTCCTCGCCTTGTTGCCGTCACTTTTTTGTCGTGTTTTTCACGTTTTGTTGCATTTGATGCGTTTTCGTCCTCGTTTATATCGCTATTTTGCCTAGGGTGACCAGATTTTCCAACAAAAAAACTGGGACAATATTCGGCAATAGGCTGCAGGGGTTCCAAATCTAAAATGTCTTTACCCACGATGATGGTAAAACTGTCAGCGACTTGTGACATGCACCCATCCGCATCCTGAATTGAGAGTTTCTAAAAACTGGGACTGTCCCAGGTAAACTGGGACATCTGGTCACCCTAATTTTGCCACCTTTTCTACGTTTTGTTGTTGTGTTTTAGTAACTCTTTAGTTTTGGATATGTTTTCATCTTCGTTAACATTTAACAAGCTTTTAGATTTGGGTAAAGCAGAAGAGGATGGTTAAATAAAGCATGTGTGAGTTAAAGTAGTAGCATGATAATATTGTAAAGCTCCAGAGATGTTTTCAGCGTATGATACTTTCCTCTCCATGACGCCACTGGCCAGCCAGCCAGCCCTGTTTTTATGTTGCTGTCTGCCTGCAGTGTGGCTGTGCAAGCTGCCTGGTGCTGTTGCGTAACGCGCGGGTGCGTTGAGGGAGGTGTGGTGCAGCAGCAGTGGTGACCGGTTTGATAAGTTCTGCTCCGCGCTGGGACTATGTGAGGAATGATTAGTATTAGCAGCCTCTCCTCTCTCACCTCAGGGCCCAGCCTGAGGCCTTTACTGCACTGGAGGTCTCGTACACTTATGGGCTTTTTATAAAGGTTTCACCATTGTGTTCACAATTGACTCCAAATTGTATTTGTTTGCAATCAGTAAATCAGGACCGAATAATCCCCTCTTCGTTTGGGATTTGTTTTGTTTGAAAGCTGCTAACCCTGTAGTTAAGCTCAGTGTTTCCCAACCAGGCATACGGGGACAGCAGGGGTACGCAAGCACTTAGCGCGGGGGTACTTTATATTTCAGAGCTAAGAAAAAGGCGAAATTAAACTGTATTTCGATATTTTAAAGGAAAACTTCTTTTTATTGATCACTTGCAGTACAAGGTGTTTTTGTTTTATTTTTTAAACAAAATACACAACATAATACCCCAAAATCTGAGTTTAGCAGATCATTTTCTCAATAATGGGCTGCACCTTAGAGTGTGTGTAGAAATGAAAGACTGGAGGGGTACACGAGAGAAAAAGGTTTTAGATCACGACAAACATGCTCGGAAGTGTTTCATATCATTTTGGGCGTAGTGTGTTTCAAATGTGCACTGTGAGCTGTGCCTTGGATTTCAAAATAAAAATGCATAACTGAACAGTGTCCAAAACTGCTTCAGCTTTAAAAGTGTTTTGAAAACATAAACAAATAAGACATTTCAAAGAAATAGTCTCATCACTATACTAGACATTCATCCAACATTGTACTTTAAGCACATATAGTTGACTGTTCTTTTTTAAAGGTTTCATTACACTGGTTTACAACAAATGTGGTGTCTTAAAGCAGTACTAAGTAACTCATGCCTCTAGAGGCCATAAGCGCCACAGCAGGTGTCGTAGCAAATTGTGTGTTTTTTACTCATTAATTGTCCGTGAGAGTAAATACTACGCTGACAGAAAAGACAAAGGGACAGAGGGATATTGTTCATCCAATTACACAATGGAGATCATCTTTTTTTTCACTCAAACTTGGCTGTAAATACTGTTTAAGTGGCGCTAGCCCGCAGTTAGCTTTGCCCGTTAGCCTGTTCGCGTCTTCTTCTTCGTGATTCCATTAGTGTGTACTGGTGACTCCGACCCCGTGCGGGAAAGTTGCAAGGGTGGTTTTCTGGCCAGAGGCACCGGGGGGGGGGATGAAAGACCCTCCAATCATCCCATTAACACTTGTATTACCCCCAGAGGGACTACGGAAAGGATTTAATGTTGATGAGCTGAATCCAAAAATCATTGGTTTCGCTCAATCTGGTCCCTAATTTTTTAACCCCCTGGACTAAATGTTTCTATTGGCATCGTCCTGGGGCCTGTCTGTCCACAGTCTGGTGGAGACGGGGGCTGGTTATAACATCCTTAGGGTTAATTTTAACAGAAAAACAGAAATGTCATAATCATGAGCCTTGTGGAATCTGCAGAGATCGGAAAATCCACTCATCACAAAAACCTGACCTTATACAGAAAAATGGAGGTGATTTTCAGATTCTGTGTTGCAAAAATGCTCTGATGAATCTGTTATGTTAGGGGTCTGGAATCGTGAGGGTGTTCAGCACTTGGCAGTTTCTAACGGCTCCAGCACCAGCTGCGTTTAGCGCCGCAAAAAGGACATGAAGTCAAAGCCTGTTACGAGATTAAGACGTAACACTTGTCATGGAGGATCATTAAAAGTCGTGCAGAAAGGATGTTTTGAGCTTTTGTTGGCATAGCTGTAACTTTAGCTAAACTCAGCTTCCCCCACTACCAAGAGAGGGCGCTGTAAGCTACAGTAAAATTGAAGTCTATTTTGATTTAAATGATAAAACGTACAGCGTCGTCCTGAGGTGCTCTAAGGCAGCTGGGTCTCTAAGCCACGATTTTGAAGGCATTTTCTGCTTTTTGTAGTAGGGCTGGGCTATCTTGACAAAATTAATAGCACAATATTTTGGGGGACTTTCTTGATATCGAAGATGAAGCGATATTGTTGTAAACCGTCAGAAAATATGCAAACATGTGTACATTTACATTGCTTTGTCACTCAAAATCATTATTGTCCTGAACAGACTACAAAAGGGCAGAAAAAAAAAATTTCTTCCACTTTTTTCTCTCATATTTTTCAAAGATTTTTCCCACATTTCCCACTATTTTTATCTCTTTTTCCCCACTATTTTTATTTACTCATTGTTTTCCCCCCAATTTTTTTCCAGATTTTTCCACACTAAACGTGATTTCTTCTTCTTCGTCTTCTTCTTCTTCTTCTTCTTCTGTTATTTTTTGTAACCTACTAGTGTAGTTTAACATAATCATAATAGTAATTGAACTGATATCACAGCCCTTGAATAAACTGTCATATGCAAAAGGCAGAAGAGAGTATCAAATGAGGATGAAAACGAGTCATAGAAGTTGCTCTGAATGACTTCCCTTAGGTGTGTGTGGGAGGGTCAGGGTTATCAGCTCCACAGGTATGGGCCCCTCCCTTGTTGCCACAGTGACCCTTTACCTGGGCAGGGCAGGCATCTCTGTAACGCGACTCCACCTTTCTCCATTCCATTGTCTGAGATATGACAGGAGTGTGTGCATACACATAATGCGTATGTGCACACCTAACTCTCCGGACTGTCCACATTCCACACATGCCCATGAGTATGTCACCCCTGAGTGTCATTGTCATGGTAACGGTCTTATAGTGCGGGAGGAAAGAAGAAATGCATCACTCAGGCTTAACACTTTGGTCTTTTACGTTTGAAACCATTGGAAACTTTGAAATATGTGAAAAGGAGACTAGGCAGATTGGCCTGGAGCGCCCTCTGGACGCAGTTGTGGGAATTACATATTATAAAAGCGTGAAAATCAAGCTTTCACTCTCAGTTAATGGTATGCTTGAGTGTTGTAATTAGGGCTGCAAAGAAGTGGAAAATTCCAGATACATTTTCTACATTCCAGATAGAAATTCTTTAAAAAACAGGATATTTTTGCATGTTTTTGTTATTGTATTAGCTACCCATTAATTATGTTTTGAACCATAAAACATGGATTTGAGTAATGTCACACCCCCACCCATATAAGAAATGTGAGGACCATGTTATCATCAGATCAATACTGTTACGAGCAGTGGCCGATCTGCATTCAACAGAACAGACCTAAATGATAGACTTTTAAAACAATACTGCGCTTGAATGTGTAAGATGGATAAAAACATGGAATGAGTCTGTTATTCCGTTTTCAAAAGCTCCTCTTTGTATCAGCCACAACCTAAAACCCTGTCCTCTTTCCTCTCTGCTGTGATAGATATTTCCGTGTACAGTATAACTATTAAATCAAATGTTTACGCTTCTGTTTAATTACCTGTACAAAAGCAACCTTCAGTTTTGTTAATTCCCTGTTCATTGTCACATATTCCCGTTAATTCCCATGGAAAATTTCCCATGTTCCCATTGGCTGTCTTCACACAAAGGAGGGAAAAGAGCTTTGACTGATACTCCTGCTCTGTGTCTGTGAGAGCTGCATTAGCATTAGCGGCTATCTCTGTGAAGCTATGAGAGGAAACTGCAGCTGACAGAGATGGACTTTATTTAAGTCATGAATGACACGTTTTATCTTCTTTAGTGGGATAAGAGATTTTTGTGGAGAGTAAAAGTGTTTTCTGGCATTAGCTGCTTTTAGCATCATACAGCTACATCATGACATGAGCACACCAGCTCAGAGTTAGCCCTATGGACCTGGTTTCTTTGTGTAGTCCAAGTTTTGTTTTGTTCCAGTGTTGTAGGTAAACTAAATTTCCCCTAAATATCAGGCCTAATTCAATTGTTGTATTTTAACATTTTTATTTAGTATCAAAAGTTGCTGATATCCTTTCTTGGCCTTATGTTTTTTTTTTTCATTATTATTATTTTTTTATGTAGTGTTTGTGGATCAGGACAGGTCATCTGTGGAAATGTTTCTTTTCAAATGACCGCTCATCGACTTTGTTCGTATTTGAAGTATATCAACTATGAAACAGTGGTGGCAGATATAAAAGACTCTTTGATTGCGTATAAAAGACTCTTTGATTGCGTGCAGCAGCTTGACATGCAGGTTATTCTCGCCAGAGGAAATGTCTCGGGCAGATGGCACCTCGCCTGATCCCCTGGGTTTGTTTTTCGTGTTCCATGGTTACATTCGGCTACACTGTGTGATTTTGTTTTGCAAATCGGCTTAATCTGAAAGGAAAATACTTGCATGTAAAGTCAGTGTCTGACTGGGAACAGCTGTGATTGGGAGACGGGTGCAGCCCCTGCTCTCCTCATGCGTCCCATGTCAAAACACACGTTGCTAAGACATGGTTTTGTTTGGATGTGACAGTGGCAGTTGTGTAACACGGCTTAGGCCTGTGTAATATAATATATATACTTCAAATGGATTGCTTAATACTTTGATTATTCAGGGTAGAATGTCATAAGTGTGAGGTTCTCATGAAAATCTGCCAGGTAAGGAGGGACTAGCAAACATTCTCCATAGACTCTCTTTAGCTCAATACAATATAAGAAGTCAATAAGGAGCTGTGCAGCATTTTACATCTTAACCTACGGAGTCCAAGAAGAGACATGAGTGAGATAAAAAACAATTAAAAAAAACCTGAGTAATTATTTGTGCTCCTGACTTTGTAAGGTTAAGCTTAAGGTCACAGCTACATTAGTAAGGTTAAGGTGTACTTTATTGTGTTTAGGGAAATGTGTCCCCTGTATTTGACCCGTCCTTCGATGCCACTTGGGGACTCATTTGGGAGGAGTGGGCGACAGCAGTGCCGCGCCCGGGGACTCATCTCTAGATGTGGAGCCAGGCTGATGGTCAGAATCACCTGGCTGGAGGAATCATCTATTGTGATTATTTTTGTTTGATGGGGGAGACTAGAGTACCTGAGGGCTGTTTCATAAAGCTGGCTTACTCTGTAAGCTAGGCTTATTTGGCCAAGTCTGGCTTATTTTGTTGTCTTTTCGGTTTCAAACCAGGTTCACTCTGAGTCTGGCTCAGTTACTATGGAAATATAGTCAGAGGGTAGTTTCTTCTTCGTGGAATCCAACACCAATGGGTAATGTAAATGACACAAGCAGGGTTTTAGCGCCATCATCTGGCCAAAATGTATATTGGCCTCAAAAATGTGAAAAAGAAAACATTTCATCACAAAATAATTACTCTATGCAATAAATTATAAATATACACCAACATTGTCTTTGTCTTTCATCTGTGAAATACAAAGTTGCGTGACATTAATGACATTATGTGTCATCAAAAAGCTTGTCCAATAAAAGGAACCTTATCCCACAGGACCCGCCCTCATGACCTGTGTCCTGTGTCAACAGTGCTTTCTTTTTTCCCATGTGTTTAAATTCCTGGGGGGAAAAGAAAAGTGTTTAAATTCATAAATTTATGTTCTTCCCAGTGGGTGCCCAGTCCAAAAAAAAGTCAAGGCTGGGATCGATCTCATAGCCTCATGGATGGGAGCCCTGCGCTCTACCTATGGAGCTAACGTAGTGGCCCAAAGCTGGTGGACTGTGAAGTATGCTGCGTGTTCACGCTTGGCTATGATTTCTCAGTGAACTCTGTGATCGTTAGTGTGGTCTGCTTATGTACCAGCAAGTGCTAATTAGTTGAACCTGTCTTGAATTAGTGAGATTAGCCAAGCTCGGCGTCCCTTTGGTGAAACCCAGTAATCGCAGCTTGAATTGTTGTGCCTCACGTAAGACAGGATTTGGAGCCTAAGCCGAGCTTTACTGAGACTCACAGCCCTCTGGAGGAGATCGAGACACAGGGAGAGAAACAAACTCCACACAGAAAGGCACGCACGGTCCGGGAATCGAATTTGGGAATTCTTGCTGTGATGCCACCAAGTTAATAAGTCGGGGACCGAGATAACTATGTCAAGGGCACAAGTTATTCACTTAAGGCCCGAGTTAATAAGTTCGTGAAACGAGATACTGGCCTATAGGTGCCAGACATCGGGCTGAACATGTAGCGCACAGCGATCCAGCTGCAAATATGGCGACTCCAGGTGAAGAGGATGTTTTCTCGGTTCTGCAAATTCAAAAAAACATCTCAGACAGTGTCATAAATCAATTGAAAGACATTGTAAACGGAGCTTGAAGTTGTATAGCCTCTTTCTGAGATGATATAATGGCGCAGAAAAGGAAGCATCGAGTTGCCTTGTGTATGAAATGCGTGGTATAAATAAAGTTGCCTTGCCTTGCCTTACCTTGCATGTAAACGGTCAATGTTCTTGAAATGGAGTCCAAGTACAGCTTCATTAGCTCATCTGTTGTCATGTTGTCGTGGATGCTGCTTGAGCTAGACACTTATGAAGCTGGACACTGTTGTGCCTATGCAGGTTCACTATCTCATGCCCCTGACTTAGTAAATCGTGATCCCGACATAATTATAACTTGAAAAAAAAAAAAAATCTCACTCATGTCCCTTCCTGGGCTCCACATTGACCTCCCCATTGGTTTATTATTAAGGAATGTGCCAGAAAACCTAGAATTCTCAGCTGTTTTTGCAACACTGTTTTCTACTTCAGATTATTTTAAAGTAATAATCCTCTGATTGAGGAGTATTTTGTCTTGCACCAGTTGTAATACGTACCATGTGTAAAGATGTGGCCATGTTTTTACCAGAAATGTCGTAATGTACTCCATGTCCGTAGTCTCCTGAACGCTGCTCTTAGTTGGCTGCTTGAACTCTGTGGAGATCATGTTGTTTCTGTTTGGGGAAACTCCCTTTTCTGGGACACGCCTAGGGATTTGTGATAGGCACACATTCTCAAGCTGAGAATTAGCCTGTGCACAAACCTGGAAACGTCCCATAACCAGTGACTTCACTTGCGCTGATCATCTGTTTCACATTGGGAAGTGTCCTGCGTGTGCTGGGGATGACGTCACTCTGGAGCTCTGTTTGAAAACACACGTGAGCCTGGATGCAAATGTGCAGGGGCCGGCCAGGGTTTAAAGGTCCTGTGTCAAGACTTTTAAACTACTTTCGGCCGTCTTTGCATGATTTATGACTTAACAAAGAACAGCCATTTAGCTCTGAATATCACACATTGTTATAATACATTATGTTACTGTCAAACCCATGGTGTAAACAATAAATAGAGCACAATATAGAATCTAAACATATGTGCACATTATACTCACAAGTACAGTGGACCACAGTCTGTGAATGCAGGTGGAATTAGGGGTAAAATCAAGGTTAAAAACAATAGCCGTGAGTTTAGTGCGCAGCAGTGAGGTGTGGCAAGGTTTACAGATGGTGAGGGATATGTTGTATAATATAAAGTCAACAAAACTGCAGGAAGATGCCACTTGCAGTCGCTGTGTAAATGTTCCTTACAGTGAAATAACAAGCTCATTTTCAGCTTAAAGGTGCATTATGCAACTTTTTACACGAAAAGAAAAGTTGATATTTGTGCGTATTTGACCTTGTAGTGACCCAGCGGCTGTATGAGTGGTCAGCATGGCGCCTTTACTTTGATCACGGTGGTCTCTAGGACACTCCAGGATCAATTGTTTTGTAGGTTTTCTGGTGAGAGGGTCCGTCAGCAGAGAAAACCTCCCAAACAATAGATCCTGGAGCGAAACCACCGTGATCAAAAGTAAAGGTAAGATAAGATTATTGATCTCACAGTGGAGAAATTCAATTGTTACATTCAGCTTTTCAGAAAAACACTCAGGGTGCGCATAATAATAAGAAATGTGCAAACAGTTAAATAGTAAATAGAGGTGTCTTATATACAATGACTAAAGGCCTATTCATACTCCACAAGACTGTGCTGCCAAACTGCCACGCCCCCTTTTTCAGCAACCAAAACAAAGAATTACAGAAATAAATGAGCCATTTGAGTTCAAACTATTATAAAATGTATCAGTCACGGTATTGCAAACATTTTGAAGACTGACTTCATGTTTAGCACACGTCTCCCGCTGGTATATTACATTAAACGATAATGTTAACAGCTTACCTCCGTTCATTCGGAAAAATCATGTTGTTTGATGTCTGTGTAGCCTCAGGCTTTGTCCATCCAAGAACCTTCATTGAAGATGCTGATTGACGTTTCCTGGTGTTTGATGAAGGGGTCTAAAGTTTACAAGCTTGGTATCCCTCTGTCCACCAGCCTGACCACTTTTTTTCTAATCACTCGCTTCTTTCACGCAGGTAGCGCCAGGCTCTTCTGCTTTCCTCTTCGTCCATGCCCAAAACGTCCACGTGTTTCTCGCCAGGAATTATTTGCCATTTGCGTGTCCTTCAGCAAAGTGTTTTACTGCCGTGAGCGGTGCCTCAAAACTATCCAAGTTGTCTCCCGTGTGTCACTGGTGATAGGAAGTAAACATTGGATTCTCGCTTCCCGGTTCCGCCAAATTAACCCCGCCCACTAAACATCCAGCCAATCACAGCGAGAGTTCTCGCAGCCCTGCCGAACAAAGTTCTGCTGAACCGAAGTGTCAGAAAGAGCTGCCGAACAGGAGCTGTGAGAACAAAATGACGTCATTTTGTTCTCACAGCTCTGGGTGCGTCTTGTGGAGTATGAATAGGCCTTAAAGCTTTAAGGGGACGAAAAGTATATACAGTAAGAAATAAATATAATAAACAGACTATGATAAGGGGGAAAAAAGTATATACAGCAAAATAAAAATAAACAGACTAATAATAACAATAATAATAATAATTATTATTATTAATAATAATATTAATATTAATATTAATATTAATAATAATAATAATAAAGATGTCAATATCAGCAGTGCAGTCTTACAGAAGGTGATGTAGGTACAGAGATTATTATTGCTCGTGGTTGTGCGTGGTTGCTCCTTCTTGCACTGAGGGTGCCTCAGCCTGCCACTGAAAGAGCTGCTCAGCTCCTCTACAGTCCTGTGTAGTGGGTGGGAGGTGTTGTCCATGATGGAGGTGAGCTTATAATACCCTCCTGTCCCTCACCTCCTCCACAGAGACCAGGGAGCAGCCCAGGACGGAGCTGGCCCTCCTGACCAGCTTGTTCTTGTCCCGCTCTGTACTGCCCGGGGCCCAGCACACGGCAGCGTAGTGGATAGCAGAGGCTACCACAGAGTCATAAAAGGTCCTGAGCAGAGGCCTGCTCACTCCGAATGACCTCAGTCTCCTCAGAAGGTGGAGGCCACTTTGGCTCTTCTTGTACAGGGCGTTGGTGTTGTGGAACCAGTCCAGTTTATTGTTGAGGTGAACACCCAGGTACTTGAAACTGTCCACCACCTCGATGTCCTCCCCTGGATGTTTAGTGGTGTGTGCGGTAGTGACTTCTCCTTCGTCTTACTGGTGTTCAAGCACAGGTGGTGGCGCTCACACCAGTCCACAAGGTCTATGATAACTGACCAGTACTCCAGGTCGTTCCCCTCAGACACACAGGCGCCATGCTGACCACTCATACAGCCGCTGGGTCACTGCAAGGTCAAATATACGCACAAATATCAACTTTTTTTTTCCACATAAAAAAATTGCATAATGCACCTTTGAAGTGTGCTCTCACAATAATGCAAATAAAAACGAAAAGACAACCCTCCAGCATAGAACCTCTGGCCCTCGAGATGATTTTGAGAAATATTATTACACAGATCAGAAAGTACATTAACATTTTACTCTAAAAATGTGAGAAATACTATTGTCACATTTCATCCATGAAAAGCTGGTGTAGTGCATAACCTTTCACTTTGAATCATCCCTTTACGCTCAAACTCCTCTCCTAAACCGTGCAGAGACCTGTGACAGACTGGTTCTAACCTGACTGATGAAAGAAAAACAAAGCTCCCAACAAAAAGAAAAGATTTACAAAGAATTCACAGACGAGAATTTACTCGAGAAAATGCTACACGCCAAAAAAGCAGACATTAACGTAATGTGATTGTGATTTGCCGAGCTAATATGTTTAGCAGGACAAAGCTAGCTCATTAGCAAAAGCTCGTCCCGGGTCCAGAATTAAAAACAATGAAGGTCTTGTTTGGAAAGCATGTAACAGTAGCTGGCACGTCGGATAGGGCGCCGTTGTTATGCTACGTTTGTTACAACTTGGCGATATGGGCCCGTCAATGTGCTGGGCCAACTCCTCTGGGAGTTTCAGTTTGCGGTTGACAGACAGCTCCTGGTTTTGTCCAAACAAGAAGAACCTGTGCCAGTCCGCTCCTGTTCAAACACGTCGGGCTGTTTTTCATATTAAACACATTTCAAATCAGCGCTTAGAGCATTGTCAAGGCATTATGTAACTGCTGGCTTTATCACGGGACAGTTTGACGCTTTCCTCAAGCTAACAGCCGTCGGGTACAGTATGTGTGTGTGTGGTTAGTTTTACTGCAGAATCACTCATGTGCAAGCAAACAGAAGAAAAATTTGTCCTTGTTTGTTTCAATTTTCATTTTCTTGTAGTCGAGTAAACGTCATTTGGCGCCGTTTCCCTCCAGCGCGAACCAGGAAGTCATTAGCACCGCGTTAGCATTAGCGATCCGCCCTGTTCACGTCTCAATTCGGTCTCGCTATGAACTCCTAATGAACTCAAGAGAATAATCGGGATGTGCGGCAGGGTCTGTGAGAGCCGGAAATGAGTGTAGGCAACAACTCAGAGATTTATTCAACTACTGAAAACTCTCACGGTTTGAGTCAGGCAGTCGCTACAACTTTAAAGTTACAGTGTTGAAAAATTGCATATGTTTCACTATAAATGGCAATATATCGTCATGTTATTATTGTTATTGGACTATGGGCGTATCGTGAGGTTATCGTGAATCGTATCGAGTCGTGAGGTTCCCCCACTAACAGATTTGATTCTCCTTAGTGCAGCATCAGGAGAAAAAATGTGATGTTCAATAACTGCTTTGAATATTGCGATAATGGTAGCACAGCGGTTAGCGCTCATGCTTCACAGCTAGAAGGTCCCGGGTTCGATTCCCACCTGGGCGGGGCCTTCCTGTGTGGAGTTTGCATGTTCTCCCTGTGTCTGCGTAGGTTTCCTCCGGGTACTCTGGTTTCCCCTACTGCTAAAAACATGTACAACAGGTGAATCCTCCAGCCAAGTGATTCTGACCATCAGCCTGGCTCCACATAATGAAGATGGGTCCCCGGGCGCAGCCCCACTGCTCCTTATGGGTCGTCCAGTAGCATCGAGGGATGGGTTAAATGCAGAGGACAAATTGCGTATAATGACAAATAAAGGAACAAACAAACAAACAGTATTATTGCAATGTTCTACTGAACCATTTCAAACATTGTCCATCCATCCATTTTCTTCCACTTGTCCGTTGCCGGGTCGTGGGGGCAGTTGGAGCTGCCCAGGTCACATAGCACCGCCCCATGGCTCCTTCTGCAGGTGGTGGGTCCACGGAAGGACGGCCTCACGGTTCAAACCGGGCCTGTGGTCTCTCCTAGGGGCTACCAGTGTACGCAGACACTGGAGGCAATGTGGGTGAAGTGTCTTGCCCAAGGACACAACGACAATGTGCACTTCAGGAGGCGGGATTCGAACCCCTGACCTTCCGATCATGAGACGACCCGCTCTACCATCTGCGCCACTGTCGCCTTCAACACATTGTAATAAAAATAAAAAATTCAGCAAATTGTCAAAACAAGCTTACAGAAAATACTGTAAGCTCAAATGTCAGAAGGGACATTTGAGTCAAAATCACTGAGGTCTCCCTTCTGACTCACATTTGAGTCAGAAGGGAGACCTCAGTGATTTTGCTGTAGTACCATGATAACAATAATTTGGCTGCCATCATTGCCCTTATTTTGTACAAACAGCACTGTGCTGACATCTGATCTGGTCAGAAGTCTGAAGTCAGTGACAGAGGAAATGGCTCTGAGAAGTGTACAGAGTTTAGTGTATGCGGTGCCTGTTCTATGCATTATCTCTTAGCGTTGACGCTATGTGTGAATGAAGCATGTTGGACTTTGATCCAGTGCTATCTCTGGCGTGGACGTAAAGATCCTAGGGTGGTTTCATCCTGCTCTGCCTGGAGAGCCCTAGATAAGAGTCTTTAAGGTTCTATTATATTTAGTTTTTTCCCCAGAGTTTATAATGAAAGCTTAAAACAAGTCAACGGGACTAGCAAGCAGCAAACATGCCAACCAGTGCGGGGACCTGGGTCTAACCTCCGAACCAGAACAAGTGTCCGCACGGTCTCGACTTTAAAACTTCACCGATTCCTCCGTGTGACGTTTACCGGAGTGTGGAAGATGCTGATTGTGTAAATATGTTGGATCACTGAAACACCGGAAACAAAACGCCACTGTGTTTGATGTGGATGCAACAATATGACATGAGTTGATCAAAAATATAGAGAGATTTAGTATGATATAGGACATTTGAATTCAAACATAAAAGATGACGAAAAGAAAGAGAAAAGGAAGGAAGGAAGAAACATAAAACAAAAGACATCATCCATGTTGAGCATTGCTAAAGAAATATGATAAAGAAGAGTGTTGTGGGTCCCTGTGCGTGCGCTCATTTCTAATCTCAGCTCAACACATTTCCGTCAGTCTTCGGGTGTGTTGAAAATCCAAGAGATGATAATTGTTTTTATTTAATCCGGTTAAAAAAGCCGTAACGAAGCCTCTCTCCCGTGTTCCCGCAGGGCTCCGTCCACAGAACTGAGCGCTCTGATCGAGAAGCTGCAGAAGAATGCTGACAAAGTGAGAAGAACATCAGTGAGGTGGAGGCAAACCTCAACAAGGTCAGTGTCGTCAGAAACAAATCCTCCACTGATGTATTTGTACACCTCACTAGCGGATATACTGCAGTAGTCACAACAAGCAAGCAAGTCAGGGTACAGTTTTCAAGTCGTGAAATAACTGCACCCAGAGATGGCAAAAGTACTTCATTTGAATACTTAAAGTGATAGTCTAAGTTTGCAAAGTGAGGAAAGATAAAATATGAAAGTAAACAATCTAATTCCTCCCCTCTTTAATCAGAAAGCCTTTCTTAGTTTGCAAAATGAGGAGAGCAGGAACAGAATTTTCAAAGTATCAAGCTCTTCCCCTGATTGGACCTGACAGGCCAAAAGCTCATCTCATTGGTCAATGCGGGAGGAGACTCTGATTAGTTTCTGAGATTTGAGAAGGAAAGACTTTACAAAAAAATTATATATATATATAGACATATATTATTATTACTTCCTTTTAATCAAAATGCAAGACCAGGTTTCGCACCTTTTATGAAATGTGTAAAACTTTTAGACTTCCAGACTATCACTTTAAGTAGCAGTACTTAGCTTAACCTTTTAAGTCCAGGTTGAAGACTCATCTCTTCAAACTGGCTTTTAATACCAAGAACGCACTGAATTATGTCTAGGATGTAATCAATCAATTTTTAGCCTGGTGTTGTTGTAAAGTGCTTTATAAATAAACTTTGATTGATTGAGCAATGAAAATCTTAGTTGTGGTCCAAACTCATTCTTAACTTATTATATTTGCAGCCTCCCAATTCTTCACAGGGTAGAGTTTATAAGCATATTTGCAAGGTCACTTTTCAGGGTCATCAACATTTATTTATAAAGCCCTTTACAACACTCGAGATGACAGTCAAATCAAACAAACTGAGGATAAAAACAAAAAATCAATGAAAATGAAATCGAATGTCACCGCATTAGCAGCAGCTGGTTTGAGGACCTTCACATCCTTATTATAAAATCAACCCTACACTGGGAAAAATAGGGATGTAACGATGCACTCAAGCCCCGATTCGATTTTTGATATTAAGTCGATTAAGTCTTTTTATTTACAAAATGAATATGACTCATTTGATAACTAAAAGATGTTTCTTTTATTATAACATCTGCATTTTTGTCCTTGTAACAAACTGTAACTGTTGTCTCAGTAAGTTAACTTCACATTACAGAAAATTACAAAACATGAAAATAACAACAATTTTGACAGTTTTTCTTTTTAAACACCTATTCGCATTTTAAGCATTTTAAATACATTTTCAATGAATTGATACATCACTAGAAACTTAAAACTGTTGAAATATTGGGATTGGTGCTGATGTTGAGCAGATATGGACTGTTATTGCCAATGGAACTAGCATGGTTTTTCTGAAGTGTTTTTGTCTTATTTTAAGCACATTAATAATGCTTGTCCCATTGGCAGTCTTATTTCAAGACAGTCCAAACCGACTCAGAATCAGCGTAAAGTGTCTTAATTCAAGCACTTTTAAGCAATTCATCTAAGATCAGATGCCAGTTTTTAAAACATTTTAAAAAAAGTAACGAGCTAATGAGTTTAAAAATAAGATTTACTCCTACATTGTTTAAATGTAGGAGTAAAAGTTGAAAAGTCGCCAGATAAAGAAATACTCAAGTAAAGTACAGTAAGGGAGTACAAGTAAGGTTAAGGTTACTTCCCACCTCTGACTTTACCCGAGACAGTAGAAATTGATGATAATAATAATAATAATAATAATATAATATAATAATAATAATAATAATAATAATAATAAATTATCAAAAGAGCAATTCTGAAGGTATTTTACAAGTAATGAAAAGTGGAATTCTCTTTTCATATGTCAGCTAATGTACTCAAGGCTGTTCATAGATTACATATACTGTACACTGTATACTGTACAGATGTATGTCATTTCTTCTTTTTTCTTTAATTGTTCCTTTTTCCTCTCAATCTTAAGTGTATGACTATAGGCAGATAGTTTCTATTTTACATGGTTATACAGAGCTTGTACTTAGGTATATTTGGTATAGTATGGCCGAGCGATATTGAAGTGTGTATATTTTTGTATGATCAGAATGAAAGAGAGATGTGCCCTGTAAGTCTTAAGTACCATACGGTGTATTTATTTTGTACGACCGTAAATGTTAAATCCTTTATTATTTTTGTATGACTGTAAATGATTAATCCTTTGACACTGTAAATGATCAATCCTTTATGACACTTTGTACGATCATAAACGATTTATATTAATACATAAGCACAGACTCATGCATTAGTTTCTTGCATGAGTGTAGCTGAAAGTTATGTGATGTTACTTGAATGAGAGATAAGGGGCAGGTTTATTATAAGTTCTTTGAACTTCTTCCTACTCCTTTTGAGCACAAAGTCTTGTTTTTTGTTTTCCGCTGTAAAAAATGCTTGAAATACTTTTCTGCTCAAATGAATAAATAAATAAATGAATGAATGAAATGAGGTGGACAGAATAACCACTAACGTCATGGATCTATGTTGCGGCTCTGTTTGGCAGGATGTGGCTAAAATCAACGAGGGCAAGCAGCCGCTGTACCAGGACGACACCAACAAGCGCATCCTCAACTCGCTGGAGCTGCTCAACGGGCTGGACGAGGACGCCACCAACGCCAAGAAGCTGCAGCACCCGCAGGCCGAGATGATCAAGCAGGAGTGAGCACTTCTCCCATTGCCACATATGAGGACACTTTAAGTTATTTAAGTAATTTAATGATTGTGACTTGTGTTTCAGCATGAACCAGCTGCGTGAGAGAGTCAGGAAGCTGCGAGAGGACCACGACCGCATCTACCACCTGATCCGCACCGAGGGCAAGCCCACCGTCAACTGGGGCAACATGATCGACGAGAAGATGGTAAGAGCAATGCCACCACAGTCTGAACGGTTATGTGGCATCCATCCAGCCGACCCTTACAAATGTAAAGGAAATTAAATGGACGAAAAAGGAATTAACATGAATAATCTGTTTTATAGTTCTATTTTAGTATAGGTATCGGAAAAAGTGCACGTGTGCATGACTTCCACATTCCAGTAGATCAGAGGCAGGTCATGGGAGACACTGACACTGTTGTGTCTCTTTGTTTCCAGGACAACCTGAACAGCATGAGCTTTGGTCAGGACCTGCCCTCTGTGGAGCAGGAAGTGATGGAGCACAACATGTTCCACAGTGAGGTGGAGGCACTCAAGCCTCACCTGAGCCAGGCCGGAGACAAGGTAAGAAAGTTTCTGAGAGCTTTAAACCAAATTGGTTCTTAATTGCTGCAGCTCTTTTCGTGAAAGAGAAATGGCATTTTCAGAGCTCGAGCTGCATTTTTCAAAGTGTCCAGTATGACTGAGCACAACAATATGGCTCACCAGCAAAAGGTTCCCGCGGGGTCTTAAAACATGGGTTTAGGGCTTAAATTTGAAGCATGAGTTTATGAGTCATTTACAATGTTAATAATCGTACATTTTAAAAGGTCTTAAAGTCTTAAATTTCACATTGCATGCTTTTTTCAGCGTCGTCAAAATGCTAACAGCCCATAAATACTTTTAAAAATACTGACAATACTAGCCAGGAAGCTAATGTTAGCAACGTTTCGTTTCTACTGAACAGTCTGCTGTGACAAAACATCCGTATGGACCGACTTTGGCTTGACTTTATTTGTGTGTGATAAATCTGTTTATTGTCTGCCATGAAAACGGCTAAAAAGAGTGAAAAATTGCAATTCTCATGGCCATCGTGATGAAAGTAAAGGCTAACCTCACATGCAGCCGCTGGATCATTTACAGTCAAATACACATTAATATCAAGGTTATATACATTTTAAAAGGAGTGGACCAAACAGTTGTAAGGGGACTGTAATTGTCTCCTTACATCTGCTTACTGGCAAGTGCAGCAGTAATTGGGTTTTCTCCATGTCAAACGGGTGATTGTCCACAAATGTTGTATTTTTTTTCACAGTTTTGTCTCTTTTTCAGGAGTACGTGAACAGCCTCCAGGCCAAGCACAGCAAACTCCTGGTGAGAACCTTTCTGCAGCTTCACAGACACTAATGTTGACTGTAGCTCCTGGCAGTGGGAAGATGAAACATTGCACTCATTATGGAGCGGAACTGTAGTCTGCTTTAGCCCTGTAGCCACTGTTTGCAGACAAACACTGTGTGTTTACCTTCATACAGGGACCAAGAGTTCTGTCAGCGCACAGAAACCACAGGCTTCAGAGCAACGTGGAAATGATATCAACATGAATTCTGTGGTCGAGTAGCTTATGTTCATATGCTACAATTGATTTATTTTAATTCCCACAAGGAAGAGTGATAATTCCTCTTAAAGCCACACACAGAACACTGCACTATTAGATCGGGGTGGCTCTTGGCCAATCAGAGAGCAGTTCTTTGCATAAGAATTGGTACATCTTTCCCATAAACTGTAACAGTCTTTAAGAATCTTGACCAAAAATCCAAGCGTAGTCCTACAGACCCTGTTTCCCATCTCTACACGCATGAATGAGAGTCTGTATCTCTCCTTTTGGAGGCAGCGTGTTAAAGCCTCACTCAAAGCCAGACATTATGAATATGTTTTTCTTATCCTGGCTGTCAACAGCCCATAAATACTTTAAAAAACAACAATGCTAACCAAGAAGCTACGATAGCTTCATGCTACATATGCTAACATTAGTAAGAGTGCCATTTTTCACTTTTACTGATCAATTTGTAGTGAAAAACATCCATATGGACCTGATTTGATGATAACTATGTTTATACTCCGCCAGAAAACAGCTAAAACAGTGACAAATTGTGATTCCCATGAGAGGTTTTCTTCCCCCTCGGTGAAGCCACGCCCCCTTGTATGACACGTTGTCGTCTGTAAAGTTTAAAACTGAGGCGGGCAGGTGAGAATTCCATGGTGGTAACTATGTCAAAATGCAGAGATTTTTGCCTCGGTTTCTGGCTAACATCTCTGTCATTACTGGGACAATCCACATGATACAAAACGATCACAGTAATCGTGTCTTCTCACTCAGCACGTATGTAATATTCCAAAATGTTAAAGCTAAAAAGTGAATGTGGCAGGTTTGTGGATCTAATCACTTCCAATCAGAGGTGTGTAGAGTATCTAAAATATTTACTCCAGTAAGAGTACCTGTACTTTGACATACACACTTGAGTACTGAGGAACTGTTTGAGTTTAAAAGTCTGATTTCCGATTCAGTGGTGACATAAATGATGTTTTTGTTTAGGCTGAGTCCAGCGCCCGGCAGAGGAACCTCCTGAGCCTCAGAGACTACATGCAGCGCTGCACCAACGAGCTCTACTGGATGGACCAACAGGCCGAGGAGAGGATCAACTACGACTGGAGCGACACCAACCTGGACTACCCTGCACGCCAGAGGCAGTATGAGGTACTGTAAATATGTGTTACAGTCAGGTCATTTACACATAATACTGTGATGGGGACAAAAGGTCACGTAAGGCGAGACGTGGGCGGTGGAAACACGTTTAGTCGCTAGCTAGTAACTACAGCAAAGGCACTTTTCCCCCACGCTTATTCATTCACACATACTGACATGTTTGGTATCCACATGTAGTAGGAAAAGCTGTGACCGAGATGACGCTGTAATCCAAATATGGTCATTTCCTTTGTGGGAGACAGCAGCGGCTAAAGAAATAGACAAAGGGACTAAACTTTAGGGCCGTTTTCATTCCACTCTTTAACCACATCTGCACCTGAGTGGCTCCATAAGACTCCACACTTTACAGGCTTGGAAACAATATTTGGAAGGTTTTTTTCAGAAGGATTTTTAATAGCTAATTCCCAGCCAGATTTATAGAGCTTTGAACCCAAAATACAAGGTGAAAATTGCAATTTTACAGATAGTTTCACTTAGAAATTGCTTATTATAAAACTAAACAAGATCCAAAATCCCTCTGAAGCAGATCTTTGTAATTAATACAGTACATCAACAGAATAAAACCATACATTTAAACCTGGGTCTATCAATTATTTAGATTTTGTCGCCTTATTTTTAAATGAAAACATGAAATGTTAGTAAACTTGCAATACATTTTCTGCTCAAATTATATCAGTTATATCAATATCATCCACAGCACACGTTTCAAATTGATATTTGATATTGATGGATAAAAGTGTATTGCAAGTTTTCTGCCGTTTTCGTATAAAAAGAAAGCATTTTGTGCATAAAAAAGGCCAAAATTGCTGATATTTGCAGCGACAAAATCTAAATATAGGATAGACCCAGATTTAAATGTATGGTTTTATTTTATTGACATATTAGTAACAGATTAGTTTTTGAATAAACTAATCATAAGTGAAAAATCTGTACAAACTTTTGCTTCTTTTTTTTGGGTTCAAAGCTGAATTGGATATTTAAAAAAAACCTTGATGTTGTTCAGTCCAAGACTGGAAAGTTTGGAGTCTGTAGGAGCGACTAAAGTGGAACAAAAATCTCATTCAGAGAAAACCAGCCTTAAGGTTTTGTAACAAGTGCACATGTGCAGCACATTCTCCTCTCTTTTGGCGTCTCACCGAAGGAAAAATAGTAATACCATATTTGGGTGGTAGCGTCATCTCCCTGAGATGGACACATGGATATAAAATATGGCAGTATTTGTGAATGAACACCCGTGGGCAACACAGCTTTCCAAGGCGACATAGTAGCTACTTCCGGGAAATTTCCGCCTCGCTCGTGGACTAAACGTCATAAAATAATCATCGTATGGGGTAAGTTTTGTCATTGAGTTTTGACATGAAAACTAAGATGTTGAGGATGAAAACTAGCTAAAAATCTCCACTTCGACCAACCAATACTTTCACCTGCCGTGTCTCGCCTTAACTGTTATTTGCCTTTTGTGACAGTTAATGAGATTCTTAAACCGTCTCATCTAAACCACCCACTGACTGTGTGTGCGTTTCCACAGAACTTCATCAGCAAATGTCTGGAGTCAAAGGAAGCCACCATCACCAAAGTGAACGACGACGGAGAGAAGCTGATCGCCGCGGGCCACCCTGGGAAGAACGTCATCGAGGTTATTTACACACATTTATTTAGCCTCGGACACGCTAAAGCAGTGGTTCATTGATCTGCCAAACATGACTGTGGATCATATACTCCAACAGGGTCAAACTGCAAAAATGTTTCTTTTTCTGAGCGTAATGGATATTTGTGTTGGAGTCATGGTGTCTAGATCATTACGGTTGTTCAAACGGATTTGTAGCCTAATTTAATGCCTGACTTGCCTATACTCAAGCCAAATGTGAGTGAAAAGTGTATAGGGCTGATTATTGGAATAGTGCACTAGTTGATTGTTAACTATTTTAGTAATCCATTCATCGTTTTCTGGATTACGCACACTCACATAGAGCAAATATGACACGAAAGGTTTGTGTTTTCGATGAAAAACGACTTTGTTTCTAAAGTTAGGGGATGTAGTGTTTTGTATATTGTAAAGTTCATAAATATCTGCCTGCGTCTCGTCGAAGCAGCATTAGCACTTAGAGCTTCTTACAAACATTCACTTTAAGTTTAGTCCATCAACACGTCCTCAAGCTTAAAAAGGAAAAAAGTCTCATGGTTCTCAAACTTTTCACCACTAAATAGAAGCTGAAATATTTGACGTACCCCGCGGCCTCGATCAGCCTCAACGGGACTAAACTAAAGCCTAAAGCATAAATGAAGCATAAATAATTACTATAAATAAAGTCAACAGTTACACATGACCCTGAGTACGAGCCACGGTATACGAGACCCACTGCTCTTAAACAGACATACAGTGTCGGTCAAAAGTTTGTATCGGCTTTTCTTTATTTTCAACTCTACTTCCATTGTGTGATTCTCTCCAAACTCCAATTTTAAATTCCCTTTATTCTTGGCATTTTCTCCATGAGCTTTATATGGTCCTTGTCCCTGAAATGGTTTAACTGTCTGTGAAGAGAAAACCATTTCTGTTGAATATAATCGTGAAGCTCACTGAGAAAATATATATAAAAGTGCAAAGCAATAATCAAAGCAAACTCTCCAAACGTTTGACAGTACTGTACGCCTTGAACATTTCTCTCTCTTTTATAAAATCGACGGGACACAAAACGTTGTGTATAAAAACTCTGTTTGTTTTTTTGCATTTGCAGGCTCACATGGGAGCGGTCCACGCCGACTGGAAGGAGTATCTCAACCTGCTCATCTGTGAGGAGACCCATCTCAAGCACATGGACGAGTACCACAAGGTCAGCACAAAAACCTCTGCTCCGTCACAGACCTTTTCATAGTGATTTAATCTAGTAGTGACTCCGTGTGCTTTGTGCGCAGTACCACAAGGAAGCGCGCGACACCGAGGACCTGGTGCGGCGCCTGGACACCGAGGTCAGCCAGAAGTACAACCCTGACTTCAAGGACGTGTACCAGACCGAGGGGCTGCTGCGCGACCTGGACGTAAGGCCCGTCACGCTCCTCAACACCGTGTGATACTGTGACAGGCTGTGACAGGTGGGTTTGCTGTGTGTGCAGGACCAGTCCAAGGCGCTGGAGCACTTCGACGAGCGGATCAAAGCTCTGCAGAAGCGTGGCCTGCAGGTGATGCCCCTCAAGTACCGGCGGGAGACCCCACAGAAGCTGCTGCCCATCGAGGCCCTGTGCGAGCTGGACACCGACGATGTGCGTTCAGTCCCCACAAAGCTCTCTATTAAACACGTTTCTTACTGTTGACCTTGTTGCAAAGTGTTTGTGCGGTACTCGCTTCACTAAAAGAGTTTTGCCGGTTGCGCTGTAGGGGCAGATCCAGCGCGGAGAGAGGTACACTCTCCTGAGGAACAACGGATCCAAGTGGGACGTCAAGGACGCCGCGGGCCGGAAGCTGAACGCCCCCGCCGTCTGCTTCGTGATCCCCCCCACCGACCCTGAGGCAGTGGCCATTGCTGACAAGTGAGTGACACGCAACGCCCTTCACGCACGCTTAACCCGCGCTTCAGACACATTCAGAGGTCGTTAAAGAAGGACAAATACACTGCCTGGCCCCAAAAAGTGTGCCTCCAATTGACCTTTTGCAAAGCCCCGCCCCAAAATGGTCTCTGTCCAGTCATACCTCATAGCAACCGTTGATTCCAGACATTCTCTGGATCTCATCCCATAAAAAGTAGTGAGGTGCGCCATGTTTTTACCTTTCTGGCCCCACGAAATAATCAGGAGGAGGGCATGCTAACTTGTAAGCCAAGGTAATATTCGTTTACCATCCGCCGTGTGCTGAGTTTCATGAGCTGTCTTTGCTGGATATCGTCACAATAAAGCTGTTTCTGCCGCTGGAATATCTGCCACGTTTACTTTTGGGGGAGACAAAGCCACTGCAGTCAGTAATGCTTAGCTCCTGTCGGTTCAGCTAGCTAGCTAACTTAACTTAACTACAACGCTCATATCTTTTCAATACCAGACAAACATAAGAACTAAAACGCAACTAAACACTTCCTGTAGAACTTACCCGGTAGTGTGAGAGACTGACTAGTCCACACTGGGTGTTGATCCGAAAAGCAGAAACTTAACTCAAATTGATTTAGCGTTTAGCTCAGAAATACTTATAGATGCAAATTTGTATCTAAAGTAACATCTCCAAAGGTCTGTACATCCATTAATGATTTCAGACGAGGCTTTGACCTAAATGTGGTCGATGGTTGATAACAGCTGAAAACATCTGGATGGTTCATAATTTGCCATGTTTGATGGCTAATGCTAACGGCTATAGGAAAAATACATTGAGCAGGCTAACGGTCTCCCGGACTAGCTGACTTGCCAACTGTCTGCATATGTTAGGCTTTAGTGTTGGTGTAATTGGACATTTTGTGAACATGCAGATTTTCCCAGAAAATGCACCGACAAGAGAAATTCATCTTTAAAAACAAACAATTGATGTACAAATAAATGATGACAAAAGCTAAATGACAGGATATTATGCCTCTGTGCGGCAAAGACACTGATGGAGCAAAGAAAGAACATAGCTTTGTTTTGTGTGTGCTCCTCAGTCTGGCCAGTCAGCAGAAGGCCCTGAAGCAGAAGACGGCAGGCAGCAAAGCTACGCTGCAGAAACGCTATGACGAGCTGAAGAAGGAGAGCAGCGTCGGCGTGGGCACAGGTACTCACCTCACTCTTACTCTTATTGGAAAGATACATGGTCATCTTTTGGAACAAGTGAATTTGTTCATTTGTGAGATCAGTAAAGTCATGTCTTATCTTGCAAACAATATGCTACATACTGTATCAAGGGGTTTTATGTTAATACTGTAGATTGCAATTGAAAAACATCAGGATCACGGGACTTTTGTACACTACTTAGCCTCGGCTATATAGGTCACATAAACAACTCACTACATGAATCTGATCAAATAAATTAAATTAAATTACAAACACTGAGACTTTCAACAGAGGCCAATATTATTGTATTACTTTATGCAACACGGTGGCACAGCATTTAGCGCTCTTGCTTCACAGCTACAAGGTCCTGGGTTTCGATCCCCAGCCGGAGGGAGGGCCTTTCTGTGTGGAGTTTGCATGTTCTCCCTGTGTCTGCGTAGGTTTCCTCTGGGTACTCCGGTTTCCCCTACCACGATAAACGTGTACAAAAGGCTAGAGTGAGTGAGTGAGTAAGTGAGTGGTGGTTTTGGTCAGAGGGGCCGATGGCACAGACTGGTCGCTTTGCTTCTGTCAGGGTAGACTCTAATACGTAGAGTGTGAGCTTACTGTTTGTCATAGCCTGGCCTTAGCCATCCGTAAACTCCGGTCAATTATCTTTTCCCTACATGTGCGTCTGAGTCTGATCTCAGTGGCTGTGTTTCATCGGTTGAATTCCAACCTACCATTCCGCGAGCGGGGGAGGCGGGTGTTGTAGTTGATGTTACGCATTTGCACGGGATTTGCTGGTTGTAGTTTGAAAACAGATCCAATCGTTTCAAAGGAGTTCATCCCTCCCACATGAAAACGGAGCTCAATTGTGAAGTTCCAGACCCTCCGTACGAAATGAGTACGAGGGTATGGTAAGACCAGGCTATGTCTGACCCATCCTCCGGAACAGAAGGTAATATTTGGTTGCCTCCTCTCGCTGCAGAAAAGGATCTCTGTCAGTGTCCCGTCAACACCGCATGCCGCCAGAGTCATAAGCAACAGAGGCCTGGCATGAGCGGGTCCGACATTTTACAGGACTTTCCCTACACATAAATTCCTTTGTATAAAGTCAATAAGTCATTATTCAAGATTTTTGGATTGATAAGAGGACGTGATGTCCAGGACTTTGGAAATGGCTTCTTTAGGTGAACCAGTCATGGTTTCTGTCCCAGCCTTGATTAGTTAGCATTAGCATGCTGCTGCTAGATGCAGTTTATTTATTTATTTATTGGTTTATTTGGTCGGGACAGTGCATGTTAATGAACATACATGGGTCTCATGCATGTAAAGGTAAAGCCACACCGGATTGTAGCCTTGGGCTAATTTGCATCTGTGTGGCAATCACACAGATGCAAAGTTTTGTGTGGCAATCAAAAACTCAGGTACTCAGGTACTAGAAAAATGCTAGTCTTGTCTCTTACACCAAGTGAGCGCCTTTTCTCGCACAGATTCTCAGGAGCAGCAGTGCCGTCAGCTCATGGCAGGCCTGGACAAGGTCGTCGGTGATCTGGACAAACAAGAAAAGGCCATTAACACCCAAGTGCGCCCCCCGCTGGAGCCAAACCGACCACTGCAGGACAGCGCTGACCGTCTGCAAGATTTGAAGGTACTGCCACTCACTTTGTTTTACTTTATTATGATTTACTGCCTAATGGAGTGTAGGTTACATTTAAATCTAAATTGGTTAGATGAAAAATTCTCTCAATATTTTGTAACACGGTTGTATTGAGACATACAGTATATATATATTTATATATTCATGCAGTCTTTGAAAAAGTTAAAAAAGTTTGTATAGTTGCACAATATAAGAGAAATATTTATTATGCCAATATGATATTCCAGGACATTGCCAACACTGTCAGTAGAATCGAGCCAGAGAAGAGCGCCAAAGTGGAGGAGGCCAACAGCTTCCTGCTGTCCAGCCCCAAATGTGCCAGCGCCACCCAGCTGCACAGCAAGGTGGATGAGACCAACAAGAAGCACAGCAAAGTTTTGGAGCTGCTGCAGTGCTCCCAGGAGAAGTAAGACTTTTCTTTTCCTTTCCTGCATTAAAGAAAGTGACTTGGTCTGGACTGTTGAGCTCCGTTGTTCGACGTTCATTTCCATGGCAATATTATTGACTTTTTGTCATATAAACCGCATTATTTTTAAAACTTAACTATATGTTCGATCACCCAAATTTGGTTCTGAATAGCACTGGGTACCGTTAAACGATACAAGTTTAAGTACTACTGGTATCTAAAAAAAAAAATACAGTTTTGACGCTGTTGGTCCAGGGACAGCATCAAAGGAAGTGACTTGGTTGTTTCAACTCAAATAAATATTCCCCCCCCTTTGTTTCTATTTACACATTTTCCTCATTTTTTTCCTTATTTTTTCGAATTTTTTATTACTAATAGTTTCCCTATTTTCTCCCCATTTTTCCCAAATTCCCCTCTGAATTTTTTGGCCTAATTCTTCCCCCAATTTTCTCTTCTCCCCTAATTTTTTTTTTTTTTTTGTTTTTTGTTTTTTTTTGCCATGAATGCTAGAGGGCAATCTCGAGTATGTTTTACAGAGTCCCTAGCTGTAATAATACTTCCCAATTGTCCAAATCATTCCCCATTGTTCACACATTTCTTGACATTGGAGATGAACCCGATATTGTAAATGCGCAGATCTTCCAAACTTTAGTGTTCTGTTTTCTGGTTCTAGATGACAAATATTTTTGGGAAAAAGTATCGTTCAGATATCGCTATCAAAAACCAAGTATCGTTAAAGTACTTGTATCGAAAGAAATATAACGGTACCCAGCCCTAGTTCTAAAACATATTGTACATACTGCATTGCTTCAAGGACAAATGTAGCAAATGTACAAAGGACCAGACTTGTTCCAGGGACATTCGGTTATACAGAATATCGCTTTTTTTTTTTTCAACGATTGTGTCACCCGAATTTTGCCCAAAAGTAAGTAACCCACTGCTTGCTTCAGGCTGAAGAACTCCAACCAGCTGGAGAACTCGCTGCAGAATGGGAAGAACCTGTTGTCCGGCTATGAGAACAGGCTGGCCCGTGAAGAGGTGGCCCCGGCCGACCTCTCCTCCCTGGAGAAGACACAGCGCGAGCTCGGAGTGAGTTCATTTGGCCATGTACTGTACTTTTCAGTGACACAATGTGAATCGCATTAGCGGTGGTAGGTAGAGGAGCCAAATATTGAGTTAGAGGTAAAAGAAGTACTTGGTTGAAGAAGCTCTACTTGTGCTCGGAGTTACTCTTTGGGAGTAAACGTCTAGTATTGTTTTAATCTGACAGACAAAACATAATATAAGTGATTTATTAAAGGTTAATATACAAATTCTTAAAGGTGCATGATGTAACTTTTTATGCTGAAAACAAAAAGTGTTTCAGTGAAACACTTTTTAGCACTTATACTTTCCATCACGGTGGCCTCTATACATGCATTTCCAATGACATCACGCAGGCCGCCATTTTGAATACCAAAGTCGAATTATGCAGTACTACAACATGTAACAATATGACTACTCAGGATGAAAATGAAAGACAACTGATTGACAGTGGTATTTTATGTACGCGTAATCATTGCTCAAGAAGATAACAATAAAAACACGGCCCCAGAGATGCACGTTTATGTGATATACATGCATTTCCAATGACATCACGCATAGAACCGGCGGCCATTTTGAGCACCAAAGTACAATTATGCAGCACTACAACATGTAACAATATCTCAACTCAGGATGAAAATGAAAGACAACTGATTGACAGTGGTATTTTTAAGTACTCGTAATCATTGCTCAAGAAGATAACAGTTAACACACGGCCCCAGAGAGCACACGTTTATATGATATAACCAGCAAATGTAGCACAGACGTAGCAGCTCTGTCTGTCGCGCTACAGCAGGATTTACTAAAGATCTGCTTCACTCCTCAGACTAAAATAACACATCAAAGAGGTAACAGAAAACCTTTCTCTGGGTTTTTTACAGTTTGTCATGTCAACAGACTCTCAGTCTGAGTCATTGTTTAAGCTGCTTAAGATGTTAGCATGCTACCGGTTAGCAACTGTCAACCAACTGTCAACGGCTTCAACACGATAAACACATGTGTGCCTCACATCTACGAACACTGAGGAAATACTACAGCAACAGCTCAGCTCTGACCTCGGTCACATGTTGTATCCAAGGCTAGATGTTTGTGGTTCAGGGGTTTTGCTTGGAGAGGTCAGAGCTGAGATGTTAAAGCTAAATGCTAACTGGTAGCATGCTTACATCTTGAGCAGCTTAAACACTGACTTACTGGTTTCTTCACATAAACGTGCGTCTCTGGGGACGTGTTTTAACTATTATCTTCTTGAGCAATGATTACGAGGACATAAAAATGCCACTGTCAATCAGTTGTCTTTCATTTTCATCCTGAGTTGAGATCTTGTTACATGTTGTAGTACTACATAATTCTACATCGGTATTCAAAATGGCCGCCATAACAATAAAAGTCACATGACTGAAAAGCATGTATAATCAGCACATGTGGCACAGACGTAGCAGCTCTGTCTGTCGAGCTACAGCAGGATTTATTAAAGATCTGCTTCACTCCTCAGACTAAATTAACTCGTCAAAGAGGAAACAGAAAACCTTTCTCTGTGATTTTTACAGTTTGTCATGTCAACAGACTCTCAGTCTGAGTCAGTGTTTAAGCTGCTCAAGACGTTAGCATGCTACCGGCTCAGCTCTGACCTCTGTCACATGTTGTTGGAGCTGAGCTGTTACTGTAGTCTGTTTATCGTGTTGCAGCTAAATGCTAACCGGTAGCATGCTAACGTCTTGAGCAACTTAAACACTGACTCACTGGTTTTTTCACATAAACATGCATCTCTGGGGCCGTGTTTTTACTGTTCTCTTCACGAGCAATAATAACACGTACATATAAATGGAACTGTCAGTCAGTTATCTTTCATTTTAATCCCGAGTAGAGATATTGTTACATGTTGTAGTACTGCATAATTCCACTTTGGTATTCAAAATGGCCGCCATAACAACAAAGGTCACATGACTGTTTTGCATGTGTAATGCTCCAGGAGCTATTTTTTATTTTTGGGGGGGTTCTGGTAGGTTTTCTCATAGAAGTAAAAAGGAGAAGCGGTGTTCGATCCTAATGTATGCAGACAGTTAGCAAGTCGGCTAGTCCGGGAGACTGTTCAGAGTCCGTTAGCCTGCTCAATTTATTTTTCCTATAGCCATTAGCATTAGCCATCAAACATAGCAAATTATGAACCATCCAGATGTTTTCAGCTGTTGTCAACCTCATTTAGGTCAAAGCCTCATTAGAAATGATGGATCGAACTTTTTGAGATTTTACTTTATATACAAATTAGCATCTAAAAGTGTCTCTGAGCTAAATGCTAAATCATATTAGGTTAAGTTTCTGCTTCTTGTGGGGTTGGATACACATCCAGTGGTCACTAAACATCATCTTATAATATGTTAATGTTACAGAAACCACAAATTATAGAAATGCCATGAAAAGGACAAAACGTACCTCGCCATACGTTAGTATTGGGCCTAGCTTCCCAATTTATTTGTATGGGAATAGAATGCTCAATTTAAACGGGTCCAGGACTCGTTGGCTAACAATATGTACGCATTTGTAGGAACAGGCTCAGAGCTAAAGGCATTTCTATGATTTATCTGGGTTTTCTGGATGGAATGTTTGAATGCCATGGATATGGCTCCATCAGTAGTGAAGACCTACTGTTCACATTCTAGAATTTGATGATGTCATGATCTCAGGTGGAGAGCAGGGGCTAATACAACACTATGCTGAGAAATACAGTTTTTCTAAGAAATCCCCAAAGAGCAAGTGTCCAAATGTTTTCCTGATCATTATTTGACAGTGATTGGATTCACAAACATGACATATTATGCTTATGGCGGAAAGTCCTTTCTACTGTTTTGAATATACTTTACACTACTTTTGGACGCCTTTAGTTTATACGTGCTGACAGAGAAGACGATGAACTTTGAGACAGTGAATGTGAATTCTCCCAGTAATGACTGAGATATGAGCCAAAAACTAAGACAAAAAAATCTGCAGTTCGCACCTTACCATAGTTACCATCATGGAATTTTTTGTTGCTCACCTCAATTTTAAACTGTAGGCTCTTTAGAATGTTGTGATGTCACACGTGAACACAACGTTGCGTTCACGTGAGGTGGACCAACTAAAAATTCCATGGCGTAACTATGGTAACTGTCAAAATGCAGATTTCTAGTCTTAGTTTATTGCTTATTTCTCTGTAATTCTTGGGGCATTTGACATGAAACAAAAACTGTCACAAAGGTCAGAGTCCTCTCTTCCAGCTCATATGAACTATGGTCTACTTATTTCCTCACAAAAGTGGGGACAATATTCAAAAACATGAGTGTGATGTTGGTCAGTATGACTTTCAGCCATAAGGATAATGTGGCAGGTTTGTGAATCCAGTCACTGTCAAATAATGATCAGGGGAAACATTTGGACATATGCTTTTCTTTCAAAAACTGTTTCTCTCCCACAGAGGTGTATTGGCACCTGCGCCGACTGAAATAGAATTCTAGAACATGAATGCAACTCTATTGGAGAGAAATAGACAAATGTCGAAATTGATCATTATTTAGAAGTGACCGTTTTTCTTTCATGTGGATTGTCCCAGTAATGACGAAGACCAAAATAACCCCCAAAAAATGTGACCTTTATTTAACCAGGAAAGTCCCACTGAGATTAAGAATCTCGTTCATTTGCAGGATATGGGGTCTGACTTGAGGGCCAAGAGGTCCGTGATCACCGAGACCGAGCAGGACCTCCGCCTGGCCAAAATCAGCTGTGACACCATGGCCAAAAAGTTCCAGGAGCACTGTCCGGACATTGAGAGGCAGGAGTCCGAGGTGCAGAAACTCAACAAGCGCTACAACAACCTCAACCGGCAGATCGACACCAGGTAAGGGAGGGGCGCCAGATCAGGTCCACTCCGGCGTCGGGCAAAGCTTAACCCGTGATCTCACCGCAGGTCCCAGTGTTTGCAGAGAGCCAAGATGTCCTACAAGAATTACCACAACGACTATGATAACCTCAACAGCTGGCTCTCCCGTATCCCAAACTACGAGCCTCGTGAAACAGACAGCACCATTGAAGTAGAGACCAAGCTGAAGAACCAGAAGGTGGCGCAAAAGAGCATTTAATATCATGACGTTACATTTCTAAATGGACTTTTTCTAAACAACTTGTTCCTTTTTCCTTAGAACCTGCTTTCGGATATTGCAAGGAAAGAATCTGATCTGAACAATGTCTCCAAAAATGCTCAGCTTTACCAACAAGCCGTTAAAGTAGGAGAATACATTCAATAGGGTTATTTTTAAAACGAGCTTTAAGGCATTTGTAAATGTATTGCATTTTTGCAGGACTATGAGAATGAAACCGAGAAGTACCGGACTATTCTTGACCTTGAAGATGGGCTTGTGCCGCAGACCTACAAGAGAAGCAGACTGGAGTCTCCTGCACTCACTGTCAAAGCAGAGGTAATGCATTTCTCTTTGGAGAAGTATAACATGGCCTAGTTTGAATTAGGACACAATCAAATTAATGTGGTACATAATTATAAGTGTGTCTAAACATTACACTAAATGTTTTTCTACTGATAAAAGGCAGACATTACGTTCAAAGAGAAGTGTCTACTGTTCTCAGTCTAATTTGCCTAACCGCAGTTTGTTTTTATGAAGTGCCAAACAAGCCAGATCATGTCATCTGATAAAGATCTGATAAATGAAGGCGTAGGAACATTCGTTAATGCATCTGACTAGCCTTGTATTTGTCCTTACCACACTTTAGTAAAGCTAGTGTAGCTGTAGCATTTGACAACTTTGGTATATAAGAGCACCTTTCTGTTGATTTTCTGTTGTTTCTTCTGTTGTTTTAATTCACCTATGTTCTGAATAGCACATTGTGATGTTTATCTGTGAAAGGTGCTTAACAAATCAATTAACTTAACTAACTTAACTTTTCCAGATATAAATGAAGTAACTAATTGTCATGTAAATATATCAAATAATGATTGATGGATCAAAATAAGAAAAAAACTTTTGCATCAAATTTTTGGCCGGAAGATCCCATTTGACATTGAACTAACTCAGAGGTGTTTAAGGGTGTTTAAGTGGAACACCCCTCCCCTTTAGTTCAAGTTTTGCAGTCCAATCCAGCGGAGGCAGAGAAGTATCTGTGCGAGTAAAGGCTCATTCATACGTCATAAGACGCAAGAACCTTGTTCTTACACCAAGAGCTGCAAGAACAAAATAAGTAATTTTTGCATTGTAACTATGGTAATGTCTTCAGTTACAAAACGTCCAAGATTACAAGGTTAAAATGACTTCCATTTTGTTCTTGCAGCTCTCGGTGTAAGAACTAAGATCTTGTGTGTTATAAAGTAGGAATATATATTTTTATCTACATAACTTGGTGCTGACTGAGGAGTTTTATCAGGCTCAGGTTGTGTGTGTAGTGGCCCATGTGAAAAGAGAAATTGTTAGAAAATTGTTAAAGTGCTATGTGAACCTGCAATCTCTGATTTATGAAGCCAGCGACCTATGATTTAGCTATAATTCTGTAGACCCATAGGCCAGTCTAAATAATGAAAGTCTCAGACTGAAATTAGGTCCCAGCACGCCCCTGTATACTGAAGTAAAATTGTATTTGCTATTCATGTTCAAATATGTGATTTTATTTGTTTCAACAGGAAGCTGCCATTGAATCAAAGTTTACTGAAGTGAGTGCTCTCAACAGGCAAAAACTGCAGAATCTGGAGTTCACCAACAGTCTTCTCAAGCAGGTGACATAACATTGTTCAAAATGCATTGAATTGTATCTAACACAAGCGCCATAAATGACACCGAGACTGTCTTTCCTACAGCAACCACAGGACCTCATCACGAGCACCACTGTCCGATCAGTGGAGGCCACTGCACCTGGGGAGGAGCCCTGGAGATTCAAGAAGCAGCTGGAGGATGAGCGCCACAGAAGGGAGCAGCTGGAGAAAGAAGTGGAGGCCATCCAGACTGAGATCTATGTCCTTGAGGGACAGAAGCCTAAGGACACCTTTGTCAAGAAAGAGCTAATCAAAAAGGTTGCTGACCCACAGCTGGATGAGGAGGTCCATAAAGTCCAGCAGAAACTCTCTGAGGAGCGCCGCAGCACGCACGTCTTGGAAAACGATTTGGAAGTGCTCAGGCTCAAACTGCGCGGGCTGGAGACGGAGCTGAAAGAAGGGGCTCAGCAGTACACAGTCAAAGAGGTGTTACGTATAGAGCGAGACCGTGCCCAGGAGGAGGAAATCCGCAAGCTCCGCGAGGAACTAGATGAGCTCCGGAGGCAGAGGATTGTCAAAGACACCGAGCTGGTCCAAGTCCAGAAACAAGTGGTGCTCCTGGCCGAGCAGAAGAATAAAGAACAAGAGATCATCACTGAAGAGGAGGTCATCAAAGTCCAGAACGATCCACAGTTGGAGAGCGAGTATCGCATCCTCCTTGACCGGAGGCAGAAGGATGTGGACAACAGAAAGCAGCTGGAGGATGAGCTGAACTTCCTTCAGGACAAACTTAAGAGGTTGGAAAAGGAGAAAGCCATTGCAGAGGAGACCATTTCTATTAAAGAGGTTCTCAAAGTGGAGAAGGATGTCAATCTGGAACGGGAAGTAGAAAACCTCCGCAGACAATACGAAGACGAGAAGTCCAAAAGGAGATCATCGCAGAGAGAGAAGTCTGACCTCCAGAGGAAGATCACCAGTATGGAGGAGGAGAAGTCCAGAGTCATTGTCCAGGAGAAGGTGCGTGAAATTGTTCGCCCAGACCCCAAAGCTGAGAACGAAGTGGCCAACCTTCGTCTAGAACTTGTGGAGAACCAGAGACGCTTCAAAGACTCAGAGCTTCAGCTGCGATCCCTGCAAGATGAGCTGACCATGCTGAGGAACCGGGGTCCTCAAGTGGAACTGAAGGAGATCATCAAAGAAGTCGTCAAGTACAAGACAGATCCTGACACTGAGCGTGAGCTGGAGAGGCTCCGTAACGACATTGTGGACAAAACACACATGACGGAGAAGTCTGAGATGGAGATTCGGCAGCTGCGAGATGACATTCAAAGATGGCAGGATACCAAGCTTCAAGTGCAAACCAAGGAGGTGGTGAACGAAGTGCTGCAGTACAGAGAAGACCCTAAAACTAAAGAGGAGATCGAGACTCTCAAACGAAAGCTGTCAGAAGAACAGAAGAAGCGGCTCGACCTGGAGAGAGAGCGTGCCGAACAGGAAGAAAGGATCAGGCTGAGGAAGCTGGATCTGTCCCAAGTCCGTGAGAAGATTGTTGAACAGGAGGTAGTTAAGATGGAAGAGGACCCAGTTCTCCAGTCAGAGTGCAACAAATTCCTACAGAGCATCAACAGTGAGCAGAAGCAGAAAGAGGGCCTGAAAACAGAGCTTTATCAACTACAGAGACAGATAACGGACCTGGATCTGCAGCTGGAGGAGCTGGAGCGAGAGCGCAAATACAGACGCGACGCCGAACTCGAGATCCAACGGCTCCGGATCAGGCTGAGTGAGCTGGAGATCCGCGACAAAGAGAACCGCGAGAAGGTGACGGTCAAACAAAAGGTAGTGCTGCAGCAAGACCCTCAGCAGGAGAAGGAGCATTCCATCCTCAGGCTACAGCTGGACGAGGAAAGGCACAAGCACACTCTGCTGGAGAAAGAGTTCAATGCCCTGATCCAACAGCACATGACCCTGGAGAAGGTGGATGTAAAGGAGAGGGTGGTCCGTACCGAGAAGGTCCAAGTGGAAGCAGACCCAGAGGCTCAGTTTGAAATCGAGAACCTGAAGAGAGCGTTGGAGGAGGAGAAACGAAGAAGGCGCGAGTTGGACGTGGATATTGCAACACTCACTTCTAGATACTCTGAAATGGAGTTCACCAACACCAAGTCCACCAAAGAGCTGGACTACATCCGCGACGAAAGCAGCCGGCTTCAGCAAGAGAACCAGAGGCTGCTAAATGACATCCGCAAACTAAAGTCCGAGATTGATATCACCAGCAAGGAGACGCGTATCATCACTGAGTCATCCCCACGAGAGGACGGCAGGAGCCTGGAGATGCGTCTGGACTCACTGCAGAAGGAGCTGACCGAGCTGAGACGCATCACGTTGCATAAAGACGAGGAGATCGAGAGGCTGCAGAAGAACCTGGCCGCAGTGCGCATCAAGAGAGAGCAGCGCGAGAGCCACCTGCGCAGGTCCATTGTGGTCATCGACCCAGATACAGGCAAAGAGATGAGGCCAGAGGAGGCCTACAAGCTTGGCCTTATCGACTGGAAGATGTTTGTGAACCTGCAGAGCCAGGAGTGCGACTGGGAGGAGATCACCATGAAGGGCCCATCTGGAGAGTCCTGTGTTCTGCATGACCGCAAGTCAGGGAAAAAGTTCTCCATCGAAGATGCTCTGAAGTACGGCCACATCACAAATTATCAGTACCAGCAATATTTAAACAAAGAAATCTCAATCCAGGAATTTGGGGCATTGGTGTCAGGGAAAAAGTGAAAACAGTGATTTGAATTTTTATTTTCTGTTGATTATTATTACAGCTTCTTGCTTTCAACATTCTTGATGATTTGTGACGTTCTGTGTCGGGATAACAGGCTGCATGTTTTTGTGTCTCAAAAGCTCTCTGTATTTATTTATGCTAATGTGTTTTGATTTGAATAAACATTTGACAGATTTATCGGGATGTTTAAAATGCATTCACCATCAGATTGCTGGGGAGAGTATACTGTACTTGGAAATCATAATGCAGCTTTATGTGGGTATGCTATGTTATCACTACGAGCCTGTAAGCTTCAATAAAGTTCAATCAGACAATATTTTCTTGTTAATGTTTCTTATTGTACTCAAAATAAACGTATATAGAAAAACACATTTATCAACAATAGTAATAATATTGCATTACAATATTTCTAATCGATCTGGAGCACTTCATCATGCTGTATCATGCTCGCACACAGAGGTTTGTAGAGTAGCCAAAATATTTAAGAGTAAAAAAAGTACGGAATCAAATAATTACGCAAGTAAAAGTGAAAAGGTACTTACAGAAAATGTTACTTGAGTACTGTGAATAACTGTTTAGAAATATTACGATTTCCACACGACTGTTTTGTTTCACATAATATGGCGTCATTGTAAATAGATATTTCCCCCCAAAGAAAGGCGCACAAGACGAACTACATTTTGTGTGTCAAAATAGCACTGTATGAAAAACTATGAGCTGAGCTACAATTCTTTAAAAAAGTCACTCAAGTAGGCTACATGAGTAAATGTAACAGTGCTGGCCGCCTCTGCACATATAAGTGTTTAATAGGTCATTTTTGTTTTTTAACAAGTGCCATTTTAAATATTTATCAGGGCATGTTTGGTCAATTTGTACCTGTTATTTAAGTTACAGGGGGATTTTTAAGGGTACATTAATATATGGTTGTGCACTGGAATAAACATGATGGTGCTACAGACCAGCTTTATTCCATCATGAAAACACATGTATGGCAAAATACTGATACATTTAATCTAGTGGCAGAACTCAGACTCTTTTTTTGTGTGACTGTAATGTAGTTTAATTAGTTGAGAGACTTTCCAGATGTAGCTTATTTGATAAATGTATTTTCACGCATATTAAGCAGAGTTAAACACTGATATATGCGACGGCGTATTAGTGCCATCTAGTGACGGGGGAAAAAGTTAAAAGAATGAAAACAAGCAAATCTGGGGGGAAAAAGTTGCACATTTACGAGGCCTTTAGTGAATTTCACCAGCCGTCTTCTCTGCACCTCGCTGATGGAGACACGCTGTGTGCACGAAGGGGAGGGGCTGTGTGTGTGTGGGATATTTGGGAGAGACGCGTGAGTGAGAGTTACGGAGGGCCGCAGCATTTTAACCCCCCCTCCCCGCAGTCAAATTGACCACTGCAGCGGTTCTATATGATGCGTGTTTTAAATAGCGTTAAAAAATATATATATAAAAATACGAAACGCAATATGTGGCGGGAGGTGTTGATTCTGTGGCAGTGTGCCACAGAATAGTCTATGTGTGGGAAACACTGTGACTCCTGATTCGATCACTTCTGTTGTTTTGGTTCCTGTGATTAAGAACAAGGCATCTAAATTAAATAGCTTGCAAAACTACAGGCCGATTGCCCTTGCCATTAATCTTTACAAAGTTTTAAGGAATATATTGTACACAAGACTGGAAATAAGATAAGATAAGATAATCCTTTTATGATCTCACAACGGAGAAATTAACTTGTTACATTTGGCATTCAGTAAAATCACTCAGGGTGTGCAAAATAGACGGGAAATGTGCAGACAGTTAAATACTAAAAAGAGGTATCTTATGTACAATAAGTAAAAGCAAAAATCTTAAGGGGTGGAGTTATAACAATTAGGAAATAAGCATAAATAAAAATAGAATAAAAGTTAGAACAGACTATAAAAACTAGAATATCTAGGTGCAAAGTTTACAGTCCTAGTGCAGGTTGTCAATAAGTGACGCTGGTACAGGGAATACAGTGGCGCTGATATAGAGATTAGTATTGCAAAGGTGGGTTATTGCACATGTTACTTTAGAGTCTTGTACAGTCTGACAGCAGTGAGGATGAAGGCCTTGCGGTAGCGCTCCTTCTTGCACTGAGGGTGTCTCAGTCTTCCACTGAAAGAGCTGCTCAGCTCCTCTACAGTCCCGTGCAGTGGGTGGGAGGTGTTGTCCATGATGGAAGTGAGCTTGGCTAATACCCTCCTGTCCCTCCACAGAGTCCAGGGGGCAGCCCAGGACGGAGCTGGCCCTCCTGACCCGCTCTGTGCTGCCCGGGGCCCAGCACACGGCAGTGTAGTGGATAGCAGTGGCTACCACAGAGTCATAAAATGTCCTGAGCAGAGGCCTCCTCACTCCACCTTCAGTCTTCCCAGAAGGTGGAGGCCACTTTGGCTCTTCTTGCACAGGGCGTTGGTGTTGTGGAACCAGTCCAGTTTATTGTTGAGGTGAACACCCAGGTACTTGAAACTGTCCACCACCTCGATGTCCTCCCCCTGGATGTTTAGTGGTGTGTGCGGTAGTGACTTCCTCCTTAAGTCGATCACTATCTCCTTCGTCTTACTGGTGTTCAAGCACAGGTGGTTGCGCTCACACCAGTCCACAAAGTCTATGATCACCGACCGGTACTCCAGGTTGTTCCCCTCAGCCCACAATGGCGGAGTCGTCAGAGAACTTCTGCAGATGACAGCTGTCTATGTTGTATGTGAAGTCCGACGTGTAGATAGTGAAGAGAAACGGTGAGAGGACTGTGCCCTGAGGGGCCCCAGTGCTGCAGACGACCACCTCAGACTCACAGCTGCGCAGCCGCACGTACTGTGGTCGGTCCGTGAGGTAGTCGATGGTCCATGCAGTGAGATGTTCATCCACTCCCGCGTCCTCCAGCTTCCCCTGCAGCAGCGCCGGTCTGATGGCGTTGAAGGTTCTGGAGAAGTCAAAGAACATGACCCTCACAGCGCTCCCGTCGAGCTCCAGGTGGGTGAGCGCCCGCTCCAGCAGGTAGATGACAGTGTCCTCTACTCCGACGTTAGGTCTGTAGGCAAACTGCAGCGGGTCCAGGGTGGAGCTCACCACAGGGCGGAGGTGGGAGAGGATGAGCCGCTCCATGGTCTTCATCAGGTGGGAGGTCAGGGCGACTGGTCTGTAATGGGCCCGTTCCCTGGCGTGCACCGTTTTAGGAACCGGGATCAAGGTCAAGGTCAAGGTCAAGTTTATTTATAAAGCACATTTAAAACAACATTGCTGCCCAAAGTGCTGTACACAAAATACATATATATAAAACACACTATTTAAAAAATAAAAAATAAAAATATAAAGATGCAGAAAAACAAAATACAACACAAACAAATGCCAGCAAAAAGTCCTGCTCAGTTTTGGTTAAAAGACTTCACAAACAAGTGGGTCTTCAACATAGACTTAAAAATGTCTAAAGACTGTGCTGCCCTAATATTTAAGGGAAGACCGTTCCAAAGTGTCGGAGCCGCAACGGCAAAAGCCCGGTCTCCTCTGGTCGACATTCGTGACCTTGGTACGTCTAACAGAAATTTGTTAGCTGACCTCAATGTTCTGTTCGGACTATGAACAGTCAGAAGCTCAGAAAGGTACGGAGGAGCCGTCTTTTTGGTTCCAGTGAGCAGACGCGCTGCAGCGTTCTGTACCAACTGCAGGCGATGGATCGAGCTTTGGTCTAGCCCACAATACGAGTTACAGTAATCCAAGCGGCACGTTATAAAGGCATGAATCACACGCTCCAGATCTGTATGTGGTAAATACGGCTTAATTTTACTCAAAAGACGCAGTTGGTAAAAACTTGACTTTACGACTGAACTTATTTGCTTGTCCAACTTAAAAGATCCATCTAGGACCACGCCAAGGCTCCTGGCTGACTGGTGACAGTAGCCTTTTAGTGGGCCAAGAACAGAAGGATCGGACAAATTTCCAAAAACGACAATTTCCGTTTTAGATTCATTAAGTTTTAGAAATTCTGGGCCATCCAGTCCTTTACATCCTGAATACAATGTAACAGAGCTTGGATGCCGTCTGAACCTGGTTTCAATGGCAGATAGACTTGCAGGTCATCTGCAAAACAATGGAAGGGAATCTTATGTTTTTTGAAAATAGATCCAAGGGGCAACAGGTACAGTGAGAACAATAAAGGACCTAAAACTGAGCCCTGTGGCACTCCGCTCAGTGGGATCACACAGGAGGTCTTCAACAGGACGGGGACCTTCTCCAGGCTGAGGCTCAGGTTGTAGATGTGGCTGAGGACCTCGGACAGCTGGTCTGCACAGGTCCTCAGCAGCCTGGGACTAATGCTTTCTTCTGCTTCAGTCGCCTCAGCTCTCTCCTCACCTGGTCCAGTGTGATGGAGAGGGGGGAGTGAGGGGGGACTGGGGTGGACTGCCGGGGGTGGGCAGGTGCTGAAGGAAGTCCGTATGGTGGGGGCTGGAGACGTGGGTGCAGGGGGTTGGAGGCAGGTGAAGGTAGTCGGGGAGGGGCAGTGTCCACTGGGCTGGAGACGTGTGAGGAGGTGGGAGCAGGGAGGGGGCAGAGGGAGTGGGGGGAGAATCATAACGGTTGAAATGTTCATTGAATTCATCCGCCCCACGCTGGTCTCCATCAGCTGTCCCTCTGGCACTCTGTCCATGTCCGAAGATGTTCTTCAGTCCCCTCCACACGTCCCGCGCGTTGCCCTGCGCCAGCTTCTGCTCTAGCTTCTCCCCATAGCCCTTCTTGGCCTTCCTGATCCTCCATGTATGTTCTAACGAGTGATGATCAGTTTGGCTTTAAAAAGAGGCATGGTACTGACATGTGCATCTAAGCATTGAAAGAAAAATATCACAGCTTGAATTCTTCTGTGTTTCTGTGCTTCATTGATGCCACAAAGGCGTTTGATCGGGTTAATCATCATAAGCTATTTATGAAATTAATCAGAAGAGGAGTGCCCATATATTTGGTCGGTATCTTGGTGTTTTGGTATGGTCAATCTGGTCATGCATGTAAAGTGGGACAGTGCCTTGTCTGAGCCTTTTCATGTGCGTAATGGTTCTTTTTAATGTTTCTATTAATGAATTGTCCTCGAAGTTGAATGGCTGTAAAACAGGGTGTGTCATTGGAACAAAAGTTGTCAACCATCTCATGTATGTGGATGATCTTGTGATAATCAGCCCATACAGTGCAGGGATGCAACAATTGTTTAAAAACTGTTCAGAATAGGGCAAAGACCATGCCATTAAGTATAACCCCACTAAGAGCAATATGATGATCGTAAGAATCAGGCAAGATGAAAAACTGTTGCACCCCATATATTTTCTGCACTTTATAACATTGCACACTACTTGGTAATTTGCACTTTGTATATTGCACTTTATTTGTAAACTGCCTTTTTAATAACTGTCTTTTGTAATGTAATCTTTATATGTAAAATGCCTTTTGTAATGTAATTTTAACTCTGTTATGTAATTTCAATTGTGTAGGACTACAGATGGAAATAGCATAGTGCTAAATCTGGTGCTGCCATCTTTTTAATGTAACTGCACATTGTTCTGATTAAATAAACTAAACTAGAATGTGACCTTGTGAATGAGACTCTTGCGCACTTTACCTAGGTCAAATATATTGGACATTTTTGACTGAAGATTGGCGTGATGATAGAGACATTAAATGGCAATGTTGTAAACTGTACCCACAGGCAAATATGTTGCTTCGTAAATTCAGTATGTGCTCTCCTAATATTCAGAGCATTTTGTACCCCACTGTACACTGCCCCCTTGTGGTGGAACTATAGGAGGTGCACCATCCATAGACTGACTGTGGCCTATAATGACACCTTTAGGCTGTTGATGCAGGTGCCCAGGTGGCACAGTACCAGCCAGTTGTTTGTGGACACTCATATTCCCCCCTGTGCGGCGCTGTTGAGACATTTAACGTTTAAATGTATGCAGCAACTGGAGGAGTCAGAGAACACCATCATACAGACTCTGACTCGTAAATTTACAACTTGTTGTCCTCATAGATTTGCATGTTTAAACTCGAAAATATGTTTTTCTTCTTTTTTTCGTCACTAGATGACTCTAATACGCCGTCGTAGAAGAGATTTTCCAGATCATCCCAATCCGGCTTCTTTGATAAATGCGCACATTTATTTTCACGCATAATAAATAAGCAGAGATAAAAACTGATATAGTTTTGATAAGGGCATGTGTCAAAAAAAGGCCATAAAATGCGCTATTAATGATCTTTTTTATTCGGGGGCTTGACTGGTTCAAACGGATGTGACGCAGTGAAGTAGCCGGAAAGCCAGTGCTCACGTGAGGCGGTGGGTGTGTTGTTCACATTCACTGCGACGATTTATTAAAGTTGTAAAATGGCGACGGTGCATCTGCGGATTGGGGATCTCGTCTGGTAAGATCACAAATAAGTGTGTTTCGATACGCCTGTGAGAAAGGGAATGTGTTTCAGCCGCTTACGTGCGGCGGATGTCTGAGTTTGGCCCAGTGTTTGTCTTTTGCAGCCGCTGATCTCCTCACTTCACTGTGGACCCAAACAAATCGGTAACTGGGCTGACTCAGCCCCAGGCGCTCTTTGCAGCCAAACGATCAACTGGTCAGCGACAAAATTACATAGATTATTTTTTTTAATTCTGTCAATAGTTGATTAAAATCCAATGTATTTGGCACGTTTTAATAAACACTGCGTCAGGGGACAGCGGGTTTCGGCCGATGTTTGCTAGCGCTTTAGCACTTTAGCTAAACACTATTCCCAGAGCAAAGCGAGTACACAAACCCAAACTACTCTGCTTTTGGCGTAACTGTTTCGTGTTTGCAAAATGATAACTGTGCGTACTTTCAAGTATCTTCGCCGAGTTTGTTTCCCAAATAACAGAAAGATGGAGGAGGCAGAAGCACATAACTGTTCAGAGGATGGCTTCCACTGGGTCTCTTCCTGTTGCTCTAAACTGTGTGCAGTTATGACCTACTCATGGCTACTGCGGTTTACCTCTCAACCCCACCTGAACTGAACACATTTGCTCCAGTTTGGTTTTACCCAATTCTAAAACGCTTCTTGGAAAAAAGTAAAAAAATAGCGACCAAAAGGCGGATGAAAATGCAACAAAAACGTGCCTGAAAAGCAGTGAGAATAACACAATTGAGAATAACACAATTAAAAATGATGAGCCACAAAAAAGCAAAAAAGAGTGACAAAAACACAACTAAAGAGTGAAAGAGGAGTGTAAAAAAGACAAAAATGCGGCAAAAAGTTTTGATCAGTTTTGTAGGTCTTAGCTTTTAAATGAGGCGTTATTCTGGCCTCTAGCGGGGGTTAAGTAATGGAATATTGAAGTTTAATGTGGAGGGAAAAAAGACTAAATCTCCTACGACTGAATATGAAGTGAGTTTTAGCCAAATCTAGGAAGAGCACACTGTCAACATAAAGAAATCATGTCCTATGACCCTGTAAGTACCATTTAAGACTTAAATGTGTTCAACTTGTGCTTTCAGGGGGAAGTTGGGTCGATATCCTCCATGGCCCGGAAAGGTATGCCGTAATTGAAGTTTCACCATCTGTTTTGCAATATGCTACATCAAAATACGTGGGCTTTGTCGCATTTTAAAGATGCACACTCACCTTACAGTGGATGTTAAGCTTTTTCAGGGCTGCTTTAAACTTGCGTTTTCTTTTGCTTCCAATTACAGGTTGTAAGCCCACCAAAGGATTTGAAAAAACCCCGGGGCAAAAAATGTCACTTTGTCAAGTTCTTTGGGACGGAAGACCAGTAAGTAAAGAAGTGGAAGTTCATGATATTTTGCCGTGTTCATGTGAACTGGACACATTGTCGTCAGCAGAGCTTCTGCTAGACTTTTTTTTCTGTGGCCGGACACTTTAGCCGGCTGGCTTGTAAAATTTCAGCCATTCACAAGAATTATCAGGGATCGGACACAAAAGTTAAGTTATTATAGTGTCAGGTGCAGGTGTCACGTGGATGTTCCCAACTCAACTGCACAATAGCTCAGACAGCAAAATTTGCACAATAGCAAAATAAAAGTGATTAATTCTCTCACATTTGAAACATAATGGAAAATCATTAAAACACTCCTTGAATGATTCGCCATGCACCCAGCTGCCACACTTGGAGCGGCTCCAAACACCGGGAAACCCTCTGGACCAGGGGTCTCCAACCTATTTTACCCGGCGAGCTATATCTACACAACCAGAATGTCCGAGCGCTACTTATGCTTCAAAAACACTTGTGTAAATGTGATTTAGGTGGACTTCACCTTGGAGAATTAGTAGCCAAGATAGTATTTCAAAGAAAAGGATTTGAGTTTACTGCTTATACTTATACAATATTGACCCAACTGTTCAGATTGTGTTCAGCATGTTCAGAAGAAACCGATAATGCATCTATAAGTTGAGTCATCATCAGAGATGTAGAAAGTCTTTGGCGAGCTACTGGTTCCAGCCTCTTAACCTGGCCACTCTTCTGGGAAGAGCTGCTACCGGACAGTGCTTTAGTTTGACTGAACACACGGGGTTTAAAGAACAATATAATTTTTTTCATTAGCTGTTGAGTTCTTAACACACTTTTATAAAAGTAAATGCACCTGTAGGCTTCATCTGTGCTTTGTAAAACGGGCTATGGACGTAGCAATCATTTTTCAATATTTATGCCTGATTCAAAAACACTTTGTTTGGCTATGTCAGTCACTGACTTGAGTGGCAATATTGTATTTATATAAAGAAGGAAGACAGGCACATCCCAAAAAAACTTTAAAAGTGTGCCGGACCGAGGGAGAATACAAAAAAAACACGAAAGATCCGCACAGCTTGCTTAGCTCCCAAGTAGATTTTTTTTATTGATGATTACACCTAGGTGACGTTTCGGACGTCTGATGAAGGGCCAAGACGCCCGAAATGTCACCTAGGTGTAAGCATCAATAAAAAATATCTACTTGGGACCTAAGCAAGCTGTGCAATATTGTATTTAGCCTATTCTCCTTTTTTTGTCCAGAGTTTTTCCTGTCGGCCTTTTTGACCGATGACAATTAGGCAAGGCAAGTTTATACTGCGCATTTCGTACACAAGGCAACTCAATTATATTTACCGATCATTTGCTACAGCCGGCTAACTGAAACCCTGGTCATCAGGAACTTCCTAAAGTCCTCAGACTGGGAATACTGAGCTAAATGATGCCAAAGGGGTGCATAGGCTCCGTATTCTAAGCTGGGTTTTGTTTCATTTTGTGGGTGAAAATGAGACTTGTCTAGTCGATCTCTAGTGTCCAGTGTTGCATTGTTTGTCTCCAACCAAACCAAGTACACTTGACTATCAGACAGGAATGCATCCTAAATCGGCATAATATGTTTTGGTTTTTGAATCAGCTGAATTGTAATTGTTTATTAACCAAATACGGTCATCACTGCTCCCATAGTCTGAGTCTGAATCTTGTGGCCTTGTGTGTTGTACCTGTGTAGTGCATGGATCAAGGTGGAACAGCTCAAGCCCTACCACCCGCACAAAGAGGAGATGATCAAGATCAATAAGGGGAAGAGGTTCCAACAGGCAGTGGATGCTGTGGAGGAGTATTTGAAGAAGGCCAAAAGCAAAGACCAGGTGAGCTGTTGTTATGGTCTTAAAGGGGGCTATTATAAAACTTTTAACCATTTACAGCGTTGTTCCCTCATCAAAAACATATATACTGTCAATCGCGCATGTTTGAGTATTTTGAATCTTCTGGAGCAGCTCTTCAAAGTCTCCATACCAGTTAAAATTGTTCAGGAAGGAGATGGACTGGTGGAGGGATTTTTGCTGCTAAAGTATATCCCATTGTAGCCAGTCAAACTAGTCTAAAAAAAAATTCTAAATAACAAAGCACGAAAGCAATTAGGGATGTCAAGATGAACTGTTTTCTATGATTACCGTGATGACAAAAGGAGGTAGTAGGTTAACCGTAAGAATTTTAGAAGCTACGATCTACCGCTGAAATTTCAGACTGCTGTCTTGGCAGTGTGGGACCTCTTTGTGTATCCAAAAGATGACCGATACGTTGAGTATGAAACATCTTCAAGACAATCCTTCAAAAAGTCCAAGTCAACCCATTGCATAATTCCCCATAAAGTTGTCCAAATGTTCAGAAATGATTCAATGTATTTTTATTGAAAAGGAGTCTTAAAGTCTTTTTTTAATTTTTTAATTTAATTTTTTTTTTTTAACAGAGCGACAAAAACAGAGCTGTCATGTTTTTTTCCTCCTCCTCATGATTACAAAGGCTGCACCAGGAGGCGTTGCGGGGAAAAAACTGCACTGTAAAACTTGTTCTAAATGGTAGTATTATGTTCAAACTGCAAAAAAAGAAAGTTGCAGTAAAGACATAGCTCAGGGCAGCTTAAACATAAAAAGGATTAGTTCATTTTCATGTCTTGTAATTTTTCTGTAATGTAATGTTCTCTTAGACAGTTTGTTTTACGAGGACTAAAATGCAGATGTTAAAACAAAAGAAACATCTTTTGGTATAAAAGAGTCGTATTCATTTTCTTAAAAAAAAAAAAAAATCGAAACCGGGAACTTAAAATCGGAAATAGAATCGAACTGGGGCTTGGGTGAACAGAGTGAACAGGAGGAGGCTCAGCACACAGCCTTGGAGTACCCCCGTGTTCAGTGTGATGGTTCTGGAGGACATGCCGCTGACGCGTACAGCCTACTGCAAAGCGATCTAAATGTAGATGTTTGCCAGCATGTTTTTGATGGTTTGCCAAACCACGTCAGTATTGCCTTACCTGACTTTACCTTTACTCAAAAGCTTTTCTTCAGGTAAGAAAAGCTCCATGCAGTGATCAGTTGTTTGAGCTCTTGTTTGGTTTGATTAAACACGACAGTGATGATGACTGCAGTCTGAACAGAGAAAGTGAAGGCTGCAGCCTTTTATTCATGTTATTTATTGTCTAACAGTTCCTAAAGAAAGACCTTGTCTGTTTTAAACAGAACTCTGAAGGAAAAGGAGAGTCAAAGGGGAAGAAAAAGCCTCTGAAAATCCTGGACGAGGATGATGAAGACCTCAGTGCGCTCAAGGACCCCTCAGAAAAGGTATCTTTAACATCACTCTGTACACTGGGCGTAACATTAGAGCAATGCAGTTCTTTTGACACACATCCCTGTTCACTTCAGGGCTTTTGGAGGCTTTAGTTATGAATTAAATGTTTGTTTTAGTAACTTCTGGTGCAGTCGAAGTTCTTGTACAGTGCCTTGCGAAAGTACCTTGAACTTCTGCACATTTTGTCATGTTTACAACCATGAACATAAAGATTAAATTTTACTGAAAGTTCACACACAAGTAACGGACAACTGTGAAAAAGCAAAATGATACATGATTCTGTTTTTCAAAGAAATGGAAAACCGAAAAGTCGGGCGTGCATAAGTATTCATACAGCATGACTTAAAGGATCTGTATCATGCTATTTTAGCCATTCCAAAGTAAAGTATAGGCATTTATGATATATTGTACCTCTATCACTATGGAGTACTCATTTCTGAGAGAAATATAAGTATTTTTTGGGGGTATTTTGCCTACCCGGAAGACAAGACGCTTCGATTCAGTTAACTCCGCCCCTCTCTCCGCTCATTCCACATTTGCAGTATTATAAATATAAATATCGCTTCAAAAAGTGAAGTTACTTCACATAATGCAGTTATAAGGAGTTGACATGTGCAACACAGTTTAATAAATGGCTAACACACACGCTAACACGCGGTTTAATAATAATGCATCGGTTTTATATAGCGTTTTTATCTGGACACTCAAAGACGCTTTACATTGCACTATTCATTCACTCCATACTTGATGGTGGTAAGCTACTATTGTAGCCACAGCTGCCCTGGGGTAGACTGACAGAAGCGAGGCTACCAGTTTGCGCCATCGGCCCCTCTGACCACCACCAACCACTCACTCACTCACTACATTCGGATCAGGATTTTAAATTTGACAAGCAGGTTAGTGCTGTGGTGAAGGCCAGTTTTTTCCATCTGAGGCAGCTTGCAATAATAAAGTCCTCACTTTCTAGTCACCACTTTGAAATTTTGATTCATGCTTTTGTTACGACGCGGCTGGACTACTGTAACGCTCTGTACACCGGCATTAGCCAGTCCTCGCTCGCACGCCTGCAGCTGGTTCAGAACGCTGCAGCGCGTCTTTTAACTGGCTCACGAAAGCATGATCACATTTCACCTGTTTTGTCTTCCCTTCACTGGCTTCCAATCAAATTCAGAATTGATTTTAAAATTCTTTTATTTGTGTTTAAATGCCTCAATGGTCTTGCTCCGTGTTATCTGTCCGACCTGCTCGTGTCATACTCCCCGACACGTTCGCTGCGATCGGTGGACCAATCGCTGCTTATGGTTCCTCGAACCCATCGCAAACTCAGAGGAGACCGAGCTTTTTCTGTGGTTGGTCCCAAACTGTGGAATGAGCTGCCTCTGTGTATTAGACAAGCTGACTCCCTTCCTGTTTTTAAATCACGCCTTAAGACGCATTTGTTCTCTTTGGCATTTAACTAGTTTGGAAGTTGACTTTTACTGTTCAAATCGTCCTCTTATGCCACTGTATATGTGTATATTTGATTGTATTTTATATTTTTATTTTTGTACGGCACTTTGGTCAACTCTGTTGTTTTTATTAGTGCGTTATAAATAAATTGGATTGGATTGGATTCGCTAGGCTTCCTGGTGTTACCAAACGGTCTTCCATCCAAGTACTAACCAGGCCCTTCCCTGCTTAGCTTCCAAGATCTGACGGGATTGGGCAGAGCAAAGGCGGTATAGCTCACCGCTCAGTCTGGCTTCCCCATCGGGTTATGGGATCGCGTTGGTTATAAAAGTTAATCTACTTTGATTCTGGCCAAGGTTCACCAAGCATCCATCAGGTTGGTTGATATAGTAGCTAGCTGAATCCCGGAAAGAAATTCCAACTTCTGGCGAGTGCACTCTTCTTTAGGAAGGTTGAATAGTCCTGTTCCTCTCGTAGCCAAACGCGAACCCGTGACATTATCGTTGGGTAAGAAAAAAGAACAGGCGTGTCCAGAGTAGGTTAGAAAGAGCTCAGTCTTCAAAAACAAGACTTCTGCTCGGATCCATGGATCCTCCAGCCGTGGGTGCGTTTGTTTAGCCTCGTGGGACAGCACAGATGCGTCGGAGAGTTTATTTATTTATTTATTTTGTGTGTGTCTTTATTTCTCTCTTACAACAACAAAAATGAAAAAGCTGTTTTATAAATAAAAATCAGGCCGTAAGACATTACAGACGTAGAGCACTTCCGTTCCTTTGTGACGACACAACAGAACAGCTCAGTCGTTTACCAGGAGAGGGCAGAGCAGCTGCTCAGAGAGCAGGATTCAGGAGGATTACTTAGAACTGAGTGAATGAAGCCAAAAACCGCTCTGGGGCAATTTTTGAGAAGGAAATAGCAAAACAACATGGCTAAAAGCTCCAAAAAGTCTATTTTGCATGATATAGCTCCTTTAATACTTTGTGGAACCCCCTTTTTGCTGCAATGAAGACTTGTCATACAGCAAGTCTTCTGGGGTATCACTACAAGGTTTGTACATCTAGAGACTGACATTTTAGCCCATTCCTCTTTACAAAACAGCTCGAGCTCAGTCAAATTAGAAGGAGAGCGTTTGTGAACAGCAGTTTTCAGGTCTTTCCACAGATTTTCAATAGGATTTAGGTCAGGACTTTGACTGGGCCATTCTAACACATTAATATGTTTGTTTTTAAACTATTCCATTGTAGATTTAGCTTTGTGTTTAGGGTCATTGTCCTGCTGGAAGGTGAATCTCCGCCCCAGCCTCAATTCTCTTGCTGACTCCAGCAGGTTTTCCACCAAAATGTCTCTGTATTTGGCTCCATCCATCTTCCCAACTATTCTTACAATCTTCCCAGTCCCCGCTGAGGAAAAGCAGCCCCATAGCATGATGCTCCCCCCACCATATTTGACACTGGGGATGGTGCACTCAGGACGATGAGCAGTGTTGGGTTTGCTCCATACATAACGTTTTGCATTTGGGCCAAAAAGTTCAATTTTTGTCTCATCTGCCCAAAGCACCTTCTTCCACATGGCAGCTGTGTCCGCCATATGACTTCTAGCAAACTTCAAACGGGATTTCCTATGGCCTCCTTTCAATAATGGCTTTCTTCTTGCCACTCGTCCATGAAGGCCAGATTTGTGTAGAGTACGACTTATAGTAGCAATGCAAAATGCAGCCGCCACCGAGTGGTGAAAAAGGACCCGAATGAGCCTTCCTCTTCTTTAGCGCCTTCTAGCGGTTACAATATTTGGTGGATATTCATAGGTAGGCCAATTATTTCTTGAGATATGAATGAATAAAGTCCACATGCAGCGTCAAAATCTCCGATTAGAGGTCTGGACCGCGCTCGAAAAAAACACTTTTTTCCTCTGTTTCCGCGGCAATAAATCACGTTCCCGCTCCGTCATATTTCCCAGTCAATCAGAAAACATATAGCAGCGTCCAATGGTGCTGGTGACAACTGCATAGCTGCTGTAGATCCTGAGATATTGTGGAGGAAAGTCTCCGCAATTTTGACCGTAAGTTAATTTTTTTTTTCAAAAGTCACCATCATAAACATAACATTTAAGAAGTATACTTTACTATCCGTGCTTTGGTTTGGGATGTAATTGTGATTTTAATCCGCGGCTTTGTGAATGAGTTTTCCTGTCACTCTAATGCCGGCTGAGAGCAGCTAGCATGAACTCCCCTCCGCTGATGTGCGAACAGGCCGGCTGTGGTGCATGGATTTGACCAATTTCACGTTTAAGGAAGTGTACGATAGTCCTTTTACATATGTTGTTTTGTTTTGTTGCTGTTTTTGTCTCGGGGAAAGTGGTGGAGGGTGGGTGAAACACATTAGAGCCGTGTTTACCCAACCCAGTCGAAACTCTTCTCTGTTTGCTGCTCCAGTGCAGCGCGCACTTATTTGCATAAAGAGTGCAGAGTTTTTGAACTACACTTTGGCACTTTTGGCAAACTTATTCACGTAATTAATTTACCAAATCAACACAAATACAATAGGATAATTGTAGCTTAATTTTCCACTATGAAATTACAACATTGGCAATTTTGACGCATAAAATGCCTGATTGTTATATGTAATCATTATATTACAGAAAACGTGCAATGCATTTTTCCCCCAGGTTTTTGTAAATAATAAACAGCAAAAGTTTCAAATTGATGTCACCCACTTTAAAAATTTGCCTTATTCACCTGCAGTGTCTTGCCTTGATGATATGTTAAAATATGCAAATTAGTTGCTTTGTCTTAACTCATAAATCAATCCAAATCACTGACTATTTGTCTTTTAGGGAGTGAATTTTGAGAACAATATTTGGTGAAATGGGAAAGTTAGAGAACACGGAAGCTGGAAATCATACCAATTTTTGTGACAAATCGGTCCAGACTATATCCTATTGTTTTCACCAAAAGTGGCCTAAAATGAAAACTGAAATACTCATAACTTTGAAAGTACTTAATGGATTTTAAAAATTCAAACTGCCCTTTCATCCTCTTGCTGTCCTACCACTTTATGCTGAAATTATTTTTATCTACAGTATTTAAAATTTTCACCTGGCATTGCTTCTTATAGTTGTCCCATGTACAGATTCCCCCAGCTCAGCGGCAGTACGTCGCAGCTCCTCCAGAGTTATCTTGGGCACTTGGTTACATTTCTGACCAGTGCTCTCCTTGATCGGTCTGTTAGTTTAGGTGGACGGCCGTGTCTTGGTAAGTTCGCAGTGGTGCTATACTCTTTCCATTTCTGAATGATGGATTGAACAGTGCTCCGTGAGATGTTCAAATCTTGGGAAATCTTTGTATAACTTAACGCTGCTTTAAACTTCTCATTCAAGATATCAATATCGCAAAAGAAAAAATATCGTTATCGTATTGATATCGAGATTTGAATATTCAAAATATTCAAATCGAAAAAGCAAGATATAAACGATATAAATTTTCATCAAAAACTGCACTCTTTTTTTTATTTTATTTTTCTGAAAAATGCTTAGTTTTCACCTAACCCATAGTTGTATCGTGTCGATATCGAGATATCTGGCATGAATATTGTGATATGAAATTTTGTGCATATCGTTCAGCCCTAGTCTGTTGTGTGTGAACTTTCAGTAAAAAATTCAAAGTAAAATATTTGTTTATGGTTGTAAATAAGACAAAATGTGAAAAAGTTCAAGGTGTATTGGTACTTTTGAGAGGCACTGTATCTGGATCTATGACACTATACAGAAGATTGTCAATTTTTTGATCTTAGGGGGAACACCTTCAGCTGATGTGAACCGAGCACATCCAGAAGGAATGTTGTTCTTTTGTCTGTAGTTACTATGAGATGCACCCATACTGATACTGGATCCGGGGAAAATAGCTGGATCTGGTTATCCCACACTGAACCAATACCAGTTTGTGCTTTTATTGAAAAAAGAACAAAGTGTACTGACATGATGCTTAAAGCCTTCCTTTTGCGCTCCACAGTGAAAGAGCAAAAAGGTCACTGTACATCTTTAATGCTCTTTTTAATCTAGGGCTTTACAGAGATGGGTAGAGTCGCCAAAATATTTACTCAAGTGAGAGTAACTTTACTTTTAAATCATTTTACTCAAGTCAGAGTAAAAGGTAGTGACCCAAATAGTTAAGAGTAAAAAAGTACTTGGACAAAAGTTACTTCAGTACTGTAAATGTTTGAGCTTAAATTACGAGAAACGAAATATGAAATGTGGAAATTTAAATGTTTTCAAAGACAATCACATTCATTCATACTTCATAAGACGCAAGAACTTTGTTCTACCACCCTGATCTGTAAGAACAAAATAATTTTTTCCTTGTAACCATGGAAACGTTTTCAGTTACAAGACGTTTCCATGGTTACAAGGCAAGAATGACTTCATTTTGTTCTTACAGCTCAGGGTGGTAGAACAAAGTTCTTGCATCTTGTGAAGTATGAATGAGCCTTAAAGATTTACTCAGTGGCATGAGTTACTTTTCTATACTCAATTTAGAAACCGATACTTTATTTGAATATTACTCAAGTAGAAGTTAAAACTACTTGCAAAAGTACAATTTCTTTAAAAAGTGACTTGGTTACATTTACTCAAGCACATGTACTTGAGTACTACCCACCTCTGCATAGCGGTGCTGGTGCTCATGCTGATACCACAGACGACGATTGATCTGATTCCATCCGTTTATCTGTCTCAGAAAATCTCCCACAGATAAAGGCCATGCAGTGATTTAGAGCAGCTGGACTTGTGTGCTTCAGGTTGATTTCTGAAAACCATTGCTCAGCCTGTAGTACAAATGTGAATTGAGTTTTCACTGCAATGAAAATGATTACATACAGAGGAGTGGTCAACTTTCCGTCAAATGCAGGATAGTTCAACAGCAAGGTTCTATGCACTGAATAAACCTTTTTTTTTAAATTTACTTTGGTGCTTTAAATGTCCCCATGTGAGTGGCCCCGTGCCGCTGGGGCCTGTCCCGACTGAGGTGAACCTCTCTCTGTCTCCTCCTAAGGACTTAACAGACTCGGACCCTGAGCCGTCCACAGCGGAGAGGCTGGGAAGTGCGTCGGGCTCGGCGTTCCAGTGGGGCAGCAGTGTAGGTGACCCAGCCCACAGCCTGCCTCTGCTCCTCTCCCTCCTGCACCCTAACCCTCGCCCTGTGGCTGGAGCTTCCCCTCTGACCTGTGTGTGCTGTGCTCACGGGGCCCTCTGCTTGTGTTTCCACAGCTCCTCCGGGGACTTTTCGCACTAAAACAAATGTGTTCTGTTTAAGAAAACTGTAGATTCTCCCAAGCTTCGTTTCCATTGAGCCGTATGACAGGGTTTTGTCTGTATAGTGAGCCAGAGATATCCAGGAAGTGTCTCCAACATCACGCTGCAAAGGCCTCTTCCCCATGCTTATTCATTCACAAATACTGACATGTGTTTTCATTTGAGTTTCCTCTGAAAAATCTCTGAATAATCTGATTATACTTGCACCTACAGTGGGAGGAAAAAGTATGTGAACCCCTAGGAATTTCTTAAATTTCTAAATCCTAAATTGATCATAAAATGTGGTCTTTATTAAAATTCCAATGAGTAAACAGTGTCTGCTTGAACTAATACCACCCAAACTTGCATTTTATCATATTTGTATTGACCATAACATGTAAACATTCACAGGACAGCGAGAAATAAGTAAGTGAACCCTTGGCTTTAATAGCTGGCTGACCCTCCTTTGGCAGCGATAACTTCATCCAGACGTTTCCTGTAGTTGCAGATTAGACGTGCTCAACGATCAGGATGAATCTTGGACCGTTCCTCTTTAAACTGTTGCAGTTAAGCAGATTCCTTGGATGTCTGTTTTGAATCACTTGAGGTCATGTCACTGCATCTCAGTCGGGTTTAGGCCAGGGCTTTGACTGGGGGATAGGGTTTTGATGTTGATGTGCTCTTCCGTTTTTCCTCCACACATGACGTTGCGTGTTCCTCCCAAACTATTCAACTTTGGGTTTCATCAGTCCACAGTTTTGCCAGTAGTTCTGTGGAGCATCCAAGTGCGCTTTCGCAAACTTCAAACGTGCAGACATTTAAAAAAAAAAAAAAAAATTTTAAAGACAGCAGTGGCTTCCTCCGTGGTGTTCTCCCATGAACCCCATTCTTGTTCAGTGTTCTACGTATTGTAGACGTGTCAACAGAGGGCAGCTTTAAGCCACACCTCTATGATTGGACTTCAGGTTAGCTCTACCTGACTCTAAATGTCTGCATAAATGGCAGATGTTTGCGTGGTATTAGTTAAAGCAGGCACTGTTTACACATTCTTGTGATTTAAATGAAGATCAGACCAAATTTTCAAAGCAATTTATGTAGAAATGTGAGAAATTCCAAAGGGTTCACATACTTTTTCCTCCCACTGTATATTGTCTGCAGCATTGGCTTAAAAGTAAAAAGTCCACGGATCTACTTTTTAAGGTGAGAACAGTGTTTCCCAGCCTTATTTTAACATTAGGAAAGGCACAACACCAAAATGTCACAAAACTGTATCTTTATTGAAACACAATCTAGTCTTTTACCGGAGGATCTCTCGCGTCGCACCAGCCTATTGGAAGGGCGTTTCATACGGCTCAGTGGAAAGTAGTCGTATCTATCAGTCCTGCCTCTCTCTCGCCGACTGCGTTTGACTCCTGTGCACTGACTTTTTTTGATCGTGCGTGTGCTGTGTGTTGACCTTTTTTGTGAGCTTTGCCTTTGCATTTGTTTCTAACTCTGGATTTGCGTTTCAGCCGGTGAAGGACGACCCACATTTCCATCACTTCCTCCTCAGTCAGTCCGACAAGGTACGCCGCTGCTTCTGACGTGCGCTTAAAGCTGCTTTGTAAACGAGACATGGCGTGTGAGCAAACGAGCAGTTCCTTTGGCTGAATTAAGTGGGATAATGTTGGCCAGGGGGAGAACTTGCTGTACAACAAAGATGAGTGGAGGAGTGTGTTCCACAGTTTGTACAGGAGCAATAGACCTAAGATATCCTCAAAAATGAACAAATGACAGTCGGGGGGAAAACTGTGTGGCTCTGTTGTTCGTGTCTGCTCAAAACTCCGTTCTGTTTCTCTGCTGTAGCGCAGCGCACACTCATTTGCATAAAGCCAGGAAATTTTGAACTACAAATTCATTAACTCCCACCTGAACCTACCACGTTTTCTCAGTTTGGCTTTATCCAAATCTTAAAGCTGCTTGGGATAAAAAAAAAGCGACGAAAGTGACAAAAGCGAGACAAAAACGAAGATGAAAACACAATAAAAGAGTGAGAAAAACAAACGTCGACAATAAAAGCAACAAAACGGGGATTAAAACAAAACGGTGACAAAAACGCAATGGTGGAAAAAAACAAACATCAAAAGTGATGACAACAAAGCGATCTGTTCAGAGCAGTTTTGTGGGTCTTGGCTTTCAAATGAGGCGTTACACTGGCCTATTGGCTGTAAGAACTGGAGAAAATGTGCTTGGTTAAGGCGCATTTTAAACGGACGTAATTAACCAAATTAAACACGAATGCAATAGAATTATTTTAGCTTAATTTTCTACCATGAATTTACCAATTTAATCACTTATAAACAAAATATATAGATTTTGATTAAATACTTTTTGTGACATTTTCATAGCTTTTTTGTGGCTTTATTGTTGTTTTTTATTATGTCATGTGACTCACTTTTTGGGAGCTTTTTTGCCACATTTTCATTTTGTTGCGTTTTCATCATTTTCGTCTCGTTTTTGTCACTATTTAGACCACAAACTGGAGAAAATGTGCTCGGTTCAGGTGAGGGTTAAGAGATTAAAATAAATGGAAAAACATTGTGAACATTTAGACGGTACTGGAAAGGATTAGAAAAATTCAGTATTTTCCTCAATTTCGATAACCGTGGTAACAGGTCTCGACATATTCATGGCCTGGTCACTACTTAATGATTATTAAACGATAAGGAAAGCTTTGCATGTTTCTGAAGTTTAAAAAGAGTATTGCTTACAAGTCATTTTAAAGACTTGATGCCAAAGACGATTTCACAAACATAAACTGAAAACGACCACAGAAGGCTCATGCTCTAACGGTGATGTGTTTTGTCCTCAGGCGTCGTCAATGGAACCCATCAGTAAGAGACTGAAAATAGTGGAAGAGGTGAGTCGTTGGCGCCAATATCAACTAATTGAGATCTACTTGCTTTGGTTTAGTTTAAAGGTGCATTATGTAATTTTTTATGGTTAAGTTTATATTTGTGCGTACTTTGGTTTTTTGTGACTTACAAAAGTTCATACAATATATACAGAATAATACATAGAAGCATTTACTGGAGCATTAATGGAGATGGTTCCTTCAGCAGAGAAAACCTACCAGAAACCTTGAAAACAATGAACCTAAAGCGTCCTAGAGGCCTCTGATGGAACGTAAAGGGGCCATGCTAACCACCCGTACGGCCGGCTAATATCAATTTTCTTTTTTCCACATAAAAAGCTACACAATGCTTCTTTGTAAATAGGGATGCAACTTTTAGTGAATATCGGAGCCAATACTGGAATAAATACAGGATCGGGTATCGATTCCAAATATCCGATATTGAACCGATTCCTGTTTAGGCTCTCAAAATACAACTTTCACCAACTTAATCTAAGACGATATGGACGTGCTGCACCTCTGAAGCTCTGGACCTGGAGAAAACAATCGCTGAGTTAGTTTTTAAGCTCCACAAATGTACTTTTGATCGCTGCTCAAAATGCTGATCTTAGCAGCAGCTAATCACATGTTTGTGTTTTACTTTATGAAATGCTGTTGTAATAATCAGATCGTTTTATGTGAGTCATTCATATTATTAATGCAACCTAGAAGCCTGTCATGTAGTCAAGGATATTGAGTGTTTTTCCATTTTGTTTATTGAAAGATATAGTTGCTAATTGACCTGAGTTAAGAGCTCAGACTTTATTGATCTCACACTAGAGAAAAGACCGTTCACTTTTCACTCACAGGAGCCACTTATAACAAAGTCTCTTGGTAATGGATATCAGCAGGTGCTCAAACTCCTGATATCTGAAGCAAAAAGGCTGGATCTCTAGTTTAGTTTTAAAGACGATTCCCCCTAAACTAAACAATGGCTTTGTTTGTGTAGGACACGACGGGCTCCACCTCCATTCAGGCGGCGGACAGCACAGCTATCAACGGCAGCATCACACCCACAGACAAAAGGTACGGCCCGCACAGAGCATCACATCGAGGATCGTCAGCATGAACCTGTTTACCATTACGAGGCAGGTTACCCATCAGCACTCTTGTTTTGGCTGTGCAGGATAGGTTTCTTGGGCCTGGGCTTGATGGGCAGCGGGATTGTCTCGAACCTTCTCAAAATGGGCCATGTGGTCACTGTCTGGAACCGTACGGCAGAAAAGGTACCTTCGGTTAAAGTGCGTAAAACGTTCATATTCACAGGCCCTATACAGCTCCACTAAACCTACTTTAGTCCTGTTTCATTCTCATTTTGTGCATTTAAGTGAACTTCTTAACGCCTCCTTGTTCTCCAGTGCGACCTGTTCATCCAGGAGGGGCCCGGTTAGGAAGAACCCCCGCTGAGGTGGTGTCCATGTGTGACATCACCTTCTCCTGTGTCTCAGACCCGAAGGCTGCCCGGGATGTAAGTACTGACACTTCAGAGAACACAAAAGCACCACCCAGCGTCTCCACAGTTATCTTTGCATCTGTTATTGGAGACATGGTGTTTGTCAGTCCATATCCACCCTGTCTGTCTGTCTGTCTGTCTGTGGGGGGTTCCCTCATGCATTCATTCACACATATTGACAGATTTTATATCCACGTGTCCTGAAGGCTCCTTGAGATTAGCCTGACTATCGCCACTCTGGGAACCACCAATTCATTTCTGGTAGCAGAGGTGTGGTTTACGATTGTCCAGAGCCGTTTATTGTGCTGAATGTCTCTCATGCGTCTGCAGTAGCCATAGCCAATTGTATCATCGTATCAGATGACGCACCCGCTGTAAACTTTCGAGCTAAACTATTTAGAACACGGTCTAAAGTTTGATTGAAAGATGGCGTCACGTCTGCTGCTGTCATGTTGGATCTGTAAAAAAAAAAGTTTAATCCCTAAACAAACTACAAGCTTCCGTATGTCAAATAGCGCGTCATCGTCTTGCCGTCCCTCCTCGTTCTGTGATTGGTCCACAAATCCATGCAAAGATTTCGGCCATGGTCCCCAGGCTACCTCGAGATGACTCTATAGCCCAAATATGGTATTTTTCTTTCTGCGAGACGCCGACCCGGTACAGAAGAGCGGAGAAATGTGTCACATTGCATCACAGGTGGTTTTCTCTAAATTAGGTTTTTGTTCAATTAATGCAACGACCATGCGTAGTCGTAGGAGCTTCTAATACTTTAGAAGCTCCTACAACTCCAAACTTTACAGTCTTGGACTTAACAAGATTCTTAAAGTTGTTTTCAGAGGGATTTTGTTAATAACTCATTCCCAGCCTGTTTTGTCCAGCTTTGAACCCTAAATAAAACAAGGCAAAATTTGAGTTTTTAAAGATTTTTTCACTTATCACTTATGATGGACCTTTTTAGCTTATTCTAAAACTAAACTAGATCCAAAATCCCCTCTGAAAAAATCAAAAAATAGATCCAGATGTAAATTTCTGGTTTATTTATTTAGATTTCGTCACTGAAAGTATCTGCAATTTTGGCCACTTTTATGTAGCCTGGCTAACGCCAGACTGCTGTGTGCGCTCAAATCTTTTGGAACTTCACAACAGTCTGGGGACCATGGCTGAAAATTTTGCATAGATTTGGGACCAATCACAGAACAATGAGGGACGGCAAGACGATGACGCGCTGTTCGACATACAGAAGCTTTTAGTTTGTTCACGGATTAAAAAATTAAAAAATATTTACGGATCCATCATGACAGCAGCAGACGCGACGCCATCTTTGGATCAAGCTTTAGAACGTGTTCTAAATAGTTTAGCTCAAAAGTTTACAGCAGGTACGTCATACGTCATCTGATACCATGATATGATTGGCTATGGCTACATGCAGAGCATATGATGGACATTTACCCCAATAAACGGCTCTGGCCAATCATAAACCACACCCTCTACGAGAAAATGGTGGTCCCTAGACTAAATATCACTTGTGATTTTAGTCTGGCGTTAGCCAGGCTAACTTTAATGCACAAAAACCTTATTTTTATATGAAAACATAAAATGACAGAAAACTTGCAATACATTTGTTTTCTTATATTTATATCAGTCATGTTGGGCAAAAGTTTCAAATTGATATCTCTAAATGTAGTTTTCCCCCCTTATTCACCTACAGTACATCGCTTTAACCACTTTCTTAAAAGTGTCCTGAGTGGGAAAGTTAATAATCTCTTTTCTCCAGCAGTGGTCAGTCTTATTGTATTACTTTAGATCAGTGTTTCCCAACCAGGGGTACAGGGACCTTTTAAATTTAAAAAAGAAGAAAAAACTGAGTGTAGTCTCTGTATAACTTTAAAGTGAACTGTAATGTTGTTTTTCAGTCAAAGGTTTCATATTGAGAGTGTTTTGGCTTTTTTTTTTACACAACACCCTCCCATATAGTGTGCCAGAGCCCTGGTAAAATGTTGTTTTTGTTTCCCAGTTGGTGATGGGGCCGAGCGGCGTGCTCCAAGGGATCAGACCAGGGAAGTGCTATGTGGAGATGTCCACAGTGGATCCTGAGACTATCACAGAGCTGTCCCAGGTGAACCACCACACACACGCACAGAACAGACGCACAGACGACCCTGGGCTCATCAGCTCCATGTGTAGAAGCTAATCCATGGCTCTGTGTGGGCGTGTGCAGGTGATCACATCACGGGGCGGCCGTTTCCTGGAGGCCCCGGTGGCCGGCAGTCAGCAGCTCTCCAATGACGGCATGCTGGTGATCCTGGCTGCAGGCGACCGCACCGTGTACGAGGACTGCAGCAGCTGCTTCATGGCCATGGGGAAGACCTCCTTCTTCCTGGGTATGTGCTCTCCACCATTACCCCTCAGTTCCAATACTCCAGCAGACGTCTTTTATTGTAGGTTAGGAAATGCAACATCCAGAAACTAAGACATTTGAGTGCAGAACTGCTCAGGATTGTTTTGCCTTTATATAACAAAATGAAGGAAATGCTACTATTTTTGATTAACATAACATGGTTAAAAAAAACAAAGACAGGTGACTACATTTATTTTTCGATTAACTGGATGATCATGAACATCCCACTTACAGCTGAAACTCGTAAAACTAGAATATTGTCAAAGTTCATTTATTTCTGTAATACAACTTAGAATGTGAATCTAATATATGATATAGACTCATGTCCTGCAAAGTAACATATGTCAAGCCTTTGCTTGTTGTAATTTTGATGATTTTGCCTTACAGCTTGTAAAAAACCCAAACTCTCAGAAGATACAATATTGTGAAAAGGGACTATATTGTAGCTCAGTGTCCTTTTCATCAACTAAATCAAATCAAATTCACTTTATTTATCCGTTAGGAACTTCATTTGCAGAGGAACTGCCAGTACGGGCTTGATTTTAAAATGGTACATCCACAGACATACAACATGTGCAATAATAAATACAATAAAAACAATATAGTGGGCCTGTGATAGACCAAGGTCCACACAGTCATTTATTAAGCAGGGTTGTAGTAGCAGGAAGACCGTGCCAAAAACTGTATAAATCAGCTGACCAGACAGTCACAGCAACACCACGTGACAACCTCTGAGCAAGGCCACAGCTGTAGCCAAAACTGTCAGGTACGAAACTAACACTAAGGTCTGGCTATAAGGAAAAAAGTAACATTTTTAGAAGACCTAATGAACCTAATCGGACTATTAAAATCTTTTTTTTTTATTGATTTCATGTAATATTCACTTTGCTTGCCATGAGTTTATATCATATATTAGTTTTACATTTTAAGTTGAATTAGTTTAGTTTAGTTTATTTATTTAAAAGGGACCATGTACAATTATAACATAAATGTTGCCATTTGATGCATTGTACCAGAGTTAGCCTGAGGCTAATTTACATCTGCAGTCCCTGGCAGGGAACGGACGACCCATAACAGAAAAAAGACAAGATTCACAAGACAAGGGGTCGACCAAGAAAGACAAACCACGTACAACATTACAGATTCATAAAACCCAGACAAGACACATCAACAACACAAATACAGACAAACAAGTCAGTACCAGAGGGAGTGTAAAAACCAAAGAGGGCTGGCATGGCTAGTGTGTACAATGCTGGCTACTTTTTAGATGCTTTTTGAGTTCAGTTTTAAAGCCCTTGATGGTCGTGCATGTCTTTATATTGTCAGGTAGTTGGTTCCACAGTTTAGCAGCCTTCACTGCAAACGCTGATTGACCAAAGGTGGAATGACGGAAAGGTACAATGCAATCATGTGGAGAAATAAAATATTTTTTCACAATATTCTAATTTTCCGAGTGTCACCTGTATAACACCAAGTCATGCATTAAAATTGCAGATAGAACCTCATGTTTTTGCAAAAAAATGCACCAAACTCTACAAAACATTTTTAATATCATGTACAGAAGGGGTCCAGGAAGGAGGAAAATGTGAATAACTAAGAAACAAAAGGTTCCATCTGGCATTTGTCACAACTAAGGGGACAAGATGTTTCCTCATGTCTCCTTCAATTGTCAAATACCCGGAGTGTCCGCCTTTGGACAGACTGATGTCCTGCGATAACCTGGCTGCAGTTTGCTGGTCTCAGACGGTGACTTTTGTGTATGACCTTCTGCGTGCAGGTGAAGCGGGGAACGCAGCTCGGATGATGCTGATCCTTAACATGGTGCAGGGGAGCTTCATGGCCACCATCGCAGAGGGGCTGACGCTGGCCCAGGCCACGGGACAGTCTCAGCAGACCTTCCTGGACATCCTGTGCCAGGGACAGATGGCCAGCACCTTCGTGGACCAGAAATGTCAAAGTAGGACTCTTTTCACTCTGCCTGTTCCGCCCTCTTCTGTCCCTCATACTAACGGAGTATCGTCTGTCTGTAGATATCTTACAGGGTAACTTTAAACCTGACTACTATTTGAAGCATATTCAGAAGGACCTGAGGTTAGCCATCTCCATGGGGGACAACGCCAACCACCCCACCCAATGGCAGCAGCAGCAAATGAGGTAAGCTGGGTCCAGGTCGAATTTGTGAGGGAGATTTCAGTGATCTTTTTTACTACACTGCCTGCAACCAATACATTTACTGCAGACTGCTTAAAACATAGCAGGTTCAAAGGTAGTGACAGGTATTCCCATGTGATTTTGCGTGAACAGTTTCCAATTGGTTTGATCTGTAGATTACTCTTTCATAAATCGTGGTGGCGTTGTCAAACAAAGTGCGTCTCTTGAACGTCGCCCTGACTACGAGGAAGGTTGTTCTCACATCTGCTGCAACCCAGGTCCAACTTGGCTTTTCTAATCTCCACGCCTCTAACTCATTTAGCCCATGTCGAGAACAAAGGACCAGACTTGTTCCTTAGGGAGTGGGTTTTAGTAGCTTTAGGCCTATTTTTACTTAAGAGCTGTCAGAAGAAAATGATGTCCTTTAGTTCTGACGGCTCCTGTTCAGCAGTCGTGCAGGTTGTTCTTGACACCTCAGCTGAGCAGAACGTTTTTGGCAGGACTGTGTTGATTGGTCCACACATGCGGCGTATTGTGGTCTACATAAAATACATGTCTCATCCCGGGCTGTAGCGTTTCCGGAGGCTATCCTTATGTAATTTATCCAAACATTCAGTACCAGCTTGGCTGTTACTAAACATTGTTCGCGGAGATGTGGATATAGCCCAGAACAGGGGTGTCAAACAGCGAGATGATTTAATCTGGCCCTCACCTTGTAGAGCTTAAATTCCAGAGTATGTCCAAAAAAGTAAGTCTCTAGCCCAGGGGTGTCCAAAGTGGGGAACAATTCCATTGGCCCGCCAGAGAGTAACCTAGTTTTGTGCTGCATCTGGTTAATACCAACTCTCTTCCATTCATTCTCAATGGTAAATATGGATGCAGTACACTTTGTGGCCACCAGCGTCAAATTGGGGGCGCTGTTTCACTCCTTTCGCAAAGTTAAGGAAACACTGTTGTGGTGTCTTGGTGTTTATCACAGAGCGTTGTAGCATCGACTTTCACAGTTTTCCAACTTTTATGGCAAAGTTTGTTGACATCAACAAAGGTACGTGTTAAAAACTGACTTATAAAGAATTGATGCTGAACAGACATTTAACAAATTAATGCGGTAAAGTCATTGTAGGTTCTGTAGATACAGGTGTTGTTGGTTACATTTTGCACTATATTGCTGCAATTGTGGATTTCGTTTGATTAAAACTAGGCTTTTGCCATAGTTAACATTTGTTTTAATGTAGCATGTCATTTGCATATAGAATCAAATGCAAATGTATAGGCTACCAAAAAATAAAACAAACTATTATATTTGCAGTTATATGTGTTTCACACTTGACATCGCCGTATTTGGCCCGTGAGCCACAGGCACTTTTTCATTTTGGCCCTCGGAGACCAAAAGTTTGGGCACCCCTGCTCTAGCTCGTTCCTGTGCGCAGTTATGGATTTTTAAAGAATAACCAGTATGCTCACTCCAGCCACTAGGGGGAAGCTTAAATAAAAAAGGGAACGAATTCCACACGTGTCCCGCAAAGGGCACTGACCTAATAAGAGGGATATGAACAACTCTTACTGTGGCTACAGTAAGAGCTTAGGACCACAAAGTGTGGAGTGAATGAATACCCCCCGCCACACACACAGATTCATCCTAAATTTACACTCGTTTACAAATAATAGTGATTTAGAGGATAGATATCACTATCATTTCAAACTCCTTTTTATGTGAATGATGATATGGGCAGCCTTCAGAGGGCTGTTTTTGTTTTCTTAGTCTCCAATAAGTGTTCTATATGTTTTCTGTGTGCAGGTGTACAAGAGGGCCAAGGCGCTGGACCAGTCCGACAACGACATCTCTGCGGTCTACAGAGCCTACATCCACTGAAGCCCTCTCTCCCTCCTCCTTTAACTCCGTTTGATTAGTTTCTCTTCTCTGCTCCACCCGCTCACATTTCACTCTGTGTTGGAGACCTTTGAGCATTGCGCTGGCTGTACTCATGTTTTTTGTTTGTTTTTACTGTGAGGGTCTGCAACTTATGGTTTGTTTCTGTAAAAGCACCCTGCCCAGCCAAAAAAAAAAAACACGACCTGGGCTTAACTCTGCAAAGGGCTCCCATTGGATAAATATTAGTGCATGTTCAGCAACGTTATGTTCTCAAAGATCGTCAGGAGGCGCTGCACTTCCTCCTGTTACTTCCTTATGCTTTAGTAGCACTGACAAATGAACTTTAGGGCTTAGGGTTTTCTCAAACTGAGGCTTTTATTTGATTTTAGCCGTTGGCCTCTTGAACTATTGGTTGATTTGAGCAAGAAATCGCTAATCCTTATTGTGAAAACTGCGAGAGGAAGGACTGCGACCTCCGGAGTCATGTGTCATTCAATATTAAGTGGACTGTTGAGCGTATTCTCTCCTATAATATTGCTGAGCTCGCACTGTTGTCCTTTGGGAGGCTCTTACCTGTTTGCTTTGTTAACTCCAGTGTGACATTTGGAAGTGTTTTTTTTTTTTTTTTTTTTTACTGTTCAGACTCGAGCGCAGACCGTACCGATGTTTAGGAAAACGTTTTTATTTTTCCACCCACGTGCATGTAATGGCTTTCTGTTTCCTTTTATTTTTTAACAAACACGCCACTGCATTGCCTTAATAACATCCCCTATATATTTTGGAGAATTAGAGGAATAATGTATTTATTTGTCGTCGTTTTTTTGTTTGTTCTTAGCCCTTTCGGTGCATTTCGGTCAGAGTTTGCTTAATGTTGTGCTTTTAAGTTTGATGATTTGTAGTTGTTGTTGTTTTTTTTGAGGACAGGAAACTAACGCGAGGCCTTAAATGCAGAGAGATCTTTATTTCCTACTGTTTTTACAATGTCCCATTTTAAAGCAGGTGCACCATTGTTATGTCTATGTCAAACATGGCATCCAGGAGCGTCGCCCTTTTTTGTTGTTGTTGTTCATGAATTAAGGTACACCATGGTGTTCGGAAACGATTCTGTAATGCAGGGGTGTCCAAACTACAACTCTGTGCGCTGACGTCAGGCGAGTTTCTATGGGACTTTGTTTCTGTTCTGTTGTTGTAAAACAGGACTACGTGACACACAAGTATAATGCAAATGGCTAAAGAAATGTATTTAACAACAGTTTCCCAGGCCACACTAGAACCTTTGCCAAGTGCACTCATTTGAAATGTTTAACAGAGTTTGGACACCCCCGATCTGATGCAAATCACATCATTAAAGCGGTCTCTTTACGGGCATGTTACAAACTTTTGATCAGAGAAAAAAAAAAAAGAGGAAAGGCCATTTTTGATTCCTGTTCATACTAAAGACTGAGCTGTTTTGAAGCCGGATGTAAATAGCACACTCTCTTGATAGGATTTCTTTTTATAATAATGCTACATACGACTGTGACTTTGGACGAGGCAGAGCTCTGATATGGTGTCTTAATGCTGTAGGCTTCTGATTAACGTGTGGCTTTTTAAAAAAAAATAATAATTGAGCTTCTTTTCCATGATCTGAAATGCGGAAGAAACTGAAGGAGGTTTTTTCGCTTTGCTTTTGGGGGATATTTATGATTTTGTGTACATGTGGAGATATAAGACGTTTGTGCCGTTTAATAAATCCTCATAATTACTCTACTGACTGGCTCACTTCTGCTTTTACAACTTCCAAGTTAAAAGTCTAGATCTATGAATGATCAAGTTGATTGGATTTATTTGAGTGATTATTTACATTAATATTATTGCCGTGCAGAAAATAAAGTAACAAAAAACTCAAAAGGAGTAGGCCGAAGCAAGAAAGCTTATAGTTGGATTACATTTTCTTCAGCTGATACTCTGGGTCATCTGCAATTAGATTATTTCAAATATACAGGTGAAACTCGGAAAATTACAATATTGTGAAAAAGTTTATTTCTGTATTTCAACTTGACATGTGAAACTAATGTGATACAGACTTATGGCATGCAGAGTGACATGTCAAGCCTTCGTTTTAATGTTGAAAATTATGGCTTACAGCTTGTAAAAACCCCAAAATCAAAATTTCTGAAAATTGCAATATTACATGAAATCAATAAAAAAAAAAGAGATTTTAAACAGAGAAATGTGGGCCCTCTCAAACTATAATCATGCATATGTACTGGGCCTCTTTTGCTTAGATGACTGCCTTAATGTGGTTGCGTGGCATGGATGCTCTCAGCTTGTGGCACTGCTGAGGTGTAATGGAAGACCAGGATGCTTCAATAGCTCCTTAAGCTCCTCTGTATTGTTTCTCATGTCTCTCATCTTTCTTTTGGCAATGCCCCATAGATTGTCTATGGGGTTCAGGTCAGGCGAGTTTGCTGGCCAATCAAGCATCGTAATCTGATGGTCATTTAACCAGGTTTTGGTACTTTTTGCAGTGTGAGCAGGTGCCAAGTCCTGCTGGAAAATGAAGTCAGCGTCTTCATAAAGCTTGTCTGTTGAAGGAAGCATGAAGTCTCTAAAACCTCCTGCTAGACGGTTGTGTTGACTCTGTACTTAAAGCACAGTGGACCAACAACCAGCAGAAGACATGGCTCCCCAAATCATCACAGACTGTGGAAACTTCTCCTTTCGTCCTCCAGACTCTGGCACCTTGGTTTCCAAATGAGATGCTAAATTTGCTCTAATCAGAAAAGAGAACTTTGGACCACTGAGCAACAGACCAGGGGTCTCATTTATAAAGCCCACGTACGGACAAAATGAGGCCAAAACCTTCCGTACGAACTGTTCTGCGCCAAAGGTGGTATTTATAGAAATCAAACTGAACGTGAAACATTACGCACCGCCACACTAGGTTTGTACCTGGCGTACGCAGTCCGCACTTTTCAGAAACGCTGCAAACACACGAGGAGAGGCGAGGGAAAGCAGCAAGGGGAGGTCGGATTGAGGAAATGAAGTCTGGTGCACATTTTTAAACTGCTCATTTCTTTATTTCTACAGAAATGATTAAGATCATTAAAATAAAATCTAGGAAATCAACCGTTGGCTTTGTGTAGTGTTTCAATCTTTCGTTTATATACTTAATAAAAATATTGTAGTCATGTGTTACACTCAAAGACGTGCACGCTCATGACGCTCATGCACGGACACCGGAGCGCACTGCCGCCGGCTGAGAGCGAGAAGCAGGAAGGATCCGAGCCGCTCTGTGCTTTTAAACAAAGTCTGACCAACTCCTGTGGAGGCCGTGCGGATGGCTGGTCCAAGACACAAGTCCATTCAGAGACGCTGCGTAATTACGCGCTGCAGCTCCAAACCTCTCTCTTTCTCTCACCACCCGGACTCTGCTCCTCATTCACGCCCAAAGCGAACCGGTGCCTCATCCCCACTGCACGTACAGCGAGCTCAAAAAACAATAGACTATCTGAGTGATTCAAAGCCTACTGAGCTTATTCTGTAGTTTCAGGAAATGTGAGCTCCGTGAACAGCACTGGCAAATATCACAATCAGCGTCTAAAAGGCTCTTCTTTACGTTCTAAAAGTGTATTTCCAAAAGTGTTATTGATGAGACTCTGCACTCTGCCAGTGGGTTACTTGTGATCAGAGAAACAGCGGTAACATGTCAGTAAAGATCCACCTCGGCCTCTGCTGTCACTGCTGCGGCGTGTGGCCCTCCCTCTCTGCTCCCGGGGTCTCGGTAAAACCCTCTCATTATCGCCTCATGTTTAGGTACAGTTTCATAAATGAGACCCCTGGGGTCTCATTTACAAAACTGTCCGTGAGAATCTGCCTATAAGAGTCCGTACGAGCAAAACCCAAACTTCACGTACGGAGAAAAAATTGGGACTTATGAACCCTCCGTACGCGCAGCACCACATAAACTCCCCTTCACAAATTCCACCTGGAGCAGAAATGTGCGCACATGACCCCTCCTCACGTCCGCCCCTGCACGCCTCATGTCACCATATGAGGATATGCAAAGTAACTTATGAATGAGATTTACCTAAACATGAGGCGATAATGAGAGGGTTTTACCGAGACCCGGAGCAGAGAGGGAGGGGCCACACGCCGCAGCAGTGACAGCAGAGGCCGGGTGGATCTTTACTGACATGTTACCGCTGTTTCTCTGATCACAAGTAACCTATTGGCAGAGTGCAGAGTCTCATCAATAACACTTTTGGAAATACACTTTTAGAACGTAAAGAAGAGCCTTTTAGACGCTGATTGTGATATTCCCAGTGCTGTTCACGGAGCTCAAATTTCCTGAAAGTACAGAATAATCTCGGTGGGCTTTGAATCACTCAGATAGTCTATTGTTTTTTGAGCTCGCTGTACGTGCAGTGGGGATAGGCACCGGTTCGCTTTGGGCATGAATGAGGAGCAGAGTCCGGGTGGTGAGAAAGAGAGAGGTTATGTAATTACGCAGCGTCTCTGAATGGACTTGTGCCTTGGACCAGCCCTCAGCACGGCCTCACAGGAGTTGGTCAGACTTTGGTTAAAAGCACAGAGCGGCTCGGATCCTTCCTGCTCCTCGCTCCCAGCCGGCGGCAGTGCGCTCCGGTGTCCGTGCATGAGCGTACATGAGCGTGCACGTCTTTGAGTGTCACACATTACTACAATATTTGTATTAAGTATATAAACGAAAGATTGAAACACTACACAAGCCAACGGTTGATTTCCTAGATTTTATTTTGAATGATCTTAATCATTCCTGTAGAAAATAAAGAAATGAGCAGTTTAAAATGTGCACCAGACTTCATTTCCTCAATCCGACCTCCCCTTGCTGCTTTCCTCGCCTCTCCTCGTGTGTTTGCAGCGTTTCTGAAAAGTGCGGACTGCGTACGCCAGGTACAGACCTAGTGTGGCGGTGCGTAATGTTTCACGTTCAGTTTGATTTCTATAAATACCACCTTTGGCGCAGAACAGTTCGTACGGAAGGTTTTGGCCTCATTTTGTCCGTACGTGGGCTTTATAAATGAGACCCCAGGTCTTTCGTTCTTTAGCCCACACAAGCGTTGTTTGTAGTTCAGGAGCGGCTTAACAAGAGGAATACGACATCTGAAGTCCATGTCCAGGATCCGTCTGTGTGTGGAGGCTCTTGATGCACTGACTCCAGCCTCAGTCCACTCCTTGTGAAGGTCCCTCACACTTTTGAATGGACTTTTCCTGACAGTCCTCTCCAGAGTGTGCTCATCCCTGCGGCTTGTGCACCTTTTTCTTCCACACTTCCCTTCCACTTAACTTTCTATTAATGTGCTTTGTTACAGCACTTTGAGAACATCCAACTTCTTTTGCGGCTTTTGTCAATGATGGTTTTCTGCACAACTGTCAGGTCAGCAGTCTTCCCCATGATGGTGAATTCTACTGAACCACTGAGAGACCATTTAAAGTCTCAGGGACCCTTTGCAGGTGTTTTGGATTCATTAGATAACGACAGGGAGACACTTTGAGCTGCAATATAGTCACAATATTCTAATTTTCTGAGATTTTGATTTTGGGGTTTTTACTAGCCTGGCTAACCCCAGACTGAATATCACTTGTGATTTTAGTCTGGGGACCACCAATTCATTTTCTGGTAGGAGAGGTGTGGTTTACGATTGTCCAGAGCCGTTTATTGTGCTGAATGTCTCTCATGCGTCTGCACGTAGCCAGAGCCAATTGTATCAGATGACGTACCCGCTGTAAACTTTCAAGCTAAACTATTTAGAACACGGTCTAAAGCTTGATCGAAAGATGGCGTCACATCTGCTGCTGTCATGTTGGATAAACTTTTTTTTTTAATCCCTAAACAAACGACAAGCTTCCGTATGTCGAATAGCGCGTCATCGTCTTGTTCTGTGATTGGTCCCCAAATCCATGAGAAGATTTCGGCCATGGTCCCCAGACTGTTGTGAAGTTCGAAAGGATTCGAGCGCACACAGCAGTCTGGCGTTAGTCAGGCTAGGTTTTTACAAGCTGTGAGCCAAAATCATCAACATTAAACAAAGGCTTGACATGTCACTTTGCATGCCATAAGTCTATATCATATAACATAATTTAACATTTAAAGTTGAATTACAGAAATAAATGAACTTTTTCATGATATTGTAATTTTGAGTTTTACCTGTCCATTCATCTTCTTCCACTTGTCCGTTGCCGGGTCGTGGGGGCAGCTGTTGGAGCTGCACCAGCCCCTATGGCTCCTCCTGCAGGTGGTGGGTCCACAGAAGGACGGCCTCATGGTTCTAACCGGGCCTGTTGGTCTCTCATAAGGGGCTTCAGGTGAGTTTCACCTGTATGTAAGTGTTTCTGCTTTATTGAGACTCGTTTATTCATGATTTCATTTATAAAATCAGCTCAATACCACATAATAATGAAAATGTTTTCCTTTGTTGCACATCATCCAAGTTTTACACAAAGATTCATGCACAAAAGCCAGGACTTGTAGTGATAATAATAATGGCTTACACTTGTATTGCACTTAACATGCTTGTGTTACTAAGTTTATGTGAGTAGAGCAGGCGCACATCTGAGGTCTAAAGCGAGCGTGCTGGACAAAGAAGTGTAAAAAGATGAAACGGGACACAAAAAGTCGTGACGTTTCCTCAGTCACGTCACGACTTGGTGCAAATAATAAAACTGTGGGAGCAAACTCGAGTTGTGCAGAACTTTTTGTTTTCCTGTGTTACCAAGTTTCTCAAAGCACTACACTGTTAACTACTATTGTAGCCACAGCTGCCCTGGGGTAGGCTGAAGGCACCCAGTCTGTGCCATCGGCCCCTCCCACCGCCACTTACTACATTCATCCTGGCCTATTGTACATGTTTTTAGTAGTAGAAAACGCAGACATGGGGAGAACATGCGAACTGAAAGGCCCCGTCCAGTTGGTAATCGAACCAAGGATTGTCTTGCCATGTTTACCAGAAGACTATCATGAACCCTCATTTAAAACAAGAAAAGCCCTAAACTGCACATCAGACGAGCTCACTGTGAGCACTGGATGTCCACAAGGCAGCGTATTATCACCGGTTTTATTCAGTCTTTTTACAAATGAATTTAAAATAAATGACACCCAATTCAAATTGCAAAATACGTAGATAATATGGTGCTCATTGGTGAAAATAAATAAATATAAAAGCAACAGCTGGAGATGTTGGGGATTGACCCCAGGATATCATACATGCAAAGCATCCGCTCTACCACTGAGCTACATCCCCAACTTGTACAACTGAAAACATTTTGCTTGACTCTGAGATATTACTCAATCACCTCCAACAGGATTTCAAGTCCATCGCAGCAGTTTGTGTACAGGGAGAAGAGCCAGGGGTAAATTACACAGCTCTGAGGACTACAAACACTGGAAGCCCTCAGGGCTGTGTACTTTCCCCCTGGCTCTTCTCCCTGTACACAAACTTATGCACCTCCAGTCACCAGTCCGTTAAACTGATCAAGTTTGCGGACGACACCACCCTCATCGGGCTCATCTCGGACGGTGATGAGTCCGCCTACAGGAGAGAGGTGGACCGGCTGGTGTCCCGGTGCAGCCACAATAACCTGGAGCTAAACGCCCAGAAGACAGTGGAGATGATCGTGGACTTCAGGAAAGACACAGTCCCACCGTCCCCCTCGCCCTGACAGACTCTCCCAGCCCCATCTCCATCGTGGACTCCTTCCGTTTCCTGGGCACCACCATCATCCAGGACCTCAGATGGGAGCCAATCATCAGCTCCCTCATCAAGAAGGCCCAGCAGAGGATGTTCTTCCTGCGGCAGCTGAGGAAACTTAAGCTGCCAACCAAGATGCTGGTGCAGTTCTACACAGCCATCATCGAGTCCATCCTCACCTCCTCCATCACCGTGTACCTCTCACCACTTGAACAGTTTTCCCCCTCCACCATCAGACTCATGAACGATACAAGACCCAATAACTACGTATCAGACTCATGAATGTAATAACCTGTTTCAGCCATTTGCACTGCTCTATTGCTCTATGTGGTCTGTCCACACTTAGAGCCACTGCTATCACTTTATGCACCTGCATATCTGTGAATAATCCCGCTGTTGTTCTATGTCAAATTGTTGTCGTCTTTATCATATTTTACTGTTTATTTATTTATTTTAATCTTCTTTATGCATGCCTTATAGCCTTAAAGTTTTTATAGTTTGTTTTTTCTAAATTCTGTTCTGTTTTATGTTGCACGATTGTACCAAGAAAAATTCCTAGTTTGTGAACCTGTTCTCAAACAATGGCAAGGAACAATGGTCCATTGTTTCCTGTATTGTTTTGTGACTCTGATGTGTCTTACTGTTCAATGTTCAATGTGAAGTTTCACATCAGCCTGTCTAGGGACAACAGATGGAAATTGGACTATGGCTAAAATCTGACATATTTACATATTTTATATCTTCATTATTATGTACTGTCCCTACTTAAATAATAAATAAATACTATTCTGATTCTTCTGATCCTTAACCACTTGGCCACAACAACAAGGATAGCCATATCTCTCAGCTGAGTTTCTTGTCAACATTTAGAAGAATTGCTTTATACTCTGCCCTTAAAAAGAAGAGGATTATCTGATACATCTCAGACACCTGCACTCTGCACCTGCAGAAATGCATTTTACAACGGGAAAAGCAGCACAAACACATGCTCCTAAAACTCTTTGTCCCTTTGTGTTTTTACAATTTTAGAGAAAGTTTTTAGTGTATTTCTTTCCATCCATCCATCATCTTCCACTTGTCCGTTGCCGGGTCGTGGGGGCAGCTGTTGGAGCTGCCCATATCACATTGCACCAGCCCCTATGGCTCCTCCTGCAGGTGGTGGGTCCACAGAAAGAGTGTATTTCTTTCTTCTACAAATGTCTTCTTCTGAGACACTGAAGAGCCCCAAGAGCCCCCCACACCTGCAGCACACTGGAGGCGTCACAAGAAACAAAAAAGGGACAAAGGAGGAGAAGATGGTGAAAGACTGTTGTGGAGCGGAGGGAGCTGCATAGAAGAAGCAGAAGGAGAAGGTGGAGCTGACCAGTGCAGGACACCAATGCGCTGCACCATTTCAGAGGAGACTGGGGGCAGCCAGCCAGGTTTCCCAGCTATGGTTTCCCTGACCTCCAAAAACCTGCGGGTCAGGTCGGCCCACAGTAGTGGCGCGGCTCAGGACTAACACCTGAACACTATTTTGTTGTACAATGACAAATAAAGTACTTACTTACTTGGAAGAAGCATAAACATTCGTGAGAAGGTTATGAACAGCCAAATGACAACAATTTTGTAAGGCAAATCATAGGACGTTTTTCAGGAGAATGGTTCAAGCAACAGGTTAATTGCCTGTGTGTGTGTTTTTTTTACTATTTATCAGAACATGTGACATCAGGAAAGGTGCACACAACGGTTTTATTGGATGGGCAGCTGCCAATTCTGATGTAAGTGTATGAATAGTCACCGCAGTATTTCACAGCTCCCAGAGCCAAACCAGGGACACTGCAAGTTTCTATCACTTTAGATAAATGGTGGCGATGGATGTAGTTAGCACATAGCTGATTAGTCTGCTTCAAATGTTGTAATATCTGAATTTTTTTGAAAAGTCGATACATAAAAATAATGTGATTTTGACTTCCGGCACCCGCTAAATCAGTGGTCCGCTAAATCAGTGGTTCCCCAACCTTTTTAGTCCCTTGGGCCTTTCAGCGGTCCACTGGTCAGTTTAGAAAGCAATCACTTAAAAGCACTATTTGTAAGTAAAAGGACAACGGTGCGTTCAAAATAAACCTTAATTCTTGCCCTTTATTTTCATTCTGAAATAGTTCCAAGAACCCCTGCTCGGTCCTCGAGTATCCCGAGGTCCCGTACCCCTGGTTGAGAAACACTGCGCTAAATGACCAGAAGTGGGCGGGACATTTTACCGGAAGAGTCTTTCCAAATATGGCAGTGGGCGGCACATTTTAATAACAAGCGTGTGACCAAGGGAGCGGTGCGTTCTGTGACCATGGGAAAACCAAATCCATTTCTTTCCGTAACGAGAGCACAATCTGTCAGTGACGTGGGGAAAGTAACGTCTTGTCCGTGTGTCATTTCTTTGTACCCGGATGTTTTAGCTCTTCGCATTAGCACAGCGCACAGTGTCCGAACGATCGCCGCCCTCCACTGAGCTGCTGCATCGCTCACACGTCCGAGCGCCCGTGAACGCACCAGCTCCTCCTCTGAGCCTGAGCCTAGTGCTGAATCTCGGCTCATATTGTTTTGGCAGATCCATCGCGTTTTTTGTCTTGTTTTTCGGAGGAGCCCCCAGAGCCAGACATGCTGAACCCGCAGAGGTCTCTGTCCGAGCTGCCGAAGATGTCCTCGGCCAGTCAGGTGGAGCGGGCCGTGCTGGTAAGAGCCCGAGAGCCCGAGCGTTTACACTCACGGCGTTCCGTCCGAGTGGGGATCGGCTTAGCTGGAGGTTGCCATGGAGTCTGTATACTGTTGATTCAGTGGTTAAACTGGTTAAGATTATAGGGTACAACGGTTTAGCTAGATTTCTTATGGGGAGCTTTGGCCGTTTTAAGCTCAAAATAAATTATTTCCATATGGTAATATTACTTATTTAGTAATCCACAGCAAAAGTGAAATCTTGATATGGATTTATTTCCTACAAAAAGAGAGAATTTCTTCAGACTCGGAACAGAAATGGAAATCCACCTGTCCGTAAAGCCCTGACTGTTTTCTGTCTCTCTCTCCGTGTTGTGACGCACGGTCCCGGTCGCCTCGGAGGCCCGTGGAGCGGCCCCCCGGGGCTGGATGCTGCTGCTGTCCCGTCAGTACCTCCAGCTCACACACCCCAGTGTTTCAACATCAGCCCGTTATCGATAGGTGCTTGTTGTTAATGTTACGGAGAGGCGCGGCACGAAGCACTCGTAAACAGAGGCTGCCTAAATGAGCGGCATTTCGTCCGGGGCGGGGCTAAGTCGGACACAAAAAATGCGTACACTAAACATAAACATACATTTATATTATAACTGATCAGTCCTACACATCTTCCTAATAGAGTTCGGGAAATTCCACAGTTAAAATGGAGATCGGCCATCTTAGCAGCTGTTAGCATGCATCTCCATTGACTAACATTAGCTAAAAACAGTATAAAAAGTGGAGAAAAAAGCCGTGGAACAACTCCGTTAGCTGCTGAGTTACTGCTGGTAAATACATCGAACACACTGTGGTGTCCAAGTGTTTTAATGTGAACAATAACTCCAGTATTTTAACTTTTAAAATCTCCATTAGTTTACAATTGTTGCTAATCCCATGATGCTTAGCGATATGACGTCACATTCCCGAACTCTATACTTAGCGTGTTTGTGAATCAAAGAATAAGATATTTTCTGTTTATAATGTCCTGTCATAACGAACTGCTGCATGTGTAACGTTAGCTAGTCCTTTAACCTCTTAACCCCCGCATTGTCTCCGGTTAAGCTTTACCCAAATCTAAAAGCGTCTTGAAAAAAGCGTCAAAATAGCGACAAAAATGAGATGTAAACGAGGATGAAAACGCAGCAATAAAAGCATCAAAAGACTGACGAAACAGAACAAACGCCAGGAAAGCGATGAAAAAGCATAGAAACGGTTACAAAAATGCAACCAAAAGTTGCAGAAGAGCGACAAAAACGCCACAAAACAGGCGAACCAAAAACAACACAAGGAAAAATCTTAGATCTGTTTTGTAGTTCTTAGCGTTCAAATGAGGCGTTTCACTGGCCTATAGTCTATGAGCTCCAGTCAAGAAGCTTTTAGATTTGGGCAAAGGCGAACTGGAATAAAATGTGCTCGATTTAAGGGGTTAACGGATGTTTAAAATGTTTGTTTTGTTGACGTATTAGATACAAAAAAATCCAACGTGGATCCGATGTAAAATATCCCATTGATTTTTCAGCATCGACTTTTCGAAAAATTCAAATATTAAGAGTTAAAAAGCAGGATACCGGTTAATCAGCTATGTTATAACTTATATTTTCAGTCTATAACGTTTTAGACAAATCTTGAATTTAACCTTGTGTGTTTTATGTTCATGAGTTAGCACATAGCTAATTAGCTGCGTCGTGCTTTTAAACTCTTAATTACATTACATTACATTTTTCGAAAAATCAATTCTGAAAATCAATGGGATATTTTATGTCGCATCCAGACACGTGACCGGGAGAGGGTGGGACTGTTGAGCTCTATAAGCTCAAAATAAACTAAAGAAAATAGGCTTAAAATCAGGTTTGAAATAGAATAACTACAAACCCTCCTGAAAAAAGCTTCAAAATATAATCAAAAAGTATGAGACTGGAACATGTTTGTGCAGGCTCTCATTCGTCCAGGGAGTATTCATCATAGTGAAGCTTAAATCGTCGACTGGACTGGGTGTTGTTGCTCTTGTTGTCATGTGGTCTTTATAGAGGTACTTTTACTATAGTTACTGGGACGTCTGTAGACCATAGACCGAAGTCCAAGTAAACAACCTCCAGAATAGACGGCATTCATTTTAAAGAGCCTGTATTATAGTTTAATAACGAGGACTATATGTGTTGACTAGGGGCAAAGGTTGCATTCAATACAACTTTATAGGATAGATACAGTTTGAAAGAAATCTCCAAACAGAAAATGGACAAATGTTGAACTTGATCATTATTTGGAAGTGACTGGATTCAGAAACCTGCCACGTTATTCATATGGCTGAATATAGTCACCACCAGGCCCGTGCAGAGGGCCCTTTTGCCCCATGCCCCTGAAGTGCCCTTTTCCTCCATACCTTTTATTTATTTGTATTATATTTTGTTTATCCAAAGCTTTGCCACGGTCCTTATCATTGGTTTTGCTCCAATAAGCCTTATTAGCTTATATTAATAAATCAAATCAGAAATGAACACGCCCCTCATTAGTTCATCGTGTTTTCAATGCCCCGCCCACCGGCCCTGCAGCGAGAGCGGCGCTCAGAGAGAGGAGGAAGTCAGAGCAGAGGCCTCTCCTGCACAGAACAATGATCTCCACACCTCGTGCTTCAGATCGCTCTTTATTTTCATCAGTCGGCCTCATAATCGAGGACCAATGAGGTCAACAAGCCGACAGTTTTGTATGTGATCTAAAAATAAACTTTGTGTCAGACGCGAGCGCCATTTAGCGCGGCTCAGTGCCGCATCCTCGCCACGTATTTGTGTCATAATATTTCAGCTCTATGTTCTCTTAAAACAACGTGAAACTCACGCCCAGACATTCTCAATAGTTTATGTCCTTTTCTTAAGCCCCTGTTTTCAGCCACAGCCCAGAGAAGAGAGTGACATGAGGGAGACAGTCGTGAAAGTCTGTGTGCCCTTTTGATTTTTGAGCCCCTGCCCTCTGTAGCTCTGCACGGCCCTGGTCACCACTCTTGGACAACTTTATGAGAAAATAATGTGACCTACCAGAGAAGACACTGAACATTGTGACCATTATTGTTTCATGTGGATTCTCCCAGTAATGACAGAGACATTCACCAAAAACAAAACATTTTAACTGTTACCATAGTTTCTGTCTTACAATTCTTACCCGCTCTCCACCTCGACTTATGCTGCGTTCCACTTGATCTCTTGGAAATTGGAACTTGGAAACTTCAACTGGAAGGAGCACCAACTCTGTGATTCCGACTCAGGACAGAATCACCAAACCTGAGATGGAGCGTGTTCATGTTTCTCGACCTGGACAACTGGAGAGCTACAACTCGGAGAAAACGTTTTATCATGGTTGGATTTTCTGACTTCCAACATAAGTGGAATGCAGCATAACTGTTAAAATGCAAACAAAAAATTGTTGGTTAGTTTGTTTTTACCAGGATTACAGGAGTACATTATCTACTATTACTGGGCCAATCCACATGAAACAAAAACTGCCGTCTTCTCTTTCAGCAGAAATAACATTAAAATAACATACCATTTTGGTGAGAGGTCGATATATCGGCCGGGCAATATTTGGGTATTTTACAATATCGGTTGTTGGCCAATCTAATGCTGATAAAGGCCGATATCTAGGCTTCAGAGGAACAGAGAAACATCGGGATGAAAATTGGTCACAATTTTGTACACCTTGGTTCCTATTTCATATATTTTATGTTGGAGACTTTTACTTATAATTTTGAAACTATAAGAGATAGAGACAACTGTTTATGTTTTTGAATCTGCTGATTTTTATCTTTCAAACAAGCTCTGACAGTGCTTCAGCAGGGCATTAAACGTCATTAATGAATTTTGTCCATATCAAGGCCTTACATGTCATTAAAAAGCCTTACATTAGATTAAAAAAGGCATTAAATCAAAATTTATTGGAAAATTGTGACATTGCTCAAAAGTTTCCAGTTTTGTTCAATTGTCTCCTGTGTTTGATGAAATGTCTGCAAATATGAGCGGATTCTTTCTGCGTTTGTGGCATTAAAATATTGTGTATTTAGGCATCAATTATTGCATTAAATTTGACTTGTATGAACCCTGTCTGAAGTATCTACTAAACATGAATGTCCTGAATAAATCACCTCTACTCCTCAGCTGACGTTTTACTGTTTAGGTCAGGGGTAGGCCCGGGGGCCAAATCCGGCCCTCCAGCAAAGAACCTCTGGCCCCAAAGAGGATTTTGAGAATTATTATTACGCAAATAAGAGATCAAATACCTGCTAAAGTACTGAAAAATGCAGAAAATACAGTCAGTATTTTTTATTTTTTTTCCTGGCAGAACATCCCAATACGTCAAATGTAATGTACAACATTGGCATTTGCAGAAAATGATTCTTTACTTTGGGCTACAATGGTGAGGTTCAGCCCTTCGGGTTTTGGCAATGAAGAAAATCGACCCTTCACAATGCAAACTTGCCTTCCCCTGGTTTAGGTGCATCATACACATTTGGGATAATCAGCCAAAAATATCGGCATCAGTCAATATAAAACTCTCCCAAAATCGGCATCAGCCTTCCCATAGCAGGCAACCTCAAATTTAGCTTATTTGAAAGGACTTTAGATGATTAGAGGAATATGGCAGCTTTAAACCTAATCTCTCACAAGTTTAACATTGGAGATCTTCTATTGCCGACTTCTTTCAAAAGTTACTGACCATGCAGTCACTGAGCTTTAAGAAAAACCCTGAAAAACCTCAGACAGTGGTTTGAAAACGGTCCATGGTGTGTTCTGTGTGTTCAGGAGGAGGAGTTCAACTGGCTGCTGCGAGAAGAGGTCCACTCTGTGCTCAAGCAGCTGCAGGACGTCCTTAAGGTGAAGGTTCTACGGTGATGCCAGGGGTTCCAGATCCCAAAGCAGCAAAAACTTTGTTCTTAGTATTTGAAAACAGGATTGGCTTTGAGAGGCTGAATGTGAGTTCTTTCTGAGGGTTGGTCAGAGGAGGCCTTGTCCTTTACTGGAGAGGCTTATGGTTTGGTATTTCACTCCACTACATTTAAAAGACACTCTCCATGGTGGTCACTATCCTCCACATTTCACATCCTCCGCCTGTTTGCTCAGCTCCTCTCCGCCCAGGATGAACACAGAGAATGTGGAATCAGGAGTTAAAACTAGAGTCACAGGAAGAAGTCAAAATTTAATTCCTATCCTTAAAGGAACTTTTTATGCAAAAAACCCAAACAAAAACTTAGCCGTATGAGTGTTTTTTTATGTGTCTAAAAAAAAAATCCTTTCAAAAGTTCATCAAACCGCCAGATTCCACATTCTCCATGTTCGCCCCGCAGCATATGCGCTAACTGTTAAGAAACATTCCACATCGTCCTCTCTGCTCCATGTACGTCCGGTGACACCGCTCCGTTCCACCCCGACAAAAATACGGATTTCCTGCTCCATCAGCACCGGCCGCATCAAGCTCCACAGTTCAGACCGCACATAAAGGAAACAGCAACAACATCCGGGTTTCAAGTAAATAGCCTCTGAGCAGTGTTGTTTTCGTCAACGAAGACGATAACGATATGATTTCGTTGACGCCCCTTTTTTTAATGACGATAACGTAACGATGACGAGCTAAAAATAGCTCTTTGGGGACTAAAACCTGACGAGACGTTTATGAGTTTACGTCGACGAGACGAGACTAAAATGGGAGAAAGTGGTTCGTCAGATCGTTCACAAACAGAGTTTATACGCGGCGCGGGAGAACACACCGGTAAACGTGACACAGAGCGGCGCCTCTCTCTCTCTCTCTCTCTCTCTCTCTCTCTCTCTCTCTCTCTCTCTCTCTCTCTCTCTCTCTCTCTCTCTCTCTCTCTCTCTCTCTCTCTCTCTCTCTCTCTCTCCCTCTCCCTCTCCCTCTCCCTGTGGCGTGCAGTGCACTGCTAGCGTACATCCTCCACGGAGCGCATGTGACATCGATGTCACAGGGACATCGACCTCAGGACAGTTTTAAATACCGTAGCGTATGAACGCAGAAAGCATGTGGAGGCTACGTATGTGCAGACAGAGCTGTTGATCAGAGGACGAGGAGAGCAGGCGCTTTTGGGGAAAGTCTTGTTCACAAAGACACTTCTACTACTGCCTATTGTGGTGTAATCGGTTTGTCAAAAGCTATAAAGCCAATAGATAACTATTATTTATCCCAATTTCCAATAGTTATCTAAATTAATTATAACTTTTTATAATGAAACTGACGAAAACTTGACTAAAACCTTTTAAATTTTCGTCTGACTAAAACTATCACATTTAGAAATGACTAAAATGTGACTAAAACTATAAGCATTTTCGTCCAAAAGACTAAAACTAAAACTAAAAGGGCTGCCAAAAACAACACTGCCTCTGAGCGAACTTCATTTTAACGAAAATGTCACTATTTTACACAATATAACCTGGATATTTTCCGCTTTCCTTCTATTGCTCTCATTCACGTAACTTTATTTCTGCCCCCTCTCCCTCGCGCAGAGTGAAAGAGAAGTGGTCTAACTTCAGCGCGATCTCCTTTGTGACCAAAGCCACTAAATAGTTGTTTATTATTTTATTACGACTTTTATTTCTCAAACTCATTGCTTTGTGTGGAGAGGTGGAGAGGACCACGGCGGACTGAAGAGTTGATGTCGCTGCCGTTCGGAGGCGGCCTGGAGTGAGTGAAGCTGAGCGAACATGCAGAAGATGTGGAATCAGCTGCACAATGATAGAGTTTAGCCACATATTGCAATAATAACTCATCACAATTCAAGACAGTTTTATATTGTAAATAATAGTGAGTTTTTTGGTCTGACTGAAGTGCTGTTGTGGCAGGAAGCGTCCCGGCGGTTCGCCATGCCCTCCCCAGGGCTGGAGAGCCAACTCAAGCAGGAGAACTTCATCCTGGGCAGCTCCACGTAAGTTCAACACAAGACACATGCAGTTTCCAGTAGGGATGGGTATCATTAAGGATTTATCAATACTACTACTCTTATCGATGTGGTACTTTAACGGTATTAGGTATTTTAAAAGAAAAAATAAGAAGATGATAGAGGCTACTGTAGGCAATAACCTAGGCCTATTTATTTTTTATTACTCTACCTTTACATTTGGACCTAATTTATTTCCAATGTGTGCATAAACTTAATGTACTTTAAATAATTATATTATTATCTAGTAGTAAATCAAGGATTACCAGGCTGTTGGTTAGATTTGGCTGTAGCTCTGGAACTGAGTCCAAATGAAAACTTGGTGCAGTAAAATTAATGAACTCAAGCCCCAGCCTCTTCGTTTGCCTCTCAGCTTGTGTCCAGTGGGTCAACACCGGCCTGTGGGAGCGCGCACGCGCACGCGTGTGCACGTACACGCCGCCGTGTGGCCGTTTGTGGAAAAGTAGACTCCACCTGAAACTCTTATTTTCAGAGTCACATCCTGCTGTTTATGGCAGGGTCACGGTACAGATCCACGTGTGATTTCATTCTGCAGACTTGATCTGATGGATCGGTTTGTGTTTGTGAGCCTTTGTTCTGCGTTTGTAAGTCGTGAAGGTTTCGTCTCCTGGTGTTAGCTTTGGCTACAGTGTAGAGGCCAAGTTTATCATCAGCCACTGTCATTTTACATCTGTACCGTGAGCGAATTGCTCTCCCGTTAATGCAAAGCACAACATAAAAGTGGTGTGATGTAAACAAACTAATCCTGAATTAATCTGCTAGCAGCCGGCGGGCTTGTTAGCTTTAGCCTGCTAACTTCTTTGCGTTATCAGCGCTGATCCTCCATTCATTGCATCAAGACATTTTTAAATGTCAGAGCTCAACATTTGTTCTTATCGTTGGTCCTTCGCCTGTCACATTTTGTCCCAGGTTTATGATGATATAGTTGTGGTTCACTAAATGTTTGTGGGAGAGAGACAGTTTGCAGTTTAATTGGACAAATTAACTTCTATGGCTTTAGCGGCCGTTAACAATTTTCAGTTTCGCTCTACGTCACTTCCGGTGCTCCATGGCTAATGCGGAAGTGTTTTTCTTTTCCAAAATAAAAGGTATTTTTTGCCAGATTTAGGGAAAATGTTAACATGAATCTTGAATGTAAATGTGTTCACTACGTATTTGTGAAAATGTAGTCATATGCACTTTAAGTTCGGGTATTTGCGAATGAGGAAAAGTGCGCTTGTCTGTTTGTTCAGTATGAAGTTGTTACGTTTTGCTTTTTGCAGCGGGTTAGTGGAAGCAGCTCGGGGGGGTTTCTGAGAATAAGCAACTGTTTTACACCGCTAGTCTTTCCCGCGCACACCCGTCTCACTGCGCGTCAAAAAAGTGACGATAACACAACAACAACCAGAGGAAAAAGATCAGTTTTGAAGGTCTTAGCTTTTAAATGAGGCATTACAATGGCCTTTAAGGTGTAAGCTCCAGTCAAGAAGCTTTGGATTTGGATAAAGCCAAACTGGAGAAAAGGCAGTCGGTTAATGTTGAATTTGAGTCTGTTTTGAAATAATCTGAGACAAGATAAAAATGCCAATGCGTAAATCCCACTTGCAATCAAATTAACTAACTTTACAAAAGATTCAGGCTTTGTCTTTTTGTGGTGTCAGTAGCTCTCTGACTGAAGGTTGTGATACAGTTTTCCTTTTTGGATGTTGTATCCTGAGTCAGTGGAGATGCATAGTTGATGTGTGATATGCACTAGCCAGCATCTCCAGAATGGCGGCCACGCCTACAGAAGTCATGTGACTGAAAGTATAGAAAGTAGCATACCTCTAAGTTCGCGTAAACTGAAGTCGTAGTGTCACGTAAACGGAGCTCTATGACCACTCTTCTTCCAGGATGGACCAGGTGAAGGAGTGCTGACGCTGCAGGGAGAGGCACTGACACAGGCGGTGAGTCCCCACACACAAACTCACACCTACCGGGCCCAGTGCTCCCACACTTCTTCTACTCAGAGACCTGAGACAGAGGCCTTCTCTATTATAGTACCCCACTAAACCCCACATGTTATATGTTTTATGTTACATGTTGCACGATCGACCAAATAAAAATCCTAGTTGTGAACCTGTTCATAACAATGGCAATTGCTGGGTATCAGGTGACATCACAACGTTCTAAAGGCCGATAATATTTAATGAGGTGGGGGCAGCTAAAATAATTTTGTTTTTGAGATTTATGGTGTTGTACAGAGAGATCATGGACCCAGTCAATGATATTAATGATCATTTTTGTAATTCATACAATTTCTTTTTAGATACAACTCGTGAAAGTGTAATGCAGTTAATAGGAAAAACTGGCTCCTGCCCCACTGGGTCCTGTGACATCATCACATTCTAGAACCTGAAAACAACCAATAAAACCAATTCTGATTCTGACATGCAGCAACAACAAAAACTTTGACTATGGGGAAAAATGGCATTTTAAATTTTAGGGCCCGATTCGATACGTATCACGATACTTGGGGCACGATTCGATACGTACTGCAAGACTTAGGGGCTGATCCGATTTGTATTACGATACTTAGGGCCTGATCTAATACATATCACATATCTTGGAGGCCAATCTAATATGTACATGTACACGATAAGTAATATATTTACCTTAAAATGTGTAAAAAGAATAGTCACAACAAAATATAACAAAGGGCTGTAACTGCTCCGTAAAAAGAAAGAAAGTACAAGATAAAAAAGCCTCCAAACCCAAAGCAGCTCATAAACAAAGGCCTTTGCAGCTAACTTCATTTCAACCAAAAGCTACACTAAGCTTCTCATTTTATAAAATACTTTCAGAATCAAAGCTTTGAGGAAAGGCATCTGCACATTGTAACCGGAAACATGTCAGCTTAATACAGTGCCTTGCGAAAGTACTAATACACCTTGAACTTTTGCACATTTTGTCATGTTTACAACCATAAACATAAAGATTTTATTTGAATTTTTTACTGAAAGTTCACACACAAGTAACAGACAACTGTGAAGTGAAAGCAAAATGATACATGATTCTGTTATTTTTCAAAAAATTGAAAACTGAAAAGTGGGGTGTGCATAAGTATTCAATTCATACAGCATGAATAAATACTTTGCGGAACCCTCTTTTGCTGCAAGTCTTCTGGGGTATGACTACAAGGTTTGCACATCTAGAGACTGACATTTTAGCCCATTCCTCTTTACAAAACAACTCAAGCTCTGTCAAATTAGAAGGAGAGCGTTTGTGAACAGCAGTTTTCAGGTCTTTCCACAGATTTTCAATAGGATTTAGGTCAGGACTTTGACTGGGCCATTCTAACACATTCATATGTTTGTTTTTAAACCATTCCATTGTAGATTTAGCTTTGTGTTTAGGGTCATTGTTCTGCTGGAAGGTGAATCTCCGCCCCAGCCTCAATTCTCTTGCTGACTCCAGCAGGTTTTCCTCCAAAATGTCTCTGTATTTGGCTCCATCCATCTTCCCAACTATTCTTACAATCTTCCCAGTCCCCGCTGAGGAAAAGCAGCCCCATAGCATGATGCTCCCCCACCATATTTGACACTGGGGATGGTGCACTCAGGACGATGAGCAGTGTTAGGTTTGCTCCATACATAACGTTTTGTATTTGGGCCAAAAAGTTCAATTTTTGTCTCATCTGACCAAAGCACCTTCTTCCACATGGTAGCTGTGTCCTCCATATGACTTCTAGCAAACTTCAAACAGGATTTCTTATGGCCTCCTTTCAATAATGGCTTTCTTCTTGCCACTCGTCCATGAAGGCCAGATTTGTGTAGAGTACGACTTATAGTTGTCCCATGTACAGATTCCCCCAGCTCAGCGGCAGTACGTCGCAGCTCCTCCAGAGTTATCTTGGGGCACTTGGTTGCATTTCTGACCAGTGCTCTCCTTGTTCGGTCTGTTAGTTTAGGTGGACGGCCGTGTCTTGGTAAGTTCGCAGTGGTGCTATACTCTTTCCATTTCTGAATGATGGATTGAACAGTGCTCCGTGAGATGTTCAAATCTTGGGAAATCTTTGTATAACTTAACACTGCTTTAAACGTCTCCACAGCTTTATCCCTGACCTCTCTGGTGTGCTCCTTGGCCTTCATGATGTTGTTTAGTGACCAATACACTCTGACCATAGCTCTGAGGCCCTCACAGAACAGCTTAATTATACTGAGAGTAGATTACACACAGGTGGCCTCTATTTAATGGTTAGGGCAAGGTGTGAACATTCTGCAGTCATTAGGAATGTTATAAAGGCAATTTAATGCACTCAGAAAATGCTGTATGAATACTTATGCACGCCCCACTTTTCACTTTTCTATTTTTTGAAAAATAACAGAATCATGTATCATTTTGCTTTCACTTCACAGTTGTCTGTTACATGTGTGTGAACTTTCAGTAAAAATTCAAAATAAAATCTTTATGGTTGTAAATATGACAAAATGTGCAAAAGTTCAAGGTGTATTAGTACTTTCGAGAGGCACTGTATTGTAATCCAGCTTGCTAGCACGGTCCCCTGTGTTGTATCAGTCCGTGCGCTCTAACCAGACTGTTCACAGGACATCAACCTGAAGATGGCCAAGAGCAGCCAAGTCCTGCATTTCCAGTTCAGAGATGACAAGCACTGGAAGCTACAGCAGGTACTAGCCCCAACATAATCAGGCCATCCCTCCTGTACTCCTGTGTGTCAGACGCTCCCTCATTCTTCTATTCTCCCTGTCATTCTGCATATTTTGTGTTGCTGTTTGAATAAATTGGCCTTATCATCAGGTTCATGTGGATTTTTCTTTTTGTACATTCCTTTTGAATCTTTCTCTGTCAGATCCAGGACGCCCGGAACCACGTGAACCAGGCGCTGCACCTGCTGAACTGCCGAGATGACAGCTACCACTTTAAAACTGGAGCAGAGGTCAACAAGGTGAGACCTGCCCCTGCTCGCCTTCTGTCTAAATGAGATGTTTGGAGTCCAACAAAGAGATCGAAAACAACCCTTTTCTGTCTTTCTTAAACTGTGGTGCCAGATGAAATGGTGTGTAACATGCTGAATTTACTTAAAGAGGCGGTATTACGCTTTTGGCAGGTAAAAGTGATAATATTCTAAACACTCTTTATCGCGATCTTACACTTAGTTTGAAAATGCAATATTGAGCTAAACAAAAAGCGAAAACAAAATACAGAATAACCAAGAAGTGAAACCACTCACTTCCTGGTTATTCAAGACGTGAATAACCAGGAAGTTATTCCTGGTCATAGCTTCACTACAGTAAAGCTATGACCAGTATTTTGACCCCTCTCGGGACCGGAGTTGAAAATTAGCACTAGCTATAAACTCTTTTTGCACAGCATCAGCTACAAGCTTGTTTTGTACTATAGTGAATTGCAATGTCCCTGTCAAATAAATGGATTAAAAAAATTGATGACAGGATTAAGCTGTGCAAGAGATAGAGAGGTTTGGAAAGCCTGTCCTGGAAACCTTTGACCCAGGAAGAGCTTTCTCTGTGCTGCTAAAAATAGCCACTGGGAGAGATTCAAAGATCACTCAAACATGTGCTGGAAACACAACACCAGTTGTGTTTTTTATGAGAGAACAACATTGTAACCGTCACAACTGGAGCCCTTAACACTGGATAGTGGATATTCGTCCTGCTGCTGAATATAGATGATTTGTAACTGACGTCCTCAATGCTCAAACTACCAAGTACAAATGACTGCTTAAACATTTGTCTACAATGGAAAAGTCCTGTACGACTGAGCGCTTACGCAAACGGATATCGACAAGTTTATTGGATTGTCAATATGTTTTGTGTGCAGCTGATGGACGCAGTGATGCTGCAGCTGACCAGGGCCAGGAACAGGCTGACCACCCCCGCCTCACTCACCCTCCCGAGCTCGCCACCAGCGGACTCATGGTAAAGCCCACACAGTCTCCTCTCTGCTCCTGTCAGCCCTCCTCACCTAAAGCCCACACAGCCTCCTCTCTGCTCCTGTCAGCCCCTCCTCACCTAAAGCCCACACAGCCTCCTCTCTGCTCCTGTCAGCCCCTCCTCACCTAAAGCCCACACAGCCTCCTCTCTGCTCCTGTCAGCCCTCCTCACCTAAAGCCCACACAGCCTCCTCTCTGCTCCTGTCAGCCCCTCCTCACCTAAAGCCCACACAGCCTCCTCTCTGCTCCTGTCAGCCCTCCTCACCTAAAGCCCACACAGTCTCCTCTCTGCTCCTGTCAGCCCCTCCTCACCTAAAGCCCACACAGCCTCCTCTCTGCTCCTGTCAGCCCCTCCTCACCTAAAGCCCACACAGCCTCCTCTCTGCTCCTGTCAGCCCCTCCTCACCTAAAGCCCACACAGCCTCCTCTCTGCTCCTGTCAGCCCCTCCTCACCTAAAGCCCACACAGTCTCCTCTCTGCTCCTGTCAGCCCCTCCTCACCTGTGCTTGTGTTTGTACAGAAATGTTCAGTCCGCCGATGCCGGAGACGTCATGGTCAACTTTTACATCAACCTGAGCAAGCTGTGTCTGACGGTCTACCAGCTGCACGTGCTGCCCCCCAACACCACCAAGGTCTGGACGCTCGGGGAGCCATTCATTTTTGTATTATTGCTTTTCTTATTGTGTTTGTATAGACTGCTGTGAATGTCGGCTTGTTTCAACAAATGTACATTAGGGCAGGGTGATATGGCTTAAAATGTATCACAATATATTTGGCGATATAATAGACCGGGCAAAATATGGGGCAAATACATTTAAAGCTATTTTATTCTTTTTTAAATTGCTTTAAAAAGATGCTATGTAAAAGGAATAACACAAAAAGTATTTGTGACACATATTTGGTTGCAACATCCCCAATTTCTCCAACGCCTGCATGCGGTTACGCACACACAGAAGAAGAGAGAGGTTGAGGAGCTCGTCTGAGACTTGAGATCGGGATCGGGACATGAGATCGGGATGAAGACGCCACTGATGAATGGGTTGTTAGTGTTAAACCACTTCTTTACGGTGGTTTTCTTTGCCGTGTTGTTTTTAGCACCGTGCTAAGGAACGCTAGTAGGCCGTGCTACAACTTGTCAGAGTTCATCCAAGACACAAAGACTGAGTAGAGTAGAGCAATAGATCATCTACTCAAGCAATAAAGAAGCTTCATTCTTGTTCAAGCGCCTGCCTCTAAAGTCTCCTGTAGCTGAGCGTAGCATAACAAAATCAGCTTTAGTGTGCATTATATAAATCTACAGTGGTATACAGTTGTCACTGGTGTCCAAATTGCAGTGTTTCTGTCAACGAAGACTATACGAGCTAAAAATTGCTTTTTGGTGACTAAAACATGACCAGACGTGATGAGGGTTTTGTCACATGAGCTCACGCTGCACTCTCTCTCTCCCTTGCACATCAGTCTGAGAGCTATGGTCTGAACGTGCGACTGAATGCGATGAAACTAGAACTTTAGCTTTTCTCAAGACAGTTTTTTCTCCCAGTTAAATACCATAGCGTATGAACACAGAAAGCATGATGATGAACGAATGCATAGAATCAGCGCTGTTGATGAAAAATCTGGAAGCGATGATCAGAGGACGAGGAGAGGAATAGTCATGTTCAGAATGGCATCTCTGCCAGTGCCTATTACGGAGGCATCTGTCTGTCAAAAGTTAGTACAACCTGTCTCCCTTCATCCCAATTCCCAATACTTATTGGGAATACTTATTTTCACTACTTATCGACCTAAATTAATTTGAACTACCTGCATAATCTTTTTTTAATTTTTATAAAACTGACTAAAACTAGCCTAAAACTCACATTTAGAAATTACTAAAATGTAACTAAAACTAAAATAATGTTGACCTGGCCGCGCACGCCACGATCTACGTGCACGTATCGACACTACCCCGCAGACCTTTCTGTTTCCACCACACACACACATGCATTTGTTGTGGGCGGAGCCGCACAGAGCCGCACGCTGTACAGATTGTCATTAAAGTTTTTAGAGCCGCGATGAGAACAAATGTGGACAAATGCTGTCATCTGGTGGGGGTTATGGAATCATTCAGAGGGGCCAAGCTGTATTAAAACAGAAAAGAAACCACTAAATACAACTATGAAGGTAAGCTACATGCAAATGTTATGCTAACACCAGCTAAAGCTGTGCTAACAGTGGCTAAATGCTAATATCGGCAAAATCCCCTTTTAGCACAGCGGTATGATGTTGTGAAATATTAAATCCGTATGACCTGCGTGTCAATAGTGAGGGCTGTCCACTCTCTCGTTGCCAATCAGAGGCCAGAGTCTGTTCACGCCACATCAGACACGGGTCAGCGCGCTTTGGCCACAGCCAGAGGTCGGGCCCAAAACCTATACCTGGTCAGACCGGTTTGGCACTGGCCTTTGTTATGGAAAAGCTCGACAAAGCGGGTGAAAGAGCCATTCGGCTGACACGCGCCTGCATGTGGAAAAGAGCCTAATGTAACCGTGCATGATATGATATTGCCCAGCCCTAATGTACAAACATTTGCTTATACACATACAGTATACTGTACAAACAAAACAGCTCCTTTCAAGAGAGCTTCATTCTCTTTTTGTTTTTCTTAGAATTTCAAGCCGGCGGGAAGCTCTGTGCTGCACAACCCTGGGGCAATGTTGTAAGTGTCTGTTTGACTTTGATGAATGTGACGTACATCTATCCGTCCACGTTTGAGCTGTCTCATTACAAATCATTTCACGCCAGTATCTGGCAGTTATTATTTTTAGTTATGGTGCTAGCTTGTGCACACTAAATGCACGGGTCCCTTTTTTCACAAACATCTGCAAACTCAATATATTCCAAAAGACAGAATGGATATAAGTCCATATCAATCTAAAAATCGGGCTCTTCAAAGCATCCAGCTGATCGTCTGATTTGAATGTGTATCTCTGCAGTGAGCTGAACAACAACCGCTTCGAGGTGAGCCACGTGCACAAGGTGGAATGTGTGCTGCCCTGGCTCAGCGACACACTGGTCTTCTTCACCATCTCACTGCAGCCTGCCAGCAGCTCAAAGACAAGGTAACAACCCCTAACCCTAACCCAGCAGCTCAAAGACAAGGTAACAACCCCAAACCCACAGCACAAGCCTAACCCCAGCAGCTCAAAGACAAGGTAACAACCCCAAACCCACAACACAAGCCTAACCCAGCAGCTCAAAGACAAGGTAACAACCCCCAAACCCACAACACAACCCTAACCCCAGCAGCTCAAAGACAAGGTAACAACCCCCAAACCCACAACACAAGCCTAACCCCAGCAGCTCAAAGACAAGGTAACAACCCCCAAACCCACAACACAACCCTAACCCCAGCAGCTCAAAGACAAGGTAACAACCCCCAAACCCACAACACAACCCTAACCCCAGCAGCTCAAAGACAAGGTAACAACCCCCTAAACCACAACACAACCCTAACCCCAGCAGCTCAGAGACAAGGTAACAACCCCCAAACCCACAACACAACCCTAACCCCAGCAGCTCAAAGACAAGGGAACAACCCCCTAACCCACAACACAAGCCTAACCCCAGCAGCTCAAAGACAAGGAACAACCCCCAAACCCACAACACAACCCTAACCCCAGCAGCTAAAAGACAAGGTAACAACCCCCAAACCCACAACACAAGCCTAACCCCAGCAGCTCAAAGACAAGGTAACAACCCCCAAACCCACAACACAAGCCTAACCCCAGCAGCTCAAAGACAAGGTAACAACCACCCACAAACAAGAACCGCAGCAAAGACAAGGTAACAACCCCCAACCCACAACACAACCCTAACCCCAGCAGCTCAAAGACAAGGTAACAACCCCAAACCCACAACACAACCCTAACCCCAGCAGCTCAAGACAAGGTAACAACCCCAAACCCACAACACAACCCTAACCCCAGCAGCTCAAGACAAGGTAACAACCCCCTAACCCACAACACAACCCTAACCCCAGCAGCTCAGAGACAAGGTAACAACCCCAAACCCACAACACAACCGTAACCCCAGCAGCTCAAAGACAAGGTAACAACCCCCTAACCCACCACACAACCCTAACCCCAGCAGCTCAAAGACAAGGTAACAACCCCAAAACCCACAACACCACCCTAACCCCAGCAGCTCAAAGACAAGGTAACAACCCCCTAACCCACAACACAAGCCTAACCCAGCAGCTCAAAGACAAGGTAACAACCCCAAAACACCACCCTAACCCCAGCAGCTCAAAGACAAGGTAACAACCCCCAAACCCACAACACAACCCTAACCCCAGCAGCTCAAAGACAAGGTAACAACCCCAACCCACAACACAACCCTAACCCAGCAGCTCAGAGACAAGGTAACACCCCAAACCCACAACACAACCCTAACCCAGCAGCTCAAAGACAAGGTAACAACCCCTAACCCACAACACAACCCTAACCCCAGCAGCTCAGAGACAGGTACAACCCCAAACCCACAACACAACCCTAACCCCAGCAGCTCAAAGACAAGGTAACAACCCCCTAACCCACCACACAACCCTAACCCCAGCAGCTCAAAGACAAGGTAACAACCCCAAACCCCACAACACACCCTAACCCCAGCAGCTCAAAGACAAGGTAACAACCCCTTAACCCACAACACAAGCCTAACCCAGCAGCTCAAAGACAAGGTAACAACCCCAAACCCACAACACAACCCTAACCCCAGCAGCTCAAAGACAAGGTAACAACCCCTTAACCCACAACACAAGCCTAACCCCAGCAGCTCAAAGACAAGGTAACAACCCCCTAACCCACAACACAAGCCTAACCCCAGCAGCTCAAAGACAAGGTAACAACCCCCTAACCCAAAACACAACCCTAACCCCAGCAGCTCAAAGACAAGGTAACAACTCCTAACCCAAAACACAACCCTAACCCCCAGCAGCTCAAAGACAAGGTAACAACCCCAAAACACCACCCTAACCCCAGCAGCTCAAAGACAAGGTAACAACCCCCTAACCCACAACACAAGCCTAACCCCTGCAGCTCAGAGACAAGGTAACAACCCCCAAACCCACAACACAGGAGCTCAAAGACAAGGTAACAACCCCCTAACCCACAACACAAGCCTAACCCCAGCAGCTCAGAGACAAGGTAACAACCCCCCAAACCCACAACACAACCCTAACCCCAGCAGCTCAAAGACAAGGTAACAACCCCCTAACCCACAACACAAGCCTAACCCCAGCAGCTCAAAGACAAGGTAACAACCCCAAACCCACAACATAACCCTAACCCCAGCAGCTCAAAGACAAGGTAACAACCCCAAGACACCACCCTAACCCCAGCAGCTCAAAGACAAGGGAACAACCCCAAACCCACAACACAACCCTAACCCCAGCAGCTCAAAGACAAGGTAACAACCCCCAAACCCACAACACAACCCTAACCCCAGCAGCTCAAAGACAAGGGAACAACCCCCAAACCCACAACACAACCCTAACCCCAGCAGCTCAAAGACAAGGTAACAACCCCCAAACCCACAACACAACCCTAACCCCAGCAGCTCAAAGACAAGGGAAGAACCCCCTAACCCACAACACAACCCTAACCCCAGCAGCTCAGGGACAAGGTAACTGTTAGGGAGATACCGGAGATGTCCGAGGAAACACGGGTGGAAGGATGGAGACCAGTCTGGATGTCTTACGTAGAAGAAGTTTTATTACCGTAGTACAGGCCTGGAGACATTTGAACAGCCAATACAGTGTTGAGGGCATTGATCATTCAGAAGTCTGACGATGCTTCCACATACAGAGGATTAAATAATGTTGGTGACACGTAGACACTAAGGGTCTACGCACTGGCAATGCGCCACGTGGATCTAAGCGCTGACTTTGTGCCACGTTTATTAGGCCACAAGTCGTGTAGAAGGCCAAGTGTACTGATTTAGCAGTACCGTATGATAAGATGATATGTGTGAGGCCGAATTAACCTATAATTCCCCATCAGTAACAACCCCAAAACACCACCCTAACCCCAGCAGCTCAAAGACAAGGGAACAACCCCCAAACCCACAACACAACCCTAACCCCAGCGGCTCAAAGACAAGGTAACAACCCCCAAACCCACAACACAACCCTAACCCCAGCAGCTCAAAGACAAGGGAACAACCCCTAACCCACAACACAACCCTAACCCAGCAGCTCAAAGACAAGGTAACAACCCCAAAACACCACCCTAACCCCAGCAGCTCAAAGACAAGGTAAGATAAGATATGATGAGATAAAATGCCTTTATTGATCTCACAATGGAGAAATTCACTTGTTACATTCAGCTCTCAGAAACACTCAATAGTAAATAGAGGTATCTTATATACAATGACTACCACAAACTTTAAGGGAGAAAAAGTATAAACAATAAAAATAAAATAATCAGACTATAACAATAAATGTCAGTATTACCAGTGCAGGTTTATAGTCATAGTGCAAGTGGTTGATAAAGTGGCGCAGATAAAGTGGCCAGTAACAACCCCCAACCCACAACACCACCCTAACCCCAGCAGCTCAGAGAGAAGGTAGTGACCCTGTGAGGTACTGATTGCAGATTGCAGAGTATTCCCAGAAGAAGCAGGCAAACTCCACTCATACAGTTCAGTCTCTGTCTGGATGAAGTGGCTCGATGAGGCTTCTTCTTGTCAAACTGGTCTAAAACTGGGTTTTTCCCATTGCAACACAAACATAGCACTGATTAACTACGTTTTATCCTTTTACCACAAAGCAAAGAACAAAGGTGCAGCCTTAAACATTTCAAGAGGTCCTGGCTGCAGGCTCCACTGTCAGAACAGGAAGTGAAGACTTTTTTTGGGTGGAGGCGGGGGGAGTGAGGACGTTTAAATGCCGTTTTTACATGCATCCCTCTCTCTCTTTCTCTGTCTCTACCGACAGACACGGTTCTCTCTAAGCTGCGGCTCCCGTGCACAAAACAAAACCCTGAGAATAGCTGATAATGATAGAGGCTTATGAACGATCCTCATGGCGCTGGAGGAGTCCGCTCACCGTCTCCCCTGTCAACCCACCTTCCCTGTTCAGCCCCGCTCTGAGAGTCCTCGATGTCGGCCCATATGCTCATTTCTCCGTCCCTCTGCAGCGGCTCATGAGAGCGGCTTTGGGCAAAGGCAGTGAGAGGTGCGGGCTAGTCTGTACTTTACAACAAAGCTCTGAAGTCCGCGGGAAAGACGCCGTGTAGACTGTTCAAAATGTGTGTTTTACACTCAGACACTGGAGCTATCGCTGAAGGATTGAAAGAGACTGTAGGGTGGATGTGCCCCGCCCACAGCGCTGACCGAGCCATGTGCTCCCCTTCGTTCAAAACATTGTCCAAAAACAAGTCCTATATCCACGAAGCGGCGCGCATGTGGGCGTGTGCATGTGGGCGTGTGCATATGGGCGTGTGCATGTGGGCGTGTGCATGTGGGCGTGTGCAGGCGCTCGCTCAACAGTGCCAGAGTCCGGACATCAGCTGAGTTGATCAGAGTGTGTGGGTTGGGGAGGGCAGACTGGGCTTTAGTCATTTAAATTTTCACTTTGGCTTCTGTCCCACAGCCTCATTTAGCAACAAACCTGTGAATTACAGGTACAATCCTAGACTTGTTATTGAAATAACATTTACTACACAGTTTAGGTTTGTGATACATTATCAATAGTACCTAGTACCCTAGGAATCGATCGATTTTACGTCATATTTTTTACTAATGAATACCTTTGTGAGGAAAGCGATTCAACCGGAAGTGCATTTGCGATTTTATTTTGAAACGTATCCCGTGCATTTCCTGTCCTGACAGTGGAAGCGTTCTGACAGTGGAGGCCTGCAGCCAGGTGCCTCTCAAACATTTGCCTCACTCAAGCCCAGGCCATAAACTGAAGCAATAGACATTCTTAAAATGTTTCCATCAGAATATATGCACTTCAGTGTAATTTATGAGTAATAGATGCACTGAATCACTACAGGATTGTGTAATTTATAACAATATTTTACTATTTGAGGGAATTCAGTTTAATCATAAAACGGTAAAGATCAAACTGCTACATAATGTCAAAAAGTCAAAAAGTCTCCAAAAAAACAAAGAATATCTGTATAATCCCCTGGTCTTTAGTGAGTTTCTCCAGTGTTTTGAGAAGCCGCGTGCGAGTGAACGTGACCAATGAGGAGCCTCTGTGTGACTTCATCGAGCTCTGATTTTGGCTCCAGGTGCCCTTGAAGCACAGGGCTAATAAAACCTAGTCCGTTTTCTTTTCTTTAATGTAAAAATCGTGATCAGCATGCATAAAACTACAATGATTATACACATTAATGACCTTAGGCAATTAGTTATGGTATTAAATAAACAAAAAATACAATTTCTTCTTTAAAAAAAAATGACAGGTGGGGCTTAGCCCCTTTATACGAGCCCTCCCTGTTCATTACCCCGCCCTTGATAAGTGTGCCCTAACTTACCTGAATAGTCTTCTAAAAAAAAGTGTCCTGTGTCGTGTTCACAGATCTCCGTCTTCTCCAGCTTTTGGAACTCCCGGTCCTTCTAAACCAGTGAATGGAGCCTCATCACAGCCGTCCTTCAGGTGTTGAACCCCCAGTGATCCGCCCACATACCCCACTGACTGACTGACTGACTGGTGCTCGACTGGGCCATTGGTAGACTGAGTATTTTTGGTGCTCCTCCAATGAACAGGGGCTGAGAATCTGCAGGGTGCGTGTAACATTACAGGACCATGAAATAAGAAATGTGATGTGAAGAAAGCTAAAGATGTGTAGAAAGTCGCTGCCTGTTGTTGCACTAACCTTTCAGGGCATTTTGTTTTAAGTTCAATCCGACAGCCGTTATCTGCACTCACTCCTTTGGCATTAAAACGTCCCATTTAAAAGTGGGCATATCATGCATAACCGTAGCTTATAAACCAGCTTTTGGAAACCTCGGGACTGATTATTAATTTTTTTATGTTGATCTTTTAGTGACCCAGCGGCTTTATCAGTGGTCAGCCTTTACTTTCCATCTCAGAGGCCTCCTGCACCTCCAGGATCAGTTGTTTCTAGAGTTTCTGGTAGGTCCATGGTTTTGCATACATTCTATCTATAAACCTACAAGAAACCCTAAAAAAGACAAAATGATCCTGGAGCTTTATACAGGCTTCTGTGATGGAAACTACTCTGAACCGGATTGGAGATGGTTTCAAATGTTGATGACTCTTCCATGTCGGTCGTATTCATAAAATATAAACAGTATGGCAACAGGTCTGTTTTTAAAAAGGGAATGACATTACAGCATGTGTACAAGCACAAAAAAGTTGATTATGCATGCTATGCCCCCTTTAAGATATTTATTTAGTTTATTATATTTATTCAAAGGTGCATTATAGAGCATGGCTCTATTTTCCATCACAGCGGCCTGGATGGAAAGTGAAGGCGCTATGCTAACCACCCATACAGTCGCTGGGTCACTGAAAGGACATATATGCACAAATAACAACACTTTTCCACATAAAAAGAGCTATAATACACCTTTAATTATTTTGGTAATGGATTTAGCTCATACTTTTGGAGTTGCTCACCTAGACTGTGAGCCGTCGATTGCCAGCCTTTGTTCACTGACCTTTAGCTGCTCCTTTTATTTTTTCCAGAAATGGAAAAATTCATGTTAAGCACGTCTGAGCCCTGGTTCAGAAATGACACGATTATGGCAACTATAACTATCAAAATGGGAAAAGAAATGTAGATTAAAAAATGAACACTACATACATACACTACATACAATTGTAGCTCAACAGTGTCCACTGACCACTGGTGCCAGAGGTAACATTTTCTTAAAATTCTAATTAATAGTACAACAGAGGATCAGCAAGTGACTGTCTACATCATCTACATTTCTTTAAAACATAAAGCCTGTTTAGTTGTTAAAAATACAAAGAAATATTGTCCAAGAATTCATTCAATTGACCTTCTGCAACACCCCACTCCTAAATGGTCATTGTCCAATCTCATAGAACTCCAATAGCAGAAAGTGATGCACGGCATGTTTTTCCTTTTTCAAAGCCGAGAAAAACAGCAGAAACAGCACCTGCTGACTTGTAAGACTCGTTTACCATCGTACTGTCGTTTGCCGAGAGTTCCGTGAGCTGTCGTTGCTGGACATTTTCACACAAAAAAAGCTTTTTCTGCCGCTCAAATATCTGGCACCTTTACTTTCTAAGAGCTACAGGAAGCGTTTAGTGGCTCTGAGCAGAGCCTTGATGGTGTTGTTGCCGTGGGTGGTTTTGTTTTGCCGGCGCTGAGGGCACATGGGACATCGCGGCTGGAGAATCGTGACGAATAAGAACCACAGCCGCGGGGAGACAAAGCCACTGCAGCCTCTCACGAGCAGCTGGGGAACCCGGCTACTGAAGGTTTAGCTAGCAGCTAACGTAATGCTCATATTTTTTGAAAACTAGAATAATAAAAGAAGAGAACTTACCCGGTAGTACCAGAGCATGACTAGTCCACACGACGGTGCCAGTTTCATTTGAGGCAGCTCCGAGGGGAATATCTTGATTTACTATGACACCGGTGCTTTTGCCTCGAGAGCTGTCGTGTCCCTTTCGTTGCATATTTTAAATAAATTCCTCCACACTCCTCCGTTATGACATGTGCTAAACTCCACTTCTTGGCTGAACAAGCTAGCAGTTGCTAAGGGGTGGGGCTTGTGTGAAAGGTCAATGACACATTTAGCAAAAATTGTCATTCCATTTTTTTGTTGTGTCCAACCAGAGGTGGGTAGTACTCTTACATTTACTCAAGTACATGTACTTAAGTAACTTTCTGAAGTAAATACTTTTGCAAGTAGTTTTTTCATACAATACTTTGTACTTCTACTAAAGTAATAACAAAAGTGTCTTGATGAAGAAAAAATAGCAACTTGTGACACTGAGTAAACCTTTAAGTGACAAATCTTAATTTTGTAAAATAGATGTATTTTGTTTGTTTTTTGACTTAATTCTTCATAATGATAATTATGTTTTAAGGTATTTATTTGAAAATATGACTATTTTCACATTATTTCATGTTTTGTTTCTCTTAATTTATGTCATAACTGAAACATGAATCAGACGCTCATTTTACTCACAGTACTCGAGTAACATTAAGTACTGTTTTACTCTTACTGGAGTAATTATTTGCTCAAGTTACTTTTTAACTTCTACTTGAGTATAATGATTTTGAAGTAACAATGTATGTATGCTACTCTACCCTCCTCTGTGTCCAATCCACTTAAATCTATCTAACCCTTCTATCTGGGCATTGAAATGGCATTCAAAGGTGTGACTACTGTACCTGCATGAGCCCAGCTGTTACTAGCCTCATGTGCTTGTATTGGAAAAGTCTATGGGATAAATGGATGGGATTTAACATCTGAAAGCAGGAGAGCCGGTTTATTGTTGATCTCCACGGTGATTAGACACAAGGGGAAATGTGAAGCTTGTTTCGTGGGTCAGCGTGCACCAGTCCAGCTCATACCGTGTGTGTTATGGAACTGATAAGCTAATCATAACTGTGTGTGTATTAATGTGTGCTCAGCTTGTGATTATTCTTTGTTTGTTTTTTTACTTTGCACTTTTTCTAAACTTGAACAAAATTATTTTTTTGTCATTCCAAGAAGTGTTACTGATTGTTTGAGAAAAGCTGCTTAAGATATTAAATGAGGAAATGTTATCTGTGCAATAAACTCATCATCTACTTCAATGCAATGACTCTTTTTAATGGCAACAATTAGAGGCAAAAACAATATTCATGTGATGCAAAATTATAGCAGCAGCCATAATTTTTTTTAACACTGAAATAACATGTTTGAATCATTTTTGTCCTTGAATTTCAGACACTGAATATTCATCATTACACATTACTCAAAGTGTTTCGAATTCAAAATGAAAAATTCACCTTTATAATATTCACTGTATTGTTTTTCAATATTTAAAATTCAGCAGTATAAATTCAGAGTGTAAAAATATTAAAGAAATGGGACTATACAGAGTTTAAAAATGTTAAAATTAAGTATTTTCCTCCCCCTACATGTTCCAGCCATGTCCTGTGTAGAATGAGCCCAGACCTGTTCACCACAACTGCCTCTAAAATCCTGCACTGTCACTCAAAAAGGTGTTCATTTGGGTCTGAAGTGCCGTCATGCACGAGCTTAATATAGAGATTGCAATTACGCCTAAGACCTGAGGTGGCAGTAGGGAGTATAAAATGACCAACTTGCATCTAGCCCCTTTAAATTCAACAGTGGGAGAGGGAAATTCACAGTGATAAATTCACACAGAACATCCTGGACAGCAAGGTATGAGCAATCAACACTTTGAAAAATGTGTAATGATTATTCAAGGAAATCATGTTTCAATATTAAAAACATTCATTCACAGACTTCTAAAATTCACATTTTGACGACACAAAAAATCTTCCATACTGTTGCATTTAACAAACTCAGATTCAACCTCTTCAAAGATAAAAAGTCCCTAAACGAAAACACAAGACAGGCATCACGCTATGTTTTTTTTGTACAAAGTTTATTTTCAGTAAACAGATTACATTCTATCAGTTTGGTTTGGTGATTAATACAGTGTGAACGAGAAAATGTCTTTTAGCTGTTTAATCGGGTCAGTCACTTGAAAATGAAAAATGTTTGATGGACAAATGGCCAAAAGTCATTGAGTTTGAAGTTAAGACAAATCCATGTTTTTGGAGAAAGCCACTGGGACATGGGACACAGGGCTCAAAACTCTAGATAGGGCGTTGCTATAATAATCCTTTGGAACGTATGTCCAGCTGCGGAGGCCATGTTGTGAAGGTCCATTCTGTTCCAAGAACTCATTCACTAATGAGACTCCACTTATTTTTGTGGTTTGCTCCCCACTGACGTTGATAATTTGACTCCTATATACGTGTCCTTGATCTAACTTCCATTTCAACCATGTATTTATTGCTCATAAAAGTCATCGTTTTTACTACTTAGTGTAAAATAGATGTATTCATTTAGTTCATGACTGTAAAGAAAAATAACTCTGTATAAAACCATTGTATATGGTATAAAAGTGGCCACTGCACTTCCTCTCTCGATATTTCCCTTTTGAGTTGGTAGCTGTATTTAGTCCAAATAAACAAATGTCTCAAGCTTGTATGTTAGGCAGTGACTTACTAATGGACAGTTAATCGCATTAAAAAAGTTATCACGTCGGGAGCCAAAACTTCACTGGAGGAAACTTCCGCTAGCTAAAAATAAAAAAAGCACTAACATTTTGCACAATGCTTTATGCTAAAAACAGCGTGATGTTTTTAACACATAGCAGTGACTGTGCATCAGTAACTTATCGTTTGTAATGTTTTCTTTAACTATTAATTAGTTAAGTTTAGTTTATTAATTAGTTAAGTTTGATATTGAGTCACAAAAATATTGCAATAAAACGATATAATTGAAGAAATGCCATAGAAACTAACTCTAAAGCTTAAAAATGAAAAGTACTTCAATTTAAAATATATATATTTCACAATGAGATAATCGCGACAATCACATTAAGTATTTCATTTGACATTATGGCGCTCTGCGTCAAGAGACCGAGCTGTCTGGGCTCGACCATGGGACAGTGTAGGCAGCTTTCATTGGCCCCTTGTGGTCAACTCAACTCCCAGATGATATTTTAGTATTATGTGACATAAATCAACAAGTGCTTCATTTTAGTACAATCTGGAAAAGTGCTGTGTGTGTCCAGTGTGATTGAGACCAGATGGACATTGGAACGCTCCCAGGAAGAGGCTTCAGGGATGGAGGATCAGGAATAGGAGGTTCATCGAAGAAGGTTCAGGGATGGGAGGTTCAGGGCTCCAGCGCCATGTTCTCGATGCCCATCTTCTTCCCACGCGGCTGAGGATCACACCATCACAGTGACACAGTCATCATCTCCATAGGCCTTACATGAATCAGAGGCCGAGTGTTGAGCCTCCTCTAAATTATCTACATTATCACTTCTTCAGCAGCTTTTTATTTTTATTTTATATTAGTATTAAGTGTTTACTACTGCATAATTTTATACAAATAACCAATTGTATTTTTTTTCTGACAAGCCTTGAGATTATAAAATTGAGATTGGAAAATGAAATTGAATATTGCCTGACCCACAATAAAATGGATTTGAGTGAGTATAATCACAAACCTCCTCATTATGATCACTCCCTTTATGGCCAATTGTAACCATTAAAAATATGATTGTAATTAACTGTGCAGCCTTAATAAAAACATGTGCTATAGTTCCCATTGGGGCCAGGCTTTCTTGGTTTAAGAATTAGAAACTTCTAATCATCTTGCATTTCAGTGTCTGCTTCACATTAGTTCAGAATGGAAATAGCCCGTGTGTTTGGTACTGGATAAGTGTGTACCTTGTTGTCGTCACAGCAACAGCAGCAGCAGCAGCGAATCAGCACCAGGATGAAGAGCAGCAGGATCATCCCTGAGACACAGGTGGTGTAAATACTAAGTACTAGAGCAAATCAAATACATCATTAAAATGAAAGCAGAGGCCTGTATTCAAAGAAGTGACTGTAAGTATTAAGTAAGTCTCCATTAAAAAAGCATTGCTCCAATAAAGAAATAAAGTAAACCTGGGGTGTCCTAAGTGTTTTCACTGGCGGCCATATAATGAGGTGTAACGCCATAGAGGTATCTGGTGGTTTGAAAGATGCATTACAAATATAAAATATATATTATAAAATAAGCTTGTTCATTCTTGTATGCACATTTTCTCCAATTCGAATTAACCCAAATCTAAACGTCTTGAAAAAAGTGTCAAAATAGCGACAAAACTAGACGTGAATCACAATGCTAAGAAAAATGAATCAAAAGAGCGACAAACGCAACAAACCAGGCGACAAAACAGGTGATGAAAAAGCAACAAAACCATTACAAAATGTGAAAAAAAACCACACACAAAATACAACAAAAAACTGACGACAACGCAAGGAAAATCTTAGATGCATTTTGTAGGACTTAGCTTTCAAATGAGGTGTTACCCTGGCTTATAGGCTGTAAGCTCCAGTCAAGAAGCTTTTAGATTTGGGTAAAGCTGAACTGGTGAAAATGCGCTCGCTTAAGCTGGGGTTAAAGGGTTAAGCAGCTGATGACAAAGGATTATTTGAGAAAGAGGGAACTGGACTCAGGACGATGAGGGAAGAAACTAATGAATGTGCACCTCCAATAAAAACACTGCTCGAGGAGGACTGCTATCACAATAATCCAACAATCCTAGTTGACTGACTTGGTTATTAGTTCCAAAGTCGTCGTGGCCTGATGTGCTCCACAGACTCACCGATGAAGATGAAGAAGATGGCGAAGGAGGCTTTGTCCCAGTCCGACTGGAAGAACTCTTTGGACTTTAACCTGCTGACCACATCGTTGAAGTGCTCCTGCACCTGCTCCTCGAGACTGCTCTTCTCCATCGTCTGCTGTCTGACCACAACCAGGCGAGTCTGTGGAGGACACACAGGACATGGAGCCAACATGGACGAACAGTTCCACAAATAACCAAGGGATTACACATATTTGATGAGAGAGCACCATTGTAACATGCGTGATACCTCTAAGCCAATTCTTAAGCCAATAATAACCCCCTTTAAATTATATTGACACAACATAGAAAAAGTCCAAATGTACACAGGAATTATTATTATTTATCAACTTTCCTCCATGGATCGATGTGGAAACTCATTCAAAGGCTGCTTTCCCAAAAACAGCATTTTGTTTTTTCGCTCACATTTCACACTCTTGTAATTAACGCTATTTTTTCACTGAAGGCTATGTTGCTTTAGTTTAGACCATTCTCAGTCATGTGACTTTTGCTTGGCAATCAGCTGTTTAGAATGCTGTGATGTCACCTGAAAACCAGCCATAGGCGCAGTTCCAAAGGCCTATAATATTATATAGAGGTAAAATTATTTTGGTCTTGTACAGAGAGATCATGGACCCAGTGACTGATATTAATGATCATTTTTGTAATTCATACATTTCTTTTTAGATACGACTTGTGAAAGTGTAATGCAGGTAATAGGAAAAACTGGCTCCTCCCCCACTGGGTCTTATGACATCATCACATTCTAGAACCTGAAAACAACCAATTTAAATATAGAATTAAAATGGAACCTGAAATGGGATGGACAAATCAAATCAAAATAACAGCTCTGTAGAGGTGGGCGGAGCTCCAAACCGCTGATTTGCCAACTAAAATGAATGAAATGGTCTACCACCCCCAACACCCCCTACACCAGATTGTTCAGGATTTATGCTTTGTTATTATTTTATGCTAAATAAATAAACGTAACATTAGCATGACTATACTATTTTTAAGTTGCACATTATAGAAAATACATTTATTTCCTTTAAAATAATTTTTTCAAATATTTTTTGCAGATAAGCTTGGAGGCTGTGTGCTCTGAGGCCCCCACCCCGACCCCACTTGGAACCATGTTATACGACTCCTTGCTAGATTTAAAGAGTACTAAATGGGCGTGCCAAAGCCTTTCCCCACCCACAAACAAAAGTCAAAAATTGCCACGAAAGAGGCGGTCTCTGAAGTTTGGGGGTGACATGCGGGGGTGAGTGTGTGGGCCTTTGCATTGGCACAATCACAGCAGACAGATTACGTGGGAGGGGCTTGGTTATAAACCACAGGTACAGGGAGGACAATGGCAGGACAATGGCATGGATCTAATATAATAATACTACCTGCTGCACCTGATGACGATGTGTGGAGCTGGTGCGGCTTATAACGTTCCGTGGAGGCGGTGGACACGTCTCCAGCCAATCAGGAAATTCTAATTTGGTAGCAGAGTTTACCCTGAAGGGGGCGCAACCCATTCGTTTTCAGGCCAAAGTTAGGATTTAACACATGTTTGCGCTATAATGTCAGAATAATGTCAGGGACCAGTAGACAACACTGAGACACCCATTGAGACAGTTTATCAGAAAAAAAACAACTTGATTTTGTGTTTAGTTGCTCTTTAAAGAGCTGTAAAACGTTTCCCAAAAACAAAGAAAAATGTGAATTTTTTATTTTATATTGTGTAAAAAAAACAATACACTTTTGAAAAAAGATATTCAAATCCCCTCATCAATCCATATTGTATCTAATATTATACCAACAAAATAAACCAATGTACTTTAAACGCGGATCTTTTCTGATATTGTCCCTCACTAAAACATGTACAATAGGTTCCCCTCTGGGACCAGGACTCCCTGTAAAAGATTCTTAATCTCAGTGGGACTTTCCTGGTTAAATAAATATCAATAAAAATACATTTTACATAAAACGTAGATCTACCTTATTTCTACATGTTATGGGCGGCAAACGTTTGTTTTTGTATTCACCTGCTGTGATCGCCTTAAACAAGAGTATTCACTATATACAACAGAAAAAACAATTATTCCTAAACATGTCACGTGATTAAGCATTTACTGTCCTGGACCCGCTGGTGAGAAATCAATATTCAAAACAAAGACTACAACTTCACAAAAATAAACTAGTCTCTAACGTTTATCCGTCAGTTGGTGATACAATTTAACCGATCGTCAGAATAATAAACGTGCTTTAAAAAAAAGTGTATTACTTTAAACGAACGCAAACAGTGAAGCGGCTATTTCCTTGTGTTGCTAGCAAACGACGCGCACTCCTTCGGGCTGACCCATAGTCAGGCTGACCACATGTAGGCCCTATGTGTAGGCCTATAATCAGATCACCGACCGAAAGTACGCAGCTATTCAATGTGCCGTACCTGTGCTTACCTGCACCTGTAGCTACCTGTGCGTCTCCTGCGTCTCCTCTGCCTTGTTTCCGGGTTTACGGTGGATTATTCCAGTGAGTACGCGCTCACCTGAGCCATTTCCTCATTACCCGCGTGTAAAAGTCCCTACCAGAGTGGTATGATACACCTCAAGCTAAGGGAAGTTGCCATGGTAATGTAATGTCCCGCTCTGGCGGCCATGTTGCAATGGTCCATTCTAGTCAAATAATAGCCTATAAGCTAAAGAGACGCGACGTTTTTTCTGCTGCGTTTTTTCTTAATTCTTACTATTACATTATTACCAAGTATAACGTGTGCATTACCGTGCAGGATAGCTACAATATCAGTAGAAAACGATGACTACAACAGGTGGAAAGTAACTGGAGTAAAAATAAAAAGTACAACGAAAAGCCTTTTCATTTTAGTAGCAGCCTGCGCTCTTCATGGTCACTGCCCGCCCGGTGTGAACATTATATCATAGGAATGCCTTTAGCTCTCCTCGCTGGGTTACTCTTCGCTGTTATGGCCCCTCCCTCTGGGTTACTCTTCGCTGTTACGGCCCCTCCCTCTGATCTACTCCCCGGTGCGCGCTCAGGTCCTCCTCCAGACTCGTGTAGACTGCCCAGAGTCCACGAATCCTCCACCTGCCGCTCACGCTCAGGTAAAGCCACACTCTGCCCTATGTCCTCCTGCTCCGTCCTGTCTGTCTCCACTGACTGGGACTGGGACTGGGAAGGGGGCTCCTCTGTCTCTGCCTTTACTCTGCCTTTTCCTAACGCTTCAGTCACAGTTACAGGGCACCTGGGCCACTTCCGCCTCATTATCTGGTCGTCCACGCCTCACACGTTCCACTGGAGGAATGTTTCCTTTATTCCTATACCTTGAAGTCATTATTATTATTTTTTTTCCAAACGCTCAAAAGTTTGTGAGTATTTGAATATGCAGCGTAGAGATGCCAGGAAAGAAATAATGTGTGGAATTAAAATGTGCAGTCTTTTACGAGGCACAAAGTTTGCATTCCTCATGAGTTTCTTCCTTCTCAGCGACTGGTTCTCAGGTAAAAGGAAGGAGTATATTTCAAACAGTGGCTCTGATAGTAGAGCGGATCGGGTCAAATCCTGGCTGATTTTTCCGTAGAAAAGACACTTCACCTGCCTTGAGTGGTTGGTTGGTGATCGGAGGCAGGGTTGCAAGGTGTCGGCAGCCGAACCCGCCCCAAAATATTTTGAAAATTGACCAAAATCTGTGTTTTTTACTAGTTGACAGAGCCCATGTGCTCCTGCGATGATGAGACACCTCTCCCCCTCCCTCTCTCACTGAAGAGAGCCCAGCATTTGAGATTGTGTACTCAATACTCCAAAAAATGTGAAAAAATAGCATATTTTACTTCGAAAAGTCGCACAATTCCTTGATTTGACCACCTTTGCTGGTGGTCAGAGGGGCCAAGGGCACAGATTGGCAGCCTCGATTCCGTCACTCTAGCCCAGGGCAGCTGTGGCTACAACAGTAACTTGACAGGAAAAACTTTTATGTCAAAGGGGTGATCACCTGTGGCACCAATAATGTAATATATATGCTGAAGTGCCCTTGTGGCCTGGCATATACTGGTAAAACAACAAGGCCTTTGAAAAATAGAATCACTGAACATCGTTCCAATATCCGCACCCATGACAAAAAAGTCCCGTGGCAATCCACTTTACACAAGCTAAACATAATGTCAGTACTCTCAAATATATTGGTATAGAACAAGTCAACTTACCTAGAAGGGGTGGTGACATTAACACTCTCCTGTTGAGGAGAGAAGCGTTCTGGATCTTCACTTTGGACACACTGAGTCCGAAGGGTCTTAATGAAGATTTTGACTTAAGACCTTTTTTATAATTTTATTTTTTGCGTTGTAAGCATCCATACTCCGGTGTTGTGCTGTCTCTTTTCTTGTGGACCATCACTGCAGTGTTCATGTTTATATTGTAAATGTACATCTTTTTTGTGTTTTTTGCCAATTGTGGTCACCACATTCAACACCACATTAAGACCAGTCTAGGACACACCTACATAACAAACCATGACATTTCCATACTATATGACGGGTACCCTGACGCTTGTATGGTCATGATTATTTTTCTTATGTGAGTCAAATGTGTAAATATTGTAAATATTGTGTAATATTATGTGTATATACAAATGTTAAGCGCATGTAAAATTTCCCTTTAATGTTGACATGTATCATGTGACCTCTGTCTAATCAAGCACACTACAAAAGCAGGTGTGCCTAGTCCTGTATTCATGTCTGATGAAGGACTTGTAGTCCGAAACGTTACAAGTGGTGTGAGTACACATTAAAAAAAACTATTCTTGGGAGCTAAAACGCAGTTGTGCGGGTTTTTATTCTTCTTACATTTGTTACCTTTTTTTGATCCAGCACACTGCTCAGTTAGGGATGTGCGCGTTTTTTTGATTGTGCTACAACAGTAACTCACACTAACAGTTCAAAGTGTAATCAAATGTGCACTGTAGGGCTGTGGGTACTGTGAAACGATGCCCTGAAAATATACAGTGTTGATGCTGTTGGTCCAGGGACAGCATTAAAGGAAGTGACTTGGTTGTTTCAGCTCAAATAAATGATTTCCCACCCATTTTTCCAATTTCTGTACACATCCTTATATTTGCCCCCCCCCCCCTTGTTTTTGACAATAGTTTATTACTAATATTCTCTCAATTTCTCCTCATTCCCTAATTTTCTTTCTGAATTTTTGCCACAATTTTCCCCATTTTTCCCACATTTCCTGTCATTGGAGATGAACCTGTTATTGTAAATGTGCAGCTCTTCCTCACATCAGTCTTCTGTTTTCTGGTTCTAGACGACAAATATTTGAGTATCGAAACAAATATAATGGCCTCCAGCTCTACTTAACTGTGTAATAAAAACACATGTTGTCTTATTGACCACATCTTTTATAAATAGTTTGGAAACATTTGCAAATGCGTTTCCTTCGTTCATGTCTGCTGTGTTTTCCTGCATGTCCAGCACTCAAATTGCCTTCACTGTCGAGCTCTTTTTAGACTTACTACACTCGATGTCTGTATGTGCTGCATGCTGTTGAGTCTGCGCTCTGACTTTGCAGCACATTCCGGACCCGCCAGGACATGTCCCTGTACAGCTTCGGCCTGGAGCCGCTCTCCTGCCACGCCTGGAACAAAGACCGCACACGTAAGGCCTTCACTGCGGAGCTCGGCCCGCTGGGCTCCTGTGCTGTTTAACCTCTTAACCCCCGCCTGAACCGAGCACACTTTCTCCAGTTTGGCTTTACCCAAATCCAAAAGCTTCTTGAAAAAATTGTCAAAATGGCGACAAATTACGAGATGAAAATGCAACAAGAAAGTGACATACAGTGAGGAAAATAAGTATTTGAACACCCTGCTATTTTGCAAGTTCTCCCACTTAGAAATCATGGAAGGGTCTGAAATTGTCATCGTAGGTGCATGTCCACTGTGAGAGACATAATCTAAAAAAAAAAATCCAGAAATCGCAATGTATGATTTTTTTAACTATTTATTTGTATGATACAGCTGCAAATAAGTATTTGAACACCTGTCTATCAGCTAGAATTCTGACCCTCAAAGACCTGTTAGTCTGCCTTTAAAATGTCCACCTCCACTCCATTTATTATCCTAATTTAGATGCACCTGTTTGAGGTCTTTAGCTGCATAAAGACACCTGTCCACCCCATACAATCAGTAAGAATCCAACTACTAACATGGCCAAGACCAAAGAGCTGTCCAAAGACACTAGAGACAAAATTGTACACCTCCACAAGGTTGGAAGGGCTACGGGGAAATTGCCAAGCAGCTTGGTGAAAAAAGGTCCACTGTTGGAGCAATCATTAGAAAATGGAAGAAGCTAAACATGACTGTCAATCTCCCTCGGACTGGGGCTCCATGCAAGATCTCACCTCAATGAAGTCTCAATGATCCTAAGAAAGGTGAGAAATCAGCCCAGAACTACACGGGGGAGCTGGTCAATGACCTGAAAAGAGCTGGGACCACCGTTTCCAAGGTTACTGTTGGTAATACACTAAGAGTCATGGTTTGAAATCATGCATGGCACGGAAGGTTCCCCTGCTTAAACCAGCACATGTCAAGGCCCGTCTTAAGTTTGCCAATGACCATTTGGATGATCCAGAGGAGTCATGGGAGAAAGTCATGTGGTCAGATGAGACCAAAATGGAACGTTTTGGTCATAATTCCACTAAACGTGTTTGGAGGAAGAAGAATGATGAGTACCATCCAAGAACACCATCCCTACTGTGAAGCATGGGGGTGGTAGCATCATGCTTTGGGGGTGTTTTTCTGCACATGGGACAGGGCGACTGCACTGTATTAAGGAGAGGATGACCGGGGCCATGTATTGCGAGATTTTGGGGAACAACCTCCTTCCCTCAGTTAGAGCATTGAAGATGGGTCGAGGCTGGGTCTTCCAACATGACAATGACCCGAAGCACACAGCCAGGATAACCAAGGAGTGGCTCTGTAAGAAGCATATCAAGGTTCTGGCGTGGCCTAGCCAGTCTCCAGACCTAAACCCAATAGAGAATCTTTGGAGGGAGCTCAAACTCCGTGTTTCTCAGCGACAGCCCAGAAACCTGACTGATCTAGAGAAGATCTGTGTGGAGGAGGGGCCAAAATCCCTCCTGCAGTGTGTGCAAACCTGGTGAAAAACTACAGGAAACGTTTGACCTCTGTAATTGCAAACAAAGGCTACTGTACCAAATATTAACATTGATTTTCTCAGGTGTTCAAATACTTATTTGCAGCTGTATCATACAAATAAATAGTTACAAAATCATACATTGTGATTTCTGGATTTTTTTTTTAGATTATGTCTCTCACAGTGGACATGCACCTACGATGACAATTTCAGACCCTCCATGATTTCTAAGTGGGAGAACTTGCAAAATAGCAGGGTGTTCAAATACTTATTTTCCTCACTGTAAAAGTGACAAAAGCATGACGAAAAAGCAACAAAAACACAACAACAAAAAAGACAAAAAATGTATTAAAAAGTTTTGAAAACGCAACAAAAACGTGCCGGAAAAGCAAGAATCACACAATAAAAAAGTGGCTAAACACAACTAAAAAGTGACAAAAACACAAAAGTAATGAAAATAAGCCATGAAAAAGCAACAAAAAACTACCAAAAACGTAGGTCTTAGCTTTCAAATGAGGCGTTACTCTGGCCTATGGGCTGTAAACTCCAGCCGAGAAGCTTGGAGATTCTGGTAAAGTTGAACTGGAGAAAATACTCTGGGTTAAGGTGGACAGAGGTGAATGTGACTAATGAGAGGTGTGTGACGACTAAGAGGATTCTTTCATCTTTATTTGACAGAAATTGCGCTGAGTCCAAACAACAATGATGTGGTGATCTACGAGAAGAAAGGCAAAGAGTGGCTGAAGATCCACGAGCTGACGGAGCACAGCGGGCGCATCACCGGTAACAACTGCACTATACCATCTCTGTAGACTAAAGCAGAGATGCCCAACCTTTTTTGTTACGCTTAAATCCTTCATTTAGACTAAAAGTAAACTCTACGGTGCAGCCAATCATTAGAAAATGATCTCCATAAATAAACTCTGATTTATTGATGTTAAGTTGTGTATTGTGTTAAAACACTGAAATTCAAGTACTGTTTAGTTTCAACTTTTTTTTAGATCAGAAATACAGTGAGAACCATATGTTTACATACACTTCATAAAAAGACACATTTGCATTTTTCTCATTGTCTGACATGAAACCAGAATTAACTTTAGAATTAAAAAAAAAAATCTATTTGTTAAATGCCAGAAAAAGGGCAATTTATAATTTTGTTAAAAATGTTTTGTTACTTTTTACAAAGTCAGAAGTCTACATACACTAAGATTACTATACCTTTTAAACAATTTGGAAAAGCCCAGATGATGATGTCATGACCTTGGAAGCACAAGTCTGGTTCATCCTGGGTGTAATTTCAAGACACTTGAAGGTTCAGGTTCATTGGTTAAACAATGATGGAAATGTCCAGTCATCATACAGATCAGAAAGAAGGCGGGTTCTGTGTCCCAGAGATGAATGTGCTGTGGTCTAAAATAGGGCTGAAACAATCGATTAATCGACGACTATCGATTATTGAAATAGTTGACAACTATTTTAGTAATCCATTAATCGTTTTTTGGTTCACACAGACTCAAAGCAAAAATGACATGAAAATGTAGTATTTTTGATGAAACCTACTTTGTTTTTATAGTTAGTGTAGTTAGTGTAGTGTTTTGTACATTGTAAATTTCATGAATATCCGTCTGTTTCATTCAATCAGAAAGCAGAATTAGCTCTAAGAGCCTCCAACAAACATTTACTTTAAGTTTAGTCTAAGTTTACTCCATCAACATGTCCTCAAGCAGCGCCACTTTAGCTTTATGTGATGGAAAAAATTGGAAACAAAAATAATTTTCCTACAACATTCACAGCCAAGCGATTAATCGTTAAAAAATCGATAGATCAATCGATTACAAAATAATCGTTAGTTGTAGCCCTAGTCTAAAATGTGAATATCAACCCAAGAACAAATGCAAAAGACCTGGTGAAGATGCTGAACCTGGTAAGAGTTTGTCATTATCCAGAGTGAAACAAGTCCTGTACCGACATGGGCTGAGAGGGAACTCTGTCAGGAAGAAGCTCTGACTCCAAAAGAAACATCAAAAAGACAGATTGGCGTTTGCAAAGACACATTTCCTGTGGTCTGACGGGGGGAAGAAATGTTTTTTTTTTTTCGCCATAATGACCATCATCGCGTTTGGAGGAAAAAGGGGGAATCTTGCAAGCCTGACAACACCACCTCAACTGTGAAATACGGGGGTGGCAGCATCATGCTGTGGGAGGGACTGGTGCACTTCAATAAATACATGACATCGTGAAGAAAGAAAATATTGGAGCAACATCTCAAGAGCCAGGAAGTCAAAGCTTGGGCCCAGATAGGTCTTCCAAATGGTCCAAAGAATATGGCCAATACTGGTTACAAAGTGGCTTAAGGATAACAAAGTCAATGTTTTGAAGTGGAAAAAACTAAGTCCTGATCTCAATCCAATTGAAAATGTATGGGCAGAGCTGAAAAGGCATAGGCACGCAAGGTGGCCTACAATGTGTCTCAGTTACACCAGTTCTGTTTGGAAGAATGGAGCAAAACTCCTGCCAACTATTATGAGAAGCTTGTGGAAGGAAATCCAAAACGTTTGACCCAAGTTGAATGTTTAAAGGCAATGCTACCAAATATTAATGAAATGTATGTGAACCTTTAGTTTTGTAAAAGTAACAACATTTCTAAAAATTATATCTGTCATTTTCTGGAATTTGACAAATAGAAATAATTTTAAAATTCTACTTTACCTAAAAATAAAAGTTAATTCTGGTTTCATGTCAGACAGTGAGAAAAAAATGCAAATGTGTCTTATTATGAAGCGTATGTAAACATATGGTTCCCGCTGTAGTTCCAAGTGTCTTCATGCTTAGAAGTAACTTGTGTGTAACTGTTGTGACTTGAATGTTGTCCTGGCCCTTTACTTTATTTGCCTAAATGTTTGATTTTAAATTGCGGATTGGGTTTGACGTTTTCAGATTGAAAAGAAACCGCTTCTGAAATGGACTCATCAAAGTATACAAAGAGAGGCTTTGGCGAGCTTCTTGGACAGGGCTGGAGAGTAGCTCCCAAATAGGGCTGGGTACTGTTAAACGATACAAAAAAGGCTAGGTACTATTGGTATTGAAAGGATAAAAGTATCAAAAACAGGAACGGGAAAAAAAAAAATCTTTTAGAGATCAAGTTTTGATGCTGTTGGTCCAGGCACAGCATTAAAGGAAGTGACTCAAATAAATTCAACACATTTCTGTTTTCTGGTTCTAGATAACTATTTTAGTATACTGTAGGTGTCAAAAGAGTATCGGTATCGTAAATCAAGTATTGCTATAGTACCGGAATTGGGAAAATAAATGTGACTGTACGTAGCCCTGGTCGGAGATCCCTGCTTTGGGGGGCCAGTGTAGTAGTGAGAGTCTGATCCTGTAGGGCAGTGGTTCCCAAACCTTACAGGCCGTGACCCCCAAAATCACTTAACCAACAACTCGGGACCCCCATCTGTAAAATGTGTTTAGCATTTATAATAATTTAAGGTGCAAACATTTAAAATCTGGTTTAATGAGATTAGTCTGGACACAGTATTTTGATATTTGGTATCATTTCACTAAAATATTCTGTTTTCAATCAAAAACACATCAAATTCAATGTCTCAAATGTAAAAAAATATTATCCTAACCCCATTTTGGGAACCACTGCTCTAGGGCAGGTAAGGGCAAACCTTTTAATGCAAGGCCCACACTCTGATCTTGCCAGAAGGAATGGACTGGTTTTGTTCAAACAAGTACGATTGTCAGACAGAGTGTAATCGCCTAAAACACATGATAAAAGCAGCAGAGTCACAGCTGTTGTGCACTTTCTTTTTCACAGTGAAAACAGTTCCCACTTCTACATCATTACACTAATTAACATTTAAAAGTAAATGTTTTTGTATCTAAATTGGTATGGAGTATGATTTTTTTTTTTTTCTCCCCGGCGCCCCGCCCTCTGCAGGTATCGACTGGGCCCCGGAGTCCAATCGCATCGTGACGTGTGCCTCAGACCGAAACGCCTACGTGTGGACTCTCCGCGACAGGCAGTGGAAGCCCACGCTGGTGCTGGTCCGCATCAACCGCGCTGCCACCTGTGTCAAGTGGTCCCCTCAGGAGAACAAGTTCGCCCTGGGCTCCGGGGCCCGCCTCATCTCCATCTGCTACTTTGAGAAGGAGAATGACTGGTGAGTGAGCGCTCTACAGTCATGGAGTATCGTTATTTATGTCCTGCGCTGATCTTTGACATGGCTGATATATAAGACCTGTGATTCTGTGCGGTCCTGATGTCCTGGTCCATGTTTTGTCCTGATTTTTTTTTCCTTTGCGTCCCATCTCGCCAAGCTCCCCACTCTAATGAAAGTATTTTTTTCATATTTTTGGAATCCTTATAGTTGGCTTTTTGTGTTTGGGTCAATTTGCACCAAGGGTTTGAGGGTATTACAATTTACAATTTATTTTCTCTGCTGTGTTGTGCAGGTGGCTGAGTAAACACATAAAGAAGGACATCCGCTCCACTGTTCTGAGTCTGGACTGGCATCCCAACAACATCCTGCTGGCAGCGGGCTCGGCCGACTTGCACTGCAGGTCCGTTCTAGTCCAAGGAGACTATTGTACATGGTCTTTAGTGGTAGTAGAAACTGGACACCACTCCACACACACTTGATTTAGCTCATTTATATCCTCACTTGCCGGGAGACCCTGTGCTGATCTTGTAAAGTGTCTCTGAATGAGCAATAACCCAAAAGTGGGAAAGGGAATCTTATTTGTAAAGTGCTTTTCATGTGTCACAGGTCAGACCAAAGAGCTTCACTCAAGGGAAGGGTTTTTGTCCATTCACTCCTCATGCTGTGGTGGTGCGCTTCGTACAGCCACAGCAGCCCTAGGGTGGACTAACAGAAGTGCATCTGTGCACATCTGACCACAGAGTAAGGGGCCATACAGTACCTACAGTACAGTGTGCATCCCAAGGTTAATCGACGAAGAGTGATCCCATGTATGGTCAAAAACTGTTCCAGAAGTGGAACATCTTGACCTCAATTCAGGCCCTGCCCCTCTGTGTGACAACCGGTGTTAAGCACCTTAACCACTAACCATTTGCCACTGTCAGACTGGGGTTTAGGACTACACTATTTTCCCCACTTTTTAAAATGGTCACATTCTCTCACCTCTCGTCCTTGACCCACAGTTTGGGAACCACTGATTTGAACCTGAAACCAGCACCTGACAGTTATTTCTATCTTACCAATAAGAATTAGCCTGACTGTAAGTTGATTTAGACCATGCACATTCAGAGAACTGCAGTTACTGAAAGTAACTTGTACCTGTGAGAGCCGTGTGGATTCAACTGCCCTTAGAGTCAAATAAAACAGCTTTGCTCTTCTATTCACCAAACTACTGTCCTGATAAGAGTGCCCTCTGAAGAGAGTTTAAATCAGTGTATAGTGTTTAAGCACAGCAGAGAAACAGGCGAGTACTGCCCAGGAGACAGCCATGCGAGAGAGTGGAGACGCAAGGGAAGATGCACTTTCCTTGGGAGTGACAGGGAGAGGCAGGATGGTCTCTTCTGCTCATCCAGCAGACTGCTCCATTTGGGTGTCTCATGTGGCAAAGTAAGGCGAGAGTGAGGGAGCGCTGTCAGAATGTGTCGCGTTGATTAACAAGTGAAACAACATCGTAATTTGACTGAGATACAGGGCCCTTGCAGCTGCAGATAGGAAAAACCTCTGTCTGACAAACACCAACCATTCACTCACACACAGATACCCAGGTATTCAAGCCGAAGCAGCTTAGTTTTGGTTGAGAAGCAATGATTTTAGGTCAAAACGAAAAAACATTTTGTAACTTAACATTGATGCTCATTTGGCTGCTGTTGCTATGCTGTCACATCATCTTAATACCCTCTATACCAGGGATGCCAAAGGTGCCGCCCGTGGAGTGTTATTCCGGCCCCCAGGCAATTCTCGATTTATGATACGACACAGCAGAGTGTGATGGAGCATAAAACAGTGAAGTTGAAGTAGAATTTGCATAGCTATACCCCTCATTGTCTTTGTTTTTCCAGGATATTTTCCACTTACATTAAGGACATTGAGGACAAGCCGGGCCCTACGGCCTGGGGGCCAAGATGCCTTTTGGGGAGGTGCTGCTGGAGCATAAGGACTGTGGAGGCTGGGTGCATGGAGTGTCCTTCAGCCCCAGTGGAGACCAGCTGGTGTGGGTGTCCCACAACAGCAGCATATCTGTGGCTGACGCTGCCAAGAGCAAGGAGTGAGTCCTTCTGTCTCGACAACTTTCAACAGCGCTCATGTTTGAAGCGGCCGGAGAAGGAAAACGAAAGGCGAAAAAACTGAACTTTCCCCTCCATCACTTTAACAAATGCTGAATATATATTTTTCTACAAACTAAAGATACAGAAACACAGAGAGGAGCAAAGTGGTTCAACTCTTAAATATTTAAAAGTGCACTATGCAATTTTTTATGTACGAAATAAAGTTGATATTTGTGCATAATTTCAGTGACCCAGTGGCTGTATGGGTGGTTAGATTGGCGTCTGTATTTTCCATCCCGGTGGCTCCCATGATACTCCAGGATCAATTTTCTTTCAGGCTTTTTAGTGTTTCAGGTAGGTTTTTGGAATGGACGGTTCAATCAGCCGTAAAAACCTAAAATATAATTGATCCTGGAGCGGGATGCTAAGCAAAATCCGCTGGGGCACTGAAAGGTCAAATACGTATAAACTTTTATTTTACATAAAAAGTTGCGTAGTGCACCTTTTAAAAAACAGACAATGCTAATCTGGAAACTAGCGTTAGCTTCATGCTACATACTGTATGCTAATGTTTGTAACAAGTGCCGTTTTTCACTTCTACTGAACAATCTGCTGCGCAAAACCGTCCATAATGACCCGGTTTTGGCTTTATTTGTGATAAATATGTTTATTCTTACTACTTGCCACATTTACATGCAGTTTTAGTCAACCAAACTAGATTTACTAGAAAATTACTAGAAAATTTAAGAGAATCATTTGACTAAATCTTGACATTTTCTGACATTTCAAAAAACTAAGACTAAAAACCGAATGAAAATGTATTATCCAAATGAACTCTATTAACAAAGACGTGTGTGTGCAGGGTCACCACACTGACCATGGAGCGGCTGCCCTGCAGAGCGTGCTGTACGTCAGCCCCACGGAGATCGTCGCAGCGGTAAGTACAGCTTTACCTGTGCTGTTCACTGCACACAATGTTGTTGTAAGGCAAGACACTTCAGGCATATATTTATTTGACTTTTTATACTTCTGGGCGGTCTGAAGCCACTAAATCAGAGGGAGGCAATGTCAGGCCCAGGGGCCAAATCCAGCCCAGCACAGAACCTCTGGCCCTGAAGATGATTTTGAGAATATCATATTGAGGGTTGATCCAGGCTGAAGCAAGTGCCCAAATACTATATTTGAATGCCACAAATGCAGGAAAAATTGGTTAAGAAAATTCATTTCTTAAGATTTGCAAGCATTTAATCAAACAGAGGAAAGAGAATTGCACAAAACGTGAAACTTTGGAGAAAAGAAAATGGGCCATAGTGTGTCTTTTAATGACACTGAAGGCCTTGATTTGAAGGAGGAACATACGTATGTATTCAGGCCTTCCTCCTCCTGGTGGAGAGTATGTGCGACTGCAGGCTGTGTCTTGTGCAAACAGGTGAGCAGTCAATGCAGCCACTGTGGAACTCGGTCACAACATTCTTTCTCCGGCCCAGCCCTGATGTCACAGCAGAGGCTGAACTCTGACCCTGTACAAGAGCTGCTGCATACATTTTTACATTCAGTTCCAACGTCCACACATGATCAGAAGCGGGCAGCAATGACCAGTTAGCAGTGATGTTTTCTCGCTGTATTTACTTTACTAGGCCATGCTGTGTACATACATTTGATTACAGGTGATTTTATTGGTGCTTTAAATATGTCCCATCCTCTTCCAAAGGCTTTATTTTCCATGAACCTTCTGTAAAGCGCCCGTATCGATATTTAAACATCCATTTTTGGGGAAATATTCATTGCAGCATCTCTCTTTGGTCCTGCACTTTTACTCCCCCCCCCGCTAGATGGCAGCGCACCGCGCAGCCCGCTTGAGTAACACTAGAATTTAGTGAGAGTTAGAGAAACACAGGAAGAGTTTAGCATGGAAAAGAATGAGCTATGAGACGCTACAGGGCTCTTTTAAAACTCTATAGTTGGCTTTGGCTTTTACAGCAAAGACAGAGACCTGGATTATTACGAGAGCCACCAGCTTTGTGCATATGTTGCTGAGTGCGTCGCCGCTGCGTTTGGAGAGGATTTATTTTCGTAGCACTAGCATGGATTTATCTTCGTAGCATTTTATTACGGAATTAAACTAAGCCGAGGGGAAACTAAATACAGCAGGCTCATGTTAAACCTGTGTCTCGCCACTGCAGTACTACGACACAAGTTTAAAAAGAGCCTGCTGTATTTAGTTTCCCCTCTGCTTCAGTTGTGTGCTACTGCTAACAAAAGATTTGGAAGAGATGAGCGCGTGATGCCCGTGTCATTTGCTGCATCCGAAACCACTAAATTGTAGCCTCTAAGTACTAACACTAGCAACTAATCCTTAACCTTTCATGGGGTCAACTGTTAGATCTCTATGCAGTTAGTGAACTTTTGCTTCAGCAGCATTTGCCCAATTCGACCGTCCTTACCCAGGGGAAGGGAAGTGACATCACCAACAGCTGTGTTTCTACTTCTTTAAAGTTCAGTGCAGGCCAAACAAAAGCGCATACCGCCACTACTGTATATTGTCCAACAACAACATAGTGTCCAAATAAAGACATTTAAGGGGGAAAAAGAGAAACATCCAAATAATCCTTCACATTTCCCTTTATTTTATCTCAACAGCAGTTTCATAAAGCTACAGTATGCAAATTAGCCATGTGGCTTAAGTTTCTACTAAATGAAGCAAAAGCACAAACTGCCTTCATTTAAGAAATTTACTGAGGAGGCTCTTTAAAACCCTGTGAATGTGCTGTGGTGACTCTAACATGTATTTTGTCACTTTTATAAAGTTTGGCTTGTGCAGAATCTTTTTTTAAAATATTATTATTATTAAATGTGCACCTGTCAATCAACAGTGGTTGCGCATGAATCACTCGAGGGTGGGGCGAGGGGGGTAGGGAGATTGGCGCAGTGGTTTATGGGATGGCACATGGCTCCTAATCGCCAGTGAGTTCGCATCAGAGGTCCCTATGCTAAAGTGGCTATGATAGTTAGCATCAGAGGTCCCTATGCTAAAGTGGCTATGATAGTTAGCATCAGAGGTCCCTATGCTAAAGTGGCTATGATAGTTAGCATACAGGCCACTTTCCCTAACTCCTTCCTAACTGAAAGCCCAATTCGGACGCTTCTTATCATGGCGGACGCTGACGCACATCCGGTTTGGCGTAAGACCTCTTACCAATTTACTGGTTTCGGATGGAGCAATTATGTCCCTGATCTACGAGTGACACCCGTTGTGGAGTAGACACGATTTTAAATGCCCCGTCTGAGTTATTGTATATTTTAATGGATGAAACCCATAATAGTTACTGATCGCCAAGGACTCCCAGCTATAGAAATACTAGAAAACGTGCATCCCCAGTAATTGGTTTCATTACTAGGTTTCCAAGAAATCTGTTTTCCGTTCAAAGGTACATAATCACCATAAACACCACAGTCACAAGCACATTAGTGAAAAGCATTTATATCATAAGATGGATAGATCAAATGTATTTGATACAAATCTAATGAAGGTGGACTAGTTTACTAAATACTACCCTGTGTATATGTTTCCAAAGTAGTAAAAAAATAATCGCAATAATCGTCTAATTCTTCAATATCGGGATATATCGTATCGTATCGTATCGTGACCCTTGTATCGGGATACGTATCGTATCGCCTGAGACTAGGCGATACACACCCCTAGTAGGTACAATTTAATTTCAGTTTTTTTTCGGGTTTCTGGTAGGTTTTCTGGATGGAATGTATATGTTACCATGGAGAAAGAGCCATCAGCAGTGAAAACCTACAAAAACACTGATCTTGAAACGTCCTATAAGCCACATGGATGGTAAGTAAGGGCACCAGGCTAACCACCCATAGAAAAAATCTTGCTTGATCTTGATTTTCAGTATGACTACAGACCGTGAAAGCAGGGCCTCACGATCCTTCTAACTTTTTGGGTTTTAAAGGTGCACAATGCAACTTTTTATGGAAAAAAAAAAAGTTGATGTTGTTTGTGCATATTTGACCTTTCAGTGACCCAGCGGATGCTTGGGTGGTTAGCATAGCGCCTTTACTTACCGTCCTGATGGCCAGTTGGACGCTCTAGGATCAATTGGTTTTTTTTAAGTTTTCACAGCTGATTGAACGTTATCCATGGTTACCTATACATTCAATTTCAAAACCTACCAGAAATAATAAAACCATAAATAAAGTTGATCCTGAAGCATCAGAGAGCCACCAGCAAGGAAAGGAAGAGCACCAAGCTAACCACCCATACAGCCACTGGGTCACTGAAAGGTCAAATATCTCTCTCCTTTTTATTTTTACATACAAAGTTGCATAGTGCACCTTTAAGCAGGATAACTGGCTTGTGGTGTTCATAGCAGCGCCGCTTTTTGATCCTTCAATGTCGGCTCTTCCTATCGTCATCTTCTGTACTCTGTAGTTGAAGTCTTGAACGTTTCGCCTCTCATCCAAAAGGCTTCTTCAGCGAACTAAGGTTCAGCTCAGCCTGCAGTCCAGATAAAGACCACAAGGAGGAGTTGAGTTTAGCTAATCTAATCACAGCTACTCTCACCTGTGGGTAAACACCTTTGAAGTAGAGCGTCTCTAACAACCTGCTCACCCCAGAGTATCGATCTGCCCCTGTCCTATTCATAGCTGATCACTGCTAATTACCTGTCTATTTGGGTCTTTGCTGAGGGGCCGTCTCATTGGCTTGACAGCGCCCTGTCGGCTGCCTGCCATTGAGCCCACCATTCTGGTTCATGGAGGGATTCTCTTTCTTGACAAAAATAGCTTCTTTTACTCCTCGTTCAAACCAACGTTCTTCTTTAGCTAAAAATTTGACCTCTCTGTCCTCAAAGGGGTGGTTGGTGGTTTTGAGGTGGAGGTGCACTGCACAGCAGACTGAGGGCCGCTTGTGCTTTCTCTGCGGTGGTGTTCATTTTTTATATTCCTATTTCAAGAGGAATAGCCCTTGAGATGAATCATCTCATTTTCGAGGGATATATACTGTGTGTATATACACACACACACACACACACACACACACACACACACACACACACACACACACACACACACACACACACACACACACACACAAGGACGAAACGACTGTTGTTCCATTTCTAGAAAAAAAGTCAGGTATAGTGGCTTTGACAGATACAATTTAGGCCGGCTGTTTCACTCTGCCACCCTGCACAGCAGTCCAGGTTGTTGCAGTTTCACAAGAGCAGCTCATCGGTTATGAACACTCAAAACAAGAACAAACAGCGATGACAAACACACTCCTAATGACCAGCCTCTACACCCGCATGTCTGCAGTGGGTTATCAAAACAAAGCATTTGGAAGAGGATCTTATGTATTTAAACCTAACCCTGTATTGCAGCCTGTGGTCAAAGCAAAGCCACATCTCCATGGAGACGGTGACGTGCCGCTCCCAGCAAATAATAATCATAAAAGGTTAGGAGTCCAGTCTGAGGAGAGGTACGCTGCTCATTGTAAAAAAGATAATGTCACCAATAAAAACTCGAAAGAAATGAATGTTTGTGTTTTAGCAGGCGCATTGAGTTGCCTTGTGTACGAAATGCGCGGTATAAATAAAGTCGCCTTGCCATTTTCACTTTTTGAACATGGTAGAATTGTCTCACTTATTCTTTTTGACTTTGATAGAGCCATGTTTGGATGTCAACTTGAACTTTACTTGACAATGTTATAATGGTAAAAAACAACAACAAAACAAAACTCTTCCTTGACACAGTTTTGACTAATCCTTGACACTTGAGTTGTTTTGTTGTCTGATCTGTGTATCCAGGATATTGTTGCATCGTAGGTGAAACCCTAAACGGTCATCACCTGACCTGCTCAGAGCAATTCTGCGCTGCTCACACGATTGTTTTCACTGCAGTCTGCAGAGGGCGCTCTGAGCCAGTTTAAATCCTGGCCAGCACAGACTTGTATTTTCCTTGCATCAACATTATTTCACATTTTTGAATGTTAAATACCGATGTGAGGAAAGCAAAAGAATGTCTAAAGCTCAACGCACACCAGAAAGCAGCGCGCCGCGGCACGTCCTCTGACGCACGTCCATGTGGGATTTCAACACACACTGGAGCGCGCCGCGTCACGGCACTTGAGAGGCTTTTCTCAAACCGTGCGGGCCTTTACACACGTGATTTATACATTTATTATAAATAAAAGACACGCATGTCCGTGTTGCAGAGAGAGAGCAAACCTGGCTCTGTTTTGTAGGTCAATAGTGAGTTGGCGACAGACACGAGTTTAACTTCCCCTGATGCCTGAGCCCTGACGATGGTTTCTCTGTCTCCGCCGCTTCTCTCGTCCAAATAAACTAAGTTCACGGCGGTTTCCCTGTCTGTCACTGACCAGACCCGCCTCTGTGCCTCTGCAGGAGGTTAAAAGCCTGTGTTTTCCTCCGCGCCGCCGTGTCTGAATTCAACAAATCTGAATCGTGGCGCGGGGTCCAGCGTCGCCGCGCGTCACTGCAGCCTCGGTGTGCGTTCTCTCGTAGAAAATAAAGGAGGCGGCTCTTTCGCCGCGTGTCAAGGCGTTTCGGTGTGCGTTGGGCTTTAAGGCCTCAAGTATTAAGGAGCATTTGAGTTAGTCAAACTCTAGATAGGACATGGCCATAGTAACACGTTTGAACAAATGGCAATTCTGGCGGCCATCTTGTGACTGGCCCTTCTAACTCAGTGCAATGTCATCAAATGGAAACACCACTCATTTGATTGATACTGTTTTGAGTTATTTTGAGTTATTTCCTATTTTTCCTGTCTTTGATCATTGTGACTGACCTTATGTCAGATCTGGCTTTTCAAATGTTATTCCAGTTTTATAGGAGGCTCAGACTTTAGCTCCATTTTGTTCATGAATTTTCCTCAAACACTTCAAATCAGTCACTTCTATTTATATCAAATCTAACATTTGTTTCCTACTTTAAAACAGTATTTCTGAACTTTTTAACATGACATGACCAATATCTATTGAAGATGTGACAGTGATACAGTGAATGCTAACCACAGAACCCTGGGAATGAATGGAGTAAACTGAGCTAACACGACTAAACAACACAACGTTTCAAATGAGCTGATCCTGACTGAGATAAGAGACCCTCAGTAATAAACCAATCACAAACTATGAGTGCGTCTCACATTCTGCTGTTGGATCAATGAAAATGTTGCTCCCGGTTTTGCATTGGTGGCACAGGGGTTTGCCTCATCAGCCAGTCACAAGATGGCCGCCACATTTGCCACGTCTAGTCTGATCTAGAGTGTTATTGAAGATCTTTGGGTGTAATCCGACTGAAAAGGCCTCCTGTGTCCTTCCCTTCCCCACCCTGCCTTAGGGTCACGACTGCTGCCCATACAAATACTCCTACCAAGGCCCGGGGACTCTGGCCTTTAAGAAGAAGCTGGACGTGCCCAAGCAGAACAAGCAGAGCACCAAGTCGGCCATGCAACACTTCAAGAACCTGGACAAGAAGGCCATCGAGGAGGACAGCAGTGAGCTGGGCACGCTGCACCAGAACAGCATCACGTACGACACACACACGCACGCACCTACGCACACACCTACCTGTGGCTTAACATATGTGTTATCTGAAGTGTGTCTCTCTCTTGTGTGGATGCAGTCAGCTGTGCGTCCTCTCAAAGGCGGGGGACAAAGTGAGCTCCTACAGCAGTGTGGGCCTGGACGGAGTCATGGTGATCTGGGACCTGCCGGTGAGACACTCTCCACACCCGCACTTCAGCACCTAGCACCTTAAGGAGAAACACATTTTCTAACACTACCATATTTTGGAATAGACATATTTTCTTGTAGATTTGATTGCACCCTGCGCTAATAATAGAACATTTTGTTTTCATGTTTTTATTTTCTGGAATATCTAAAAAAAATTAATGTAGTTTCATGCTTTGATGGCTGACAACCTGTTCACTCTGGAGAGTTAAACTTTCCTGTCAGTATTCGAATAAGAACATGATGCATCTCTTACTGTTTTTATGGCCCACAATGGCGGTGCGCTCAGTTGCAGTGGCTCAGGACTAACACTGAACGCAATTTCAACGTACAATTGTCCAATGACAAATAACGCACTGTTTAAACCCATGTTAGGATAGTACACGTGTTTATAGTGACGTCACACATGGTGAAGGCAGCCATTTTGAAGACTGAAGTGGAATTATGCTGTAATACAACATGTAACATTATCTCTCCTCAGGATGAAGGAGAGATAAGAGACGGTAGCTTTTATCTGTAATGGTTACCATTGCTCCAGAAGACGAAGTGTAATGTTTATAAGGTGCTGTCAGTCCAGCTACACTCCTCAGACTAAATCAACAGAGAGGAAACAAAAAACCTTTCATTGTGAATTTTACGCTTTGTCATGTCGACAGAGCCTCAGTCTGTGTTTAAGCTACTCTACACGTTAGCATTCTACCACGGTTAGCATTTAGCCTCAGCACAGTAAACACATGTGCGGCTCACATCTGTGAACCCTCTGATGATAAACCAGTCACAGCTCAGCTCTGACCTCGGTCACATGTTGTATCCAAGGTGTTTGGAGTGTAGTTCAGGGCTTTCTCTTGGAGACGTTTGTACGACCTGCAGCTCAGCAGCTGTAGCTAATGTCCACAAATGTACCTGGGTCTATCTATAGCCTGTCCATCCATGGGAGTGGATCTCTCCCTATGTGGTTCTCCCCAAGGTTTCTTTTGTCTCCCATTCCTCGCCATGTCACAAACACCTCCTGATTCCACTACATTTAGCCACAGTACTAAGCAAACTGTGGATTTATTACATGATAAAGTGCACTTTTGGAACAAAATGCGGCTTACTTCACCTGTACTCCAGCTCAACACACATTTCAACATCTGTACTTCTTTCACCTCTACTGTTCCTGTAGTTCACCTGGACTGACGTGTGTTTTTGTTTCGACAGCAGTGAGTCTCTCCCTCTGGCTCTGCTTGAAATGACTCCACCCAACATCACCTTAACGACGAACTAAAGGAGTAAATAAAACGTTTCTTCTTTACACAAACAGGCTCCTGTCTCGACTTTATTGAGAATGCTTTTTCTTACTGATTATAATGTCAGACAATTTGCTTTCAGAGTTAGTAGCATGATTATCAAAACCTTTATTCTATTTTACATACTGAAGAACAAATAAATACCAAGGCTCTTTAAAGGGATATTTCAGGAATTTTGACATTGGGCCTCATTTCCTAGTTATCCAGAGTGTTGTTGATGTCTGGAGATATTTTTTTCTTAAATTGATGCAGTTCTTATATTTGAAGAGTCTAGTGGCGCTAGGCTAGGGCAAGGCTAAAGCATTTCTATGGTATCAATTAGCCTGCATTAAAAACAGTCTGACCCATTCCACAGTGCACCTGAGGTAAATCACTTATAACACCAGACTAACCAAATAAATGTCTGTGTTAATAGAATAATTTTAACCATTTTGCATTTAAAATAACTTATATTTGAGTAGCATCAGCTTCGTGCCTGTAAGCTAACGCAGCGGAGGAGTGATTTGCGAGAAAATAGTCCCTCAAAATGCGGTAATTCATGTGATACAAGGTCAGTTATATTTCAGAAATGATTCTATTAACACAGACATTTATATGGTTAGTCTGGTGTTATAAGTGATTTACCTCAGGTGCACTGTGGAGTGGGTCAGACTGGTTTTAATGCAGGCTAACTGATACCATAGAAATGCTTTAGCCTTGCCCTAGCCTAGCGCCACTAAGCTCTTCAAATATAAGAACTGCATGAATTAAGAAAAAAATATCTCCAGACATCAACAACACTCTGGATAACTAGGAAATGAGGCCCAATGTCATAAATCCTGAAATAACCTCTTACCCCCCACTTTAACCCAGCACATTTTCTCCAGTTCGGCTTTACCCAAATCTACAAAACTCATCTAAACAGATCATTTTTCTTGCGTTGTTGCCACATAGTCGCCACACCCGTCTGCTGGTCTGGAGTTATCACAGCCTCCTCATCATCGGGCTTTGTTTCCAGGGACTACAGGGTAAGGTCAGATGAGGCAAGGGAAACGTTCTTGTCCCCGTGAGGAAATTCGTCTTGGGCAACAGTGACACTTATGCTGCTTCAAAAATAAACAAGACTCTGTTCAATAATGCTGCCTGTACAATTTTGTCTGCTTCCTGAAAGTCATTTATTATAGAATAGGAACCAACAAACGTATTCATTTTCATATATTGCTTTGTATATTGTGCAGCATTGATAATAGACTTAAATGTATATACTAATACTATAGACTTAGAATTTCCTGTTTTGTCGATACATTTATATTTTATACAGTAAATTGAGTGAGATTGTTTTTGTTTAATGTTGCACAATTGCACCAAAAAAATACTGAATGTCTTTTACTGATTGATTAAACGTCGAATTGATTACATACGACAAAGACTATGTGCAGATTACTCGCAGTCTAATACTAGAGGTGGGTAGTACTCCATTACATTTACTCATGTACTTAAGTACTTTTGCATGTATCTTTTCAAACGGTACTTTTTCCTTCTACTAGAGTAAAATTAGAATTATATATAAGAAGTATCTGTACTCTTGAGTAAAAAAAAAGTAACTGGTTCCACAGTCAAATCTTAATTTTGATGCTTAGATGGATGTATTTTTGAGTTTTGTTGCTTATTCTTTGTAATGATTCCTGTTGACATGTTTAAGGTATTTTCTTTAAAAAATATTAAAACACTCACATTATTTCATCATTTGTTTTTAATAATTTATCAATGAAATAATCAAATATTATTTATAAAGCGCTTTTCATACCGAAAGGTATCACAAAGGGCTTTACAGACAGATTACAGCATTGAAAACAATACGCCACGTATTATATATATACACATATATATATATATATATATATCCATCCATCCATCCATTTTCTTCCGCTTTATCCGGGGCCGGGTCGCGGAGGCAGCAGTCTCAGCAGAGATGCCCAGACTTCCCGATCCACGCACACCTCCTCCAGCTGTTCTGGGGGGACCCCGAGGCGACACCAGGCCAGCTCGGAGACATAGTACCACCAGCGTGTCCTGGGCCTTCCACGAGGCCTCCTCCCAATAGGACATGCCTGGAGCCCCTCCCGAGGGAGGCGACCAGGAGACATCCAAAAAAGATGCCCTAGCCACCTCAGCTGCTCCTCTCGACGTGAAGGAGCAGCGACTCTACACCGAGCTCCTCCCGGGTAACTGAGCTCCTCACCCGATCTCGGAGGGTGCGCCCAGCCACCCTGCCAAGGAAACTCATTTCAGCCGCTTGTATCTGCGATCTTGTCCTTTCGGTCATTACCCAGATCTCATGACCATAGGTGAGGGTGGGAACGTAGATCGATCGGTAAATCGAGAGCTTTGCCCCCGACTCAGCTCCCTCTTCACCACAACAGTCCCGATACAACGACCGCATCACTGCTGACGCTGCACCGATCCGTCTATCGAGCTCACGCTCCATCCGTCCCTCACTCGTGAACAAGACCCCGAGATACTTGAACTCCTCCACTTGAGGTAAGACTCTCCACTGACATGAAGAGGGGAAGCCACCTTTTTCCGGTGGAGAACCATGGCCTCAGATTGGAGGTTCTGATCCTCAACACGGCCGCTTCACACTCGGCTGCAAACCGCCCCAGAGCAGCTGAAGGTCCTGATTTGATGAAGCCAACAGAACAACATCGTATATATATAATTAGGACTAAATAAATAGATGTCAGCTAAAAGCTAAGCTAAAAAGGTGGGTCTTGAGCCTGCTCTTAAATACATGAACGTTCTCTGCGGTCCTGAGCTCCTCCTCAGGTCGTTCCAGAGGCGAGGGCCATAATATTGGAAAGACACCTTTCCGTGAGTCTTTCTGTTGACTTTAGGAATAACTAGGAGACCCCTGCCAGAGGAGCGAAGGGGCCGTGAAGGTTCATAAGGTAAAAGCAATTCTGAAAGATAAGAAGGACCAAGACCATTAAGACATTTAAAAACTGTTAGAATAACTTTAAAATCGATCCTGAAACACACGGGGAGCCAATGGAGCGACTCTAAAACCGGTGTAATGTGGTCCCGCCTCCTGGTCTTTGTCAGAACACGAGCTGCTGAATTTTGTAAAAGTTGTAAACCTGAGATACTCTTTTTGGGAAGACCAGAAAGCAGGGCATTACAGTAGTCGATACGACTGGTGATAAAAGCATGCATTAGCGTCTCCATGTTGGCCCGAGAGAGAATGGTGCGGACTCTGGCTATGTTCTTTAGATGGTAAAAACCTATTTTGTGATATTCTTAATGTGTGGAATTAAAGTCAGCTCAGAGTCAAAAATCACACCCAGGTTCTTCACCTGTGAGGAAGGATTAAAAGACAATGACTGTAGTTTGGGTAAAAGTTTCTCTCTCTGGGCCTCAGGACCGATGACTAAAACTTCAGTTTTGTCCTGGTTAAGCTGGAGAACGTTTTCTGCCATCCAGGATTTGATATCTAAAATGCAGTTAAAAAGTGCATCCATTGGCCTGGTGTCATCAGGAGACATGGAGATGTACAACTGAGTATCATCAGCATAACTATGAAAGTTGACTCCATGTCTCCTGATGACATCACCAAGAGGGAGCATATACAGGTTAAATAGCACTGGGCCTAAAATCGAACCCTGGGGCACACCACATGTAATTTTATGGACCTTAGAGGAGCAGGTGTCCACACTTACCATGAATGTCCTGTCTGTGAGGTAGGATGTAAACCATTTGTGGACAGCACCAGAGAGGCCGATGTGTTTTAAACGAGTTAAAAGAATAGTGTGGTCGACTGTATCAAAGGCAGCGCTCAGATCCAGTAGAACCAACACTGTGACCTTCTGTGAGTCATAATTTAATCTAAGATCATTTAAAATCTTTAAAAGGGCCGTCTCGGTGCTGTGGTTTACCCTAAAGCCAGACTGGAATTTCTCAAGGACATTATGTGCAGTAATAAAATCATTAAGTTGGATGAAGACAAGTTTTTCTAAGATTTTGCTTAAAAATGGTAAGTTGGATACCGGTCTAAAATTGTTAAAATCATTAAAATCCAAATTGCTCTTCTTCAGTAGAGGCCTCACCACCGCCCCCTTAAAGGCAGCAGGGAAGACCCCCGTCTGAAGAGAGCAATTCATCAAGGCAAGTTTATTTGTAGAGCACAATTCACAAGGCAATTCAAAGTGCTTCACAGTTGCATAAAATTACAAGAAAACAGATCAAATCAATCAATAAAACATCAACATAAAGTTAATCAATGACAGTAAAAGTCAAGAGTGCAGATAAAATACTTTCAGTTTTCATATGCACGGGTAAAAAGAGCTGTTTTCAGCCTGGATTGAACATTGTCAAAGTTGAGGCCTGTCTCACATCCTCATGAAGACTGTTCCAGATTTTAGCTGCATGAAACTGAAACGCAGCCTCACCGTGTTTATTATTGACTCTGGGAATCACCAGGAGACCCCTCCCTGAAGTTCTCAGGGCCTGAGATGGTTCATACGGCTCTAACATGTCAGAGATGGACTTTGGTGCTAAACCATGAAAAGACTTGCAACATCAATCTTTATTTATAGAGCGCTTTTCATACACAAGTGCATCACAAAGTGCTTGACATTTAAAAAGACATTAAAACATTCTCGCCCGACAAACCCTCCCACCCTCCCAATATATACAGTTATCACAATACACACGTACACCTACACCCCTTACCCTTTACTCTACACTCACACTCACACACAGAATCCAGTACATAAGGCTGGGTACAGATGACCAAGGTGAGGAAACCCATCAGAGGGGCCGTCCTCCCCGGGAGCAGCAGACCAGCCGCGGCCAATCCAGGCACCGACACAAGGGTCCCCATAGGAGGGGCGGCAGAGACACCACACCTCCACCTGGGCACCCACAGGACAAATGCATGGATGAGTCTTTCTTACATCATGTGTAAAAGTTCATCTTTAAAGGATCCATAGAATGTTTTAAAAAACGGGGTTGAGACCGGGTCTAAAAGACATGTGGTGGGCCTCACTGAGGAGAAAACTTTATCAAGCATCTCAGCATTAACCAGGACAAAACTGTGCAGTGTTTCTTTTGGAACAAGTAGACAACCAGATGTATTTAAAGCCGTGTTACTTTGGGTAGATAAAATATTACATCTGATAGTGTCTATCTTCCCCTGAAGTGGTCTGCAAATGCCTCACAGAGAGCATCTGTGGGATTTAAAGGAGGTTTGTTAAAATCAGGATTTAAAACATTTTCTAACTTTGGGTTATTTTGTGGTTGGTGATTATTGTGGAAAAGAATTTATTTCTTGCATTTCTTATTGCTGTATTGTAGGTCTTTTGTTGAGCACAGAATATTTGAAAATGTATTGTTATTTTGAATTTCCTGCATCTCCTCTCGGCCTTCCTGCAATTTCTCTTGAGTTGCTTTAGTTCCTCGTTTCTCCGGGGGGGGGGGGGTTTGGGATTAATCTTTTTAAGTTTGAATGGTGCAACTGCATCGAGGGCGATGAGTAGTTTACGGTTAAAATTGTCAACAATAAAATCACAGTTAGCAGGTAAAATCACAGGAGGAATTTGTTATATCAAGCATCAATACATTTTGCAGCCACTTCAGGGTCAAATTACGTTTACTCACAGTTTTTGCCGAGGATTCTCGCCGGTGACATTAAGAAACACATAGTAATGGTAAATAGTGAAATCCATATAATTAAAAACATTAAAAACTCTGCAGTAATGGGGTCTAAAACGTTGTCTATGTGTAGATAAAAATCACCGGTTAAAATGATCATATATATTAAAGGATCTATGTAAAATAGATAGAAAGCCTGAGAATTCATTAATAAAAAGGGGACATCTTTTGGGCGGTCTATAGATAGTGACACATAAAATCGGGGGGTTATTAAAATAATTGCGTGGTGCTCGACACTCGTGTATTGATCGAATAAAATGGGTTTGGTGGCAAGAGTATTTATGCTTATAGAGGCAGTGCCACCTCCCCTTTTTCCATTTCTGGTTGAAAAGGCACTGCTAAAATTAGGTGGAGAGGCCTCAGCAAGAACGGCATTCGCATCCGCACCCAGCCAGGTTTCAGTTAGAAACTATGTCACTGGTGAAACATTAATCAAACTTTTACTCCCAACAGTTAAGGTGCGTTCAGACCGAACGTGCGTCCACGCTCCGTCAGCCTCTAGTTGGACGCCAAACATTGCCGCTTCACACTCGCGAGAAACGCCCGTTTGCTGACGCGTGAAGTTTTGCAAGCGTCATAATTAGGAGGCGTGTCATACAACTCAGGCCGAGCGCAAACCGCGATGATCAACTTCTCCTCCATGCTGCAGGTCAGGGGCGCAACTACCGCAACTACCCCCCCTCCCACACACAAATACACACATGGCTCTTTGATGGTTGTTTCTTTTTTTTTAAAGAAAATAAATACCCTCTGAATTGACTTTATTTGAACGAAAATGTCACTATTTCCTAGCCTGGCTAACGCCAGACTGCTGTGTGCGCTCGAATCCTTTCGAACTTCACAACAGTCTGGGACCATGGCCGACATTTTTCCATGGATTTGGGCACCAATCACAGAACGAGGAGGGACGGTAAGACGATGACGCGCTATTTGACATAAAGCTTGTAGTTTGTTTAGGGATAAAAAAAATAAAAAAATATTTACAGATCTAACATGACAGCAGCAGACGCGATGCCATCTTTCGATCAAGCTTTAGACCGTGTTCTAAATAGTTTAGCTCAAAAGTTTACAGCAGGTACGTCATACGTCATCTGATACCATGATACGATTGGCTATGGCTACGTGCAGACGCATGAGAGACATTCGTAGCGCCCAATAAACGGCTATGAACAATCGTAAACCACACCTCTCCTACGAGAAAATGAATTGGTGGTCCCCAGACTAAATATCACTTGTGATTTTAGTCTGGCGTTAGCCAGGCTAACTATTTCACACAATATAACATCGATATTTCCCTCTATGGAGTTGTTATCACTAAAAAACAATCACAGGCCCGGTTAAAAGCTTCTGTTGCTTCATTCACGTAACTTTTCCTCCTCTCCCTCTCTCTCCCTCGCGCAAGAGGGGAGAAAAAAACGCAAGCTTCAACGCGATCTCCTCTGTAACCGTGTTTATTATTTCATTAGGACTTTTATTTCTCAAACTTGTTGCCTTATGCTCACTTTGAGCTCCTCGTGGGGGGTGGAGATGACAGTCCCTCTGCACTCCTCTCTGCCCCACTCCAGCAGTGACTTTTGTTTCGCAAAATAAGCATGCACAACTAAAGTGACGCCCCTCCCCCAAAGAGGAATAAAAAAAAAAAACACTTCACCACCGCGAACCTGTTCATATCGTTCACTGTAAAGACTCGTTCAAAAGAGCCGGATCGTTCACGACCGACACACATAGACTGTTAAAAAGAACACATCACTATTGGCGCCCCTATGAAAGGCATATATTGCGTATGCCCTTTTTGCTCCACTGCTGCAGGTAACAGGTGACGCTTGTGCTCACTATTTGAGCCCAGTCCCTGATTGGTTAACAAGGCGTAAATGAACGCACGTGTAGATTGTGATTACTTGAGTGCATGAAGCAGTGGGCGGGGCATCGCTGCTCTGTACCGCGCTGTTCTCACTGGTTTGACGCGCGTTTATCCTCATCTGCTCGCATTTGCAACGCTTCATACGCGCGGACAGCTTTGCTTACATTTCGATGCGCGTCGAAGCACGTCTACATAGGGTTAACATGGAAGTTGGTGGCGTGTCAGCGTTTGGTCTGTACGCACCATTACTCTGCGGCATAGTTGTGCAACTACTAGTGCATCCAAGGTTCCGGGTGTTATGAAACCCGGGGAGAACTCAAGTGCAGAACAAAACCAAGGTTCAAGAATATTTATTTTTAACAGGACTGGGGAGCAGTAAATATCTGGCCGGAGAAGCAGTTAGGTCTCAGGCCGGAGGTCCAGGGAGAAGCAGGTAAGTATCAGGCCGGCGGTCCAGAGAGAAGCAGGTAGGCAAGGGTTGTGGCCGTGGAGCGGAGATGTCTGTCTGGGCTGGAGTCCTTGGCTAAATGACCTCTGGAAAAATGAAGGAAACAATCAAAACTGGAGAAGGGAAGAGATAACAAAAACTGACTGAAAAAAGTTTCAGGAGCCGTAGTCTAATTACCACAGTAGTAGTATGACGAACTGGCGAGGCATGGAAGGAGAACCGGAGTATATGAAGACTGTTTGATTGTAGATGGCTTGCAGGTAATATAATAATAATAATAATGCATTTTATTTGTAACGCACTTTACATTTGTACACAAATCTCAAAGTGCTACAGAGAGATACAATAAAAGAAATGACATACAAAGAACAATCAAAATGGAGTAAAAAATGGAATAAAAAGGCTAAAAACATTGCTTAAATAAGTAAGTTTTTAAATGTTTCTTAAAACAATCCACAGACTGTGGCGCCCTGAGGTGGTCAGGCAGGGTGTTCCAGAGCCTGGGAGCTGACGACTGAAAAGCCCTGTCTCCCATGGTTTTCAGCGTAGTCCTAGGGCGGTGGAGGCGGTGGGTGTTGGAGCTTCGGAGGAACGTGATGGTGTGTGGACTGTCAGGAGATCTTTAAGGTACTGAGGTGCAGAGCCATGTATGCATTGGTGAGTGAGGAGGCAGATTTTGTACTGGATCCGTTGCTGAATTGGAAGCCAGTGTAAGGTGCGAAGTACAGGTGTAATGCTTTCATATTTCCGCACCCTCATCAGGACTCTGGCAGCACTGTTCTGAATGAACTGTAATTTTTGCAAGTACCTGCCAGAGATCCCGATGAGGAGGGCATTGCAATAGTCCAGCCTGGAAGAGACAAAGGCGTGGGTCAACCTTTCAGCATCAGCAACAGAGAGGGAAGGGCGGAGTTTGACAATATTTTAGGTGAGTGATGATCAGCCAGCAGCTGGGAGGACTCCGCCCAGGTAACTCCACCCAAACACACAGAAGGGGAGGGGAAGAGGAGGACAGCCAGGATGTGACACCGGGTTCCATTCCTTTCTGTGTGAAGTCTGCATGTTCTCTCCGTGTCTGCTTGTTACCCACTGCTCCTTACGGGTCATCCCATCAAAGGATGGGTCAAATGCAAAAAATTCCCTACGGGCACAATAAAGTATACCTTAACCTGAAAAATTTAGGCCATTACTTTTACTTCTCCATTCATCCATCCATTTTCTTCCGCTTTATCCGGGCCGGGTCGCGGAGGCAGCAGTCTCAGCAGAGATGCCCAGACTTCCTGATCCACGCACACATCCTCCAGCTGTTCTGGGGGGACCCCGAGGCGACACCAGGCCAGCTCGGAGACATAGTCCCACCAGCGTGTCCTGGGCCTTCCACGAGGCCTCCTCCCAATAGGACATGCCTGGAGCACCTCCCGAGGGAGGCGGCTAGGAGGCATCCGGAACAGATGCCCTAGCCACCTCAGCTGCTCCTCTCGACGTGAAGGAGCAGCGACTCTACCCCGAGCTCCTCCCGGGTAACTGAGCTCCTCACCCGATCTCGGAGGGTGCGCCCAGCCACCCTGCCAAGGAAACTCATTTCAGCCGCTTGTATTCGCGATCTTGTCCTTTTGGTCATTACCCAGATCTCATGACCATAGGTGAGGGTGGGAACGTAGATCGATCGGTAAATCGAGAGCTTTGCCCCCTGACTCAGCTCCCTCTTCACCACAACAGTCCGATACAGCGACCGCATCACTGCTGACGCTGCACCGATCCGTCTATCGATCTCACGCTCCATCCGTCCCTCACTGGTGAACAAGACCCTGAGATACTTGAACTCTTCCACTTGAGGTAAGGACTCCCCACCGACCTGAAGAGGGGAAGCCACCTTTTTCCGGTGGAGAACCATGGCCTCAGATTTGGAGGTGCTGATCCTCATCCCGGCCACTCCACACTCGGCTGCAAACCGCCCCAGTGCGCGCTGAAGGTCCTGATTTGATGAAGCCAACAGAACAACATTGTCTGCAAACAGCAGAGATGAGATCCTGAGGTTCCCAAACCGGACACCCTCCGACCCCTGGCTGCGCCTAGAAATTCTGTCCATAAAGGTAATGAACAGAACCGGTGACAAAGGGAAGCCCTGGCGGAGACCAACACGCACCGGGAACAAGTCTGACTTACTGCCGGCAATGAACCAAGCTCCTGCTGCGGTCATACAAGGAACGGACAGCCCTTAGCAGAGGGCCCCGGACCCCATACTCCCGGAGCACCCCCCACAGGGCACCACGAGGGACACGGTCGAACGCTTTCTCCAGATCCACAAGGCACATGTGGACTGGTTGGGCGAACTCCCACGAACCCTCAAGCACCCGATGTAGGGTATAGAGCTGGTCCAGTGTGCCGCGACCGGGACGAAAACCCCATTGTTCCTCCTGGATCCGAGGTTCGACTATCGGCCGGATCCTCCTCTCCAGCACCCTGGAGTAGACCTTACTAGGGAGGCTGAGGAGTGTGATCCCTCTGTAATTGGAGCACACCCTCCGATCCCCCTTCTTATAGAGAGGGACCACCACCCCGGTCTGCCAATCCAGAGGCACTGTCCCCAACCGCCACGCGATGTTGCAGAGACGTGTCAGCCAAGACAGCCCTACAACATCCAGAGACTTAAGGTACTCAGGGCGAATCTCATCCACCCCCGGAGCCTTGCCACCGAGGAGCTTTCTAACCACCTCAGTGACTTCAGCTTGGGTGATGGGCGAGCCCCCCTCCGAGTCCCCAGCCTCTGCTTCCCTATCAGAAGACGTGACAGTGGGATTGAGGAGATCCTCGAAGTACTCCTTCCACCGCCCGACAACATCCCCAGTCGAGGTCAGCAGCTCCCCGCCCGCACTGTAAACAGTGTTGGCGAAGCACTGCTTCCCCCTCCTGAGGCGCCGGATGGTTTGCCAGAATCTCTTTGAGGCCGACCGATAGTCCTCCTCCATGGCTTCTCCGAAGTCCTCCCAGACCCGAGTTTTTGCCTCTGCGACCGCACGAGCTGCAGCACGCTTGGCCTGCCGGTACCTCTCAGCTGCCTCCGGAGTCCCACAAGCCAACAAGGCCAGATAGGACTCCTTCTTCAGCTTGAGGGCATCCCTTACTTCCGGGCGCCACCACCGGGTTCTGGGATTGCCGCCGCGACAGGCACCAGAGACCTTACGGCCACAACTGCGAGCAGCCGCATCAACAATGGAGGAGGAGAACATGGTCCACTCGGACTCCATGTCTCCAACCTCCCTCGGAATCTGGGTGAAGCTCTTCCAGAGGTAGGAGTTGAAAACCCTACTGACAGAGGGATCCACCAAACGTTCCCAACAGACCCTCACAACACCCTCACTGTTTGGGCCTGCCAGGTCTGACCGGCTTCCTCCCCTGCCAGCGGATCCCTTTTTACTTCTACTTGAGTTAAATTATTTTAAAGTAATATAACATTGCTCTTACTTGAGTAAATATTTTGCCTACTCTATCCACCTTTCCCTAATACTACAATTATTATGCTAAATAATAATATAATAATAATAATAATAATACATTTAATTTGTAATGCACTTTACATGAAAATCTCAAAGTGCTACAACACAAGTGCTTCCCAAAGTCCAGCACGCCCCGCCTTGTCAACCCAAAGATCCCACAGGGCCCCCCAACTTTATAAATTCACTTATTTCTAAGAGCGTGTAATGTTTTTCCTCATAAATTCCCCATAGTTTTGCATAACAATTGACAAATAAAAGAGATTATTGGCTAAATATTTCTTCTAATTTTCAGTTTCTCAAAGCTATAAGGAGCGCTTCCGCAGGTCCTTCATCCCTACAGCTGTCAGACCGAACAACACTACAGTAACGTGCAATAACCACTTTGCAAAACTACATGCAATAATCTCTGCATTTACGTCACTTCATCTGAGTCACTTTTATCAACCACTTGCACTATGACTGTAAACCTGTACTGCTAATACTGACTTATTTTAAATTATAGTCTGTTTATTTTATTCTTTACTGTTTATACTTTTTGCCCCCTTAAAGTTTTTTTGTAGTCAATGTATATAAGATACCTCTATTACTATTTAATCGTTTGCACATTTCCTGTCTATCCTGCACACGCTGAGTGTTTCTGAGAGCTGAATGTAACAAGTGAATTTCTCCATTGGGAGATCAATAAAGGCCATCTTATCTTCATTAAACGACTAAACATAAAGTTAATTTCAAACTTATTTTTAGGTAACTGATGTGTGGTCAACCTTTGGAGGCCCCCCTGCAGGGCCTCTGAGGCCTCCCAGAGATCCCGGACCCCACCTTGGGAATGGCTGGGCTAAAGTGAGCCTTATATTTGGCTATTTCCAGATATTCCGATGTTACGCCGAAAACTGCATGACCGACGACGGCATTGAGCTACAAGCTAGTCGTAAACATTTTTAAAACTATCCCTTCTGGTTAAAACGAGCTATGGTTAGTCAGTCTTCCATAAATAAATACACAAAAATGGGCTAGAATTGTGAAAAGACTGCCCTAGAAACCTTTCTGTCTGGTGTAAAATAGTGGTTTCATCTGTGCGCGGTAAGAGGGGGTGCATTTTTCGGCGGTCATGCAGTTTCCGGCGTAACACGTGTACGTCACAAAGAGTCCCGCCCTGTGGTAACGCACTACTACCTACGGTCCAATCAGAGCCCAGCCAATCGAAGGATCATGTCCCTCTCGGCCAATCAGAGGCGGCGGGGCTGACGTACGCATCAGCTGCTCTTGTTTTGCTCCTGCAGCTTTTTCTCCCGGAGAGTCCCGACTCTCATCCCTGACCCGAGCCCCCGGACTTTCAGCCGCCTCCTTCTGACCTCTGCCCGCCGCCGTGGAGCCTTCGCCCGCACGCACGGAGCCGCGAGGAGCCGCCGAGCCCAGGCCCTCGGAGCCGGAGGAGCTGGGCGGATGGAGCCCGGGCAGAGCGGGCCTGATGAGGGGCCTCGGGGACCGGAGCAGGGCTGCGGCTTCTTCGGATGTGCCTCCTTCAACCAGGACTATACGTGAGCGACCCACCACACTGCTGCTGTTTACACTGCTGTAAGCTAGGCTACTGTAACCTGGAGCGGGTTAGAGCAGCTGTATGGTTTATGTCTGAAACAACCTATGATTATAGAGGCACATTTAACCTGTTCTGTGGCTCTTCGACTATTTTAGATAATCTACCCGTCCATTCGGTCTGGAACAGATGTGGTTTGGTCAGGGTCTAATCTTGACTTGTTTCTAAACCATGACTTAACCAGATCTAAACCAGGACTAAACTAGATCTAAAATAGAGTCAAATACAAGCACTGATTTTAGGACAGGTATTGTTGCTATTGAAAATGTACAAACGGATGTGTGTCTCCATGGAGATGTGGATTAAAGGCAGCCTAATATGAGGTTTAAATCCTCATCCAAATCCATTCTTTGATCACCCACTGAAAAAGTAGCATTGTAATCCTGAATGTTACGCAGTGTGCCTTTAAGTTTCCCTTTTTTCCAAGGACTATAGATGCCAGGATTGTGCAAGGTGTAGGAATCCAGAATAGCGCTAACCTGTGTCTGTGCCTCCTGTCCTCAGCTCCTGGCCCTGGGCACACAGGCAGGCTTTCGGCTCTTCTCTCTGACCTCCGTGGACACGCTGGACTGCATCTACCACAGCGGTACGCCAGACTTCAACTCTACTTCTTTCACATGATGATCAATCCAGATTTGTTATTACTGTTCATTTCATGGTTATTCCAGCTCCCTCTCTGTGAAAACATGTATGTATAATAGGGCCCGACAGATATGGATTTTTTGGGGTCTGATACCAATGTATACCGATATTTTAAGTATTTTTGTTTATGTAATTTTTTTAAATCTCTCAAATAACCTAAAGTTAAGCATTTAATATTATATATAGCTGTGCGCTCATTTTAAAGCTCTGACGGAGCTCTTTCTAGTGCAGAAAAACGGAGAGTATCACTTTTGGTTCGGAGATATTGGCCGACATATTGGTCGGCCCTAATGTATATTGTCATGAAGAAGAACTTTTGTTTCAGTCAAGAGATGATATGTGCTAGTAAGAATGGCTGTAAGAATTGGCTGGTGAGATGTATATATTTCTGGCGATCAGATCCTGGCAGTAGACATTGATGGATTAAAGTGAGTATGGATGAGTATAGCGTTAGGGATGTCTTTCCACGGAGCCTGGACACTGGTGGAGGTACAGGAGACCGGTGAACGATGTAGCGGTGGAGCTGCGGACAGAAGAGGTGGTGAAGGGTGGAGGTGGATCGCAGCACTGCTGGGAAGCGGACGAGCCATGAACGCTTGGCTGCGACGAAAGTGTGGCTCTGTGCTGATAGGCTGAGGTGGAAGTGTGATCCTAGCAGACGCAATCATTGGCTGGAGGAAGGAGACGCTCAAATTAGTCTTCCTGGTGGAATTTACGCCAAGGCTTCAGTTCCTATTTTACACTAGGTTATTGGATACATTTCATTTTAACACCATTGCTGCTGGAATCCGAGCTCATGTTTGTTTTTGTTTGTTTGTTTTGATTGATCAGTTTGTTGGATAGTGCAGGTATTAATCATTATTAATCATAGTTTTACCAGTGAAGTCACAATTTATAAAGAAAATGCCCAGGAGTTCCAAGGATTGAACTCGCCCATTTCTAATAAGGCAAGGCAAGTTTATTTGTAGAGCACAATTCATACAAGGCTATTCAAAGTGCTTCACAGTTGCAGATAATTACAAGAAAACAGATCAAATCAATCAATAAAACATCAACATAAAGTTAATCAATGACAGTAAAAGGCAAGAGTGCAGATAAAATACTTTCAGTTTTCATATGCACGGGTAAAAAGAGCTGTTTTCAGCCTGGATTTGAACATTGTCAGAGTTGAGGCCTGTCTCACATCCTCATGAAGACTGTTCCAGATTTTAGCTGCATGAAACTGAAACGCAGCCTCACCGTGTTTATTATTGACTCTGGGAACCACCAGGAGACCCCTCCCTGAAGTTCTCAGGGCCCGAGATGGTTCATACGGCTCTAACATGTCAGAGATGGACTTTGGTGCTAAACCATGAAAAGACTTGTACACAAGCAGAGCTGTTTTAAATTCTATTCTCTGAGTGACAGGAAGCCAGTGCAGAGACCAGAGCACTGGATAATAAGAAAATAGAATACCAGAACCAAACCAGGAAAGCAGGATTTGTATATATTTGGAAAACGTTTGACCTACGTCCTGTTGAGGATGGTCTCATTAGGCTGAGCTTGGAAAGAGCTGCACTCTGATTGTGCAGCTGACGATGCGTTGGTCCCTGCAGACACCCCGGACGTGTGCCTGGGGAGCGCCTCTTCTCCAGCTCTCTGGTGGTGGTGGTGAGCGCCAGCATGCCCGAGCGCATCAACATCTACCACTTCAAGAAGGGCACGGAGATCTGCAGCTACAGCTACCCTCGGCCGGTCCGCTGCGTCAGGCTGAACCGGCAGGTACAAGGCCCTCGTAGTATTTTGCCTCATTCACACATTCATGTAGTCCTATAAAACTTTGGTCATTTCTTCTTCTACTCCTGAAGGGCCCCGGTTTCTGCGTGAAAGGTTAAACCCAAAGTGTCGTTATGTCAATAAACCAATAGTGGCCCATTCTGAGCAGTCCTGCACTAACAGCACACGTTGATTTGTTAGCATGCTGTTAGCTAAAAGTTTAGATTGTAGACTCACATGAGCAATTCTTGTGACAATAGGTCTAGTATTTATATTTCAAAGCAGAAGTGTGACAAATAACTGCTAGTTTCCAGAAATGAGCTTTTCTTGCTGAGATAAAGCGTTTGTGCCCATAAAAAAGAAGTGCCATGTTCTCTGAAACCATGAATGCTCCAAGGCTGAATCTGAAGTATGGTTTACAGGGTCCCAAGCTGCACTAGCTCCAAAGGATTAGTCAAGTTACCTTTTGTACTTTGTCCATAATCACATTTGCAAGTTACTGATCCGGGAAGATAAGATAACATTATGTTACATATTTGTCAAAGATATCCAAACATATCCATGAATATACATCTCTGAGGTATGCAAATTACGATACCATTTTGTATCCTGGAATATCCTCAACTCTGGATACTTATCCCTGTAGTATATGGAAAATATCCTGAATCCTTTACGGCTCTTTTATGGAAATGTCCAAACATTTGTTTCATCGACGACCGAATATGTACAGTACAGTATGGTCAGTGCAGTCAAACATTTGTTTCGTTTTGTTAAAATGATCTATTGGCAGTTGTTACAGACACTTCCTCTTTAGGCTCTTTTCCACATGCAGGCACGTGTCAGCCGAATGGCTCTTTCACCCGGTTTGACAAGCTTTTCCATAACAAAGGCCAGTGCCAAACCGGTCTGACCAGGTATAGGTTTTGGGCCCGACCTCTGGCTGTGGCCAAAGCGGGCTACCCGTGTCTGATGTGACGTGAACAGACTCTGGCCTCTGATTGGAGAGAGTGGACAGCCCTCACTATTGACATGCAGGTCATATGGATTTAATATTTCACAACATCATACCGCTGTGCTAAAAGGGGATTTTGCCAATAATAGCATTGTTAGCGCAGCTTTAGCTGGTGTTAGCATAACATTTACCTGTAGCTTACCTTCATAGTTCGTAGTTTAGCAGTTTCTTTTCTGTTTTAATACAGCTTGGCTCCTCTGAATGATTCCATAACTCCCACCAGAGGGCAGCATTTGTCCACATTTGTTCTCATCTCGGCTCTAAAAACTTTTAATGACGATCTGTACAGCGTGCTGCTCTGTGCTGCTCCGCCCACAACAAATGCATGTGTGTGTGTGGTGGAAACAGAAAGGTCTGCGGGCTAGTGTCGATACGTGCATGTATGTGGAACGACGGCTTTTGTAAACAAGCGGGCGCTTCCTGTTGCTCTGTTCCATATGTTTTTTCTGCCACAGGATTGGCCAATAATCCTGTCGATTAAAACGCTCCACACGATTATTGAGATCGACCTTTGTTAGAATCGCCATTAGATTAAAATTCGTTTAATTGTCCAGCCTTAGGTGGTTTTGACAATGGTTGCCTCTAATGGTCTTTATATCAAACTCCCTGTCCTTGTGGTTTATATCACTGGGAACTTTATATATTTCATATTTGACTTTTCACCAGGAATGTAACAATCTCTATAGTAACTGATTATGAACAAACACTTTTGTGATGTAATCTCACTTTTAAAACGAGATCTCATTTGTCCTGTGGTGCCTGCGTTGCAGAGACTGGTGGTGTGCCTTGAAGAGTCCATATACATCCACAACATCAAAGACATGAAGCTCCTCCAGACGCTGCCGATCTCCCGCTCAGTCCAGCCGCCGTGTGCGCCCTGAGCAGCGGCGGCTCCAGCGGGGTGTGCGGCTCGTACCTGGCCTTCCCCAGCAGTCTCGGCAGCGGAGAGCTTCAGCTGTACGACGCCGCGGCTCTGGTAGGTTCCAGTCCACCTTTATGTCTGTAACAGGCCTTTTCCAGCACCCGCCTGGCTCTACTCTGCTCTACTCTAGTGATGGGATTTTTGGCTCTTTTTGGTGAACCGGATCATTTGGATCAGCTCATCGGCTCCCAAATGGCTCTTCATTTTTTTACATAATACAGTTTAAATTTAAGAGAGGTTTTGATTCATGACTTGTTAACTGAGCTTTTCAAGTACTCCCTGCACAAAACAACTATAATCAAGAAAGAAATTAAAAAGAACAGAATAATATTATTTTTCCATTGCTATAATGAAGTGATATTGGCTTATAGTGGTGTTGTTTTGTCTTCAGGAATCAAAGTTGACTTTCCAGGTGGTGGAGTCATTGTTTATTATTGCAACACACACTTTTAAGGCTGGTACATATATGTACTCCTTTTTTATTTACAGTCAAAATCCATAGTGTTTCTCCTATAGCTTCTCCCAGTCCGTCTGGTGCCTGTGTCAGCTCTGCCCCTGGTCCTGCTCAGTCTGTAGCTGCTGGAGTTCGCGCTGAGAGGAATACAGACTCCAGACATCACTGCAGTCCAAACTTTAGCCTGGACTCCTGTTGTTCTTCTGCTTTAGTTGCTTTTGTAATGCGCTCATACACATGAGTGGAAAAGGCCGACATTGCGACGTATCGCCGCTCCGCACGTGATCGCATTGTTTATTTTTCACTCCACAAACCCAGCATAAATTTATCTAACCATAAAACCGAAAATATGAGGCGGATCTTTCTCAAATAAGAAGTGGCTGAAAGCTAGAGCTGCACTGACTACATTTATGGATTAGTTTAAGTTTGTAGAGATCTAGATTTTGTGTAAACAGCAGGTTTGTTCCTTGCGGACGGGCTGCAGCTGCAGATGTTTTACCTTTCCTTTCTCCGTCTCTCCCTGAACCCATTCTCTTACTTTCTCTTTTAGTCTTTGCCCTTCTCTATTGTCTATTATCTAATGTAGCATAGAGCAGTGTATGTAGAGCTTGATAAGCATGCAACCTTAAAAAATAAATAAATAAATGCCTCACTTGTGAGACTCGGCTCTCATCGTTCTCTTAAAAGAGCCGGCTCTTTGTACCGACTCGTTCGCGACCGACCCATCACTACTCTTCTCTACGTAAAACCTTCGGAGCAGGCACGAAAACCTCCTTAGTTTGTCATATCATGCTGAGTGTTGGACCGTGGCACAAGAACATCTGCCTTTTTTGCGAGTAGAGCTAACTAAGGACTCTAATCCAAAGAAGGGGCCTTATTTCTGATGGGTGTGTTGTGCACGCAGAGTCCCGTCACCGTGATCCCGGCCCACCATAGTCCTCTGGCCGCCCTCTGCTTCAACGCCTCGGCTTCCAGACTCGCCAGCGCCTCCCAGAAGGTCAGTCACGCCATTACAACTACCAGTTGATCAGTACTCATAGCCTGATAAACCACACCCGATTCTTTTCTGCGTGAAAGAAGGTGGGTCTGGACATACACGGTAAACAAGTGGCTGATTAGCGGCTAAGGCCGAACCAATCACGACCGTCACAGAGAATTGACAAGGTTACGTCACTCGCTGCACCGCTATGTTGTTAGTTCAGTCAACATTAACATTAGCCAAAACTAATCATGGATGAAGTAGTCGATGATTTTGCCTCCGGGTCCTCGTGAGTTTATATTCAGTTCATATTTTGTGAGTTGGACTACAGCTGTCGTCACGTTCGCTCATTGCTAACTGGTTTATTTCACTGACAATCTGTGCGCGTCCATTCCCTTCATGGAATGGACAGGAAAGAGTATGGCAGAGCCAGGCAACAGTACTCATGCTGCCTTCATGTGCTCTGGTAAAGATGATCCTCTTCAATTGTGAAATGGAAGTCACGAGTGCATTGTGTTCAAGCGTCTTAGCACAGGGAGACACCATTACACTATAAACAATGATACAGTGCCTTGCGAAAGTATTCGGCCCCCTTGAACTTTTCGACCTTTTGCCACATTTCAGGCATCAAACATAAAGATATAAAAGTGTAATTTTTTGTGAAGAATCAACAACAAGTGGGACACAATTATGAAGTGGAACGAAATTTATTGGATATTTCAAACTTTTTTAACAAATAAAAAACTGAAAAATTGGGCGTGCAAAATTATTCCCTTTACTTTCAGTCCAGCAAACTCTCTCCAGAAGTTCAGTGAGGATCTCTGAATGATCCAATGTTGACCTAAATGACTAATGATGATAAATAGAATCCACCTGTGTGTAAACAAGTCTCCGTATAAATGCACCTGCTCTGTGATAGTCTCAGAGGTCAGTTTAAAGCGCAGAGAGCATCATGAAGAACAAGGAACACACCAGGCAGGTCCGAGATACTGTTGTGGAGAAGTTTAAAGCCGGATTTCGATACAAAAGATTTCCCAAGCTTTAAACATCCCAAGGAGCACTGTGCAAGCGATAATATTGAAATGGAAGGAGGATCAGACCACTGCAAATCTACAAAGACCCGGCCGTCCCTCTAAACTTTCAGCTCATACAAGGAGAAAACTGATCAGAGATGCTGCCAAGAGGCCCATGATCACTCTGGATGAACTGCAGAAATGTACAGCTGAGGTGGGAGACTCTGTCCATAGGACAACAATCAGTCGTATACTGCACAACTCTGGCCTTTATGGAAGAGTGGCAAGAAGAAAGCCATTTCTTAAAGATATCCATAAAAAGTGTCGTTTAAAGTTTCCCACAAGCCACCTGGGAGACACACCAAACATGTGGAAGAAGGTGCTCTGGTCAGATGAAACCAAAATCGAACGTTTTGGCAACAATGCAAAACGTTGTGTTTGGCGTAAAAGCAACACAGCTCATCACCCTGAACACACCATCCCCACTGTCAACATGGTGGTGGCAGCATCATGGTTTGGGCTTTTCTTCAGCAGGGACAGGGAAGATGGTTAAAATTGATGGGAAGATGGATGGAGCCAAATACAGGACCATTCTGGAAGAAAACCTGATGGAGTCTGCAAAAGACCTGAGACTGGGACGGAGATTTGTCTTCCAACAAGACAATGATCCAAAACATAAAGCAAAATCTACAATGGAATGGTTCACAAATAAACATATCCAGGTGTTAGAATGGCCAAGTCAAAGTCCAGACCGGAATCCAATCGAGAATCTGTGGAAAGAACTGAAAACTGCTGTTCACAAACGCTGTCCATCCAACTTCACTGAGCTCAGCTGTTTTGCAAGGAGGAATGGGCAAATATTTCAGTCTCTCAATGTGCAAAACTGATAGACATACCCCAAGCGACTTACAGCAGTAATCGCAGCAAAAGGTGGTGCTACAAAGTATTAAGTTAAGGGGGCTGAATAATTTTGCACGCCCAATTTTTCAGTTTTTTATTTGTTCAAATTGTTTGAAATATCCAATAAATTTCGTTTCACTTCATGATTGTGTCCCACTTGTTGATTCTTCACAAAAAATTATAGTTTTATATCTTTATGTTTGAAGCCTGAAATGCAAGGCACTGTATATTAAAATTGAGCTAAATGCATAGTGTCATAGTGCGAGATCATTTATTGATGCCTGAGTTCCCGAGATGAGCAGCAATAATACATTTGTATGTTTTTAGCTGATAATTATGAGCCGACACTATGCATTTAGCTATTTAGCGAATATTGTCTCTTTTTCTACACTTGTGTTTTAAAAAAGAAAGGAAAAAAAAGCCAATCTTTATTTGTTTTTTCGATCAAAGCAGATACAGAGTAGCAGTAGTTCAGTGGTTTGTGGGCGACTTTCTCACATGGATTTATTTGTTTATGGTTTATTGTAGTGTTTGTTTGCTACGACACAAAAGCACTTGGACACAATGCACTTGTAATTTCCACTTCACAACTGGAAATGATCATCTTTACCAGAGCACCTGAAGGCAGCATTAAAGGTGCATTGTGCAACTTTTTATGCAAAAAAAGGTTGATATTTGTGTGTATTTGACATTGTTGTGACCCAGCGGCTGTATGAGTGGTCTTAACTTTCAATCACAGTGGTCTCTACAACGCTCTAGAGTAGGGATGGGTGCTGTTAGTTAAATGGTGCCTACTTGGTACCGACCGAAAAGCTCCGGTCGGGGTGGTATCGAAAAACTACAATTCTTTCGGTGCTAACTTTCGGTTCTTTTTCTCTCCAGACGTTAATATATGACCCGCAGCGAGTCTAAAAAAAACCCAGCATGAACGTGTGCGCAAATAATGAGCCGCTTCAGCGCAAATGGAGTGAAGCAAAGCTATAACGTACTAAACTTTTGTAATAGAGATGGCCCACCCGCGGTCTGAGCCAGGACTAAACCAGGACATACACTGGTCGTAAAACCCAGAGCTAAACTAAACCAGTTATAAACCAGGACTGAATAAGAAACTTAAACAGAGCAGTGACAACAAGAAAGACGTCTTTACCTTTAGCGACAGCCCCACGGAGGCTGAGTTTACGTGCTGTGTTTACAACTTTACAAGCAGCTGCAGCGAGGGGAATATCAAAGATTGTGTGTGGGACAGTGAGCGCTCATCTGTAGATTTCAGTTGTAGGACTGGCAGAGTGAGCGCTCACACCATGGAAAGATCTTTGATGTGCAAAGTGCTTTCGCTTCGTCAGTGTGTCTAGAAAAGTTTATCTGAAAGAAACCCATGTCCTGATGTGGATCTGTCCTGTCTCTGCAGCTCAGGGGATAATAATTATGTCCTTTCTTTCTTTTATCACTACTTGAGTGCATAGGCGTCGATCCCGTGGGTGCTGCGGGGCTGGAGCACCCAGTCAAATCTTTGGGCACCCAGGCGAATTTGCCCTGATTACAAAATGATTCAATAAATAATGCTTAACCTGTAAAGCCTAACCTGCGGCCGTTTGTTCCGCTCGTTTAGCTCCATAGGTAGAGCGCAGGGCTCATATGGCCAGGGTCCCAACCACGAGATTGCTGGTTCGTTCTCAACTTTTTTTTTTGACTGGGCACCCACTGGGAAGAACATAAATAGGCGCCTATGCTTAAGTGGAAATTGTGCTCAAAACATGAAGTTACAGGCGACGCTGCTGCGGCCTGTGTAGATACTGTTGTGCTGTTACTTTCCTGAACGATACTTTTTATACATGTTATTTTAAATGAATTAAAATAACATATGTATCAAAAAAGTACCGTTAAGGCACTGGTACCGAAAAGCAGGTATCGTTAAAGTAGTGGTATCGAAAAAAAACGAACGGTACCCATATCTACCTTAGAGTCACTCGTTTAGCAGTGAAAACCTTCCAAATAACTGCTCCTGGAGCGTCCTAGAGACCACTGTGATGGAAAGTAAAGGCACATGCTGACCAGTCATACAGCCGCTGGGTCACTACAAGGTCAAATGCGAAACTTATCAACATTACCAACTTTTTTTTTTCCACGTAAAAAGTTGCATAATGCACCTTTAAGTGTTTTTTACAGAGTACAAGTAAAGAGTTGCACCCTCTACTGGCAGTTTTGTATAACTACATATCTAGTAGGGCTTGGACAATGCACTTTTGTCACGATCTAATATGTATCACAATACTCAGGGCCGAACCGATACATATTGTGATACAGAAAGTAATTATGATAAGTAATATATTTACCTTAAAATGTGTAAAAGAAAACAGTCATGTGTCCAAAGACCATAAACCATATGCCATTTGACATTTATTGAAGTGTTAAGATTGAAAAGTGCATGAACATAAAATGTAACAAAGTGCTGTTACAGGAAAACAAAGGTGTATGATAAAATGATTCCAAACACAAGCATTGAAAGTATCGCGATACTTGGAAAAAGTATGGATACTTGATATTGCAGCAAAAAGTATCAAGTAGCGATCCAATATTTTGTCCCAGCCCTCATATCTAGGGATATTTTCTGCACACATACATTATTTAAAGTTATACTACTGATGCTAATCAATGATTTGATATCGTGTGACAGTGCTGATCATGTCCATGTTGTTCCAGGGCACGGTGATCCGAGTGTTCTCTGTCCCTCAGGGCCAGCGCCTCTTCGAATTCCGCCGCGGCATGAAGAGGTCCTCCCACACTCAAATACACGCACAAAACATAAACTTATCTGATCTGTTATCGCTTCACTTTTTCTAAATAAAGCTTAGTTTGAAAATAATGCAGGTGGTTAGATTTAATCAAGTGATAGTTGTGTCGAGAGATTCAAGATCTGGGTTTCAGGCGACATCACAGCGTTCTAAAGGCCTATAATATTACATAGAGGTAAAATTATTTTGTTTTTGAGGACATGTTTGGTCTTGTACAGAGAGATCATGGACCCAGTGACTGATAATGATCATTTTTGTAATTCATACATTTTCTTTTTAGATACGACTTGTGAAAGAGTAATGCAGTTACTAAGAAAAACTGGCTCCTGCCCCCACTTGGTACTGTGACATCATCACATTCTAGAACCTGCAACCCAGCGCCCTCCGATGACTGCAGAGGAAATTTACCATGGGTTGCAGGTTCTAGAATATTAGCCTGTCATAAAGCCAGACTGACTTTATTTATGTATTTATAAATACATATAAAGACAGTCTGGAATTGTGGTAATAGGACATGATTTCCAAATGGAGACTGGAGGCGGGGCTAACGATCGTAGTTTGAACGAGAGCGAACCAATCAAATGCAAAATGATCTATGCTTCGCATTTACGTCCTCCGCCATGATTGTTTGTAGTCCACACGTGCAGTGGAGTAAATGTTCCGGTTAAAGCCCTCGGAGCAGCTTCTTGCTGTGGCTTTAAGGACAAGTCCAGCTCATTTAAAACAGAAGAAAGGGCACTGGGATCGCTGTCACGGCCGCCATCCTCACTGTTTTGGTTACGGCCCGGAGGAGCACAGGTGTTTGATGGGAAATCCTAGCACCGAAGATGACGCACTGTTAACTCCCGCCTCCCGTGCTACGATTGGCTCGTCTTGGTTTTGGCAGAGTCAGCGAGATTCAAATTGCACAATTCCACACTGTCTCCCCATGTATCTCTGAACATGGAGGATCAGTCTGGCTCGTGCCAGGCTACTAGAATGTGATGATGTCACCGGACCCAGTGGGGGGAGGAGCCAGTTTTTCCTATTAACCACATTACACTTTCACAAGTCGTATCTAAAAAGAAAATGTATGAATTACAAAAATGATCATTAATATCAGTCACTGGGTCCATGATCTCTCTGTACAAGACCAAAAATGTCCTCAAAAACAAAATGATTTACCTCCTATATAATATTACATATAATAGGGAGATTTTAGCTGATTGTTATGAAACCGACACTATGCATTTAGCTATTTCACAAAATCGTCTCTTTTTCCACACTTGTGTTGTAAAAAAAGAAAAGAAAAAAAAGCCAATCTTTATATATTTTTTCGATCCAAGCAGATACAGAGTAGCAGTAGTTTGTTTATGGTTTATTGGAGTGTTTTTTGCTACGACAGAAAAGCACTTGAACACAGTGCACTTGTAATTCCACTTCACAACTGGAAAGGATCATCTTTACCAGAGTTCCTCAAGGCAGCATTAAAGGTGCTGCCTTCAGGTGCTGCCACATCACAGGCCTTTAGAACGCTGTGATGTCACTTGCAACCCAGCAATAGGCGGTGTTCACGCAACATTCTAAAGAGCTGAGAAGTGATGGGCAGTTCCGATAGTAACTATGGTAACTGTCAAAATGCAGATTTTTTGGCTTGGCTTTTGGCTGATATCTCCGTCATTACTGGGACAATCAAACCAAACCAAACCGGTCACAAGGTTCAGTGTGTTCTCTGTCAGCTAACTGTCAGATAACTGAGGTCCAGGGTGTTAAAGTAGTGACAATATAGGTTGCGTTCACGTTCTAGAATCTGATGTCATAATTTCAGATGGAGGGCAGGGACCGATGGATACGGACGGCATGTTTGGAATAGTTTGAAGCAAACAGGGGGAAAACAAGACAAGAAATAACGGAACTTTCTCCCATTTCTCCACCATTACTTTATGTTTAAGTTTGTTTTTCGTTCTATTGCTGTGATAAAAACATCCATATGGGCCAGATTTAGACTTGACTTTAGTGGTTTGTGATAAATATGTTTATTGTCGCCAGAAAACGGCAAAAAATAGTGATTCCCATGAGAGGTTTTCTTCCCCCTCGGGCTAGGCCACGGGCCCTTGTATGACGCATTGCCGTCTGTATCTACAGTATGTGTTTGGTTACACATGTCTGGAATTTATTTATTTATTTATTTTGTATGTGTAGATCACATAGGTTGTTACTACCATCTGCCAAAAGATGCATGTCAGTAGCACCTTCTAGAAAAAAAGGTTCTGGTCTAAGTATCATATAGATTTGAGATATACGTACATTTAGGCATTAAAAAGTCCCTTAAAATAAAAGTTAACATAAAAGAGCACAGGATTTGATGGAATGTTTAGTTCAATATCCTTCCCTCATGATCCAACTGGCTCAAAGTTCAGTGTGTATTACAGATTTGATTGTCTTTTTGTCAGCCACATTAGTAATATGATGCTGTCTTGAAATTGTGCCCTGACAGTAAGTGAGCCTGTTTGGAGTTGCAGACTCACCCGGACTCTGACTGTGTGTGTGCAGGTGTGTGGACATCAGCTGCCTGTCCTTCAGCCCTGACGGACACTTCCTCTGCTCCTCCAGTAACACAGAGACCGTGCACATCTTCAGAATGGACCAGCACCCGGAGCCAAGGTACTTTAGCCTGTTCCGGAGCAATCAAAGAATAGATACAGGGGAATATTGTGGGATTGCCCATATATGGTCAAGATGGGGGAAAAATGAAACTCTCCCATTTCTCCACCATTACTTTAACAAATGCTGGATTATGAATGTATTTTTCCACTAAATAAAGATACAGAGGCCTGGAGAGGAGCAAAGTGGTCCAACAGCCCATAAATAACACAGACAATGCTAACTAGGAAGCAGGCTTGACTTTATTGCTGTGTGATAAATATGTTTATAGCCCACCAGAAAATGGCTAAAGGGAAAAATTGAGAGGTTTGGTTTGAGAGGTTGAGGTTTTCTCTTGTCCGCGGCAGTGGCGTGGGGTCAGGGGAGGTCATCACGGAAAAAAACAAAGATTAAAAAATAGAATAGAATTCTCTTAAGATGATATGGATTTCCTATGATTTTAATCAATCTCGTGGTTAAAAAATGCCCAAATGTTTTATCAGTTGTCGATATCGTGTAAAGAGGGCGGAGCCTCCAGCGTCCCGCACACACTGACCTCGGCTCATTCACTCAGCGCTCTCTCCCATTCGGGGCTTTTTTCGCCCCCTAAAAGTAAAATACATTTGTAAATGGGTTTTTGTTGGTTTTCTATCACCTGGATAAAGAATCAGACAAAAGAACGACTTGTTTAACCTGTTCATTTGACTTTAAATCGCGTTTTGATAGTCCCGAAGTGAGGCTCGCCTCCAATGCACTGCCCCTGACGACCCGTGGGGGCGCTGCGTCAGCGCTACACATTTCTACAAAACATGTGGACTACAAGTGAAAGTCTGTTGGATTATTCTGCATGGTTTAGAGAGGCAATTTAAAAGGAGTAACTGATTAGACTGACATTTTCTGGATGAAATGCTGTAGACGAGTCTTTATGCTGAAAATGTCGACGCTATCACGCACCGCCCGTGTGGCGCATCAGGATTGTCAATAACTTATCATTTGGACGGGCGGGGTACGACTCTCGGTCACGTTCACTATGTTATCTTTTAATTTTTATTTGCAATATCGTGAGAATGTATTTTAAAAAAATGTGTTGCTATTAAATGCTATTTCAAAGTAAGACAATACCAGAGACAACAAGTTGCATTTTTTCCTGCATTTTTTCTTGCAGTTTTGTTTACTTTATATTGGAGTCAATAACATGAGCCTCACCAGCAACAAACCTCACCGCACATCACTGGTCTGCGGCTAGGCCACGCCCCCTTGTATACACGTTGCGCCTTTATCAATTCAAAGCAAAATATTACAAATATCTTTTGGTGAAATGGTGAAAATATATCTAAATGTCAAAATGTAAGATACAGATAAAGAGTTTTAAAGGATCTGTATCCTGCTATTTTAGCCATTCCAAAGTAAAGTATAGGCATGTATATGATATATTGTACCTCTATCACTATGGAGTACTCATTTTTGAGAGAAATATAAGTATTTTCTGGGGGTATTTTTCCAACCGGAAGACAAGACGCTTGGATTCAGTTAACTCCGCCCCTCTCTCCGCTCATTCCACATTTGCAGTATTATAAATGTAAATATCGCTGCAAAAAGTGAAGTTACTTCACATAATGCAGTTATAAGGAGTTGACATGTGCAACACAGTTTCATAAATGGCTAACACACATGCTAACACACATGCTAACACACATGCTAACACACACGCTAACACACACGCTAACACGCGTTTTGATTGACTCACCGCTCAGCCTGGCCTCCCGCCATCGGGTGTTTACGTTATGGCACTCGCATTGGTTATAAAAGAATGCTGCACCCCTGTGGGATTTACAAACTTCTTTTTCCTTTCCAAACCTTTCTAAAGGAGTGGCTTTAGAAGGCCCATCCTGTGCATTTAAAGATGGTGTGTCTGAATGTGTTCCAGTGCGGAGGAGGCGGACGCCTCTTCATGGGGCTCTTACGTGGGTCGGATCTTTTCTGCAGCCAGCACCTACCTCCCAGCTCCGGTCTCCGACATGATGAGCCAAGACCGGGCCTTCGCCACGGCGCAGCTGCCCGAGCCCGGCCAGAGGAACACCTGCACTCTGACCGTGTGAGGAAACTCGCCGCACTAATGGTTCAGAGGACTTTCAGCACTGCAGACTCTGTCACTGTCTCATAAATCTTGTGTGTTTCCAGGATCCAGAAACTTCCACGGCTGCTTGTAGCTACAGCGGAGGGCAAGCTCTTAGTCTACACCCTGGACCTAAAGAGGGCGGCAAGTGCTGCCTGTCCTACACTCACCAGTGAGAGCTTTTATTGTCTCTCTTCTCATCTCTTTCTTCCACACACCATAAAATCCCTTTTCATCCCTCCAAGCTCGGGTCTTCTACCGTCGGCCTGGGAGCAAGGAATCTTCACTATTCCTAGATCTGCACTTTCTGGACTGAGGGGCTCCAGGGGCTCTCTCTGAGCCCTGGTATTTCTCTAGTTTCTCGTGTTCCTTTTTCCTGATGTTGAAGTCGCTTGGTATTGCTATGTCAACCACCACGGCTTTCCTCTGCTCTTTGTCCACCACCACAATGTCGGTTGGTTCATTACCATTCTGTCTGTCTGTATCTGGAAGTCCCACAGATCTTGGCTCGGTCATTCTCTACCACCTTTGGAGGTGTTTCCCACTTTGACCTTGGGGTTTCCAGCCCATACTCTGCACAGATGTTCCTGTACACTATGCCAGCCACTTGGTTATGGCGCTCCATGTAAGCTTTCCCTGCCAGCATCTTGCACCCTGTAGTTATGTGCTGGATTGTCTCATTGGCCTCTTTGCACAGTCTACACCTGGGGTCTTGTCTGGTGTGATAGATCTGGGCCTCTATTGCTCTGGTGCTCAAGGCCTGCTCCTGTGCAGCCATGATGAGCCTCTGTGCTGTCCTTCAGGCCAGCTCTGTCCAGCCATTGGTAGGATTTCTTGTCATGTTTCGGTGGTACATCCGGTGTAAGGGCTTCGTCATGAGAGGACCATGACAGAACCTCCAGTGCCTCATCTTCTGTTCCCCCATTGTCTGAGACTTCACTGGGCACGTCATTGTTGGAGCTTGTTTCATCCTGGATAGTGGCTCTCACGCTCACTAGTCCTAAGCCTCCTTCCTTACGGCCACCGTACAGTCTCAGGGTGATGGATTTGGGGTGGAACCCTCCATGTATGGTAAGAAACCCCCAAACTGGAGGATTGGCTACAGAAGATCCCAGTAAAAACATCAGACATCTCAGTCCAGAAAAGTGCAGTTCTCAAAACCTGAGCTTGAGGAAAAAGAGAAGGTACAGAGTATATATACAGTATGTATAATATCGTGTACTCAGAAGTTTCTTGCGTTGTTTCTTCTCCTAGGCTTTTTCCAGAGGCTAAGGACCAAAGTGAGGAAAACATCACTGAAGCTTCTTCAACGCCATCAGCGCCCAGGGCCTCTTATCCGTCTTACGCTGCCACCGCTGCCTTACCCCCCGCCCCAGGCCTAGCCACTGCCACACTCACAGGTAAACTTGTTGGTCACAGACGAGTGAGACAACAATAAAACCTCTAAAATCTCTATAGAATCAAGCTGTTAAACTGCTAGACAAAAAGCCACTGAGTTGCCACTGTTTTGTTTGTACTGTTTGGATTTTAATTTGAAAATCAATAAAAGGAAATATGCACGAACACTTTCATTCTGAAACGTGGAAACGAAAAATGAATTATACTTTATACACGGACCCATGTCTCAAAAATGTTCTTGAAATTAGATTTTTGTTTTGGCATAAAGTTTGTGCCTGTCCTGAGAGAGGAGGAGCTAGGACACTTAATATGTGGAGCAGCTCTATGATGCTGAATGTGGGCCAGCATGCCATCAGGGAATACCCCATACAAATCCAGGCCTGTTATCTTGTAGCTGTGTTTCTCTGTGCTGTGTTTGCAGGCTACAGTGAAGACGGCGGCTGCAGAGAAGGAGAGGTGATTCCGGAGCATGAGCTGGCAGCAGGTCCCGTGCAACTGGACGATGAAAGCGAGTTTCCCCCTGTGAGCTGCTCATCCAGGACACACACACACACAAACAAACTGAGTGCAAATACAAGCTAAGTCGACTGTCGATGTCGAGATTTTACAGATGTTAGAAAACTTTAGGACCGTTTTCTCCAAATGAGGTTTTCATGTCACTCTTGCAACAACATCTCCACTTTAGTCGCTCCTACAGACTGATTTCTTTGAGGGATTTTTTAAATATCTAATTCCCAGCCTGATTTATTAGTGCAGTAGATAAGTAGAAAAATACTTCAGTTTGTGAAACAAGCAGCAAATTTGGTCCAAGTGTTCACTAAAATCCTCTCTGTCAAAAAATCCGCGAAAGATTCCAAGATGAAAAACTAGTGCACATTGATGTATGGCAGGGGTGTCCAAACGTTTCCACTATTGGCCGCATAATGAAGTGTATATGGTACGGAGGGCTACAGAACAGTGTTCAGTGCTAGTTTACCACTCTGCAGTCAGAGAGAGAGAAAGTGCACATGCAGCCGCTCTTCTGAGGGGATTCACGGTCTGGTCCAAAGGTAGAGCAGTGGTTAGCGCTCTCGCTTCACAGCTAGAAGGTCTGGGTTTGATTCCCACCAGGGATGGGGTCTGTCTGTGTGGAGTTTGCATGTTCTCCTCGTGTCTGCGTAGGTTTCCTCGGGTATTCCGGTCTCCTCTACCACTAAAAACATGTACAATAGGCCAGGATGAATGATGCGTGTGCGTGAATGAATGATGGTGGTCAGAGGGACCGTTGGTGCAGATGTGTGCAGTCGCGACAGCGCTTCTGTCAGTCTCCCCAGGGGAAACTGAAGCTACTAACATAGTTTACCACCACTGAGTATGGAGTGAATGTAAAACTCTCTCATGTAAAGCGCTACACGCTGTGAAAGGCACTATATAAATAAAGATCGGATCCAAGGTTCAGGTCCGGACGGGTTGGTGCATGGGTCCAGATCCAGACCGAGGTCCACCGTTTAGTGACCTCTGTTGTAGAGGAAAAAAGAATTTATCTGCTGCGCTATTTTGCCAAAAAACAAGGCGAAGTTTGAATTTTTACAGATATCTCTGAATGAGACGGGGTTCAGACCGGGACGCACTGCCAGTTGCTGGGAGGACTGTGAGATGGAAGTCGTCCTCCCGGAGGAAACGGAGAGACCGTTTTCAAATGTCTTGGTCCTCGCTCCTGTCGTCGTTATTACGTCCTCACATAGAAGGACTGTCTACTGTCATGTGATCACCGGTCAGTCTGGTCACATGATGCTGTACTATTTATCTGACAAGGGAAGATTACACAAAAATCTGCTAAGTGCATTTGTTTAGTACAGCTGCCAAAACCTGAAACCTGTGGAGAGATTTGAATAATTAACATACCTAACACAAATACACATCACATACACAACCCATCTTTGATCTTCCCTGTCTTCATGCGTGTTGTAGATCACGTGCCGAGATGGGAGCGAGCGTGTCCAGGAGCATTCACCTTCAGCCAGACGGACAGCTTCTGCAAACTGTGAACCGGCTTCATGTTAGACAAAGAGAGGAATGAGACCAGAGCTGTGGAACTTCCTCCCAAGGTCCATCATTTCCTCCAGAAACAAGATCCCTGTACTGTATCAGACATCGTTTACTTTTGGATCAACTGACTCACGATCTATGTTTCTAAGTGTGTGAGTGTATCACGTGTACTGTATGTATTTGAGGCGGGAACATGGCCCGCACATAAAACCACCACAGGCTGAGAAGGAGGTCTCTTTAAATCCACAGGAGTCGAAAACGCGCACAATGGGGCATTCTTAGTATAGATATAATAATAATAATACATGTATTTGTATAGCACTTTTCATAACAAAGTTACAAAGTGCTTTACAGATTTGATAAGCTTTTAAGTTAAAAAAAAACCAAAAAAAAAACACATAAAACCACACAAAGATTTAAAAAAACAATGCATAATACACATAAAGAGTAAAACCATTTACGTTATAAGGTGGATGTGTTTCCTATAGAAAATATTATATCTATATATTATATTTATAAAAAGGAAAGGATGAAATATAAACTTAAAGAAACCATATCTGAAAAGAATAATAATAATTTAAAAGAATAATAATCTTTTGTTTAAGCTAACTTGTTTAGATGTTCATGCAAATATATATATATACAGTATATAGAATATTTCCATTTTGGTAAAAAAGATGATCTAACCATAATTGTTTAGGAGTGAGACAATGACACACCCTGGTTCTGCTGTACTATAAAGCTGGATAACTTTCTATCAGGGTAGATCTCCATGGAAACATACCCTTAGCTCATAACCTGCTCCAGGTTGAGCTCCAGCTTAGATAAGAAGATGGCTCTTTGACCAATCAGAGGAGAGAACCCTCTGTGGTTATGGAGGGAGAGGAGAGAACTCCTTTATATCAAAGCGCGTATGGATTTTATAAAGTAGCAACATCGTGTTGGAACTTTTCCTACATGTGTCTGACGCAAATTATGAAAAATACTTATTTCTCGTTCACATAATTGTTCGAGTGTTGCATTTCAGTTATAATAAAGACAAATGTGAACATTCCCCTCATGTAGCTTGGTTCAGACTCGTGCCGCTGTAGATGCACAGTATTGGTCAGGAGTTTAGTGATGGATTTTCATATTCAGATGAACTGCATCCGAATCAAGCAGATTTCTAAGAGGTCTAAGCCCAAACCAGATATGCATCAGTGTCCGCCATGATAAGAAGCGTCTGAATAGTGCTGTCAGTGAGGAAGGAGGAGGGAAAGGAGCCTCAATGCTTCCTGTCATGTCTCCTTTAGCTTAGGGACCTCTGGTGGTTCCTCACTGGTGATTAGGAGCTATGTGCCATCCCATAAGCCACCGCGCCGCCAATCCCCCACTAGATCAGGACCTAGGAGCTATTATTGGATGGAGCAGCCTGTGTCTCTGCTGTGATTGGCCGCTTGGCGCTGACTCTTCCTGTTTCACATGAACGCCTCACAAATCCTGAGAGAAAGCCAGAGTTGACTAAGCCCACTGTACTAGCACTGATCCAGAAGCTCCTGGGTCAGAGGAACCAATCTAATCCAGGTTCAGTATTCTCTCTCAAAACACGTATTCATTCACTGCCCTCGATCGGCAACGCGTCACACAAGGGGCGTGGCCGAGGAGAAAAGTAGCTTCACATGGCAATCACAATTTGTCGCTATTTTTAGCCGTTCTGGTGGACTATACATTATCACACAAATAAAGTCAAGTCAAAATCAGGTCATTAGGAATGTTTTGTCCACAGCAAATTGTCCAGTAAGTGATAAACCAGAACTCATAGCTACTGTTAGCATATGTAGCATGATGCTAACATTAGGGTCATGGTTAGCATTCCCCACCATTGATGTATTTGTGGGCTGTTAAACCACTTTACTCCTCTCCATGACTCTGCATCTTTATTTAGCAGAAACTACTATATTCATGATTTGGCATTTGTTAAAGTATTTTTGGAGTAACGGGTGAAAGTGTAGTTCTTTCCCCTTTCGTTTTCCCTCTGGCAGCTTTGAACATGACCAATTCTGATGCCGTCTATCTATCCTGTGTCACACCAGTGTTCATGTTGTAAATGCTCTGCTTATGTATAAAAAAGCGCATGCTGGATCATTATGTGCTTGAGAAATATTTATTTTTTATATCCATGATGAATTCAAGTTTATCTAACTATCGTTGAACTAATGGTGCGTTCAAGGCAACTAGTACATTTCCGACGTCTCCCACTTGGAAAAATGCTTTTGAACACAGCTCGAAGCAGTAATAACATGATGACTTCGAGTTTAGATACGAGCTGAAGACGGCAATGATGAAGGCGATCACGTGAAAGGATCAAAGTTGAGTGACCAGTGAAGTGAACGTCGACACCTTCAGTGTAACATGTAGCATGTTTAATTCTATCTGGTGTGGAGAAACGTTCATGTAATGTTAGCATCTTAGTACTAGGGCCCGTTTTGTTCCATTTTGTTTATACCTGTACTTAACGGTACTTGTATTTTATACTGATACTAATATACTCAAATATTTGTCGTGTCAGGGCAATGGGGAATAAATGAGGGGAAGGGACATTATTAGTAATACAAAATGAGAGAAAACACAAATTGGGAAAATAAATTATTATTGGGCAAAATTGGGAAATATATATATATTTGAACAACAAAGTCACTTCCTTTAACCTCTTAACCCCACCTTAACCAGTTCAGCTTTACCCAAATCTAAAAGGTCACAGCCTATAGGCCAGTGCAACAGTTTGCTCTGCCCGATCCCATCAGACCTCGGAAGCTAAGCAGGGAAGGGCCAGGTCAGTACTTGGATGGGAGACCGTTTGGAAACGCCAGGAAGCCTAGAGAATGTAGTGAGTGAGTGGTTGGTGGTGGTCAGAGGGGCCGATGGCGCAGACTGGTTGCCTCGCTTCAGTCAGTCTACCCCATGGCAGCTGTGGCTACAATAGTAGCTTACCACCACAGAGTATGGCGTAAATGAATAATGCAATGTAAAGCGTCTTTGAGTGTCCAAAAAAGCACTATATATAACCAATGCATTATTATTATTAAGACCTCATTTGAAAGCTAAGATCTACAAAGCTCATCTAAATGGACCTTTTTCCACACGTTGTTGCCACTTTAAAAAAATCATCTTTTTGTTGGATTTTTGCCACATTTTCATCAGTTTTTGTCATTGTTTTGTCGCTATTTGGACCATTTTTACAAAGAAGCTTTTAGATTTGGGTAAAGCCAAACCGGAGAAAAAGAGCTCTGTTCAGGTGGAGGTTAAGAGGTTAATCCTGTCCCTGGAACAACAGCATCCAAACTTATCTAAAGATAGATTTTTTTTCAGTTCCTCCTTTCGATACTTTCATTTTTGTGGATACCAGACTGATGTGGTCTAACGGTGTCCAGCTCTACTGATTAGCTAACCGTTGTAGCATCAGCCGTTTGGTTTCCATGCGAGTTGAGCTGGAACACTCTGAGGTCTTACTTACTTAGTCATCATTTTCAAGTGGAGAAAAATAGCAGTTACCATTTGCCTGAACGCAGCATAAGCCTCGACAGACCGTCATGTCAGTCAAAGCTTCTCGTTATAAAGTTGTGTGCAAAAGTCTTCTGTTGTGTTGTATCATGAAAAAATAGAAGACAACATGAAAAACAAACTCACATGATCTGTTTTCTTTTTTCAGTTCCGTATCACAAAATTGCTGATGGTGGTGCAAATAAAGCAACAGATGTAGGCTCCATCATTTTTTGTAATATATAGTATTGTTTAAAGCCACACTGTGTAACATTTCATTCAGTAAATAGAAATAAAATACAAGCATTCACGTAGGGCCGTCACAATAATGAATATATCGACTTTTTCCGTTTTTCTAAGGACGTACTTTCTTTTGACCCAAAGTAAATTGCGTTTCATTGTATTCCATGTTCATCGTAGGATATTTTAAGAGCGGGACGTCACCATGCTCGTCTCCATGGCAACGTGGCGGCTTTGCTTTGACTAAAAGGAAACTACGGGGACCTTTAGCTGTATGTTACTGACATAAATATGAGGGGAAATGTTTGGGATTGCATTCATTTGTGTGTGAAAATGATATAATTGCTATTTGTGGACAACATCTTTATAATGCATAGAGTCAAGTTCAGATGTATGGGTTGTATCTTGTTTTCTGAGGTTCAAAGCTCAATAAATCTGCACTTAAACACTGAAAAACCCTTTTGAAAAAGTTATTTCCCAAATAAATCTGTGGACAAACGGTGACTCAAACGTGCAGTCATTGACACTCGATTGTAAAAATGGTTGTTTTCCAAGGGAACGTAGACCTTCAGAGAGCCAAGTTAGACTCAAGGTTCAACTGTATTAATATCCCAGAGGATATGCAGCAGTGATAAAACAACAGTCGCGTGTGAGCAAAGATCATACAGTCACAACCGAATACATCAGTATACAGGTAAAACTCAGAAAATGAGAATATCGTTATAAAGTGCATTCATTTGTGTTATTCAACTTAAACTGAAACTAATATATGATAGACTCAGTACATGCAAAGTGACATATGTAAAGCCTTTATTTGTTATCATTTTGATGATTATGGCTCAGCTTGTAAAAACCCCAAATTAAAAATCTCATAAAATTTGAATATTTTTGAAATGGACTGTAAGCCATAATCATCAACATTATAACAAATAAAGGCTTGACATAATGTCACTTTGCATGTAATGAGTCTATATCATATATTAGTTTCATATTTTAAGTTAAATTACAGAAATAGTAAATGAACTTTTGAACGATATTCTAATTTTCCGAAAATATGTGTAAGATCCTTGTAAATAAACATAATTTACAGATTGTGGACGGCAGGGAACTGGTTTTAGAGCGGATGGTCCGGACACTCCATTATCTGTTGGGCTTTACGCACGAGCCTTCAGCTGTAGAGGTCGTGCAAACCAAGACACAAAACAAAAAATGTTAAGATGGGCTCCATAAAACACTGGTAAAAGAAAAGAAAATCTCTAAGTCTTTGCTGCAGCCTCCTGTAGAAAGCATCAGTGTTAGACTCAAAGCACAAGTCCTTGTCAATAATAGGTACTTCTATTCAGAGACTGTTTCAACCAGGTTTCCCTGGATTACAGCGTTAGTGCCACTAGGGGGCGACATGTGGAAATCTATCAACATGTCCTTGGTTGATGGACAAATCAAACTGTTCACATACAAACAATAAAATCATCAACCACAGATCCTCCATACTTCTCCCCTCATGTGGAGACTGAGAGACGAGCGCTGGGTCTCAGATGCATCTTTTCTGTGAGCCATAATAAAAGGACAGTAACATCTAATTGATTGAATGAATGAATGAATGAATGAATGAAGTTTTGTCTTGCATACTTACGTATGCCCAGCCCTAATGGGCTTATAAGACACCAATAACGACAACAAAGGACCAGTTGCCAGACAGTCGGCACAATATACACTACATGTACTTATTTAAAGTCTCATCCAGGCTTTAAAAACAAAAGTAGACAATTTAAACACATTAAACTTAAACAACCATTTCATCTTGCCGTCATCACTAATCCAGAACATTTCAGGTGTTTGAAAAAAATAATTCACCAAATGATACATTTCTAATATCAGTTTGTAAATGCAGCTACTCCCAACACTGGGTTTAATCACAGTCAGCCCTTCAAGCACTCCCTCTGTTGAGATTGCTGCTGATTATTTAGAAAATGATCAAGTAAAGTTCAGATTTTTAGTAAAAGACAGTGTGTTCAGTTCCAAACAGGACATACATTTCCTTGCAAACTATCATTTCAGCTGCATTCTATTGAAAATAATATTCAATAGGACTTCTTCCCTGGTTGGGAAACATTAGGTCCTCTTCTACAGTACACACAGTATTTTCATTGCTCACTGCAAAATCATCAGTCATTAATGTGTGGCACTCAAAACTAAACAGCATTAGCCTATACACACACACACACACACACACACACACACCACACACACACATATATATGTATATATATATGTGTGTGTTGTGTGTGTGTATATATATATGTGTGTGTGTGTGTGTGTGTGTATATATATATATGTGTGTGTGTGTGTATATATGAGGACAGTGAGGACAGTTACAAATACCTCGGAATCCCACAGGCAAATGGCAACCTCGAAGAGGTGACAAGGAAAGCGGCTACGGCCAAATACCTCCAACGAGTAAGGCAGGTCCTAAGAAGCCAGCTCAATGGCAAGAACAAATCCCGGGCAATAAACAGCTACGCCCTGCCAGTAATCAGATACCCTGCAGGAATAATAAGCTGGCCAAAGGATGAGATACAGACCACAGATGTTAAGACACGGAAGAGGCTCCAACAGATGACGTGCTCAGTGAATGTCTCAGACAATGGGGAACAGAAGATGAGGTGCTGGAGGTCCTGTCATGGGAGGACAAGCCCCTACACGGCATGTACCACCGAAACATAACTGAAGTGGCGGATATCAAGAAATCCTACCAATGGCTGGACAGAGCTGGCCTGAAGGACAGCACAGAGGCTCATCATGGCTGCACAGGAGCAGGCCTTGAGCACCAGAGCAATAGAGGCCCAGATCTATCACACCAGACAAGACCCCAGGTGTAGACTGTGCAAAGAGGCCAATGAGACAATCCAGCACATAACTGCAGGGTGTAAGATGCTGGCAGGGAAAGCTTACATGGAGCGCCATAACCAAGTGGCTGGCATAGTGTACAGGAACATCTGTGCAGAGTATGGGCTGGAAACCCCAAGGTCAAAGTGGGAAACACCTCCAAAGGTGGTAGAGAATGACCGAGCCAAGATCCTGTGGGACTTCCAGATACAGACGGACAGAATGGTAATGAACCAACCGGACATTGTGGTGGTGGACAAAGAGCAGAGGAAAGCCGTGGTGGTTGACATAGCAACGCCAAGCGACTTCAACATCAGGAAAAAGGAACACGAGAAACTAGAGAAATACCAGGAGCTCAGAGAAGAGCTAGAGAAGGCCTGGAGAGTGAAGGCATCAGTGGTGCCCGTGGTCGTTGGGGCACTCGGGGCAGTGACCCCCAAACTGGAGGAGTGGCTCCAGCAGATCCCAGGAAATACATCAGACATCTCGGTCCAGAAAAGTGCAGTTCTAGGAACTGCAAAGATACTGCGCAGAACCATCATATTGCTCACTGGAGGTGTGTTTAAAATTGTTCAGCCTAACCACTCAATAACCCTGACATACATGGGCGAATTCTATATACAGTAGCCATTTTTTGTCCATTCTTGCATGATAAATGCTTTTAAAGAAAAAAAAGTGTGTGTTTTCCTTGTTAGCATGTTGCACAAACCCCAAAAGAATGAAAAAGTAGCCACATTGTATTGACACATCAAATCACTTGATTAATGTAGTTATTACATTATTGGCTACAGTTATTACATTATCAAAGGATTTTCTCGTTGCAAGGCCGATAACGTAATGACGTAATGATGATGGTCAATCGTTATTACGTTATTGGCCCGTTATTACATTATCGGCCAATTACATTTTGAAACTGGTCAAATGTATTATGTTATGGTTCGTTATTACATTATCGGCCGTTATTACGTTATCGGTTCCTACAAGGTCAACTAGGATTTTTTAAAATATTTTTATTTGTCAAATTCCAGAAGAATGAGAGACAGAATTTTCTACACTATTTTGTATTACTTTTACAAAACCAAAAGATTACATACACTAAGATTATTTTATACCTTTAAACAATTTGGGAAAGCCCAGATGATGATGTCATGTCCTGGGAAGCTCAAGTCTGGATCATCCTTGGGTGAAATTTCAGGACACGTGAAGGATGAAGGTCCAGTTTCATTGGTCATTTTCATCATTGTTTTAACCAATCATCACACATATCAGAAAGAAGGCGGGTTCTGTGTCCCAGAGATGAACGTGCTGTGTCTGAAATGTGAAGATCAATCCAAGAACAAATGCATAAGACCTGGTGAAGATGCTGAACCTGGTAAGAGTTTGTCATTATCCAGAGTGAAACAAGTCCTGTACTGACATGGGCTGAGAGGGAACTCTGCCAGGAAGAAGCTCTTACTCCAAAACAATCATGAAAAAGACAGATTGTAGTGTGCAAATATAAAAAGGATAAAGACTTTAATTTTTGGAGACGTATCCTATTGTCTGACTGGAAAAAAAAAAATGTTGGCCATAATGACCATCATCGCGTTTGGAGGAAAAAGGGGGAATCTTGCATATGTCACGTTAATTACTATATCGTCCAATAAATGACAGAAAAACTATATATTTTTAGACTTATTATTTATATACTTTAACAGTTTTAACTGAGGAAATAGGTTGCATTCACGTTATAGAATTCTATTTCAGTTGGAGGGCAGGTGCCAATACAACTCTATGGGAGAGAAACAGTTTTTGAAAGAAATTTCCAAAAAGAAAATGTCCAAATCTTTTCTCTGATCATCATGTGACAGGGATTGGATTCACAAACCTGACATGTGAATTTTACGGCTGAAAGTCCTTTCTTCTGGCCAACATCAAGCACATGTTTTGAATATTGTCTCCACTTTTGGACGCCTTTATGAGGAAATAATTAGACATATATTCATATGTGCTGCAAGATATGACTTTGAACTTTGTGATAGCTTTTGTTTCATGTGAATTGACCCAGTAATTAGAGAGAAATTAGCAATGATTTAAGACTAGAAATCCGCATTTTGAGCGTTACTATGGTTACGGCCATGGAATTTTCAGTTGCCCTCCACCACAATTTTAGGCTCTTTAGAATGTTGTGATGTCACGTGAACGCTACCTATTCTGTTTCATTGAGTTTTAATTTTTCAATATCTAATTCCTCGCCTGATTTATTTTGCTTTCAACCCCTAAAAATCATGTAACTTTTTTTTATTGGCTTACTTACTAGCATATTCATAAACTATAACCAAAATTGCTTCTTAACATATTTTATGTAACATATATTTCAACAATCAATAGTGAAATAAAAGACAAACAAAATTTACCTTATTTTTGCCCCGCCCACTTTTGCCTCTTTTTGCCACAAATCAGCATTTCCTTTGTCATGACATGTCCAGTAGAGCACAAAGTCCGTTCACTAAGCGGAGAAAGAGGGAAAATGTTAGAAAATCTAAAGTACAGCACATAGACTGATTTGTATAAAATGTTCAATGTTCATTTGCACCAACAAGTCAACACTGCACCGTTTCCCTGCACGGCCTAAAACGGCTTTGTGTCCGTGATTTTCTCTCGACATCTGCCTATGTAAACTGATACAAGAGAAGGAGACATTAATACACAAATAATAGCGGCGCCCGCGGGAACTTCCGAAATAAGTTGAATATGAAAGCAGTAAATGAAAGAAAACTTTCTATTTGTTTCCCCTTGTATTTATGTCAGTAATCCATAGGAAAAGTTTAAAACCCCCTTACAGCAATATTTGTATTTGCTATATGTCATCAAAGGTTGAACCTGAAGCTAGAACCACTGGCCTGCACTATTTCTGAGTCTGTTCACATTGTTGAGATGAGAACTCTTCCATTTTGTACAATGCTTAACCCCTTAACACCCACCTGAAGTGAACACATTTTCTCCAGTTTGGCTTAAAGAAAACTAAGTAACTTGTTGACCTTAATAAATCCTTTCCGTAGACCCTCTGGGGTAATACAAGTGTTAATGGGATGATTGGGGGGTCTTTCATCTCAGGCTAACGGGCAAAGCTAACTAGTAGCTAGCTCCACTTAAACAGTATTTACAGCCACGTTTGAGTGAAAAATGATCTCCATTGTGTAATTGGATGAACAATATCCCTCTCTCCCTTTGTCTTTTCTGTCAGAGTAGTATTTACTCTCACAGACAAGTAAAAAACACAACATGCTACGACACCTGCAGTGGCGCTTATGGCCTCTAGGGGCAAGAGTTACTTAGTACTGCTTTAACTCAAATAAAAAAAAGCTTCTTGGAAAACGCGTCAAAATCGAAACAAATCAAGCAGAAAATGAGGATGAAAACACAGAGCAACAAAAATTTGACAAAAAAATTACGAAAAAGAAACGGAAATGTGTTGAAAAAGAGACAAAAATGTGACAAAAAAAGACAAAAACTTAAAAAAAAGACAAAACTTGACTACAACACAGCAGAAACACAAGGAATAAGATCCATTTACATCACTTTTGTAGGCCTTAGCTTTCAAATGAGGCGTTACACTGGCCATAGCCTGTAAGCGCTCCAGGCAAGAAGCTTTTAGATTTAGGTCGAACTGGAGAAAACGCACTCGGTTAAGTTGGGGGTTAAGAGGTAAAAAAAAAAAGAGCAAATAAAAGTGGACTACAAGCACCAAAACCTGAGCTTTGTTTCTGTGAGTAAATATGGAAATGAAAAGGATGAAGAGTTCTCACTGACTAAGAACAGTTTCAAACCACAGCAGGTGCAGAGAGAGGGCAGTCTCACTGAAACTGCCCGAGTCACTGCAGTGGTGGAGAGGAGTGGATAGGTTTAGAATAGATACAGCCACACACGTCTTTCTCTTCATATTTGAAATACACAAACAGAGAGTAGTGTAGCCTAGTCCAGCGGGGAAAGTATGTTTGGGGAATCCTTTTTTTTTTTATACTGGTGGACTATGAACATACTTATCACACACAAAGTCAAGTCAAAAAATGGTCATTGTTTATCCAGTAGAGGTGAAAAAACGGCACTCAAAACTTGTTAGCATCTGTAGCATTAGCTTAACATTAGCATCGTTGTTAGCATCCTCCATTAGTTCTGTATGGACAAAATAATTTGATAATTAATGTCAGAAAAGACTTACTAAAGAAACCCCAGAGTGAATGTGATATTTCTGTGTGATCAGATGTTTAAAAAGAGCCTGTAGTCGGATCAATCAGATCAACGACTAAAGCTCTGTTGTTATGTGTTTTTGAGGGTAAATGTACTCACTTTTCTTAATATGATTATTTGGCTGGGTAAAATGTTTATTTTTAAAGCAAAAAGCTATATCAAATGTATGTATAAAACACTTTAAAGAACTAAGTAACTTGTTTACCTTAATAAATCCTTTCCGTAGTCCCTCTGGGGGTAATACAAGTGTTAATGGGATGATTGGAGGGTCTTTCATCTCCCCCTGGTGTCTCTGGCCAGAAAACCACACTTGCAACTTGCCGGTCACCGGGTCGGAGTCACCAATACACACTAATGGAATCATGAAGAAGAAGCTAACAGGCTAACGGGCGAAGCTAACTGTGGGCTAGCCCCACTTAAACAGTATTTACATGCTACGACACCTGCAGTGGCGCTTATGGCCTCTAGGGGCATGAGTTACTTAGTGCTGCTTTAAGAATAGAGTTTATCATCAGTATATGCTAGAAACAATTAGAGCAGCAAATAACAACAGAATAACTGAGCATGGAAAGGAATGGAATGTCTGCTTGAGTTAGAGATACAGTATAATTATCAGGTGAACTTTCTTAAAGGTGTTTTTTGCTAATTGTCTTGTACTTTGTTTCATGATTTTATTTTCCATTCTGTTATGTCATGATTTGTGTTTGTTTGCTTTGTTTGCTACTTTCTGTTTATGTTTCGTTTTCCTGTCACAGAACTATGAGTGTGTGGATGATTGTGGTATGAATGCATGAGGGTGTGGTTGGGGAGTCGGATGCCTGTCTTGTTATTTTATTCTGTCCATCCATCCATCCATCCATCCATCCATCCATCCATCCATCCATCCATCCATCCATCCATCCATCCATCCATTTTCTTCCACTTGTCCGTTGCCGGGTCGTGGGGGCAGCTGTTGGAGCTGCACCAGCCCCTATGGCTCCTCCTGCAGGTGGTGGGTCCACAGAAGGACGGCCTCATGGTTCTAACCAGGCTGTTGGTCTCTCATAAAGGGCTTCTGAACCGCTCTTTGTCTGACCCGTCACCTAGAACCTGTTTGCCATGGGAGACCCTACCAGGGGCACGAAGCCCCGGACAACAGAGCTCCAGGATCATTCAGGTCAAACCCCTCCACCACGTTAAGGTGGCGGTCACAGGAGGGGTATTTTATTCTGTAAATAAGTAAATAAATGAACTTCACTTCACTTCACAAGAGGATTGTTAGTAACTGTATTCTGGTACAATCACTCTTACATTTGAGAATATTTGAAATACAGTTACTTTCTTTAAATCAAAGGAACACTTGTGGTACTCAATCATTCAGTAACCAGGGAAACGTTGAGTACTCTTGGCTAGGCTCCGGTGTGAAAAGTGCTTTTTATTTTGCATTTGTCATTAGTCGTACATTTTGAACAGACTATTGTCAAAAAGCATAAGCATGCACCGTATACTTCAATATAATGCAAATGAATACATGTTTTTCATCATATATTTACATCAACGTCACATTTGTACGAAGCAAATCAATGCAAAAGTGTTCTCAGTGTTCAAAACACTGGATATACTATTGGGAGATGTTAGACTGAGAGGGCGACATTCCTCTGGAGGGTTAGGCTCGAGTTTAAAGGTGTATTACGTCACTTTTTATGTTTGGATTTGTGGCAAGGCGTGGGTTAATTCTGTTTGGGCACTGCCTGTGTAAAGCCTGACTCACTGTTATCTGTCTGACTGAACTTTGGAACACTTAGGAAACCGTGAGTGTTTATGTAATAGATAGTTTAATCTCATAAATTGATATAAATAGATGGGAAGCAAAGACAACCTTTTACAAAGTAATGGTCTTTTTATGTGGATGTAAATTAGTCGTTTCAGGAACACTTTTGGTCTGATGGATTCGGGAACAGGCCAAAACATTTGCCGGAACACTCTCACTAAACACCATTATATCAGATAAAATCTTTGCTGGATCCTCCTAAATAGTTCATGGATCCTTTACCCTGAAAAACTGAAAACGGGGAATAGAATTAAGCACCGGATGTTTATATGTGGAGATATTCTCTTTTGTATTATTTTGAAAGGATTCTTAGTTGAGGAAAGCACATCCGGTCGTGGGGCGCTGGGGGAGCTCCGGTTCCAGCTGGCTCGAGACGTTGGAAACCGCAGTATTTTTAACTTTGAGTGTTGCCCCCTTTCAGGGACCGGTGGTTGTAACATTTACTCTCTATCAGTTACTGACACACCAGTGTTTGTTTGTGGCTTCTTTTCCCTCTTCCTTGAGTAATCATTTGGGTCACTGCCACTACAGATTTTTACACTGCTGTTGCCTGACTGAATATTTCCGGCTGCTCTGCCAAATGGGCCAAATTCTACCAAGGAATCCTCTGTCCTGAAAGGTGCCGTCATGTTGGCATGTTTATGAAAGTGAAAGTGCGAGACAGGAAAGTGAATGTCGTCACCTCACACACGAGGGAAACACCGGCACAGCTCTGCCTCAAGTATTTCATCATCACGCACCACGCAACTCAAAGTACTACGTAACCTGGAGTGGAGGAAGTTTCCCTGCTCGTCCTGACGACATCCATATGAAAGAACAGGTTTACATGTGAAAATGACCAAAACACTGTATGGGTCTTATTTATTTAACACCTTTATAACCCTCAGTAAAGGATTCATTTTGCCGTGCTCTGGAGTTGCAGATGTGAAAGCACATGCTGCCGACCAGAGCGGCCCCAAACCTCAAAGGGCAAAAGGAGAAATGATTCAATGGTTTTGCAGTTTTAGCAGTAGTTTTGCTCGAATGAATGAAGCGAAAATAGATGCACACCACATCCTCATCCACGGCATAATTCTTTTGTCTGCAGAATTCTAAAGTGTGGAGATGCTTGTCATGTGTCGCTTTTTTGTCACATTTTTGTTCCGTTTTTGCCACGTTTTCACTGCTTTTGTGTAGCGTTTTATCTGCATTTTGTTTTGTTCTTTTTGTGTGTAATGTAACTGTGATGTAGCCACACAAATGTGACCAAAACATGTCATAAAAGTAACAAAAACGTGATGAAAACACAACCAAAAAGGACCAAAAAAACGTGACGCTCATAACGAGGAAGAAGCTTAGATGAGTTTTGTGGGCCTTAGCTTTCAAATGAGGCGTTACACTGGCCTAGAGGCTGTAAACTCCAGTCGAGACGCTTTTAGGTTTGGGTAAAGCCGAACTGGAGAAGATATGCTTGGTAAGAGGCTAATGCCATCAGTGAGGACAAAGGAAATAATCTGGGACTGTATTGATCTATTTATTATCTACAGCAGTGGTTCCCAAAGTAGGGTCCAGGGCCCCTGGGAGGCCTCACAGACACTGCAGGGGCCCCCGAGCATTGTCTATAAAATAAATACACAATTGATTTGGAAGATTTGAATGTGTAAGTGTTTGCTCAAATGTACTACTTTAAAACAGATTTGGAGCTGACAGTCGTCGTTACTTGATATGTTATATGTCTTCTTGTGGGCCTGGACTTTGGGAATGGCTGATCTACAGCATTAAACATAATTAGGCAATAACAGCCTAAACAAGGGAAAAGAAAGACAGAAAAAGGGGAACTCGAAATGGAAAACAATCCAAGTCTTTTGTTCCCTCTGCCACAGGACGGGGAGTTATTGCGATCCACAACTATTCCAAATATTACGGTAATCTCCAGTGCTGTTCACGGGTCAGGCATAAGTCCATTTGGTTTTTGTACTAATCCAGTACTTTGTAATCCAAGCTAAGAAGCTGCGTTCACGTGACATGACGACATTTTACATTGTGGTAATGGGCAGATATGGCGGTAACTATGGTAACCATGTAAATACCAATGTTTCATGGCTTGGTTTATGGTCAAAGTCTTCCTGGATCTGCGTGAAACATAAACTGGAGCAAAGTTTAACGTCTCCTCTGTCTGCGCAAATGAAACGAAAGTTCAATTATGTTGGTCCAGAAGTGCTGTCAGAATATTGCAGTGATATTAGTCAGTTCCAGCCAAAATATGAATATGACCGAACTGGACCTAATCCCTCAGACATAATGATCAGGTGACCATTTGTTTGTTTTCTGTTTGGGAGATTTCTTTCAAAACTGTCTTTATTCATGTCTGTTATTATCACAGGACAGTGCATATGAACCAATAGTACAAGTGTATGACATGTCAGACTTTTCATCTGTAAGTCCTTTGACAGATTTACAGAGGGCACAAAATAAAGCATTAGATTACAGAGCAGCACCAGTGAAGCAGACGAGCAAAGAGACAAAGCTGAGACCAACAACAAACGTCACATTTCTCTCTCTCTGTCTCTGTCTCATAGAGTTGCACTGGCACCTGCACCCCTGACATTATGACATCACATTCTACAGTAGACTCTCATGAGCCTGCCGGCTAGTGTGTGTGCATTTCTGTGACAGTGACCCAGGTAAGTGACCCTAAAGTTGTGACACGTGCCCTTAAAGTCACCCCTGAACTAGGATCCCACAACGGACGTTAACTCGCAAACAAAATGCAACTAAATGAGTAATTCTCGTCATATCGTTCTAAAGTGCATTGGTTTCTGTAGTTCGGCTTGAACTGTGAAACTAACATGACAGACTCATTAAATGCAAAGTGAGATATATAGCCTTTATTTGTTATCATTTTAATTTAAATTAAAAATCTCATAAAATTAGAATATTTTGAAAATGAACTGTAAGCCATAATCATCAAAACAATAACAAATAAAGGCTTGACATATGTCAGTTTGCATGTCATGAGTCTATATCATATATTAGTTCCACATTTTAAGTTGAATTACAGAAATAAATGAACTTTTTCATGATATTCTAATTTTACGGGTTTTACCTGTAACTAACTAACTAACTAACTAACTAAGTCAGTGGTTCTCAAAGTGGGGGTCGGGACCCCTCCGGGGTCACGAGGCCTTGGGTGGGGGTCCCCAGATGATTTCAAGATGAAACAAAAAGAAAAATGCTACTGTTCTTAGTACTTTTTTTTTTAGTGTAAATCAGCCTATAATTAGTAAAAATCCATTCAGCTGATCAAAATAAACTGTTTAGATATATATTAACTTGATTATAAAATGTTTTCTTCCCTAAAGTAGCGTAAGAGGCAATAGCTTTATACAATGGGGGTCCCGAGTTGTTTACGTGTCAATTTTGAGGTCTCAGCCGCAAACGTTTAGTTTAGTTTATTAGTTTATTTGAGCAGTTAACACTCGGCTCAAAAGGAGTGGGCTGAAGCAAAAAGCTTATGAGCGCCCACCCCCAAAATACAATACAATAAAAGTACAAGGAACAAAACAACAATAAAGAACAGCAGCAAAAGACATGGATTATATACACTTACAGTGTCTGATCATGGTAGAAATGCCCAAATGTGATTACTTTATCAGTCGTACAATTAGCAGCATCATATTGTGATTAGCCTGAATGGCAAAAGAACCTGTTACACTTCAAAACAGGCTGTTTTAACACAGAGCAAACTGACAAACAATGTTAACATTACCAAAGGTTTTATGTTATAAAGGCAAAGTTTGGGAACCCCTGAACGTACTAACGAACTAACGAACTAATTAACTAACAAACTAATTAACTAACTAACTAACTATCAAACTAACTAACTAACAAACTATCAAACTAACTAACTCTCACAAACTAAATGCAACAAAATAAATAACTCTCCTCTATAACTCTCTTCCTATAATTAGCCAGCTCTAACTCCCAAACTAAATACAACTAAACTGTCTTCCTAAAACTAGCTATCTGTAACTAACCAAGTCAAACTAAGTTAAGCTAACCAAGTTGACCCGTCTAACTATAAACACTCTTTATTAACTCAGTAGGTGAATAAGGTAAAGTGTTTTGAAATGTGAACCACCAAGTCAAAAGTGAAAGGGTTTTTCCCACTTTCCATTTTCTTCTTCTCTGAAGGATAAATAATGTGCAGCTTCAGCTCTGCTCATCAGTGCTCAGGGTTGACCTTGTCTGGAATACTATACTGTTTAAGTTATGTTTTGGATTGTGAGTATGTGGTGCTGTGTGTTCCTCTGGATCAGTACCGGGACAGCGGCGGCGTTGGGCTGTGATTGGCTGCCCCACTTCACCCACCGCACTAATGCCATCCTCACAAAGCTTCGCCAAATGGTAAGAGATCCCCAAGTGTTTTCCGTGAGTTTCTTGTGAGTGTTTTCCGTGAGTTTCTTGTGAGTGTTTTCCGTGAGTTTCTTGTGAGTGTTGTCCGTGAGTTTCTTGTGAGTGCTGTCCGTGAGTTTCTTGTGAGTGTGGTCTGTGAGTTTCTTGTGAGTGTGTCGTGAGTTTCTTGTGAGTGTTGTCTGTGAGTTTCTTGTGAGTGCGTCTGTGAGTTTCTTGTGAGTGTGGTCTGTGAGTTTCTTGTGAGTGTGTCCGTGAGTTTCTTGTGAGTGTGTCTTGTGATCTGTGAGTTTCTTGTGAGTGTGTCTGTGAGTTTCTTGTGAGTGTGGTCTGTGAGTTTCTTGTGAGTGCTGTCTGTGAGTTTCTTGTGAGTGTGTCTGTGAGTTTCTTGTGAGTGTGGTCTGTGAGTTTCTTGTGAGTGTTGTCTGTGAGTTTCTTGTGAGTGCTGTCGTGAGTTTCTTGTGAGTGTTGTCTGTGAGTTTCTTGTGAGTGTGTCTGTGAGTTTCTTGTGAGTGTTGTCTGTGAGTTTCTTGTGAGTGCTGTCCGTGAGTTTCTTGTGAGTGTTGTCTGTGAGTTTCTTGTGAGTGTGGTCGTGAGTTTCTTGTGAGTGTTGTCTGTGAGTTTCTTGTGAGTGTGTCGTGAGTTTCTTGTGAGTGTGTCCGTGAGTTTCTTGTGAGTGTGGTCTGTGAGTTTCTTGTGAGTGCTGTCCGTGAGTTTCTTGTGAGTGTTGTCTGTGAGTTTCTTGTGAGTGTGTCGTGAGTTCTTGTGAGTGTTGTCTGTGAGTTTCTTGTGAGTGTGTCGTGAGTTTCTTGTGAGTGTGTCTGTGGTTTTTGTGTTGTTTTTTTTTTTTTTCTGTGAGTTTCTTGTGAGTGTGTCGTGAGTTTCTTGTGAGTGTTGTCTGTGAGTTTCTTGTGAGTGTGTCTGTGAGTTTCTTGTGAGTGTTGTCTGTGAGTTTCTTGTGAGTGTGTCTGTGAGTTTCTTGTGAGTGTTGTCTGTGAGTTTCTTGTGAGTGTGTCTGTGAGTTTCTTGTGAGTGTTGTGTTTCTTGTGAGTTTTCTTGGTTTTGTAGTGTGTCTGTGAGTTTCTTGTGAGTGTTGTCTGTGAGTTTCTTGTGAGTGTGTCTGTGAGTTTCTTGTGAGTGTTGTCTGTGAGTTTCTTGTGAGTGTTGTCTGTGAGTTTCTTGTGAGTGCTGTCTGTGAGTTTCTTGTGAGTGTGGTCTGTGAGTTTCTTGTGAGTGTGTCTGTGAGTTTCTTGTGAGTGTGTCTGTGAGTTTCTTGTGAGTGTTGTCTGTGAGTTTCTTGTGAGTGTTGTCTGTGAGTTTCTTGTGAGTGTGTCTGTGAGTTTCTTGTGAGTGTGTCTGTGAGTTTCTTGTGAGTGTGTCTGTGAGTTTCTTGTGAGTGTGGTCCGTGAGTTTCTTGTGGTGCTGTCTGTGAGTTTCTTGTGAGTGTTGTCTGTGAGTTTCTTGTGAGTGTGGTCCGTGAGTTTCTTGTGAGTGTTGTCGTGAGTTTCTTGTGAGTGCTGTCCGTGAGTTCTTGTGAGTGTTGTCTGTGAGTTTCTTGTGAGTGTTGTCTGTGAGTTTCTTGTGAGTGTTGTCTGTGAGTTTCTTGTGAGTTTACGTTCTGGTTCTGCTGGTGTCCCGCAGGAAGGAGCTGTGGACGGGTCCCGTCATGTCATGAGCAACAATGGCTTCAACCAGCTCTACAGGTGCATCCAATGCCAACATGTGAGTGTGGAGCTCCTCTGTGTGATTGTACGGGCTGGGACCAGTTTACCTCTAACAATGGGGAAAATATTAGTACAGTAATAAAAAATGAGGGAAACAAATTGGGAAAAATGAGGCAAACTGGGATAAAAATCATTTATTGGAGCTGAAACAACCAAGTCACTTCGTTTAACTCTGGACCAACAGCATCAAACCCTGGATCTAAAGATAGTCTGAAGATCTAAAGATAGAAGCTTTTTTTTCTGGTACCTGCTTTTGATACTTTCATTTTTTCAATACCAGTAGTACCTAAACTTGTTTCCGATACTATACTTAATGATACATTAAATGGTACCCTGTCCTATCTGTGATATACTATGATTATCCATTACATTATACAGGGTATATATCACAGTCATAGGTCTGGTATATTTTTCCAGGTAGTGGAATGAAATAGTTTTTTCCCCGCTTAAGTGAATTGTGAAAGAAGACATTTGTGAAAAGACAAAAAGACACTCTATATTTCATTAAAACTTTTTTTTCTCTAAGAACTGGCAGATAAATAGTTTTCCGCATTATTGTGACAGTGATCCTGAAATAGTGACCGTGAAAACAGTGAAACGGCTTATAAACCCTGTGAAGAATTGGGATGTTAGAAATGTGCTAGGAATGTTGGGAATGAGTTTAGACACAACTGATTATTCAAAATTTGAAAGCAATGAGCGCAATGGAAATGATCAAAAATCAGGTATAGGGCCTTTAACCCTTTAATCTGTGTATCACACACATAATCAGATAGAAGTACTTTCACCTCCAGCTCCTCGGTGTTGACTTGAGTCTTGTGTGTCTGCAGCAAACCTCTCAGCTGGCCTTTGTTCAGGAGAACCTGAGGGGCATCCTACACCTGTATCGCCATGGAAACTTGTCCCGCCTGGGCTGGAAAGTGGAGCCCTTCCTGTTAACGCTAGACAGTCAGATACACCGCCTCCAACCCTGTGTAAGCCACGCTTTTCCTCACGCTGTGCCCCCGACGCCCCGACACTGTAAGCGCCGCCGCTGGCACTGTGAGCCACGCCCCTCTCCACACCGGGCCAATGTAAGTCCTGCCCATGTCCAGATCCGTGCATCCCGGACCTGTTTAAAGGAGCGTTTATCCCCATACAAATAAAAGGTGAAGTCAGGCCCTATTTAAAAGTATGGCGAGCTATGACATGTCCTTTTCATGGCATTTATATAATTTCTGTGGTTTCTTTATCGTTAACGTCTCATAAGATGATGTAATAATAATGATAATGCATTAGTCTTATATCGCGCTTTTCCAGAAGCTCAAAGTCGCTTGTAGTAGCATGTAGTGGCCATTTGATGTGTATCTGAGCCACAAAAAGAAGAAATTACCTGAATTTGAGTTAGCATTTAGCTCAGAGGCCACACTCATTTGTATCTAAATTAAAATCTCCGAAGGTCTGTACAGTCATTAATGATTTCTAACCAGGCTTTGACCTCATCTAAATGTGGCCCATGGGTTTACAATAGCTGAAAACATCTGGATTGTTCGTAACTTGCAATGATTGATGGCTAATGCTAAAGGCTATAAGAAAATACACTGAGCAGGACTCCGCTACATTAGGATCGAATGCTTCACCTTTTTATTTCTATGGGCCCCGCCCCTGTCCACACCTGCATGTAAGCCCCACCCCTGTCCACACCTGCATGTAAGCCCCGCCCCTGTCCACACCTGCATGTAAGCCCCACCCCTGTCCACACCTGCATGTAAGCCCCGCCCCTTTCCACACCTGCATGTAAGCCCCGCCCCTGTCCACACCTGCATGTAAGCCCCGCCCCTTTCCACACCTGCATGTAAGCCCCGCCCCTGTCCACACCTGCATGTAAGCCCCGCCCTGTCCGCTTGTGACTGATGAGGTCACTTTTATGTTTCAGGTCTCGGTGAATGCCAGTGAGGATTCGGCCGTGAGCAGATATTACACAGAGCTTCTGACCACAGTGAGGACGGTAAGTGCTTAACACCAACATAACCACCCAGAGTCACGGTTATGGTTACTAATACTCTCAGGCCAAAAGCCTTCTTTACTAAGTATTATTAGTATTACATGATAAAAGGTGGTCTTGGGGCTTGCCAAAACCTAGAGAAAATCAAGTCGAGGCCTCTGACCTCCATAACGTTTATATGAGAAGATTTCTGAGCATTGTGTTGCACATTGGCTGACCCAACACTTTCTGACACCTGTTATTCTGCAAATTATGCTTATTATTAAGGCTGCAAAAACAAAATACAAAACTCAGACACGCTGTGCCCAAGATGTTTAAAAATAGAAATCACTTTTATTATAACCTATGAAAGTGCAATAATCTCAAACTGAATAGTCTCAAAGAGTCCCATTTTAATAACAACGGCCTTTGTTTATCTGTTGATAAAAAGGAGTATGATTGAATATTTATTTTGTAATGCTGGTCTCTGCTGACCGTAAGCCCATGCCATCAGGGAAGATCAAATCCAATCTAAGATACACTCCCACTGCAGAGGGCGATACAATCTCTGAATAGATTTCATGATCGTGATGTCACATGGCTTAAGGCTCATTCATACTTCACAAGACGCAAGAACTTTGTTCTTGCACCCTAAGCTGTAAGAACAAAATGTCAATTTGCCTTGTAGCCATGGAAACGTTTTGTAACTGACGACCGTTCCATGGTGACAAGTCAAAAGTTACTTCATTTTGTTCTTGCAGCTCAGGGTGCACGAACAAAGTTCTTGCGTCTTGTGAAGTAAATTATGAATGAGCCTTAAGAATCATCGGATTAGCAGCAATAATAAACTAATGGAGATTTTAAAAGATAAACTACTGGAGTTATTGTTCACATTAAAACACTTGGACACCACAGTGAGTTAGATGGATTTACTATTAGTGTTTTTTTCATCACTTTATATACTGCTTCAAGCTAATGTTAGTCTATGGTAAATGTATGCAACAGCTGCAAACATGGCGGATCTCCATGGTAACAATGAACTTTATAGGTTGCATTCAGATTCTAGAATGTGATGATGTCATAATGTCAGTTGGAGTGCAGGCGCCAATACAAGTCTATGGGACAAAGACAGTTTTTAAAAGAAATCTCCAAATAGAAAATTAACCAATGTCAGTTTTTGGAAGATTGAATTTCCGTATTATTTTTATGGCTGAAAGTTCTTTCTACTGGACAAAATCACAAACATGTTTTTGAATATTGTCACTTCTTTAGGACGCCTTTATGAGGAAATAATTGGACCTTAGTTTGTACGCGCTGGTAAAGGAGACATTTTTCACTTCATGTTGATTGTCTTAGTAATAACAGAGATACTCGCCAAAAACTAAGGCAACAAAATCAGCAGTTCAACAGTTACCATGGTGACCACAATATTATTCTCAGCTGCTCCACCTCAGTATCAAACTATAGGCTGTTCAGAATGTTGAGAACGCAACCTATTGCCTTTGATTCCAGTGAAAACTACCGTGTTTAATAATGGTTTTACCTCATCCTCGCAGAATGGCGGCTTGGCGTCATGGAAACAGATCAACTACCTCACCAGACACCACCTGCACCGCCTCGACATGCTGGTCAACTCCGTCAGCAAGGGCCGCTTTCGCAGAGGGACAGCTACGGGAAGCTCTGCAGACAGAGGAGCACCTGAACGCACCACAGGCGGAGCGGCTCCTGAACGCACCACGGTCGGAGCGGCTCCTGAACGCACCACGGTCGGAGCGGCTCCTGAACGCATCACAAGCAGGAAAATAGCACCTAGACTCACCACTAGAAGGTGCTGCAAAGACTAACCATGGATATTTATTTATTTATTTATGTATTTATTTATTTATTTTATTTATCTATGTATTTATTTATTTATCTATTTATTTATTGTCCCTTTTTATATTTTTATACGACCTTTTAATATGCACAATAAAAGACTAGAACATTCCATTCTTATGAAGTTTTGTCTGTTTTTTTCTGTATAACTATAATGCTGCATGCCTGACTTTTCACGCTCTCACGATTGAGAGTGACTTTTTTTTATGCGTCCAGAACGCTCACACATTTCAAAACAGAAGAAGCAGCCTAATCTTTGGACATTTCCGACTCACCGTGAACCCTGGCCACCGTACACAAACACACACACACACACACACACACACACACACACACACACACACACATGTTTGTAATTCTATCTTAGTGAGGACACTCATAGACATAATGTATTACCCAGACCCTAACCTTAATCCTAACCCTAAACCTAATCTAAACCCAATTCTAACCCTAACCCTAAAACCACATCTTGACCCTCAAACAGTCCTTCAAATAAGTGAGGACGACCCAAAATGTCCTCACTTTCTTACAACACACACACACACACACACCAAGAAACGGTTAAACTATCAGACAGCGCCCTCTCCTGGACAGCGCCAGTAGCTTCCCTCTGCTGTCATTGTTAACCTCTTACCACCCGCCTGGACTGAATGCATTTTCTTCGTCTGATTTGAAAGCTAAGACCACAAAACAGATCTTTTTCCTCGCGTTGTTGCCGTGTTGTCGTCACTTTTTTCACGTTCTTTCTCATCTCATTTTTGTCACTTTTTTGTTGAGTTTTTTGTGGCTTTGTTATTGCCTTTTTGTCACTTATGGCTGCACTTTCATCACCTTTTTGTCACGTTTTGGCGCTTTTTTGTTGTGTTTTCATCCTCGTTTCCTTCTTATTTTTGCCACTTTTTTGTCTCGTTTTTTGGCACTATTTTGACGCTTTTTTTTCAAGAAGCTTTAAATTTGGCTAAAGTCAAACTGGAGAAAATGTGCTCGGTTCAGGTGGGGGTTAAGACATTAAACCATTTCAGGGACGACCTTATGGAGAAAATATAACTACAATATTTGTAGTTATTTCCTACATAATCCCACGTGTTATTCAAAGTTTAAAGTCTTCAATGAGAATCACACAATGGAATTAGTGTTGAAAATGAAGAAAAGCCAGAACATCAAAAAAGAGTTTCCTATGGAAGCCCGTTTCCGCCATGTTTACAAAATAAAAGCCCAACAGGAAGTCGACATTATGAGATTTAAAGTCAGAATTCTTTGTTTAAAACACATTTCAAGTTTAAAACATGAAATTACGACTTTAAAACTCTTACTACGAGTTTAACCCTTGTGTCATCCTTTAATTTTCTTACGTTCGTTACCCTAGTGTACAAAAATGTACACGCTTTTCAAACTGCTATAGAAACCACATACTTTCATCTTTTTTCAAATTTTTTTTCACAAATCTGAAGAATCACATCTCACCTTCACAAAACTACCAAACATGTTGTTTATTTTGGGTTTTTAACCCTTTGTTTGCCTGTTTGAAAACAAAAACTTTGAAGTGTGTGTTACAAAACAACATAAAAACCTCATTATCTTTAGAATAATGAACAGTACAGAGCTGGGGCTTTGGTGGATTTTAGGGCCTTGGATGTGTCAAAGATGAACCAAAAATTGATTTGAAGCATTTGTAGTTTTTCTGTAGCGGACGGTTCTTTATGTCAAAATGTTCTTGTCTCCATTGACTTCCATTATAAAGAAATTCATGACTTCCAGTTGTCTTTGCTCTCCTATCACCATATAAAAGTCATATATTTGATAATGTCAGCATTTCATTTTGAAGAACAAGAGTCAGATTTGACATTTTGACTGTATTTTTTCAGTTTGGACTTTGTTCCTATTGTCGGCAGGTGAATGAAATTGTGGTATTTTCCATTAGAATATAATGGGGCCTTGGCAGAACCTGGGACTTTTCTGCCATAAAACTTCAGATTTTAAATCTCACTGCAATAGAGGAAAAAGTAATATATCTGTGATGTCAGCGTTTCATTTTGAAGAAAAGGAGTTGAATTTGACATTTCCACTGCATTTCAGAATGTTCCACTTTTCTAACATTGTACACAGATGCATGTATCTTTAGTCAGCTTATACTGAAGCTGTGGCCGAGAGGAAACTATAGGATTTATTTGCCTTTGTGTTTCCTATAAAATATAAGAATAATTTTAAAATTAACAAGTGATTTATTGACAATAATGTTTAGTGTGAAGATTTTTACAGTTTAGAAATCTTAGACACTAAAAAAGCTCAGTGGAGAGCGTCACAATCAGTGGTTAGTTTTGAAGCAGAAAAGTCTCTGTTTGGAAAATGAGGCCATGTTTGTAAAGCTGAGGGAAACACATGAATAAATCCAGACTGCAGGTCTTTGTCCAGGTTTTTTGTGTGTTGAGGTCACTTTGAGCTGCTAATTCATATTTTTGCACAAAAAAACTCAAAATGAGTTTAGGCTCCACCCACCGCGCTCCTGTTATCACATAAACACAGAGTTTACAAACTGTAGAATATGAAACAACACTGGCACAGCCAACTGTCAAAAAAAAGTAGAAATTTATAAAATACAGTAAAAATGTCAAATTTCACTAATTTTCTTCCAAATGAAACCCTGATATCACAGATTGAGTGATTTTATGCCGTATTTCAGTGAGATTTAAAAATGGAAGTTTTCAGGGTAAAGTCCATTGGAAATGCCTTATTTCCATTATATTCAATAGGAAAAAATACAGTGATTTTATTCATGTGTCAACAATGGGAATGACGTCCAATCTGATGAAATTCAGTAAAACTGTTCAAATTCATTCTTTTCTTCCAAATGAAATGCTGACATTGTAAAAAGTGAAGTTTTAAACGACTCTGGAAGAGCAAAGAAAAACATGTGTTTATAATGGAAGTCAATGGGGCTGTTTCAGCCGCTGCCATTGTCAAATAAAGAATCGTCCACTACAGAAAAACTACAAATGCATCAAATCAATTTTGGTTCATCTTTGACACAAACAAGGCCCTAAAATCCACCTAAGCCTCAGCTCTCTACTATTCATTATTATAAAGATAATGAGGTTTTATGTTGTTTTGTAACACAAACTTCAAAGTTTTTGTTTTCAAACAGGCAAACAAAGGGTTAAAATCCCCAAATAAAAACATGTTTGGTAGCTTTGAGAAGGTGAGAAGTGAATCTTCAAATTTGTGAAAAAGTTTTGAAAAAAGATGAAAGTTTGTGTTTTTTATAGCAGTTTGAAAAGTGTGTACATTTTGTACACTAGGGTAACGAACGTATAGAAAATGCAGATCTCCAATATAAAAGTGAAATGAGAGAAAAACAAACACTGGATTCTGAAAATTTGGCTCGATAGAACATTTTCTGCCAAAACCCACGTCTCAAGCTGCAACACAGACAAAATGGTCAGGAAATGAAAAAAAAAATCTTGCAAAATGTACAAAAATGTACATAGGATAACATAAGGGTTAAATCTCGAAATTCTTAGTTTTAAACAAAGAATTCGGAGTCAAAATCTCGTAATTTCGACTTCCTGTTGGGCTTTTATTTTTTAAACATGGCGGACACGGGCTTCCATAGTTTCCAAACTTTTGACGGGTTACACTTTTCCCCACTTTTCTCAGGTCAGAACTGAACAGAACAGAATTTGCTGTTATAAAGTGCTATACAAATAAAAGTTGATTGATTGACTGTACCACCTTGACTGAAGGATTTCTTCAATCATTTCTGCAAATGAAAATATCAGAATGTTGTTGCCTTTTACACAAAGCAAATGCAAAGATTTACTTCAAATAGTTTTGTGCAATTTTGTTCCGCTGTCAGTGGTTTATGTTGTCGTGAAAATGAAAATGCATTCTCCAGGTTCTCGGCTGATTAGTTTGACCTGTAAAACATGCCACTCTCTCTTTGTTGTGCCGCGCCGTTGCCAGCAGAATGGATATATCAGTTACCAAGTCCAACATATGCACTGAATACGGTCCTATGACGGGCCATCCAAATGAATATAGTGTTTGGTGTTAAAGCTGTCCCAGACCAGGCTCGCTTCAGTGTAAAAATACTTGTATTTTTGTGGAGAATCAAAGACATGTACAAACAACAACGATCCATATAAATATTATTACAATTGAACATTATAAAGTGACAGGTAGAGGTAATCCGATCAGTAAACGCACCACACACAGTACAGGGGTTTACACACTCACCTTAAAGGTAACACGAGTCACTATGGCACACTTAGGTTTGGTCCAAAAGCACAGGTTCTGTTGACAGCAGAGCCTGTGGAAACGCTGTCCCGTCCAGGGCCGCTTCAAGCTAGAGGCGATGTAAGCACACGCACGGGGCCCACAAGCCTATAGGGGGCCCTCAGGAAAAGGATGACACTTTAACTGGTTCGGTGCTTATGTTTTGTAGTTCAGTTCTCCAGTGTTTCCTCTATTTTTTACCCAAAATGTCTCCCAGAGTGTGTCCAACTTCTTATAGAAATTGGTGTAGTTCTATCATAGTTTTATATATGATAATTACATTAGATTATAAACACTAATAATTAATATCAATAATGATCATTATTACCATTTATTCTGATCAACAATAACTATTGGATTTTTGTTGACTGGATCAACATTGCAGTCTCACAGCCCTAAGGCAACGTGACAGAAGCAAAGCTGCTCATCTGCACTATATCTGACCAAAACCTGCTCACCATCTTCAGCAGAATTCGAGCCGCTGTAGCATAATATCTATCAAGTTTTAAGTTACCCCTCCCACATTATTCTACCTCGATGCTCTCTATAATACTTTACTAAATCCTCAGGGGCCCCTAAACAGCTTCTTGCCCAGGGCAGCCTTAAAGCCCCATCAGTATAATCAGACACTTTCACAGCACAACACTTTCACACAGACCGGTGTCTTTCCCAAAGACTTGGACATCACAACAGCAGTCGCCTCACGGGGCTTCACACCAAAAACACATGACGTCACAAGAGGCAGTGGCGACTCAGAGCCGACAGAGAAGACAGACCACGGTAAAAACACGAGGGGGACATCACATCTGTCTGCAGTGGTTACACACATTTGGCAGTGCTAGCGTTGGGAAGGCAGGGGCCATTTTTGCAGGTGTCACTGTGAGAAGGTGGTGACCCAGTGTTTCTTCCTCTTGGAGTCGTGCTGTGCTGAAGAGCCTTGTTCGATCAGAAAGCCGTCTCTGTCAGTGAAGCTGTGTCGGGCTGCCCGGGAGCTCACGGTGCCCTGGTGCAGAGTGGCAGGCCATGGGCCTCTGCGCGTGAAGAAACCACACTGAAAAGAAAGAGGGTCAAAGAAGCGTTCATGGAGACAGATTTCTAGATACTTTGAAACGAATCATTCTGTAACGCTTTATATAATAACACTACACTACAGTACACACTATTCCTTAAGACCTGCAATGTTTCTGAAAAGCAACAAATAAAAATGAAATTCTGACTGATTTTGCCAAATCATGTTTCTAGATATTTTTTAAATGTCCATTACAATAGACATCTTGACTGGACAGAGGTAAACTGTTAAGCCATTTGACCCATCTTCAATGCCGCTGGGACGACCTGTAGGAGCAGTGAGCTGCCAGCATGGGCCGGCGCTCGGGGACCCATCTCCATGGCTGGGGAATTAACTTATTGCGTATGTTTTTTTGTGGTAAGAGAAACCATAGAACCCGGAGGAAACCTACGCAGACACAGGGAGAACATGCAAACTCCACACAGAAGGGCCCCGTCCAGGTGGGAATTGAACCTGGGACCTTAGAGCTTTGAAGCACAGACGCTAACCGCTGCGCCACTGTGCCGGCCGGCTATTTAATGACATGTTTTTACACTCATCCAGAAATCCGGAAATTTGACCACAAGAGCAGTGTAGTAACGTGTTCTGATATACGTAACTTAAAGTACACAGACCTTCCAGAGCAGCAGACAGATGAGAGCCAGCAGGACGAGCCCCCCCACAGCAGACAGCAGCAGGACCCCGAGAGGAGCACTCCTGCCCAGACCGACGGATAGATCCGGAAATACTCTGACAGAAAACTGACAAGCACACATTTAACATAAGTCTCTGCACACAGCAGCAGTGTGACAACATAACAGGATAGTTATTAACACTAATGCAGGAGTCAGCAAAACCACACATGGCCCAAAGATATCTGTCTTAAAATATGAATCAGAGAAAAACAAATGTGTTTTCTTAAGTTTCCAAATGAAGGGCTCCCAGACTCCCCTTTCCATGTAATGTATAATACCAGTGTTAACCTGTTACCTAACTGAACACTCTGCTCTCTCATGTTGACTGTAGGTGAGTGTTGCACCTGAACACTCTGCTCTCTCATGTTGACTGTAGGTGAGTGTTGTACCTGAACACTCTGCTCTCTCATGTTGACTGTAGGTGAGAGTTGCACCTGAACACTCTGCGCTCTCATGTTGACTGTAGGTGAGTGTTGCACCTGAACACTTTGCTCTCTCATGTTGACTGTAGGTGAGAGTTGCACCTGAACACTCTGCTCTCTCATGTTGACTGTAGGTGAGAGTTGCACCTGAACACTCTGCTCTCTCATGTTGACTGTAGGTGAGTGTTGTACCTGAACATTCTGCTCTCTCCATGTTGACTGTAGGTGAGTGTTGCACCTGAACACTCTGCTCTCTCATGTTGACTGTAGGTGAGTGTTGCACCTGAACACTTTGCTCTCCTCATGTTGACTGTAGGTGAGTGTTGCACCTGAACACTTTGCTCTCTCATGTTGACTGTAGGTGAGTGTTTTACCTGAACACTCTGCTTTATTTCTGCTCTCTCATGTTGACTGTAGGTGAGAGTTGTACCTGAACACTCTGCTCTCTCATGTTGACTGTAGGTGAGTGTTGCACCTGAACACTCTGCTCTCTCATGTTGACTGTAGGTGAGTGTTGCACCTGAACACTTTGCTCTCTCATGTTGACTGTAGGTGAGTGTTGCACCTGAACACTTTGCTCTCTCATGTTGACTGTAGGTGAGAGTTGCACCTGAACACTCTGCTCTCTCATGTTGACTGTAGTGAGTTCTCACTGCCTTCTTGACTGAGGTGAGTGTTGTACCTGAACACTCTGCTCTCTCATGTTGACTGTAGGTGAGGTTGTACCTGAACACTCTGCTCTCTCATGTTGACTGTAGGTGAGTGTTGTACCTGAACACTCTGCTCTCTCATGTTGACTGTAGGTGAGTGTTGTACCTGAACACTCTGCTCTCTCATGTTGACTGTAGGTGAGTGTTGTACCTGAACACTCTGCTCTCTCATGTTGACTGTAGGTGAGTGTTGCACCTGAACACTCTGCTCTCTCATGTTGACTGTAGGTGAGTGTTGTACCTGAACACTCTGCTCTCTCATGTTGACTGTAGGTGAGTGTTGCACCTGAACACTCTGCTCTCTCATGTTGACTGTAGGTGAGTGTTGCACCTGAACACTTTGCTCTCTCATGTTGACTGTAGGTGAGTGTTTACCTGAACACTCTGCTCTCTCATGTTGACTGTAGGTGAGAGTTGTACCTGAACACTCTGCTCTCTCATGTTGACTGTAGGTGAGGTTGCACCTGAACACTCTGCTCTCTCATGTTGACTGTAGGTGAGTGTTGCACCTGAACACTCTGCTCTCTCATGTTGACTGTAGGTGAGTGTTGCATAACACTTGCTCTCATGTGACTGTAGGTGAGTGTTGCACCTGAACACTTTGCTCTCTCATGTTGACTGTAGGTGAGAGTTGCACCTGAACACTCTGCTCTCTCATGTTGACTGTAGGTGAGAGTTGCACCTGAACACTCTGCTCTCTCATGTTGACTGTAGGTGAGTGTTGCACCTGAACACTCTGCTCTCTCATGTTGACTGTAGGTGAGTGTTGTACCTGAACACTCTGCTCTCTCATGTTGACTGTAGGTGAGTGTTGCACCTGAACACTCTGCTCTCTCATGTTGACTGTAGGTGAGTGTTGTACCTGAACACTCTGCTCTCTCATGTTGACTGTAGGTGAGTGTTGTACCTGAACACTTGCTCTCTCATGTTGACTGTAGGTGAGTGTTGTACCTGAACACTCTGCTCTCTCATGTTGACTGTAGGGGAGTGTTGTACCTGAACACTCTGCTCTCTCATGTTGACTGTAGGTGAGTGTTGCACCTGAACACTCTGCTCTCTCATGTTGACTGTAGGTGAGTGTTGTACCTGAACACTCTGCTCTCTCATGTTGACTGTAGGTGGAGTGTTGTACCTGAACACTCTGCTCTCTCATGTTGACTGTAGGTGAGTGTTGTACCTGAACACTCTGCTCTCTCATGTTGACTGTAGGGGAGTGTTGTACCTGAACACTCTGCTCTCTCATGTTGACTGTAGGGGAGAGTTGTACCTGAACACTCTGCTCTCATGTTGACTGTAGGGAGAGTTGTACCTGAACACTCTGCTCTCTCATGTTGACTGTAGGTGAGTGTTGTACCTGAACACTCTGCTCTCTCATGTTGACTGTAGGGAGTGTTGTACCTGAACACTCTGCTCTCTCATGTTGACTGTAGGTGAGTGTTGCACCTGAACACTCTGCTCTCTCATGTTGACTGTAGGTGAGTGTTGTACCTGAACACTCTGCTCTCTCATGTTGACTGTAGGTGAGTGTTGTACCTGAACACTCTGCTCTCTCATGTTGACTGTAGGTGAGTGTTGTACCTGAACACTCTGCTCTCTCATGTTGACTGTAGGGGAGTGTTGTACCTGAACACTCTGCTCTCTCATGTTGACTGTAGTGAGTGTTGTACCTGAACACTCTGCTCTCTCATGTTGACTGTAGGTGAGTGTTGTACCTGAACACTCTGCTCTCTCATGTTGACTGTAGGTGAGTGTTGTACCTGAACACTCTGCTCTCTCATGTTGACTGTAGGTGAGAGTGTTGTACCTGAACACTCTGCTCTCTCATGTTGACTGTAGGTGAGTGTTGTACCTGAACACTCTGCTCTCTCATGTTGACTGTAGGTGAGTGTTGTACCTGAACATCTGCTCTCTCATGTTGACTGTAGTGAGTGTTGTACCTGAACACTCTGCTCTCTCATGTTGACTGTAGGTGAGTGTTGTACCTGAACACTCTGCTCTCTCATGTTTGAACTGTAGGTGAGTGTTGTACCTGAACACTCTGCTCTCTCATGTGACTGTAGGTGAGTGTTGTACCTGAACACTCTGCTCTCTATGTTGACTGTAGGTGAGAGTTGTACCTGAACACTCTGCTCTCTCATGTTACTGTAGGGAGTTGTACCTGAACACTCTGCTCTCTCATGTTGACTGTAGGGGATGTTGTACCTGAACACTCTGCTCTCTCATGTTGACTGTAGGGGAGGTTGTACCTGAACACTCTGCCTCTCATGTTGACTGTAGGGGAGATGTTGTACCTGAACACTCTGCTCTCTCATGTTGACTGTAGGTGAGAGTTGTACCTGAACACTCTGCTCTCTCATGTTGACTGTAGGTGAGAGTTGTACCTGAACACTCTGCTCTCTCATGTTGACTGTAGGTGAGTGTTGTACCTGAACACTCTGCTCTCTCATGTTGACTGTAGGTGAGAGTTGTACCTGAACACTCTGCTCTCTCATGTTGACTGTAGGTGAGTGTTGTACCTGAACACTCTGCTCTCTCATGTTGACTGTAGGTGAGTGTTGTACCTGAACACTCTGCTCTCTCATGTTGACTGTAGGTGAGTGTTGTACTGAACACTCTGCTCTCTCATGTTGACTGTAGGTGAGTGTTGCACCTGAACACTCTGCTCTCTCATGTTGACTGTAGGTGAGAGTTGTCCTGAAGGTGAGTGTTGTACCTGAACACTCTGCTCTCTCATGTTGACTGTAGGTGAGAGTTGTACCTGAACACTCTGCGCTCTCATGTTGACTGTAGGGAGTGTTGTACCTGAACACTCTGCCTCTCATGTTGACTGTAGGTGAGTGTTGTACCTGAACACTCTGCTCTCTCATGTTGACTGTAGGTGAGAGTTGTACCTGAACACTCTGCCTCTCATGTTGACTGTAGGTGAGTGTTGTACTGACACTCTGCTCTCTCATGTTGACTGTAGGTGAGAGTTGCCCCTGAACACTCTGCTCTCTCATGTTGACTGTAGGTGAGTGTTGTACCTGAACACTCTGCTCTCTCATGTTGACTGGTAGCAGGAGTGTTGCACCTGAACATCTGCTCTCTCTGGATGTGGTGGGCTGCACTGTATGGACTGTAGGTGAGAGTTGTACCTGAACACTCTGCTCTCTCATGTTGACTGTAGGTGAGAGTTGCAACCTGAACATTCTGCTCTCTCATGTTGACTGTAGGTGAGTGTTGTACCTGAACACTCTGCTCTCTCATGTTGACTGTAGGTGAGAGTTACCGAACACTCGCTCTCTCATTTGACCTGTAGGTGAGAGGTGCACTAACATCTGCTCTCTCATGTTGACTGTAGGTGAGTGTTGTACCTGAACACTCTGCTCTCTCATGTTGACTGTAGGTGAGAGTTGTACCTGAACACTCTGCTCTCTCATGTTGACTGTAGGTGAGTCGGTGTGTAATCCTGAACACTCTGCTCTCTCATGTTTGACTGTAGGTGAGAGTTGTACCTGAACACTCTGCTCTTCATGTTGATGTAGGTGGAGTGTTTGACCTGAACACTTGCTCTCTCATGTTGACTGTAGGTGAGTGTTGTACCTGAACACTCTGCTCTCTCATGTTGACTGTAGGTGAGTGTTTGCACCTGAACACTTTGCTCTCTCATGTTGACTGTAGGTGAGGTTGTACCTGAACACTCTGCTCTCTCATGTTGACTGTAGGTGAGAGTTGTACCTGAAACCACTTTGCTCTCATGTTGAGTTGAGAAACACTTGCCTTCATGGACTGTAGGTGAGTTGTACCTGAACACTTTGCTCTCTCATGTTGACTGTAGGTGGAGTGTTGTACCTGAACACTCTGCTCTCTCATGTTGACTGCGGGCGTGTCCGTTTGCAGCTGCAGAGTGGCTCGTCCACTGATGGTCACTGAACTGGCCTCCACAAAGTCCTGTAACAACAGTCAGGCAGAAGCGGTCAGGACTCAGGCTGCACCAGAGCACCCACAGAAAGGGAGGAGCACCCACCTCCAGCAGAGTGGAGTTCCACAGGCGGGAGCGCACACTGACTGTAGCTGTGTTGTTCATGTGGACGAGGGGACACAGCACCCGCACACACCGGGCCCCCAGCTCACAGCTCTGCAGAGACAACAGCCTATCTGTGATCTGTATCCCCATAACCGAGGTGCATGTTTAAATCAGATACTGGTTGTCTCATTTCAATACGCTGCGTTCATGTTGGAGAATTATTTTTCAGTCGGAACAGTCAATGTGACTTGTCGATGTTTTAGCTAACAAAATACTGGAGAGAAAAGTAGTTCTTAAAGCCTTTAATAACTCAAAAGGACAGTGTGATGAAAGTCACAGTCTGCAAGACAGAACAGTCAGCTTATATACCACAGAGACTAGTTTTATTAGCCCCACTTCAAAGCGTTTGTACCAAATGGACATCCTGCACAGATGCCATGTACTGTATATAGCTATAAGTATACGACTGCAATTGTCTGGCTTGGTGGCACGGTAGCTCAGCGATTAGTGCTCTCGCTTCACAGCTAGAAGGTCCTGGTTCAATTCCCACCTGGACGGGGTCTTTCTGTGTGGAGTTTGCATGTTCTTCCTGTGTCTGCGTAGGTTTCCTCTGGTTTCCCCTACCACCAAAAACATGTACAATAGGCAATGATGTGTGTGAGTGAAAGTATGGTGGTGGTCAGAAGGACCGTTGGCGCAGATGTGTGCAGATGTGTGCAGTTGTGACAGCGCTTCTGTCAGTCTCCCCCAGGGGAAACTGAAGCTAATAAGGTAGTTTACCACCACCGAGTGTGGAGTGAATGTAAAATGCTGTCATGTAAAGCGCTTTGTGACTATGTCTGTAAAAGGCACTATATAAATATCTTCTTCTTCTCTGTTGTCAATCACAGTCATTGACACTGTGGCAAGACAAGGCAAGGAAACTTTATTTATACCCCGAAATGCAGGAGGCCACATACCTCATTTTATAACATATAATATTTTTAAAATGCATTTATAAGAAGATCCTCAGGCTCAGACTCTACGGCAGAGTAATTTCCAAAATGAAAATGTCAAAATGTTTTCCATGATCATTATTTGACAGTGATTGGATTCACAAACCTGACACATTATTCTTATGGCTGAAAATCCTTCCTACTGGGCAACGTTTTTGAATTAAATTGGCAGTTTGTCCCCACTTTTGGACACCTTTATGAGGAAATAATTAGACCATAGTTCATATGAGCTGGAAGAGAGGACTTTGAACATTGCAATGGCTCCATTGTTTTGTAATTGCGATGCGAAGGTTTTCTGATTTTATACCCAATTATATTTGGTAGGTTTACATGACAAAACATGTGTGTAACTTATATCTCAACTGCCTCCTGCTACCTTTTCAGTTAAAGCCAATTGACCTATGAAAGCACATATTGGATTGCAACACACATTATAAACCACTAAGAGCACAGACTTTTAGAGATTAAATCTGGTTATAATGTAGTTCCCATGTGCATTGATGCTACTGTATGTTTGAGTTTGTCTCCTTTTAAAGAGCTCAAAATGTCCACCTACTGATGTAATGACGTGGTCCACTCCTACTCCTGGAAGAGCCCCTCTGTCTTTCTGACCATTTCTTTTTTTTCATAAATTTTTTATTTTATTTGACAATAACATACATAAAAAGACTAACTTATACACGCCACAAACAGAATCATAATGGACAACATAGGGAGGGGAGGGGGGTAAATTGGCAGACAATTCTGTAACATATAGTTCACATATAGTTTACAATTCTCAAATTGTAAATTTGAGCAATAGAATGACAACCGTTCCAAGCAGCAACACTCTTCCTTCCTCTATAATCAAGGAAGAGTGTTGCTGCTTGGAACGGTTGTCATTCTATTGCTCAAATTTACAATTTGAGAATTAGGGTAGGCAAGTTATGAATCTGTTGAGAGGGACCCTCCCAACGGGCTCAAAACCTTGTCTTTTAATGCACCACTCAGCATAGGAACATCATCTACAAATCAGATGTTAGGGCAGCTGGGTGGGGTTTGTTGAGGGGGAGTTACTGCCTCTTCAACTGGCCCGCTCTACACCCTGGCTTTTTAATGCACCACACTATGCAGGGCTTACATCACACTTCACATATAACTCAATTAAACAAATATAATAATAATGATAATTAAACCCAAATTAAATTATATTAAGGATGGTAATGACAACTGGGAAGTAGCAAGATCTCAGAATATAATATGTATTAATGAACCTTTATAACATAAAAGTAGCACATTCTTTTGTTGTTCTTTATTTTGCTGTTGTTTTGTTTTATTCTTCTTCATCATTTATTGTTACTTTGCCCTATGTTCCTTTGTTTATGATTTGCTACCTTGTAAATATTAAATGTAATGTTATTATTTTTATTTTGGGGCGGGCGCTTATAAGCCTTTGGCTTCAGCCCACTCCCTTTGAGCAGGTTAACTGCTCAAACAAATAAATAAACTAAACTAAACTAAACACTTTTTTTTTACATCTTCAAATGTAAAAGATGAGCAGGGTGACATTATTATTATTATTATTATTATTATTAAGTAACACCAAGCCCCATTAGTTGGGTTCATATATGGACTCAATAAGTGTAGACTACACATTTAGGCCCAAGCCTATAGAAATCATCAATGAACACACAGACCCCTGAGACTTCACTTCACTTCACTTTCTGACCATTTCAGTGCTCAAAGTGCCTTCACTACTCTTGCTATTAGTTTGTAGCGACGGTTTTGATCCTTATTGAAACCACTATAATGCATTCCATGCGCCCTTTGCTGTGAACTGTGAGGTTTGTGTGCTTTTGTGTGCTTTTGTGCATAGTCATTTTTGTCAGTAAAAGCAGTACTTTACCAGAGTGTAGGACTTCCTTCTGGGGGAGTGCAGGGCAGAGATGGTGCCGTTCTGGGACGCTCTTTTTGCTCCAAAGTCTCATCCAGATTACGCTTCTTTCTCACCTCCTCATCTGAAACCTGATCCACCACAATAGACCGATTGGTATAAATCAGGATGTTTACATGTGAAGTCTAAAGGCCTCCACAAGACGCTAGAACTTTCTTCTCGCACCCAGAGCTGCGAGAACAAAATGACGTCAGTTTGTTCTTGCAGCTCCTGTTCAGCAGCTCTTGCAGGTTGTTCTTGACACCTCAGCTGAGCAGAACTTTGTTCGGCAGGGCTGCGAGAACACTTCGCTGTGATTGGTTGGATTCGACTTTCCCTAACCGCACTGATTGGGGCAAATGGAATTGATTCACACAAAGCAGCACTATTTAGTTTAGGCTCTCTGCACGTGACCGTGACTTCTGAGTGCTATCTCCGGAGGTAGCAGTCCTTCCAGATTAGCGGTGTCTTGCAGAAATCAACAAATAGTGGAAGAAAACATCACGGATAGTGAGATACTGTACATACTGATTCCTTGAACCTTTCCTGGACAGTTTGAGCTGAGAACAATTATCAGGGTCTGACACTTTACGCCTATTTATTGCTTAGGTAGCATTTCAAATCGTAAGGGCCTGTCACAATTGGCGCATTGACCGCAGCGACTTTGTCCTCCATTTGTTCTGCGCCAAAATTGAAATTGCCATCAGCCCAAAGATCGCAAAGTAGATTTTTAAGAAATCGCAGTCACAGTCACAATAGAGTACGGGCTGCGACTGGATGCGGTTGATTTGGAGAGTGTCCAAATGCGTGTGGTGCAAGGAAGAAAGCGAATGGTGAGAGGCTGGTGAGCGAGTGTTTCACGGCTGGACCCACCAACGTCTTTGTTGTCGTCTCCTGATTGGCCCGTTTCTCTCCCGAAGTAGTAGGGCAATAATGACTGACTCAGAAACATAGCACAACTTTGAAAAGTTTTAGTCCAACAGTTAATGGTGTACAATTGTGGAATAAATTGGAGATGAAGTTGAAACGATGTCCAAACATCAACCTGTTCAAATATAAATACAAACAAAAGACTTTTGAAATATATAGAGAGGAAGAAATGCGTTGCCACTAGGGGGAGCAATAAGATCAATTATGTGTATTTTTTCCTCAATCAATCAAGGAAGAGTGTTGCTGCTTGGAACGGTTGTCATTCTATTGCTCAAATTTACAAATTGAGAATTAGGGTAGGCAAGTTATGAATCTGTTGAGAGGACCCTCCCAACGGGCTCAAAACCTTGTCTTTAATGCACCACTCATTATAGGAACACCATCTACCAAATCAGCTGTTAGGGCAGCTGGGTGGGGGTTTGTTGATGGGGAGCTACTGCCCCCGCTCTACACCCTGGCTTTTAATGCACCACACTAATAAACTAAACTAAACTAAACTTCTTGTTGCTGTAGTTGGCATAGTTGTCGTCAGATTCGTGTCCATCTCAAACGTTGTGGTGGCCCCCTTGATAGTCCCAAATGATATGCATCATCTATACTGTATATACCTACAGCAGGAATCGCACAAGACTGATCCCGGCGCTCATTAGTATCTCACCATCTGTGCGACTGAGACGATTTATCTTTCACCATTCTCGCGACCGTAGCGGCCTGCTGCGGCTATATTCAGTCACAATCGACCTCCACTGAATTTTGTGCATGCATGACATTCAGCTGCGACTGATGATCCAACTGCGATTCACACATTTTCATGTGGTCAATAGCGGTCGCTCGTGCAGATGCCCGTGCGCCAAAAGAGAGTGTTCTTTATATTTTGAGGCCGCAAACGATCGCATAGTGCCCGTGTGCCAATTGTGACAGGCCCTTCAGGGAAACGGCACTCATAATGAAATGTTTGGGCGGTTAATGGGCATTTTCTGAAAAAAGAAGGTCCGGTACACAATATAAAATGGGTCAAATCTGCTCTACTAATGTGTGCTTTGGAGCTAAGTCTGACTACTTTTGGAGGTCACCCTATACGCCCCTGACCCACGCTGCTGTCTGTGTACCGGGAGTCTGAGTGGGTTGAGGGCGGCCGAAGGGGAACAGTCTTTCCCAGACGTTCCATAGATCTCCATCTGGCTCAGGTACAGCAGCCACTTCCCATTCCACAGCTCCAATGGCCAATCCAACGCCAGCATCAGGTTACCCAGGCGACGCAGGGGCCGCCCACTCGTGTGCACCTGAGGAAAAACTTTCCTGTAGAATGTTCTATTCAATTTGGCAACCCTTTATTCATTATTACAATGTAAAGTACATTTGGGGTTTTGCTTTGTTTTACAGCTTGTTTGTTTTTATTTATACATATAAAAATGTTTTACACATGTAAGCACACAGAGGCGTGAGACGATTCTTAAAAAGCATACTGTAGGACTTATTGTTGTTCAGTATCAAAATATGTTGAAAAAGCCCAGATTGAATATTGTTAAAATTATACTGAAGTGATTCTTCAATGTAACATTTATTTAGATGCGAACTATAAATTATGGTGTCATCAGCATACAGGTGAATTTTTTTACTTTAAATCATTAATATATATTGAAAATAATAATAACATGAAACAAAAACTGTCCCAAAGTCACATGACTGCGTCTTAAAAGCGCCCGAAAGTGGAGATAATATTAAAAAGTATTTGCTTGATGTTGGTCAGATGAAATAATGATCAGAGAAAACATTTGGATATTTTCTGTTTGGACATTTCTTTCTAAAACTGTGTCTCTCAGTTGAGTTGTATCAGCCCCTGCACCAACTCAAATTATGACGCGACATTCTAGAACGTCATCAGGATAAAATTGTGGTCTCTCTGAAATTTAAGTGAGCCTGCCCTATGACTGTTTTAATGCTGCCTGAAACCCATCAATATTTGTGTCATTTACCTGAAAGTGAAATGTTACTAAAGAGCCAATGTCTGAGGTCCTTGTCATGGCCGACTCGCCGACCACACGGCCACTGAAGTACACGGGCCCAGGAGCATCCAGCCTGTTAGACACAAACAAAAGCCTGCACTGTGACACAAAACACCTTTATAAGCTTTACAAACAAAGGGGTTTAACTAAAAGAGTATGTTGAAGTATGTTTTATAACCTAAGATGAAAGGACTGTGTTGGTTTACATCTTGTTGTTAAGTCAGTAGTGAAAGTTGTTGCTAAATGAAAAATGCAAGCTTTTATTATTATCATTAGCCAATGGCATGCCAACAAATCATAGGTGTCATATTAGTGTGAGTGTAATATGACACCTATGATTTAAACAGTGATTTAAACCATCACTGCTTCTTGGAACAGAAGCAGTGATGGTTTAAAGGTGCATTGCGTAACTTTTTATGCAGAAAAAAACAATTGGATGTTAGAGCACATTTTACCTTTTAGTGCTGCCTTTACTTTCCCAGTGTGCACTGCAGGATCAATTGTTTGGGGGTTTGTGGTAGGGTTTCTCTGCTGATGTAACCATCTCTATAGATACAGACGGCATCTCTGGAATCGCCCATATATGGTCACGTTTGAAACAGTTATGGGGGAAAACAACTTTAACAAATGCAGAATTATTGATATAGTTTTCTACCCAATAAAGATGCAAAGACATGAAGAGGAGCAAAGTGATGCTAACATGATGCTTCATGTTAACATCATGCTACATGCTGACGCTAGCTAGCGCTAGCTACAAATGCCTTTTTTCCCTTCCGCTTCTACTGAAAAATCTGCTCCACCAGCTAAAAAGAGTGGAAATTTGTGTTTCACAAAAGATTCTCTTTTCCCCCTCGGCGAAGCCACGCCTCCTTCTGTGACGAGAAGCCGTCTGTATCTGTGGATGGAATGGAATGTATGCGAATTGCGTAACCATGGAGATGGTTCCAGATAGGAAATATCGTGATGGAAAGTAAAGCAGTCTTTCTAACCATAGAAATAATAAGGAGAAGTAGTGTTCGATCCTAATGTATTCGGACAGTTAGCAAGTTGGCTAGTTTTTCAGAGTCTGTTATCATTAGCCTGCTCTATGTATTTTGCCTATAGCTGTTAGCTTTAGCCATAAAACATCGCAAATTATGAACGATCCAGATGTTTTCAGTTGTTGTCAATCCATTGTCCTCTGAGCTAAATGCTAACTCATATACAGTTAAGCTTTTGCATTTTATGGGGTCGGATACACATCTAATGGCCACTAAACATCATCTGAGAACTGTCTACAAAACCTTTTACTGAATGCACAGAGACGCCGTGGCGAGACCCTGAGACCCATTGTTGTGCCAGTCATCCACGACCATCACCTCCAGTTGATAACACACGGCCTCATGGATCTGTGCATAATTCCTGAAGCTGAAAACATCCCTTACATGGCTCACCTGCAGACACACCGGACATGTCACCCATTGAGCATGTTTGCAGGCATGGATGCTCTGGATCAACGCATACGACAGTGTGCCCAGGTCCTGCCAAAATCCAGCAACTTCGCCCCAATAAAGCCAAACTGAACATTTCAGAGTGTCCTTTTATTGTAGACAGCCTGACGCACCAGTGCAACATTCTTACAGTCTCAGCATCTGGATTTGACACAGCTGTGAGGGGGATGGAGAAGTGCTCACTACACAGATTTAGACAGATTTGGGAATAATATTTGGGTCTATTGTTTAAAAAGTTTCAGGTTACAAAGCACATTTAAGAATTTTTTATAATGTGTAAGACCATTGTATCTATTACACAACATAATTAAAGAAATTGAAGCATTTTAGCAGAGAAGAAGAATAACTTTAGTAAAAGTGGATTTCATGAGTATACGTGCTGAGATGTTACGTACAGCGTGAGGGAGGTTTGTAGCGACACTTCCACCAACATGGAGACGGTGACAGGAAACAGATCCCACTGCTCACTCAGACTGAGAGCACACACATATACACATGAGAGTCAGTATATAGTATGTCACACGTACAGAACACCTTCAAAGACCCTGGGACTATCTGGAACTGAGTGAACATTCATGTTTTCCCAAAGACGAGGCCATTCAAATGAGAAAAGGTATGATATAATTGTCATAATAAAGCTTAGATGAATTTAGAGTGAATAGACAAACCAAAATATCGACCTGTGAAATGTAAAACTGTATGAACTAAGTATCAGGTAAACTTGTCATGTTATGATTCTGCATAAACCTCACGGAACTGTCCAAATCTGATACTTATCTCCTTAAATGGATGTGAATTTGTGTTGATGTGATGAGTTTGGACATGTGCAGTCAGGAGGTCACTCACGTGGAGAGCTGCACTTGGCTCTGGATCTCTCGGCTCCTCAGACTGGCCTCAGACGGCTGGAAGCGGATCCACACATCCACCTGAAGGTAACACCAACACGTTAGCAACAGTGAATAATAAGTTTGTTAAGTCCAACGGAGCTTTAGTCCTATTCCCAGATACAGACTGCATCTCTGGAATCGCCCATATATGGTCATCCATCCATCCATCCATTTTCTTCCACTTGTCCGTTGCCGGGTCGTGGGGGCAGCTGTTGGAGCTGCACCAGCCCCTATGGCTCCTCCTGCAGGTGGTGGGTCCACAGAAGGACGGCCTCATGGTTCTAACCGGGCCTGTTGGTCATTCATAAGGGGCTTCTGAACCGTCTTTGTCTGACCCGTCACCCGACAACAGAGCTCCAGGATCATTCGGGTGCTCAAACCCCTCCACCATGTTAAGGTGGCGGTTCCAGGAGGGATATATGGTCATGTTTATTTAAAAAATATGAATATCGTTTTCTACACAATAAAGGTACAAAGACATGGAGAGGAGCAAAGTAGTTCCAAAACCCATAAATACATAAATAACGCTACATGCTAATGCTAGCTAGCGCTAGCTATGACTGTGGGTTTTTTCACTTCTAATGAAGATCTGCTGTGAAAAAACATCCATATGGACCCGATTTAGACTTGACTTTATTTGTGTGTGATAAATAAGTAATAAACAACATACTTCCATCCCTCTCGGTGAGGCCACGCCCCCTTGTATGATGCAATGCCGTCTGTATCTATTCACTATAATGGGATATCGCTGATTTTATCCTGCTGTAGAGCCGACTGCAAGGCTCTTTTTAAACATCTGATCGTAAAGAAATATTACATTTATTCTGGATTTTCATTAGTAATGCTTTTCTGACATGGATTATGAAATATTTTTTCCATACACAATAAAACCTAATTTATACATATGAAAATCATTCATTTTGCCTGGAGAAATGGTGAGCTGTATTGTTCGAATTAGGTGTAAAAAATGTTTGGCCTTTTATCTTATCTGTCTTTCAGCAGGAGATTTAGATAAAGTTGGGTTTTTTGCTGTGTTTATGTGTGCAACTGTCATCAGTTTGGACCCGGAAGTAGCTTATTATTGTGTGTGATGTCACACACATACAAATATTCACCTTATTGCGGAGGGTCGTGTGGGCGCCCCCATGGGTGCCCGCCCCTTTTCACCTATCCGTTAACATAGGACTGGAGAAGTCCAGAGAAAATCAGTCAAGACACGAAAACAAAGCCGATTTTAGGCCGCGCAGAGAAACGGTTTGTTGTTTTGAGTTGAGGATGTTTCGCTTCTCATCCAAAAGCCTCTTCACGTTCAAACTCTTCCTAGAAAAGAGGTCATCTATGTGCCCCTTAAGCGTGAGAATGCGATCAGTCCCACTCAACTTTTAGAGTGCGTTGATGAAATCAAATCCTGGATGTCCGCTAACTTTCTGCATTTCAATGATAAAAAGACAGAGGTTCTATTAGTTGGGCCTAGTAATGGTAGAGCTATATCAAGATTTTAAATTTGACAAGCAGGTTAGTGCTGTGGTGAAGGTCAGTTTTTTCCAAATAAAGTCCTCACTTTCTAGTCACTACTTAATGATTCATGCTTTTGTTACGACGCGGCTGGACTACTGTAACGCTCTGTACACCGGCATTAGCCAGTCCTCGCGCACGCCTGCAGCTGGTTCAGAACGCTGCAGCGCGTCTTTTAACTGGCTCACGAAAGCATGATCACATTTCACCTGTTTTGTCTTCCCTTCACTGGCTTCCAATCAAATCAGAATTGATTTTAAAATTATTTTATTTGTGTTTAAATGCCTCAATGGTCTTGCTCCGCCTTATCTGTCCGACCTGCTCGTGTCATACTCCCCGGCACATTCGCTGCGATCGGTGGACCAAGCGCTGCTTGTGGTTCCTCAGACCCATCGCAAACTCAGAGGAGACCAAGCGTTTTCTGTGGTTGGTCCCAAACTGTGGAATGAGCTGCCTCTGTGTATTAGACAAGCTGACTCCCTTCCTGTTTTAAATCACGCCTTAAGATGCATATGTTCTCTTTGTCATTAAGCTAGTTTGGGAGTTGACTTTTACTGTTCAAATCGCCCTCTTATGCCACTGTATATGTGTATATTTGATTGTATTTTATATTGTCTGTTTGTACGGCACTTTGGTCGACTCTGTTGTTTTTATTAGTGCGTTATAAATAAAGTGGATTGGATTGGATAGGTCAGACATGCCAGAGTTCCTCCTACATTAGATTGCGGTCACCATAAGCTCATTAACCTAACCACTGGGACACTCTGAAAACCTTTACTATGATGAAAAATCCTGGGCGACAAACGTGTGTAACCAACGGAAGAACGTGTAAAGAGGATCGGTTATTGCTAATTCAATAATGACAAAAGTGAACTAGTCTGCAGTTAATTAGGTCAGTGTTTCCCAACCTTTTTAGATAAGGCACCCTTTTTCCACCACCAAAAATGTCACAAAAGTATATTTATGAAAATATAAGGATCATCTTGCCAAAATTGATTCACTTTGTGTGAAATCTGTCCCTGCCTAGTTAAACAAGTGGATACCCCGCAGCCGAGAGTTACCGACATGTCGGGGCCATAAACTGACCATTGCCTCAGCCACGTCTAATTGCTTCATCTTTACGACAGGTTTTTGAGATAAATATGAAGTGCATTTTCATAAAACAAGCAGTGTATTACAGTTTATGATTGAGAGAATGCTTTTATGGAGTTCTATGTCCTGTGTCCGCGATCTGTCTCTGTGCGCATTCACTGTCCTTTTAATGTAAACTAGTTTCCAAATAAAAAATCTTAATTTTTAGTGCAATTTGCACATATTTTGGTCTTAAACTATCTACAGCCGCGTGCGTGTGTGTGTGTGTGTGTGTGTGTACGTGCATGCGTGTGTGTGTGTGTGTGTGTACGTGCGTGCGTGTGTGTGTGTGTGTGTGTGTGTGTGTACGTGCATGCGTGTGTGTGTGTGTACGTGCGTGCGTGTGTGTGTGTGTGTACGTGCGTGCGTGTGGTGTGTGTGTGTACGTGCGTGCGTGTGTGTGTGTTGCCCCTCATGGTTAAACAGTGAACTGCATTTAAAAATTTTATTTAAGTGGCCAAGCTCTGCCAAATTGACGTGCAAACATTCAACATTCTGGACAGCATCAGGATACAGAGCAGCTATGGCTCTGTAGAGAAGCTCGCTGCTGTGACAACTTTGTGTGTTTATTAAAGAGTACCTAAACGGGCGTGCCAAAGCCTTTCCCCACCCACAAACAAAAGTCAAAAATTGCCGCGAAAGAGGCGGTCTCTGAAGTTTGGGGGTGAGTGTGTGGGCCTTTGCATTGGCACAATCACAGCAGACTGATTACGTGGGAGGGACTTGGTTATAAACCACAGGTGCAGGGGCAGGACAATGGGCAGCACCTGATGACGATGTGTGAGCTGGTGAGGCTTATGACGTTCTGTGGAGGCCGTGGACACGTCTCCAGTCAATCAGGAAATTCTAATTTAGTAGCAGAGTTTACCCTGAAGGGGGCGCAATCCATTCGTTTTCAGGCCAAAGTGTTTGCGCTATAATGTCAGAATAATGTCAGGGACCAGTAGACAACACTATGAGACACCCATTGAGACAGTTTATCAGTAAAAAAAAACATGATTTGGTGTTTAGTTGCTCTTTAATGATGCTGTATGAGTATACCCCATCCCTTCCTCACCCACCCACCATGGACCTCCAGGCGCTGCCCTCTTTGGCAGGTCTTCATGGACTGCGAATGTGGGCAGAGTAAAGTGCTACAGTGATGACATATCGACAGGGTGTTACCTGCTGATTGGCCTTCAGAGGGTTTCCCAGCTCACACAGCAGAACTTGGTCCTCCACAGTACATTCCAATGCTGGAGACGCCCCCTGTGAACAGCAGCAGATGTCTGAGTGAGCGCTTCCCCGTGATAGCACAATAAAGTTTCATATCAGTATTTATCTGAGATCAACAGTGAGAAGGGCTGCACCTTGGTCCGCACTCCCGAGTAGATGAGAGACGGGGGGATGGTCACATTCAGGACCACGTTATGGGCGTCTTCTGCCAGTCGCCAAGGAGACAGAGCGCTGTGGGTGTTGTCCAGGGGTCTCCATGGAGACGAGATGTTGTGGGTGAGGTTTTGTGGTTTCCACGGCGACGGCAGGTTGGTGACATTGACATGAAGCAGTAGCAGATTGAGACTGGAGTCCAGGAACAGGAGCTGGTGCCCTCCCGCCACGCTGAGAAAGTACATTAGAATTAGGCTGCAGTCCCTTCACTGATCAGGACATTGTAGAGCTGGAATAAGTACTAAATAAACTACACAAACTACAGTTGTCTTAATGCTAGCCTGTGAATTGAAAGTTATTCGCTGCTATTGGTGTCTTTCCCCGGGTCAGTTGGATGTCTTCACATGTGTCCAATTTGCACATTCATCTTGAAATCTAGCACATGTAAATATTGCTATAAATATAGATTTTTCCCCCATATTTGTGCTGCAGTGTCTTCGGAGTCTTGCGGTGAGGCACTCACGTGTCCAGAGGCGTGTGCTTCTCATCAGTGAACTGTGCTGTCATCTGCAGGTTACTATGGCAACGGTTATCAGTGCCACAAGCCTTCTGGATGTGGATCTGCCAACAACATACGGATTTGTATTTATTCACTTACTTTACTGGCCACTGTGTTAGGGCCTCACCTGGTGTCTGACTGGTCACTGTGCTATATCATCACCTGGTGTCTGACTGGTCACTGTGCTATATCCTCACCTGGTGTCTGACTGGTCACTGTGCTATAGCCTCACCTGGTGTCTGACTGGTCACTGTGCTGTGGCCTCACCTGGTGTCTGACTGGTCACTGTGCTATAGCCTCACCTGGTGTCTGACTGGTCACTGTGCTATAGCCTCACTGTCTGCTTCACTGTGCTATAGCCTCACCTGGTGTCTGACTGGTCACTGTGCTATAGCCTCACCTGGTGTCTGACTGGTCACTGTGCTATAGCCTACTGGTGTCTGAGTGGTCACTGTGCTACAGCCTCACCTGGTGTCTGACTGGTCACTGTGCTGTGGCCTCACCTGGTGTCTGACTGGTCACTGTGCTACAGCCTCACCTGGTGTCTGACTGGTCACTGTGCTATAGCCTCACCTGGTGTCTGACTGGTCACTGTGCTATAGCCTCACCTGGTGTCTGACTGGTCGCTGTGCTATAGCCTCACCTGGTGTCTGACTGGTCACTGTGCTAGTCACTGTGCTATAGCCTCACCTGGTTCTGACTGGTCACTGTGCTGTGGCCTCACCTGGTGTCTGACTGGTCACTGTGCTATAGCCTCACCTGGTGTCTGACTGGTCACTGTGCTATAGCCTCACCTGGTGTCTGACTGGTCACTGTGCTAGTCACTGTGCTATAGCCTCACCTGGTTCTGACTGGTCACTGTGCTGTGGCCTCACCTGGTGTCTGACTGGTCACTGTGTTATAGCCTCACCTGGTGTCTGACTGGTCACTGTGCTGTGGCCTCACTTGGTGTCTGACTGGTCACTGTGCTATAGCCTCACCTGGTTCTGACTGGTCACTGTGCTGTGGCCTCACTTGGTGTCTGACTGGTCACTGTGCTATAGCCTCACCTGGTGTCTGACTGGTCACTGTGCTATAGCCTCACCTGGTGTCTGACTGGTCACTGTGCTGTGGCCTCACCTGGTGTCTGACTGGTCACTGTGCTGTGGCCTCACCTGGTGTCTGACTGGTCACTGTGCTATAGCCTCACCTGGTGTCTGACTGGTCACTGTGCTGTGGCCTCACCTGGTGTCTGACTGGTCACTGTGCTGTGGCCTCACCTGGTGTCTGACTGGTCACTGTGCTATAGCCTCACCTGGTGTCTGACTGGTCACTGTGCTGTGCCTCACCTGGTGTCTGACTGGTCACTGTGCTATAGCCTCACCTGGTGTCTGACTGGTCACTGTGCTATAGCCTCACCTGGTGTCTGACTGGTCACTGTGCTATAGCCTCACCTGGTGTCTGACTGGTCACTGTGCTATAGCCTCACCTGGTGTCTGACTGGTCACTGTGCTATAGCCTCACCTGGTGTCTGACTGGTCACTGTGCTGTGGCCTCACCTGGTGTCTGACTGGTCACTGTGCTATAGCCTCACCTGGTGTCTGACTGGTCACTGTGCTATAGCCTCACCTGGTGTCTGACTGGTCACTGTGCTATAGCCTCACCTGGTGTCTGACTGGTCACTGTGCTATAGCCTCACCTGGTGTCTGACTGGTCACTGTGCTATAGCCTCACCTGGTGTCTGACTGGTCATTGTGCTGTGGCCTCACCTGGTGTCTGACTGGTCACTGTGCTGTGGCCTCACCTGGTGTCTGACTGGTCACTGTGCTATAGCCTCACCTGGTTCTGACTGGTCACTGTGCTGTGGCCTCACTTGGTGTCTGACTGGTCACTGTGCTGTGGCCTCACTTGGTGTCTGACTGGTCACTGTGCTATAGCCTCACCTGGTGTCTGACTGGTCACTGTGCTGTGGCCTCACCTGGTGTCTGACTGGTCACTGTGCTGTGGCCTCACTTGGTGTCTGACTGGTCACTGTGCTGTGGCCTCACTTGGTGTCTGACTGGTCACTGTGCTATAGCCTCACCTGGTGTCTGACTGGTCACTGTGCTGTGGCCTCACTTGGTGTCTGACTGGTCACTGTGCTATAGCCTCACCTGGTGTCTGACTGGTCACTGTGCTATAGCCTCATTTGGTGTCTGACTGGTCACTGTGCTGTGGCCTCACCTGGTGTCTGACTGGTCACTGTGCTATAGCCTCACTTGGTGTCTGACTGGTCACTGTGCTGTGGCCTCACCTGGTGTCTGACCAGTGGAAGCGGCTGACTGGTCACTGGGAACCGTCTCAGATCCTGTAGCCCGTTGCGTTTTTTAGGGAGTTTTTGGACTAAAGAGGCGTTCAGAGAAAACACCAGAGGATGGACTTGATCTCTAACTGCAATCTGAAAAGAGAGGGGACTAAGGTTTGTTTGCAGTATTATTATTATTTACACTGTGGCGGCTCTGGGAATGACAACATATCAAATACAAGAGGCTGTTTTTGTGAAACATGTCAGTATGTCTTGTGCAGCGCAATGTTGTTGTTACAGTATTTCCAGCGAATCTGCACCTCTCAAGTGGACAAGACGTTATGAAATAAGCATTGCAGGGGTAAGTTTTGTCTTTTTTTACTCTGACATTAAAACTAAGATGCTAAGGGAGAAAACAAAATAAAATCTCCCTATTGGGCGAGTCTCGCCTTGGAGAGTACACAGAGGCGTAGCTTGCCATTAGGCAAGAGGGCTCTTCTTCTCAGAGGAGAAGAGAGAGGCTGCGCAAACCCACATGTTGGAAGTAAACAGACAGCTACGCATCTCCTCCGACAAAATGAAGAGAAGTTATGCCTCTGGCAGCAAAAACAAAAGAAAGGAAGGGGAAAGAAGAGGAAGGAGAGCAAGACAGCAGTGAGTTACTGTAATTGTATGTCTCTGAAGTGCTTTCTTTTTGCTGCCTTCATTGTTTGCCATGCAAATATCAACAAGCTAGCGTTCTACCACTCGAACACTTGCCGGTCTCTGGAATAAGCTTTGGCAACTGAAGAACAAAATGACGACACAGCGCTGGAATATGGACTATAATACAGATGAAGGAATTAAGTTTGCTGGAGTCAGGCATTACGGTGCATCTGCTGCGGTGAGAGACAGCGTCAATATCTGTGCTATATAGTAAGGTGCCATGTGCTGTAACCGCTACAGGTACATAGTACCCTTGCTACGCCACTGAGTACAAAAGGACGGTTTTGGTTTTCATCTAAAAATGGGTCTTATATAAGCAGGCAATAGAACCCTAAAGCTGTGCTTTTGGCACACATTTTGAAGTTGTGCGATCTTTGAGCCTCTCCATGCGTCTCTGTCGTGCTGTGTACAGGGGGCTAAGACAAACGTATGAGTGAAAATCGCGCGGTCGCAGGGTTTTCAAACAGGTCCTGGCAGAAAGCAACATGGACCCGGAGAAATACAGCTGCAGGTGCCAGGAGGAGGAGGAGACACAGGCGAACACAGTGCAGAGAGGTTAGCAAGGGCTGAACACGATGATAACGTCCTTCTGAACAGATCACTGCAGACACAAAGCTAAAGTTTAGTGGCTATCGGCTAATTTAAGCTAGGCTACTTGGCATTTGTTTCTAAAGTTAGGCTCGCCAAAGTTATTTAATTGATGTTTGGGTGTTTAGACGCTGTTTGAGAGGACAATATGACAGTCCAAGCCAGTATCCATGGTAACGCGTGTCATGTCAGTCGTACAGTGTGAGCATCTGCATTGTGGGCTCGTACGCTCCTCGTCTGCGATTCAGACACACAGTGTGAGTGGATGATTCATTTAGCTTGTTCTAAATCGTGTCTCAAATCGCACAGTGTATGCCCAGCTTAAAGGGACTATACGTATGTATTTCCCTCCCCTACATGTTCCAGTCATGTCCTAATGTGTAGAATGAGTCAGACCTGTTCACCACAACTGCCTCTAAAATCCTGCACTGTCACTCAAAAAGGTGTTCATTTGGGTCCGAAGTGCCGTCATGCACGAGCTTAATATAGAGACTGCAGTTACGCCTAAGACATGAGGTGGCAGTATAAAATTATCAACTTGCATCTAGTCCCTTTAAGGCAGTGCTTCTCAAATATTTTCGCCACCCTCAGGAAGAAGAAAACATTTGGCATTGAAGAGTGTATTTATTGGTCTTGTGGGTCTGTCCGGGCGTGCGCCTCTTGCCCCTCGCACTCGCTCTCCTGTAGCCCAGTGTTGCTCCCGATGCGTAAACAGGTTTGCCGTTTAAGTTTAGCTTTGTGTCTTCCGCTGTCCAGGAGAACAAGTATGATACGAACGGGCAGGATGTTAACGTATTGATCCTGCCAGCACTATGCCGTTTAATTACCATATCCATAAGCGCAGAAGCGTGTATTTGCAGAAAACGGAGTAGTGGCTTTACAAATTGGACTATATTTATTGAATCATTTTGTAATTAGGGCAAATTCGCCTGGGTGCCCAAAGATTTGAGTGGGTGCTTCAGCCCCGCAGCACCCACGGGATCCGCGCCTATAATCATGTCTACGTGAGTATTTGACCAATCTTCACCACATAAACACCAATTTAAAGCATGCGAGCAGGATCTCTAAACAGATAAATGCGGACAGTTAATGTGTATTATTTCTCCTCAATTACCCGGGATCCCCTCTAGCCTGGAAAAATCCAGACTCACCGCTGTACCAGCGTGTGAGTTTGGTAAGACTCCACATCAACTTCATCTCTACAGCGTAACTTACGCAAGCAAACAGGAAGCGGAGTAAACCAATCAGCTAAGGGCAGTCAGTGACATTATTAGCGGTTTTGTGTTAATATTCAAACAGAATTATGAATCACAAAACTCATCTAGTGCCAATGTGTTTTTGGTCATTTACCGTTGATTAGAAAAAATAAATAAAAAACTCAAGCATGACGCTGCTCACGAACAACACGTGACCGCAAATAAACGATTCTGATTGCACTGATCCGTTTGAGTTTGGCAGGAGCGGCAACATCATTCTGGATGCCAGGCTAGATCCCCTCTACTTTGAGGTGGCACCAATGGCCGCTGGCTGCTCTGCTTTGCGACGACGACACTGGAGGCCGCCATTGCTGTAGTACCGCCATATAGCCGCTAGTCCCCAATTGGAATGCATTGCACTTTAGACACGTTAAAAACAACTTTAATGCCCGGTGCCTAATTTTTTGGAACTGTCTACAGCTAGATATTCCTCCTGTGATTACGCTGGATTAGACACAATCAGAGGCACCGGGCTGTTTATCGTAGGATAAATCTTAGAAATCTCGTACTTAATGAGGGTCGGACTGTTAGCATTGGAGCTGCGCGAGCTACACGTCACACAAGGGCCGAGTCTACAGTGAAGATCCCGCCCTTATGCCCTTATTAGGAACATGCTTCATCAGAGCTGGGGAGGAGGAGTCTGTAAATCCGCCATGATTTCCCCTTCAAACGTGGTCATTATGGTAAACGGGGAGGAGTGAGGAGGAGTTGTCTATTCTTTTTAACAGTCTATGGGTGGCACTGACGTCGGTGCGCACTAACACTTGTTGGCAATATTCGGCAAGGGGCTCATCAGTGTGACAGGGTTGTAATGTATTTGTTTGTTTGTTTGTTTGTATACGTTATTGTCCCCGTAGTGAAATTTGTCCTCTGCATTTAACCCATCCTTCGATGCCGCTGGGGCAACCCGTAAGGAGCATTTAAGTGACACCTTAATTTATTCGGCTTCATGTTGCCCACGTTTTTAGACACAGTAAAAACACCCGGTCACACACGCGCCCCCTGGCATCGCTCCACGCCCCCCAGGGCGCGCCCGACAAGGACTGCCCTAAGGTAAGACTAGGGGTGTTACAATTCATCAATTTAATTGACATTTAATCATGTCTTTGATCCCATACATCGATCAATGTTACTCTTGCATTGGTAAATGTTTTGGCGACTCTACACACGTGTCCATGGCGTACCTGCAGCCCCGCCCTGAGCGTGGAACAGTGGGCTCTGGGCATGGAGAGGTGGGACCGCACCTGGCTCTGTCCACTGGAGAACCGGACACGAGGCTTCAGGCTGGCCACGTCGGCACTCACCACAAACTGCACAGCTGGAGGAAAACACAACAGAACACAATGTTAGCCTCAGCGTAGTTGATCTGACAGTGCACAGGAGTTTTCAATGCAATCAATGCTTTACACAGTAGTAAGTAGCAGCAACTAACAATTATTTTGGTAATCAATTAATCTGCAGATTGTCTTGATAAATTAAATGATAAATTGATAAATCGCTTTTTTCCCCAATTAAAGCAATAGTGGCGCCGCTTGAGGACGTGTTGGGGTAAACTTAAAGTGAATGTTTGTCGGAGGCTCTTAGTGCTTTAAAAAAACGTCACTACAGTTTAACACAAGCACAAGTTTGTGTGAACAAGCCATTCCTCATTTGAAAGCTAAAAACCCTTAGAGTTCGGCCACTCATTCTGCTTTCTGATTGGACTTATCAAACCCTGAAGGAGCTGTTTGTTTGGTGGCAAACAATCAAGTAATCTAGCAGTGTTTGGTTTGCATTATATTTGTATAAGATCCAAAGGGTGAATATTGCATAAAATGATTAAAGAAAATGCTTGGATCCAAAAGAGAGGACGATATTGAGGCAGCAGGCGGTACACTCGTGACCATCATGTGATCAGAGCTTCCACATTAAACCTGGAATGTCCCACAGCAGGGACACCTTCTGTCGGCTTCAAGCAATGACTGATGTCTTCAAAAACCAGGAGAAGCTTACTGCAATTGCCACGGATGGAGCGCCATCAATGATTGGTTCTGTGAACGGTCATTATCAGAGTAATGGAGATCTGCACTTTGAAGCCCCTCAGGGTGTTTTCGCACAGGCTCTATAGTCGACCTAAGTGGCTCTCGACCTGAGAGCGGCACTTTTGGGTCAGTGTGAATCCAACCGCTGCAGTTTGGGCCGGTCTAAACAGTCGCGCCGAGTCTCGCTGAAACAGGTGTGTCTCGGAGCGGCCTGAGCTGCACTATGAGGCGGAGCAGGTGTGGTGTGAAGGCGGCCGTTCTCGGGCCGAACTACTCTGGCTTTCACGCCTCTTTTCTGCGTGAAGAAAGAATGAATACGCGCTGCACAACTGGACGATTGGATTACTTCTCAGATGGGACAAAATGGATCACCTTTATGTCATCGGGTATGTCTCTCTTCTTCCCCTTGTTCCCTTCCTACAGCAGTGAAGCTTTCCTCTGTATGAAGCGATTAAAGTGCGTTTCTCCTCGCGTTGCACATCAGCCTCACTGTATTTAACCACGAGAGAGAGGAGTGACCATAGAGTAACATCAGGGAAGTGCACACGCATGTCGGCACATTGACAGGTTGATGTCCGTTGTCATGGGAATAAGTTTGTTGAACAGCTGATCGTTGTTACGTGGTTGATGGTGCGACGTTTGGTGCGAGCGCATGTGAACACGGACTGAACTAACTTTGAAGTAAATGCAGTTGAAACTAGGGCGGTCTCGGGTCGACCCATAAGGATCCAACATGTATGAAAACGCCCTCAGACTATTGATATGATTTGTGCTGGGTTTGTTGTGGCCATTACCCACCAGTTACCCATAAGAACTGTGTTTTTAGCCAGTGTTTAAATGAAATGACTTTAAAAAATAACTTTTCAGGATGACATGGCGACAATCAGAAGGCGGTGGTGTGTGCAGCTGCTGCAGGCCATCTCCGAGAGGTACTGCATTTTATTCATAGTTTGTACTTGTACTGTATATGGTAGTACATACGTACTCTCAATTTCTCAGCAACCCTGATGGACCAGTGGTCCCACCAGCAATGCTGGAGAACAACAAGGACAACTCAGAGCACCAACTTCCGGAGTGCGAAGAGAGCATGCGTCCCTCAGTTGGACCAATGCCTAAAACAACACGGCCTAGCTCATTCCAGGATTACAGACCAGTGGCCCTCACCTCCCATATAATGAAGACAATGGAGAGGTTGATACTGGAAGAACTAAGCACCACTGTGAGGTCACACCTTAACCCGCTACAGTTTGCATACCAGCCCCAGATTGGAGTGGAAGATGCCATCATTTACTGTATAAGGTGAACCGCATCTATGAACATATGGAGAAGCTGCCGAGCACAGTGAGTTTTGACTTTTCATGTGCTTTCAACACCATACGGCTGGTATTGCTCGGTGAAAAGCTGTTCCAGTTGAAAAGGTCATGGAGACCACAGTGTGTCTGCCTGCTGAACTGTGTGTCTGACACAACGCTCAGTAGCAGCAGGGCTTCTCAGGGCACCGTCATGTCTCCTTTTTTGTTCATCATCTACAGTACACCACTGACTTCAGCTACAACCATCAGTCTTGTCACATTCAAAGGTTGTGGACATGAGGAAGAAGGGCCCAGTGACTCGTGTGAACATCCTGCGGGTGGATGCTGAGGTGGTGTAGGACTACAATATCTGGGGGTACACATTGGCTATGTTTACATGGTCAGAAAAATCAGATAACTGGAGAAATCACATGAGATCTGATGTCTCTTCAGAAATCGGAGAATCCAAAACTCTGGGTTCTTCATGAGCCAGAGCAGATTTGGATTGTAGAGCAACTGAATTGTCTCCACCCCTCTCCTCAATCAGGCCCAGCTGTAGAAAAAGGTGGACATTGATTGTGCCTCCATATTTGGACTTATGGTCAAGGTGCTGTCCAAGTGGCATTAGTGTTTGGTAGCCGAGTGTATACAGCACAGGTTTAGTGACTCAAAGATCTAGGGTTCAAATCCGGTTCACTGTTTATTGTTTTCGGGAGTAATTAAATAAATGAAACCATAAATCAGAGCATGGAGTAATGCAGTAATGTTCTGCATATGTGCAGCAGCCTAAACCACTTGACTGTCATCAGCACACTGTACTTACTCTACAAGCTAATTAGAGATTTATTCCATGCATAACTTTTGTAATTATTTATTTCTATCACACATCAACTCAGAGTTATCAATTTGAAGCATTAGCATTAGCATGACAGAGCCCTCCAGGTAAGAAAAAAAGCACAGTATACCCGGGTTTTACTGGCTGACTTATTGAAATCCATGCGTGTAATAATAAAAGCCTGACAGATGTAATGGAGGCTAGTCTCAGACAAAATATTAACGCCGTGCTCTCTTTGCTCCTGTCTTTGAGATCGTGTCTTTGTCCAAAGCCAAGGACAGACAAGGTCAGGACGGGACAGGCAGAGGGTGTGCGCTGGAGCGGAGTGTCACAGTCATGTGATTTAGCACCGGCAGAGGACAAAGGGACAAACAGAACACACTGTCACCCAATCAATCTGCACCCTCCCCACCAGCAGCACCCACCCAGCACCCGCAGACACCGAGGGCTGAACCGCTAAGAAGACATTTCAAATTCTAAAGGAACTCTCCTGGATAGAGCATTACATGTATCCGCAGCACTACTCAGACCATACTAAAGTCTCAAAAAGCTACACTACTGGGAATACGTTCAGGCAGTGTAGGAAATAAGCATTAAGACTGGAATTTTGGGGCTCTGCATGCAAAAAAGTGGCTACCAGAGAGGTCAGGGATAAAGTTGTGGAGAAGTTTAAAGCAGCGTTAAGTTATACAAAGATTTCCCAAGATTTGAACATCTCACGGAGCACTGTTCATTCCATCATTCAGAAATGGAAAGAGTATAGCACCACTGCGAACTTACCAAGACACGGCCGTCCACCTAAACTAACAGACCGAACAAGGAGAGCACTGGTCAGAAATGCAACCAAGTGCCCCAAGATAACTCTGGAGGAGCTGCGACGTACTGCCGCTGAGCTGGGGGAATCTGTACATGGGACAACTATAAGTCGTACTCTACACAAATCTGGCCTTCATGAACGAGTGGCAAGAAGAAAGCCATTATTGAAAGGAGGCCATAAGAAATCCTGTTTGAAGTTTGCTAGAAGTCATATGGAGGACACAGCTACCATGTGGAAGAAGGTGCTTTGGTCAGATGAGACAAAAATTAAGCTTTTTGGCCCAAATGCAAAACGTTATGTATGGAGCAAACCTAACACTGCTCATCGTCCTGAGTGCACCATCCCCAGTGTCAAATATGGTGGGGGGAGCATCATGCTATGGGGCTGCTTTTCCTCAGCGGGGACTGGGAAGATTGTAAGAATAGTTGGGAAGATGGATGGAGCCAAATACAGAGACATTTTGGTGGAAAACCTGCTGGAGTCAGAAAGAGAATTTAGGCTGGGGCGGAGATTCACCTTCCAGCAGGACAATGACCCTAAACACAAAGCTAAATCTACTATGGAATGGTTTAAAAACAAACATACTAATGTGTTAGAATGGCCCAGTCAAAGTCCTGACCTAAATCCTATTGAAAATCTGTGGAAAGACCTGAAAACTGCTGTTCACAAACACTCCTTCTAATTTGACAGAGCTTGTGTTAGGATTCGGGTTTAGTTGGGGTTTTGTTTTGGTTTTTCCCCTGTCTCTGTGTGTGTTCCTGTCCTTGTGTGTTTTATTTTGGCGTTCTAGTTCTGTCTGTGTGACTCTTGCTTTCCCTTCCTCTTGTCTGATTACCTGCCCTGTCCTAATGTGTCACACCTGTTCCCCATTTCCCTTGTGTTGGTATATATCCCCCTGCATTCTCCTTTGTCTTTGTGTCAGCATTGTCTATGTTCCGGTCCATGTCTTGCCTGTGTACCATTAAATTTGGAGGTTTTGACGGAAAGCTGATCTGCGTTTGGGTCTATCTCCCGCACCTTCACCCTAAACCGTAACAGCTTGAGTTTTTTTGTAAAGAGGAATGGGCTAAAATGTCAGTCTCTAGATCTTGCAAACCTTGTAGTCATACCCCAGAAGACTTGCTGCTGTTATTGCAGAAAAAGGGGGTTCCACAAAGTATTAAGTCATGCTGTATCAATACTTATGCACGCCTGACTTTTCACTTTTCTATTTTTTGAAAAATAACAGAATCATGTATCATTTTGCTTTCACTTCACAGTTGTCTGTTACTTGTGTGTGAACTTTCAGTAAAAAATTCAAAATAAAATCTTTATGTTTAGGGTTGTAAACATGACAAAATGTGCAAACGTTCAAGGTGTATTAGTACTTTCGCAAGGCACTGTATATATATTATATATAAAAAATTAAAAAAATAACAAAACGACAAACAAAACATCTGGCTGTGTGTGTGCGTGGAATTATTAATTGTAGAAAAATGTAATAATGTCTGGTCTGAACACTTTGAAATCGCAGATCCTCTAGTGTGTCCCAGGCTTGAGCTTGCTTTATAAGTGTCCTGTCTTATATAAATAAACAGTGAGTTGAGTTGAGCGGGACTTACTGATGTTGTCTCGGTCACTGATGCCTCCAGCTCTGAATCTGTAGGAGAAGCACACCTTCACCCGGATGCTGCACACAAAGGAGGGAAGGTTAGACACACTCCACATGGCTTTATTACAGCAGTGTGTTCTGGTCTGTACGGCTTTATTACAGCAGTGTGCTCTGGTCTGTACGGCTTTATAACAGCAGTGTGCTCTGGTCTGTACGGCTTTATTACAGCAGTGTGTTCTGGTCTGTACGGCTTTATTACAGCAGTGTGCTCTGGTCTGTACGGCTTTATTACAGCAGTGTGCTGTGTGCTTTATAACAGCAGTGTGCTCTGGTCTGTACGGCTTTATTACAGCAGTGTGCTGTGTGGCTTATAACAGCAGTGTGCTCTGGTCTGTACGGCTTTATTACAGCAGTGTGCTCTGGTCTGTACGGCTTTATTACAGCAGTGTGCTCTGGTCTGTGCGCTTTATTACAGCAGTGTGCTCTGGTCTGTACGGCTTTATTACAGCAGTGTGTTCTGGTCTGTACGGCTTTATTACAGCAGTGTGCTCTGGTCTGTACGGCTTTATTACAGCAGTGTGCTCTGGTCTGTACGGCTTTATACAGCAGTGTGCTCTGGTCTGTACGGCTTTATTACAGCAGTGTGCTGTGTGGCTTTATAACAGCAGTGTGCTCTGGTCTGTACGGCTTTATTACAGCAGTGTATGTGGCTTTTAACAGCAGTGTGTTCTGGTCTGTACGCTTATTACAGCAGTGTGTTCTGGTCTGTACGGCTTTATTACAGCAGTGTGCTCTGGTCTGTACGGCTTTATTACAGCAGTGTGCTGTGTGGCTTTATAACAGCAGTGTGTTCTGGTCTGTACAGCTTTATTACAGCAGTGTGCTCTGGTCTGTACGGCTTTATTACAGCAGTGTGTTCTGGTCTGTACGGCTTTATTACAGCAGTGTGCTCTGGTCTGTACGGCTTTATTACAGCAGTGTGTTCTGGTCGTAGGCTTTATTACAGCAGTGTGCTCTGGTCTGTACGGCTTTATTACAGCAGTGTGCTGTGTGGCTTTATAACAGCAGTGTGTCTGGTCTGTACGGCTTTATTACAGCAGTTGCTGTGTGCTTTATAACAGCAGTGTGTTCTGGTCTGTACAGCTTTATTACAGCAGTGTGTTCTGGTCTGTACGGCTTTATTACAGCAGTGAGCTCTGGTCTGTACGGCTTTATTACAGCAGTGTGCTGTGTGGCTTTATAACAGCAGTGTGTTCTGGTCTGTACAGCTTTATTACAGCAGTGTGCTCTGGTCTGTACGGCTTTATTACAGCAGTGTGTTCTGGTCTGTACGGCTTTATTACAGCAGTGTGCTCTGGTCTGTACGGCTTTATTACAGCAGTGTGTTCTGGTCTGTACAGCTTTATTACAGCAGTGTGCTCTGGTCTGTACGGCTTTATTACAGCAGTGTGCTCTGGTCTGTATGGCTTTATTACAGTAGTGTGCTCTGGTCTGTACGGCTTTATTACAGCAGTGTGCTCTGGTCTGTACGGCTTTATTACAGCAGTGTGTTCTGGTCTGTACGGCTTTATTACAGCAGTGTGCTCTGGTCTGTACGGCTTTATTACAGCAGTGTGCTGTGTGGCTTTATAACAGCAGTGTGCTCTGGTCTGTACGGCTTTATTACAGCAGTGTGCTGTGTGGCTTTATAACAGCAGTGTGCTCTGGTCTGTACGGCTTTATTACAGCAGTATGTTCTGGTCTGTACGGCTTTATTACAGCAGTGTGCTGTTGTGGCTTTATAACAGCAGTGTGCTCTGGTCTGTACGGCTTTATTACAGCAGTATGTTCTGGTCTGTACGGCTTTATTACAGCAGTGTGCTGTGTGGCTTTATAACAGCAGTGTGTCTGGTCTGTCGGCTTTATTACAGCAGTGTGCTCTGGTCTGTACAGCAGTGTGCTGGTCTTGCTATTACAGCAGTGAGCTCTGGTCTGTACGGCTTTATTACAGCAGTGTGCTGTGTGGCTTTATAACAGCAGTGTGTTCTGGTCTGTACGGCTTTATTACAGCAGTGTGCTCTGGTCTGTGCGGCTTTATTACAGCAGTGTGCTGTGTGGCTTTATAACAGCAGTGTGCTCTGGTCTGTACGGCTTTATTACAGCAGTGTGCTCTGGTCTGTGCGGCTTTATTACAGCAGGGTGCTGTGTGGCTTTATAACAGCAGTGTGCTCTGGTCTGTACGGCTTTATTACAGCAGTGTGCTCTGGTCTGTACGGCTTTATTACAGCAGTGTGCTCTGGTCTGTACGGCTTTATTACAGCAGTGTGCTCTGGTCTGTACGGCTTTATTACAGCAGTGTGCTCTGGTCTGTGCGGCTTTATTACAGCAGTGTGCTGTGTGGCTTTATAACAGCAGTGTGCTCTGGTCTGTATGGCTTTATTACAGCAGTGTGCTCTGGTCTGTATGGCTTTATAACAGCAGTGTGCTCTGGTCTGTACGGCTTTATTACAGTAGTGTGCTCTGGTCTGTACGGCTTTATTACAGCAGTGTGCTCTGGTCTGTACGGCGTTATAAAAGCAGTGTGTTCTGGTCTGTATGGCTTTATTACAGCAGTGTGCTCTGGTCTATACGGCGTTATAAAGCAGTGTGTTCTGGTCTGTATGGCTTTATTACAGCAGTGTGCTCTGGTCTGTACGGTGTTATAAAAGCAATGTCCTGTGTGGCTTTATAACAGCAGTGTGCTCTGGTCTGTATGGCTTTATTACAGTAGTGTGCTCTGGTCTGTACGGCTTTATTACAGTAGTGTGCTCTGGTCTGTACGGCTTTATTACAGTAGTGTGCTCTGGTATGTATGGCTTTATTACAGTAGTGTGCTCTGGTCTGTATGGCTTTATTACAGTAGTGTGCTCTGGTCTGTACGGCTTTATTACAGTAGTGTGCTCTGGTCTGTAGGCTTTATTACAGTAGTGTGCTCTGGTATGTATGGCTTTATTACAGTAGTGTGCTCTGGTCTGTACGGCTTTATTACAGCAGTGTGCTCTGGTCTGTGTGGCTTTATAACAGCAGTGTGCTCTGGTCTGTATGGCTTTATTACAGCAGTGTGCTCTGGTCTGTGTGGCTTTATTACAGCAGTGTGCTCTGGTCTGTGTGGCTTTATAACAGCAGTGTGCTCTGGTCTGTATGGCTTTATTACAGTAGTGTGCTCTGGTCTGTACGGCTTTATTACAGCAGTGTGCTCTGGTCTGTGTGGCTTTATAACAGCAGTGTGCTCTGGTCTGTATGGCTTTATTACAGCAGTGTGCTCTGGTCTGTGTGGCTTTATAACAGCAGTGTGCTCTGGTCTGTATGGCTTTATTACAGCAGTGTGCTCTGGTCTATACGGCTTTATTACAGTAGTGTGCTCTGGTCTGTACGGCTTTATTACAGCAGTGTGCTCTGGTCTGTACGGCGTTATAAAAGCAATGTCCTGTGTGGCTTTATAACAGCAGTGTGCTCTGGTCTGTATGGCTTTATTACAGCAGTGTGCTCTGGTCTGTACGGCTTTATTACAGTAGTGTGCTCTGGTCTGTACGGCTTTATTACAGCAGTGTGCTCTGGTCTGTGTGGCTTTATAACAGCAGTGTGCTCTGGTCTGTATGGCTTTATTACAGCAGTGTGCTCTGGTCTGTGTGGCTTTATAACAGCAGTGTGCTCTGGTCTGTATGGCTTTATTACAGCAGTGTGCTCTGGTCTGTGTGGCTTTATTACAGCAGTGTGCGCTGGTCTGTACGGCTTTATTACAGCAGTGTGCTCTGGTCTGTGTGGCTTTATAACAGCAGTGTGTTCTGGTCTGGTCTGTGTGGCTTTATAACAGCAGTGTGCGCTGGTCTATATAGTTTTAACAAAAGAAATGCTCTGACCAGAATTCACAGTCGCTGGGATCCACCAGGTCAGGGCTCACTCGGAGAGACTGGCTCAGCTCCACTACAGGACGAGAACTGTAAAACGAGAAACTAAATCTGTTAATGCAAATCAGAGTACTTATTTTCAGTCCATTTGAAGCAGGTTTATATTGATTAGATTACTAATTACTGATAGTAAGCGGTCAGTGAGCATACGGCAAGAGGTCCCAAAGTGTGGCTCTGAGGCCGAGGCAGCCCTCAGGCACATCAGCTTAGATGGTTCCTTTTATTGCAAGTGTAATAATTCTGCACGATTCTTGGCTCAATGACTAATAAATTAGTGTGAGATAGAGCTGAATTAAGACTCTAGTCTACGCGTTAAAGCAGTACTAAGTAACTTGTTTACCTTAATAAATCCTTTCCGTAGTCCCTCTGGGGGTAATACAAGTGTTAATGGGATGATTGGGGGTCTTTCATCTCCCCCTGGTGTCTCTGGCCAGAAAACCACAATTACAACTTGACTGCCACCGGACCGGAGCAACCAATACACACTAATGGAATCACGAAGAAGAAGCTAACAGGCTAACGGGCAAAGCTCACTGCTCACTGTATTTACAGCCAAGTTTGAGTGAAAAAATGATCTCCATTGTGTAATTGGATGAACAATATCCCTCTGTCCCTTTGTCTTTTCTGTCAGCGTAGTATTTACTCTCACGGACAATTAATGAGTAAAAACGCAACTTGCTACGACACCTGCAGTGGCGCTTATGGCCTCTAGGGGCATGAGATACTTAGTACTGCTTTAAAGGTGGTGTGGTGTAAGGGTCAAAGCCTCAGCTAAATGCATCTAGAAATGACCACCGTTTGCGTTCCTCCATATTATACACACATGAAGCCCATGATGAAAATGTTTGGACACCATATGTGACACACAGAGTTCACAATAGTTAGATACAGTATGTATGTTAAGCAACTCAATTAACTTCATACAGTAGGTAAAAGTTGAAAGTGAAAATGTGTTGTGTCTTTGGGTAGCCTCTTACCGCAGCAGCACCACAGAGTCATCCAGGGAGCCGATGAGGAGGTCTGGGTGCTGGTTGTGGTCCACATCATGAGCAGAAGCCAGAGAAAATCCCAAAGTTCTGAACACAGGGGAGACACTGCTGCCCAGGATCACCTGCATGAACAGTTTGTTAATTTGAGTTTATCTCTATTACTCAATGAAAATAGTAATAGTAGTAGTAATAGTAATTTCAGCTCTGAAATGATCCTAAGTCTGAGTAAGGTGTCTACAACACGGAGAAGTTCCAGGGACATCCAGTATATCAAGTACGCACAGCCGCCATTTTGAGAGTAGAAGAAGGCAGGATTATTCAAACATTTGTAAACCACTCCAGGTGTTTTTGATGAGGAAAAACCATGGTTATAACATAGTTTTAAGCTCCAAAAGTCAAAGTAAGCTGGGCTTAAAACTGTGCAAATTTTGCAGAGATTTTGACACAAGAATTTTGTGTCAGTGATACATGACATGACAATTTTTCATCATGTCAGGTATCACTATAGTACATTGTATGAGGAGTTACAAGCTGAGGTTAGCTGTAATTAGCTGCGATAACTGTGATTAGCTCTGAACGGCTGCAATTAGCTGTGATTAAGCTGCAATTCATCTCCAACTTGATGCAATTTGATTCACTCTAGCTGGGATTTGCTGCGATTTAGCAGCTATTAGCTGTGATTTAGCTCCGATTTGCTGCGATTTTATTGCAATCACGCAACAATCATGTGCTGTTCTAGTTTGGATCTAGCTGCGACTGGCTATGATTTGCTACACTCTAGCTACAATTTAGCTGCGATTTAGCTGTGCCATCATGCCTCCAAGATGCAGGGTTTTCTGACCTGTTCTGTTATAGTTACTTCCTGGATATCTCCAGCTCTTTAGCAACAAATGTTATAAAATACACATCTTAAAGGGTAACTAGATAAAATTCCCATCATTTACTGCATGAAAAATCAATATTTTCACCTGTCATGTCTTGAGTTAAACGTCTCTTTGCATCTGTTACCTGAGAAGGCTTAGAGGACACACCACTGGGGCCACTATTAAAGACCATCACACTGCCAGTACCATGGAATGGAGCTCCAACCACAAAATCTGTCAGAAAGAAAAAGAGAAGGGAAATGGGAGGAGGGTAATATAAAGAAAGAGAGGTAATGAGTGAGATGGAGAGAGGGATGGGGAGAGCGGGGATGAGAGTGGTTTACCCTGGAAACCATCGTGATCCAGGTCTCCTGCTGCACACAGAGCCATCCCAAAGGCGGAGTGCTGTGGTCCCGTGAGAACTCCACTGGGCCTGGAGTCGAACCTGCCGCCTGTGTTCATGTACACATACACTGCCCCGCCCGCCTCCTGCTGCCGCTGGAAGAAGAATGGAGCGCCCACCAGCAGGTCGTTCCACCTGTGAACACGGGGCAGGGGTCAGGGCTTCTGAAGACAGAAAAGCAACTTTACAGGTGAAACTCGAAAAATTAGAATATCATGAAAAAGTTCATTTATTTCTGTAATACAACTTAAAATGTGAAACTAATATATGAGATATGTCATTCCTTTATTTGTTTTAATGTTGGAAAATTATGGCTTACAGCTTGTAAAAACCCCAAAATCAAAATCTCAGAAGATTAGAATATTACATGAAATCAAAAAAAAAAAAGATTTTAAACAGAGAAATGCGGGCTCTCTCAAAACTATAATCATGCATATGTACTTAGTACTTAGTTTGGGCCTTTTGCTTGAATGACTGCCTTAATGCGGTTGCGTGGCATGGATGCTCTCAGCCTGTGGCTCTACTGAGGTGTTATGGAAGACCAGGATGCTTCACCCAGAGGAATCTGACATCTGAAGTCCATGTCCAGGATCCTTCTGTGTGTGGAGGCTCTTGATGCACTGACTCCAGCCTCAACCCACTCCTTGTGAAGGTCCCCCACACTTTTGAATGGACTTTTTCTGACAGTCCTCTCCAGACTGTGCTCATCCCTGCAGCTTGTGCACCTTTTTCTTTCACACTCTTCCCTTCCGCTTAACTTTCTATTAATGTGCTTTGATATAGAACTTTGAGAACATCCAACTTCTTTTGCTATGACCTTTTGAGTCTTTCCCTCCTTATGGAGGGGGTCAATGATGGTTTTCTGCACAACTGTCAGGTCAGTAGTCTTTCCCATGATGGTGAATTTGACCATTTAAAGTCTCAGGGACCCTTTGCAGGTGTTTTGGATTCATTAGCTAACGACAGGGTGACACTTTGAGCTACAATATAGTCCCTTTTCACAATATTCTAATCTTCTGAGATTTTGATTTTGGGGTTTTTACAAGCTGTGAGCCAAAATCAACAACATTAAAACAAAGGCTTGGCATATGTCACTTTGCATGCCATAAGTCTATATCATATATTAGTTGTCACCTGTATAAGCCGCTTTTCTGTCTTAAGTGTATACTCCTGTGTATATTCCTGTGTATTCTTGTGCGTATGCTCCTGTGCTAACTCATGTGTACGCTGTCTGCGTACACTGGTGTATGAATGGGAGAGTGAATGGCTGACTGGTTTCTTGATGTAAAGTGCTTTGAGTGCCTAAAGCAGGTAGAAAGGCGCTATACAATTTATTCATTGTTACTTTGCCCTATGTTCCTTTGTTTATGATTTGCTACCTTGTAAATATTAAATGTAAGGTTATTATTTTTATTTTGGGGTGGGCGCTTATAAGCCTTTGGCTTCAGCCCACTCCCTTTGAGCAGGTTAACTGCTCAAACAAATAAATAAACTAAACTAAACTAATATAAATGTGACCATTCCTGCATATACTGTACTTGTGCGTATACTTGTACATATGCTTTTGCATATGCTCATGTGTATAATCTGTGTGCTCTTGCGTATGCTCCTTTGTATGCTATGCTAGAATGTAAGAGCATGTGATGTTCCAAGTTATATAATAATAAATAGCCTATATTCAACAATAAAATTGGTAATGCCACAAAATATCGACCTTAGTTCATGGGAATAATTCATTGGTAAAATACATTTTGCAAATGTCAGTACAAATTTTGCGCGCAATTAATACAAACTAATGTTGTAAAAATCATTCAAAGTTACTTTACTCACCGTCACTGTCAGCGGACCCTGCATTGTAGGATAAAAACATTTGGGAGCACACTGTTGAGCAGTTTGTAAAGCATTTAGGCAGAGGCGCCTAAATAGTTGCCATAGTAACGGTATGTACCACCCCTTGTCTGGTTAAGGTTAGGCTTAGGGCTGATTGTCTTATATACAGTGAGGAAAATAAGTATTTGAACACCCTGCTATTTTGCAAGTTCTCCCACTTAGAAATCATGGAGGGGTCTGAAATTGTCATCGTAGGTGCATGTCCACTGTGAGAGACATAATCTAAAAAAAAAAAACAGAAATCACAATGTATGATTTTTTAACTATTTATTTGTATGATACAGCTGCAAATAAGTATTTGAACACCTGTCTATCAGCTAGAATTCTGACCCTCAAAGACCTGTTAGTCTGCCTTTAAAATGTCCACCTCCACTCCATTTATTATCCTACATTTAGATGCACCTGTTTGAGGTCGTTGGCTGCATAAAGACACCTGTCCACCCCATACAATCAGTAAGAATCCAACTACTAACATGGCCAAGACCAAAGAGCTGTCCAAAGACACTAGAGACAAAATTGTACACCTCCACAAGGTTGGAAAGGGCTACGGGGAAATTGCCAAGCAGCTTGGTGAAAAAAGGTCCACTGTTGGAGCAATCATTAGAAAATGGAAGAAGCTAAACATGACTGTCAATCTCCCTCGGACTGGGGCTCCATGCAAGATCTCACCTCGTGGGGTCTCAATGATCCTAAGAAAGGTGAGAAATCAGCCCAGAACTACACGGGGGGAGCTGGTCAATGACCTGAAAAGAGCTGGGACCACCGTTTCCAAGGTTACTGTTGGTAATACACTAAGACGTCATGGTTTGAAATCATGCATGGCACGGAAGGTTCCCCTGCTTAAACCAGCACATGTCAAGGCCCGTCTTAAGTTTGCCAATGACCATTTGGATGATCCAGAGGAGTCATGGGAGAAAGTCATGTGGTCAGATGAGACCAAAATGGAACGTTTTGGTCATAATTCCACTAAACGTGTTTGGAGGAAGAAGAATGATGAGTACCATCCCAAGAACACCATCCCTACTGTGAAGCATGGGGGTGGTAGCATCATGCTTTGGGGGTGTTTTTCTGCACATGGGACAGGGCGACTGCACTGTATTAAGGAGAGGATGACCGGGGCCATGTATTGCGAGATTTTGGGGAACAACCTCCTTCCCTCAGTTAGAGCATTGAAGATGGGTCGAGGCTGGGTCTTCCAACATGACAATGACCCGAAGCACACAGCCAGGATAACCAAGCAGTGGCTCTGTAAGAAGCATATCAAGGTTCTGGCGTGGCCTAGCCAGTCTCCAGACCTAAACCCAATAGAGAATCTTTGGAGGGAGCTCAAACTCCGTGTTTCTCAGCGACAGCCCAGAAACCTGACTGATCTAGAGAAGATCTGTGTGGAGGAGTGGGCCAAAATCCCTCCTGCAGTGTGTGCAAACCTGGTGAAAAACTACAGGAAACGTTTGACCTCTGTAATTGCAAACAAAGGCTACTGTACCAAATATTAACATTGATTTTCTCAGGTGTTCAAATACTTATTTGCAGCTGTATCATACAAATAAATAGTTAAAAAATCATACATTGTGATTTCTGGATTTTTTTTTTAGATTATGTCTCTCACAGTGGACATGCACCTACGATGACAATTTCAGACCCCTCCATGATTTCTAAGTGGGAGAACTTGCAAAATAGCAGGGTGTTCAAATACTTATTTTCCTCACTGTAGGTCTCGTCAGTCGGAGCATTACCCATCATTGTTGAGATCCACTGCTGCGACAGCGTTCCCAAAATATGAGCCCATCTGCTCCCCCCGCAGCCTCTGCACGATCCGCAGACCTCCCCCTGACTTCAGGGCCAGGAACACTGAGCCACGAGCGTCATGTTTACTGTCCTTAGGAGCTCCTGGAACAACCACAGAATAATAACATCTTACACATGTATCGTGCCTTTGACAGCCCTCTTACTTTTACTCTTTCAGACAAAAATATCTTTTAGTTTCTTATTCTTTAGTCCCATATTAGCGGTGACGTGTGGCGCTTCAGGATAATCAACAACGTATTACACATTCGCCGCCCGGCCGTGCATGTAGTGTTGTTTTTTATTTTGATTTGTAATATTGTGAGAACATGTTTTAAGCTGAAAATGAGTCTGTTTTTTTTGTGGAAAATGCTATTGTTATTTCAGTGTAAGGAATATTTATACAGCGACTGCATGTGCCTCACCAGCTGTGAACCTCTCCGCACCTCATTGCATTTGAGTCATTTCTACATGTGATAGTTTAGTTCACTGAAGGCGTTCATTTATGAATGAACACATGTGGAATTATGTTTTAAACAAAAAAAAGGTGAAATAGATTCTTCCTAATCGCCACCTTTTGCTTTGATTACTGCTTTGCACTTTTTACAGATTCTCAGTGAGCTTCACGATGTCGTCACAGAAATGGTTTTCTCTTCACAGACTGTTCAACCATTTCAGGGACAAGGACCTTATGAAGCTCATGGAGAAAAGACAAGAATAAAGGGAATTTAAAATATAAAACATATTCTGAGTTATTTCACCCTTATTTGTCTCCTACATAATCCCATGTGTTCATTCATTGTTTGACGAAAATTACACAATGGAAATAGTGTTGAAAATAAAGAAAAGCCGATATATAAAAAGTGTTTCCAAACTTTTGGCCTGTACTGTAGGTCTTTGTTAAAAATACAGCAATGTCTGTCAAAATGTATATGAATATAACCCATTTTGTGGAAGAAAGAAAATAGCATGACCGTTACTTTCACTTTCCTATCTGACAAAGCTGTACATGCACCCGAATCCTGAGAGCTAGGGTTCGAGAGCTACAGTGGGAACCATATGTTTACATAGACTTTATAATAAGACACATTTGCATTTTTTTCTCACTGTCTGATGTAACCAGAATTAACTTTATTTTTTATTTTTTAGGTCAATTAGAATTTTAAAAATTATTTCTATTTGTCAAATTCCAGAAGAATGAGAGATAGAATTTTCTGCACAATTTTGTATTATTTTTTACAAAACCAAAGGTTTACATACATTTCATTAATATTTGGTAGCGTTGCCTTTAAACTGTATAACTTGGGTCAAACGTTTTGGATTTCCTTCCACAAGCTTCTCATAATAGTTGGCAGGAATTTTGATCCATTCATCCATAAAGAACTGGTGAAACTGAACCAAATCTGTAGGCCACCTTGCGTGCACATGCCTTTTCAGCTCTACCCATACATTTTCAACACATTGACTTTGTTATCCTTAAGCCACTTTGTAACCAGTATTGGCCATAAGCTTTGGGAATTGTCCATTTGGAAGACCCATCTGCGCCCAAGCTTTAACTTCCTGGCTGATGTGGAGGAACCCGGCTGAATGGAGGAACCCTGCCTACTGGATTGACAACAAGGACTGGATGGTCTCGATCCTGGCCCTTCTGCTGAGGGGATCCCATCGGCCTGGGTCTCTATAGCCTGTCCATCCATGGGAGTGGATCTCTCCTTCTGTGGTTCTCCCCGAGGTTTCTCGTTTCTCCCACCGGGTTTTTGAGTTTTCCTTGCCGTGCTGGAGAGTCTAAGGACAGGGGACACCCACGCCGCTCGTCGCCACTTGGGGCTGACGCTTATTTGGACATTATGTTTGCCTGGATACTTGATTTAAATGTTGTAATCTGTAAAGCACTTTAATAATAATAATAATGCATCGGTTTTATATAGCGCTTTTCTGGACACTCAAAGACGCTTTACATTGCACTATTCATTCACTCCATACTTGATGGTGGTAAGCTACTATTGTAGCCACAGCTGCCCTGGGGTAGACTGACAGAAGATTTGTGATGCCTTTGGTATGAATAGCGCTTTATAAATAAAGTTTGATTGATTGATTGATTGATGTCTTGAGATGTTGCTCCAGTATTTCCACATAGTGTTCTTTCTTCATGATGTCATCTATTTGTGAAGTGCACCAGTCCCTCCAACAGCAAAACAACCCCACAGCATGATGCTGCCACCCCCGCATTTCACAGTTGTTACGTCAGACCACAGAATATGTCTCCAAAAATTTAAGTCTTTATCCTTTTTTATTTGCAAACTCCAAACTGGCTTTTTGATGTTTCTTTTGGAGTCAGAGCTTCTTCCTGACAGAGTTCCCTCTCAGCCCATGTCGGTACAGGACTTGTTTCACTCTGGATAATGACAAACTCTTACCAGGTTCAGCATCTTCACCAGGTCTTTGTATTTGTTCTTGGGTTGATATTCACATTTCAGACACAGCACGTTCATCTCTGGGACACAGAACCCGCCTTCTTTCTGATCTGTATGATGATTGGTCATTTCCATCATTGTTTTAACCAATGAACCTGGACCTTCAAGTGTCTTGAAATTTCCCTCAAGGATGAACCAGACCAAGGACATGATATCGTCATCTGGGCTTTCCCAAATCGTTTAAAGGTATAGTAATCTTAGTTCCTGTAAACTTTTTATTTTTATTATATTTCTCATTCTTCTGGCATTTGACAAATAGACATTTTTTCAAAATTCTAATCGACCTAAAACAAAACAAAAAAGTTCAGACAGTGAGAAAAAAATGCAAATGTGTCTTTTTATGAAGTGTATATAAACATATGGTTCCTGCTCCATGTAAATTAAAATCTCTGTATGTGGCAGAGTACAGTACATGATCTGGCTGACTTTGACCTTCCATACAGATCAATGTAACACATGCAGCAGTTGAACAGAAGAAGGGCAAATGAGGAACCTGTGATAATGCTGTCCTCTTGTTGGGAGAGCAGCCGAGGGGCCAGAGCCACCGAATATCCTGGAGAGAAACAAACGTACAAAGCAAGAACATCAAAGTCCGTGCGGGAGTGCAGGAGATCTGCGCCGGATTTCACGAGATAAAGGAAGTGAATCATTTATTATCAATGTTAAGTGAGAAATACCTGCAGGTTTAAATCTTTATACCGCATGGCCACATCAAAGCCCCTGAAGTCTCGCTTCAAGAAAACGGCTGCTAGTGTCTTTTTTTATTCTCTGGACCTCCGGCTCGCTGTGCTCCCAAACCCATTGTATTTCAGCCTGGTTATGTTCCGTTGTTATGTCAATTATGAGGAGTTTAAAAAGTGCAACACACAACGCGTTTATAGCAGCACTTTTGAGGGCCCCCACCCTGCTCTGGGCTCTGGGTACTCAGTACCCTTTACCCCCCCAGTCCGACGCCCATGGTTTTCACAAAGGAACGGAGCTGGGGGGAGCCTGCCTGTCCTGAAGAGATTTCCACAAACTGGCCTCTGTTTTCATTTCATATGGATCTTCAGTTTGTTAATAAAACTTTTTTTTTTTTGCCTTCAGTCTTTCGTTGTACAACTGGTCAACTGTGTGAGAAGTTTTGGGGTCCGATCTCGAGGGTTTATCGCGAAACCTTGCGTTTATCGCGAAACCTTGCGTTTTTGTCCAAAATTGATAATCCATCACATTAATTGCTGTGAGCTGTATCTCCAGCATGGCGGCACATCCGGGTCTGAACCAGATTTGTGACGTTCATGGAAACGCCGTATAGATCTATGCTGCCTTCATGGGCTCTGGTAAAGTCAACTGGAAAGTTCGAGGGCGGCCGGTGCTTCTGAGATTTTGCTTTGTTTTTTCTTTGTTGTTGTTGTTGAAGCACACCATGGCTGACATGGACTTCATTTTGACCTGTTGCTTTGGTAAAATAGTTTTGAATGTGTTCATTCTTATGCTACAAAGCGAAGAGGACACAACTAAGCTTAAACAGTAAGTTTGTACAAAAATGATGAACAATTGTGGTTTGATTATGCAGCTGTAAAACAGACAGACTTTTCAGTTCCATAATGACCATCATGGTTCATGGACCTGGATGACCCTTATGGACATGCAGGGCAACACATTTAAGAGTCATCTGAGGCTCAGCAGACAACAGTTCCACCTCCTGTGAAACTGAGGCGACAGGAAACCACCGGGAGGTCCTGCAACCTTAATAAGACTTAATAATAACGTGGTGCGTTTTAATCAAAAGGATTATTGGCCAGTCCTGTCGCAGGAAAAAAAACATGTGGAATGGGTCAGCAACTTTTTTAAATAATGGCATCATGGCATTTATATAATTTCTGAGGTTTTCATTAACATTATTTGATGTGGCCACTGGACGTCAATCCGACCCACAATAAGCAGAAACTGAATGCGTTTAAACATTTGGATCACTTTTACATGCTAATTTAAGAATAATACATTGAGCAAAATACAGACTTCCCACTAGTTACCTGGAGTACCAGGCTTGCTAACACCAGGATTCCACATCCTCCACTCCGCTCCTGACCGCCTCTGAAAGGCAGCGACATAACGGCCACTGCCTCCTCTTCAGTCCGCCCCGGTCATCTCCGTCTGTGCTGCAGCTCCACGAGGAGCTCCAAGTCAGCACGCACAAAGCAACGACTTTGAGAAATAAGACTCCTGATAATATAATAAACAACTATTTAAGGGCAGGCGAGCTATAAACTCCGGTTACAGAGGAGACACTTTTCTTTCACTATCACGAGTATTTTTTCCTCTCCTGCTCAAGGGAGAGAGAGGCAGAAACAAAAGTACTTGAATGAAAGCAACAGAAGCTTAATCGGGTCGTGTGATTGTTTTTGTGATAACAAACTTCACAGACAGAAATATCGAGGTTACTTTGAGTGAAATAGTGACATTTTGGTTCAAATAAAGTCCGCTTGGAGGGTATTTACTTTGAAAATACGGGTATTGTTGCTGTTCTCTTTCCCGTTTGGTGTGGTCTGAACTGTGGAGCTTGATCCGGCCAGCGCTGAAGGAGCTGAAAATAGAATTGATCCGTATTTTTATCGTGGCGAGGTGGAGAGGTGGAGAGGGAGCGGAGTGGAAGATGTGGAATCTTTATTAACGGTTAAAATAGCTACACATTTGCTGCGGAGGTCGGGGCAGAGTGGATAATATGGGGCGACCACGGAGAATGTGGAATCTGGCAGTAACTCTTCTTATTTTTTGTTGTATTATATGTTCATTGTAAAAACTACCAAGCCTCAGATTGGAGTGTTTGTGTATTACACTGATGCAGATTTCGCCCAGTCTAATAGGGAGGATCGCTGTTATTGTTTATTTCCGCGATTTTCACCGGATGTTTTGGTGACTGGTGGGCAAACAGCTGATTTTTCCGAGCTTGAAGAACTGTTAATTTAAATCACAGATATTTTACAGCACTGATCTTTTCACAGATGCAATGCTCTGTTTGTGAACGATGTTTTGACCCACCATAGAACTATTAATATCTATTTAATTCATTTGCGTTGCCCACCAGTGCCTCGGACGTGACGACAGGGCGATCCCCCTCATATGGCACCGTCTAGTTACGTGGTTCATGTTGTTGCTCCGCCTCAAAAAAACAAAGTATTTACAGAAACTGACATGTTGTTGGCCTGTAACAGATTAGGAGAGTGCATACTGATTGGCATTCATGTTTTTCACTAGAGGTTGAGGTTTTTCTAATGCCAATATTTTGGCTGATTTTTAAAAATGTGTCATGGTGTGATGGTGGAACGAGGAAAATAAAACCCAAAATGCAGGACTGCAACAAAACTGGTGATGTTTAATGAATGACGAAAACCAAAATAACTAAATCCAGAGAAGCCAAAAACTCAAACAAACCAGGGCTGACGTAGACAATGACACGACAAAGGACAAGGGAAACACAGGGGTATAAATACATGAGGAAACGGGGCACAGGTGAAACACATCAGGGCGGGGCAGGCACAAGGGATGTAAAGCAAGATCACAAGGACAGAACAGACATGTCAAAATAAAACACAGGACCAAAGACAACATACAAAAACAGGGGAACAAAAGACGGATCATGACAAAATGTCTGGTCTATAATCCTGTGTATGAAGCTTCTAAACGTGTCCGTGCTGAACTGTGACAGCAGGGGGTGCTGTATGAGGGGGATAGGGCTGATTTATTCAGGACATTCATGTTTTAGGTTCTTCAGAGGGAGACTGTTTGAAAGACAAAAATCAGCAGACTCCCAAAGTAATGAAACATTAAGTCTCTGTCTCTTATGGTTCTGAAAGTATAAGCAAAAATCTGAAACATATCTCAAATACAATCAGAGCCTCCACGGTGTACAAACAGGCAGGGCTGTTTCAAGATATTTGGGGGCCCTAGGCAAAAGAGTGAAGTGAGGCTCCAAGTCCCCAAGTCCTCCCTCAGGAAAATGTTTAAAATTCAGATGGGATTTCTTGTATTCTGGTAGCCTGGGAACACAGCACAGCAGTCTGGGGACCATGGCCGAAATCTTCACATGGGTTTGGGGATCAATCACAGAACGATGAGGGACGGCAAGACGATGACGCGCTATTCAACATACGGAAGCTTGTAGTTTGTTTAGGGATTTAAAAAAAATAAGTTTATTTACGGATCCAACATGACAGCAGCAGATGTGACGCCATCTTTTGATCAAGCTTTAGAACGTGTTCTAAATAGTTTAGCTCAAAAGTTTACAGCGGGTACATCATACGTCATCTGATACGATGATACGATTGGCTATGGCTACGTGCAGACGCATGAGAGACATTCAGCACAATAAACGGATTTGGACAATCGTAAACCACACCTCTCCTACCAGAAAATGAATTGGTGGTCCCCGACTATATTTAGACTATATTTAGTCTGGGGATAGCCAGGCTAGTATTCTGGTGCATTTTAAGAGTCATGAATTACTCTGTAGTACGCTACACAAAGTGGCCACTACAGTGTAGTAAAGGACACAGTGTCTTCAATGAGGCATTGTTGATGGAAATGACACAATTTGATTGTTTATTTTTGTCAACAGGGAAAAAACAAGGTAAAAAAGTATAATTATTCATATTATTATTATCATTCTTAAGAACTGTCTTCTCTTAATTCAGAGTAGTGTTTTTATCTTGAACTATACAATTTATGGTGAATTAAAAGAAAGGTATTAAAATGGTGTATAACACAAACTATTTTAACAACATTGTACAACAAGGATTATTTTTGTCAATAACCATCCAAAATTTCGTTTAGCAACGTTTGTGGACTTAAGCTCGCACAAAAGCAGTGACCATATCTTCCATGTTCTATGACCTCCTTATGTTGCGCTCTATTGGTATAAGTGCCAGTCCTCTCAGTCTTGGCTCATGGATGATCTACGGTAAGACTTTATCAGTTTCAAAGCTGAAAAGCTTCTCTCTCCAGAAGCTACAGTGACAGGAAGTGTCAGAAGGAAAGAACTTCACTTCCCATAATGCCACAGAGATCAGGGCCCCTTCGGCTGGGGGCCATAGGCAGCTGCCTACCTTGCCTACTCCATTGCGACGGCTCTGCAAACAGGTGATGTCTCTCAGCTCCTTTTTATGTTAGGGCTCTGATTAGACTCCAATGCAAAACATTAGAAGTTGCTAGTGGTTCCGGAGATATCTGCCTTTCATCGGCATTTTATCAGCCGAAAGCCGATACCGTAAAATACCAATATATCGGTTAAATTCTACTTTTTAGTATGGCTTTTCACAGTTTCACACCTGCTGTATAAAAAAACATCTAAACTCATCTGGGCAGAGGTGTTATGGGGATATATAATGAAAACTACACAACCTGTCAGGATCAAATTTAGACATCCAAGCCTATGGTTCCTAAAAGATCAGGCCATTTAAGACAGTGCAGACAGGGAGAGCATGTGCAAGAACAGCAGGACACAGATGCCCCCTGGAAAATCATTTACAGGATAATCAAATGAGTGAACGAGTCCTGTTGGGTTGGGACTGAAAACAGAGCAGATTTACGTGGAATGTGAGAGCACACGATACGCTAACCTGATGTCACACAAAGGAGAAACAAACCTAAGCAAGTCAGTAACAATTCAGTGGTTGTATAAGGTACTAGACTGGGTACCTTTGTGTGTGTGTGCGGGTCTATTTTCTTCTGGTATCACTATTTGTCGTTCTAATGCTTTTTAACACCACTCAAAGTCGATATAGTTGGAGCTAACCTCCTGAGAGTCCCCGTGATCTCACCTAGATAGATGTTCCTCTGCTCCATGTTCCCAAAGGTGTTCCTCTTGGTGTCAAACATGACCTCAGGGTTCATCCACAGCACATGGACATTACCTGCACTCAAACAAGCAAGACGAAACAAGGAGTACACGAATGGAATAAACAGGAAACCCAGGGACTGCCCTACTCCCACTGTAACAAGATGTCTAGACTGTAGGTAAACCAGAACTGTACTGACACTGCAATGGATACGCTTATCTCCCTGCACTGAAGAGTGTACGCAGACACTATGTTGTTTCTTATACACGTTTTCAAACTCCAAATGGTGTAATACGAAAAGGCTGTTGGATTGAAGCGTCCCAGGTGAGGGTGATGTTTGTGATGAGAGGAAGTGTGGTCAAAGCAGGTCCATGCTCTGAATAAAGTGTCCAGAATGATCATGCAGTCATTTTATCTGTCACAAAATGGAGACAAGTTACAAATTGTTAGAAGTTGGTCAGAGGATGCAGCGCTCTTGAAATCAAATATATAAATAAATATTGGGACAGGACCACAGAATTGGCAAGTGTTTTGTTGCCAATAGCCAACAGGGTCGAAAAAAGTGATACGTCAAGAAAAGATGCAAAGTCACGGTCGGAAGCTTTAGTAAAATCAAGTGTGGAGACACGAGGAATCCATCATCTACTGTAGTCATTTAGAGCAGCTGTAACTGCACTGAAGTGTCCAGAAATACAAGGGGTTCAGTGCTCAGAGACATCGTCAATTTGAGAGAAGTGTAAAATTATTGATCAAGACACATAAGCTAAAGTGATTAGACTGGATCAGGAATAATCTAAAGACAGAGTTTTTAAAGGTTTTATGGATTTTTATCTGCTTTGGTGCCAGCAACATGGAGGAGGGGCACTGGAGTTGGCCGGTATCATTAAAGAGTTAGGACTATCTGGAGTTGACAGTGGAACTGAAACTCAACTCCCAGACCTACAACTATTTTTTAGGAGATGCTTCTTCAAATGATGTTACAGGGCAAGCCCATTCAGAGTGATCTCATCAGTCCATAAAACCTTTGAAAGGTCTGTCTTTAGATCATTCCTGAGCCAGTCTAGATGTGTCAGCTTATGTGTCTTGTTTAGTAGTGGTTTGCTTTACAGTTTAATGTCTCAGCACGGGACACCTTGTACTTCAGGTCAGTTACAGCTGAAAATGGCAGCACTGTTCGATAGAATCCTGAAGGCTCCAGCATGATTTTTCTTCAGTCTTTGATCGTTACTTTACTTTTTTTTTCTTGACTCTTTTCCTGTCATCTAATTTCTAACGACCCTGTTGGCTATAGGCCACTAAATGTTTGATGGTTCTGTGGTCCCGCCTATATTTTTTGTATTCCAAGTGCTGCATCACTCTGACCAGCTTTTACCCATTTGTGACTTTTCAGAGTTTTTCAGATGTCTTTTTGTGTGAGGGAAAATACGTAGCTGCATAATAATTCTGGACTTGATTTGGAGCATGGACCTGCTTTGACCACACCTCCTCTCATTACAAACCTCACCTGGGATACTTCAAACCGACAGCCTTTCATTTTCACACAGTTTGGAGTATGAAAATGTGATAACAATATGGTATTTGTTGCTTTCGGCACAGTTTATGTTTGTTCATAGTTTTTTAAAACAGCAAAGGCACAAATGATGGAACTAAAACTGCTGGCAGCACGTTTTTCATTCTTTTGGTCTGCTCTGTTTGAAAATGAAAGATGTGTAGCTCCAAAATATTTAAGAAGCTCCCAAGCGGACAACTAACACGAAAGAAGCGCCTGTTCTAGCCTTTGTACATAAATAAACCATTTATTTAACCTCTTAACTCCCGCCTTAACAGGGTGCATTTTCTCCAATTCAGCTTTACCCAAATCTAAAAGGTTAGGCCAGTTTAACGCCTCATTTGAAAGTCAAGACCTACATAACAGACCTAGAAGGATCTTGTTCCTCGCGTTGTCGACACTTTTTAGAGATTTTTTCTTCACTTTTTCGTCACATTTTTGTTGTTTTTTCCTTAGTTTTTCATCAGTTATCCATTGCCTTTTGTGTCACTTTTTCGTCACATTTTGTCAGTTTTTCATCTTTCACTTTTTTGCCACTTCTCTGTTCCTCTTCTGTTGCTCGTCTGTTGCTCTTCTGACTTTTATCGTTGCATTTTCAACACTTTTTTGTAACTATTTCGTCCTCCTTTGCGTCTCGTTTTTGTCACGGTTTTCACGTTTTTTCAAAAGCTTATAGATTTTAGATTTGGGTAAAGCCAAACTGGAGAGAAAGTGCTCGGTTCAGGTGGGGGTAAGAGGTCAAGTGAAAGTTAGATAAATGCATTAGTATTCATCAGTGGTGGAACATAGACTAGAGAAAGAAAGACCTTCTGTCAGTCAGAACAGTTCAATCTAAGACCTGAACTTCTCTAAAGATGAAGCGCGGGTGTAGTTGGAGCGTGGTGTAGTTGGAGGCGGGTGTTGGAGCGGGTGTAGTTGGAGTTTAGTTGGAGGCGGGTGTAGTTGGATGCGGGTGTAGTTGGAGCGCGGTGTAGTGGGGTGTAGTTGGAGGCGGGTGTAGTTGGAGCGGGGTGTAGTTGGAGCGCGGGTGTAGTTGGAGCGCGGGTGTAGTTGGAGCGTGGGTGTAGTTGGATGCGGGTGTAGTTGGAGTGCGGGTGTAGTTGGAGGCGGGTGTAGTTGGAGTGCGGGTGTAGTTGGAGCGCGGGTGTAGTTGGAGCGCGGGTGTAGTTGGAGCGGGGTGTAGTTGGAGTGCGGGTGTAGTTGGAGCGCGGGTGTAGTTGGAGCGGGGTGTAGTGTAGTTGGAGCGTGGGTGTAGTTGGAGCGGGGTGTAGTTGGAGTGCGGGTGTAGTTGGAGCGTGGGTGTAGTGTAGTTGGAGCGTGGGTGTAGTTGGAGCGTGGGTGTAGTTGGAGCGTGGGTGTAGTTGAGCGTGGGTGTAGTTGGAGCGGCGGGTGTAGTTGGAGCGGGGTGTAGTTGGAGCGCGGGTGTAGTTGGAGCGGGGTGTAGTTGGAGTGCGGTGTAGTTGGAGCGCGGGTGTAGTTGGAGCGTGGGTGTAGTTGGAGCGTGGGTGTAGTTGGAGGTGGCGGGGTGTAGTTGGAGCGCGGGTGTAGTTGGAGCGGGGTGTAGTTGGAGCGTGGGTGTAGTTGGAGCGCGGGTGTAGTTGGAGCGTGGGTGTAGTTGGAGCGTGCGGGTGTAGTTGGAGCGCGGGTGTAGTTGGAGCGTGGGTGTAGTTGGAGCGCGGGTGTAGTTGGAGCGGGGGTGGAGCGGGTGTAGTTGGAGTGCGGGTGTAGTTGGAGGGGTGTAGTTGGAGCGGGGTGTAGTTGGAGGGGGTGTAGTTGGAGCGCGGGTGTAGTTGGAGCGTGGGTGTAGTTGGGTGGGTGTAGTTGGAGCGTGGGTGTAGTTGGAGTTGGAGCGTGGGTGTAGTTGGAGCGGGGTGTAGTTGGAGCGGGGTGTAGTTGGAGCGTGGGTGTAGTTGGAGCGGGTGTAGTTGGAGCGTGGGTGTAGTTGGAGCGCGGGTGTAGTTGGAGCGCGGGTGTAGTTGGAGCGCGGGTGTAGTTGGAGGGTGGGTGTAGTTGGAGCGTGGGGTGTAGTTGGAGCGGGGCGGGTGTAGTTGGAGCGTGGGTGTAGTTGGAGCGGGGTGTAGTTGGAGTGGGGTGTAGTTGGAGCGGGGTGGTTGGAGCGGGTGTAGTTGGAGCGCGGGTGTAGTTGGAGCGTGGGTGTAGTTGGAGCGTGGGTGTAGTTGGAGGTGGGTGTAGTTGGAGGGGGTGGTTGGAGCGGGGTGTAGTTGGAGGCGGGGTGTAGTTGGAGCGGGGTGTAGTTGGAGCGGGGTGTAGTTGGAGGTGGGTGTAGTTGGAGCGGGGTGTAGTTGGAGCGGGGTGTAGTTGGAGCGTGGGTGTAGTTGGAGCGGGGTGTAGTTGGAGCGGGGTGTAGTTGGAGCGTGGGTGTAGTTGGAGCGGGGTGTAGTTGGAGCGCGGGTGTAGTTGGAGCGTGGGGGTGTAGTTGGAGCGTGGGTGTAGTTGGAGCGTGGGTGTAGTTGGAGCGTGGGTGTAGTTGGAGCGTGGGTGTAGTTGGAGCGTGGTGTAGTTGGAGCGTGGGTGTAGTTGGAGCGTGGGTGTAGTTGGAGCGTGGGTGTAGTTGGAGCGTGGGTGTAGTTGGAGCGTGTAGGGCGGGTGTAGTTGGAGTGCGGGTGTAGTTGGAGCGCGGGTGTAGTTGGAGGTGGGTGTAGTTGGAGCGCGGGTGTAGTTGGAGTGGGGTGTAGTTGGAGCGTGGGTGTAGTTGGAGCGTGGGTGTAGTTGGAGCGTGGGTGTAGTTGGAGCGCGGGTGTAGTTGGAGCGTGGGGTGTAGTTGGAGCGTGGGTGTAGTAGTTGGAGCGTGGGTGTAGTTGGAGCGCGGGTGTAGTTGGAGCGTGGGTGTAGTTGGAGCGTGGGTGTAGTTGGAGCGTGGGTGTAGTTGGAGGTGGGGTGTAGTTGGAGTGGGGTGTAGTTTGGAGCGTGGGTGTAGTTGGAGCGGTGGGTGTAGTTGGAGGCGGGTGTAGTTGGAGTGCGATGGGTGTAGTTGGAGCTGCGGGTGTAGTTGGAGCGTGGGTGTAGTTGGGGTGTAGTTGGAGCGTGGGGTGTAGTTGGAGCGTGGGTGTAGTTGGAGCGTGGGTGTAGTTGGAGCGTGGGTGTAGTTGGAGCGGGGTGTAGTTGGAGGTGGGTGTAGTTGGAGCGTGGGTGTAGTTGGAGTGCGGGTGTAGTTGGAGGGGGTATGGAGCGGGGTGTAGTTGGAGTGCGGGTGTAGTTGGAGCGTGGGTGTAGTTGGAGCGTGGGTGTAGTTGGAGTGCGGGTGTAGTTGTGAGAGTGGGTGTAGTTGGAGCGTGGGTGTAGTGGAGCGTGGGTGTAGTTGGAGGTGGGTGTAGTTGGAGGTGGGGTGTAGTTGGAGTGGCGGGTGTAGTTGGAGTGCGGGTGTAGTTGGAGCCGGGTGTAGTAGCGTGGTGTAGTTGGGAGTGTGGGGTGTAGTTGAGGAGTGGACGCGTGGGTGTAGTTGTGGAGTGCGGGTGTAGTTGGAGTGCGGGGTGTAGTTGGAGTGGGGTGTAGTTGGAGTGCGGGTGTAGTTGGAGTGCGGGTGTAGTTGGAGTGGGGGTGGGGGGGGGTGTAGTTGGAGCGGGGTGGTTGGAGCGGGGTGTAGGGGGGGTGTAGTGGAGCGGGGTGTAGTTGGGGGGGGGGGGGGGGTGTAGTGGAGGCGGGTGTAGTGGAGGGGGTGTAGTGGAGGGGGGGGGGGGGGTGTAGTGGAGGGGGGTGTGGGGGGGGGGGGGGGGGGGGGGGGCGGGTGTAGTTGAGTGCGGGGTAGTTGGAGCGCGGGGTGTAATGGAGTGCGGGTGTAGTTGGAGTGCGGGGTGTAGTTGGAGTGTCGCGAGTGTAGTTGGAGTGCGTGGTGTAACAAGTTGGAGTGTGGGTGTAGTGGAGTGTGGGGTAGTTGTAGTGCGGGTGTAGTTTTGGAAGTGTGTTGTTTAAGTTGGAGTGTTGGTGTAGTTTGGAGTGCGGGTGTAGTTGGAGCGTGGGTGTAGTTGGAGCGCGGGTGTAGTTGGAGAGTGGGTGGTAGTTGAGCGTGGGTGTAGTTGGAGCGCGGGTGTAGTTTGGAGCGCGGAGTGTTAGTGTGGAGTGTGGGTGTAGTGTGGAGTGGCGGGTGTAAGTTGGAGTGTGGTGTAGTTGAGTGCACGCGGCTGTTAAGTTGGAGGCGGAGTGTAGTTGAGCGCGGATGTGTAGTTGGAGCGTGGGTGTAGTTGGAGCGTGGTGTAGTTCGACGGTGGTGTAGTTGGAGCGTGGGTGTAGTTGGAGTGCGGTGTAGTTGGAGTGCGGTGTAGTTGGAGGCGGGTAGTTGGAGCGCGGTGTAGTTGGAGCGCGGGTGTAGTTGGAGGCGGGTGTTGGGGCGGGGAGTGGAGGGGGTGTAGTTGGAGCGGGTGTAGTTGGAGTGCGGGTAGTTGGAGTGCGGGTGTAGTTGGAGTGCGGGGTAGTTGGAGTGCGGGTGTACCTGCAGTCAAAGCTCCCGGAGAGCCCACGATGATCTCAGACTGAGACATGGCCGCCGACATGCCCATGGTGCACATCACCTCCCCGCTCACGTCACCCAGGTGACTGAGGTGAAACGGAGGGTGAGGCCACACGCCAACCAGAACAGAGGAGAAACACAAATCACTGAAGGACAGTGAGACACAAAGCACAGCTCATAAGCTCTGCTGAAACATGAGTCATAAGCCCTGTTCACACGGGGTTTAGAACTACCAAGGGACCTCAGGTAAAAGGCACAAATGACTGGCGTCCGAGAAGTTTTTATGCCAGTGCTAATCTACCATGACAGTAATTTAGATGAGAGAAAATACCCTGAGTTTTACACAATTCGATAAGCTACCCAGACAGGAAAAAGGAAATACTTGTATTAACTAAGTATATTACAATATGGCAGAATTTCTTGTCTAAGGGCATTCATTCATGGAGGCCTGTTCTTAGCTCCACCAAGAATGTTTGGGGTGTGCTCGAGAAGACTTTGTGCAACACCGGACAGAAACACATTTGTGACACTGGAGATGCTTTTCAAACAATACCACCGCGAATGTGTGCCAAATATCCTTTGAATTTGATCCATTCTTCAGCCAAAGCGTTGGAGAAACCAAAGACCGTCGCGCAGTTATGAATTTGGGACTATTTCATCTAAAGAGATGACCTTGGTGAGCTATACCTACAGTTGGGTCAACCTGCGATTGTCTTATGCCAAACAAAAACGTCTGTGGACGGGGGTCGGTCCATTAGTCCGACGTCTCATTATTCTGAAAATGTCCCATTGAGTAGGGGTGGAAAAATAAAATTAAGTTCAGGCAAGAGTCCACTGACCTTAAGGTTAGAGCCAATGGTTGTATATGGCTCTCTAATCCACAACACAACTGGGTTAGAGATGTCGGACTAATGGCACCTCTGCTCAATGATACATTTTCGGAATAATGAGACATCGGACTAATGGGTTGTCGGACCAATGGCATGGCACCTGTGGAGGAAACCCACTAGCCTTCACATGAAACCTTCCCATGACTACACGGCCTGTAGAAGTGTGCCCTACCTGCAGACCTGCTCAGGGTTCTGCCAGTGAGCATCAGACTCGTTGTACTGCAGGTCATTGCCTCGGACGTAGCAGCGTCCAGTCATGTGCCGCAGTCTGTAGGCGCCGTAGAGTTCGACAAAGCGATGGCCACACGTCTGAAACATTATAAAGCCACAGTGCGGAACGTTCCAAGGTATATAGCAGGTCATAAGTGCAACTAAACTGTCATCAAAAGCTGATGCATAAACAACCATACCCACGATACCAAATGTACATCAGGAAGATATCGAATATGCCACTGTATTTTCACAGTAGATTAAAACATTTGGAAGACAACTCGATGTGAATGTTTGACTATATATGTCAAATATAAGGTTTAAATTAATAGATATATGTGTGTCAAACAAGCAACATCTCCATGGACCCATAATGAAATGAATGTGAGTGAAATGTTACATGGTGTGGTTTTAAATGATGGATATAAACATGTGAATATGTGAGTATACCAGCACTCGACCTCCTGGTGGACCCTGACTGGCCACAGAGACGCCCAGCCACATGTCCTCCATCAGCTCCTCTGACGAGAGTTGATCTGCAGCAGACACAGGTGCTGTTTTAACTCATACTCCAGGCTGGATATATTATAGATCGATACATGCTACATAGGGGATTACTGAGAAGTGGGACAAAGCATGTCTTCTGTATTGTATTGTTATTTTCACAAAATTGTGGAAAAACTACCTTTGAATGACCAATATATAGCTTCTAGCCTTAATTCGGGGGCTATTTTGACTAAAAACCGGGACAACTGGGACAGATCCGGTACATATTAAAGGGACTAGATGCAAGTTGGTCATTTTTATACTCACTACTGCCACCTCAGGTCTTATGTGTAACTGCAGTCTCTATATTAAGCTCGTGCATGACGGCACTTCAGACCTGAATGAACAGCTTTTTGAGTGACAGTGCAGGATTTTAGAGGCAGTTGTGGTGAACAGGTCTGGGCTCATTCTACACATTAGGACATGACTGGAACATGTAGGGGAGGAAAATACTTCATTTTATCATTTTTAAATTCTGTATAGTCCCTTTAATGGTTTTGGAGAAATCTATTGGGTCATTGGAAAAAGGACTGAAAACTGAGACTGTCCCGGGTAAACTGAGACTGTCCCGGGTAAACTGGGACATCTGGTCACCCTACGGTTCTGCAGTATCTTTGCTGTTCCTAGAACTAAAGATGATGATTTCCTGGGATCTGCTGTAGCCACTCCTCCAATGGCACCACTGATGCCTTCACCCTCTAAGCCTTTTCCAGCTCTTTCTCTAGTTTCTCGTATTCCTTTTCCTGATGTTTTTTTTTTGCTTTTTGCTTTTTAAAACATGTTATGGAAATGTAATTCTCAGTAAGTTATTTGACAAAGCTTCAGCCTAGTCTGATTGTCTACTTTTTGAAAGCTTTTGCTACTTTAAAAACTTTTGCTACATAGCATTTGCAAAATGGTGCATTAAGCCTTTGTGTATACACCATGGACACATAATTGTCTTGATTTATCATTCATCTTTCTTTGGCCCTTACACATGTCCTAAATTAGGTTTTACTCTGTAAGTGCAGATCCTCACTGAGCCTGGCTCTGCCCACTCCTCTGATAAAACACTCTCTGCTCCAGAGAGGGCTCACTAAAGACTGGGAACTTACCAGTGCTTCAGGATACTGCATTAGGGAATCAGGTTATTATAGAGACTATACCTCATTTTGAACCTCTTTAATCAAAATGTGTCGAAATATGTATTTTTACCGTCACGGCCGTCCTTCAGAGTCACTATGTGACGAAAAAGGTCAACCCCTTTTCGTCACATATTTACTATTTGGGTTGACCATACAAAACATCAACCAATCATACTATGGTGCAACTTCACGCATCAGGCTGATTTTTTCACAAATGACTACTTTTACAACATACGTTTATAGGTCAAAAATGATTTTACCTTACAAAATGAAAAAAAAAAGTCAGGTATAGGTCCTTTAATGAAATGTACTGAATACTATTATTTTGGATTTTTATCATTATCAGTCATGTGGATGGAAATGCAAGTAAGGAAACCAAGATACTGCAGCCTGGCCGGCCAAACTACACGCATTTCAAAGATCTTTTTTTAGTTGTTGCTTTTTCAAAGATCTGTAGTCTGGGAGCGAGCGATCTCAGCAATTTCCTGTTCGGTGTGATTGACAGATGGCATCAACCAATTAGAGCAACGCCGGATATGACGCAGGAACAAGCTGCAGGAAGCCTTTTCAGTAAACATTCATGTCTGCCAATACAGCGCTGTTTCTTATTTAAAACAGACAAATGTACAGAAGAAAAACAGTATCTTTAATGTTTTGGAAGAGTGCGGTGAGCGCTTCCGTCTCTTGGTGTGATGAACTCCCACCTCTCGGAACAGACAGTTTTTGACAGTTAAATGACCAAACCAAGAAACAATGTTAAATATCAGTACACTCTCAATCAGTGGCGGACTGGCACCAAAAAGAGGCCCTGCAATTTTAGCAGAGAGGCCACATTTGTCTGCCGGTTGCGGCGGCCAATCCGCCAAAAGCGCCGCATCGCCGCTTTATTTATTTATTTAGCCTTTTTATATGGTTGTGCGCCACAAGTTGTGATGAGCGCGAGCGAGCCGCTGGTGGTGCTGCCGCTTGCAGCCATTGCACCAATAGGCGGCCGCTTCCTCGCTTTATTAGCCTATTATTTGTTTGTGATGCGGCCACACAAGTGATGAGACCAGGCGGCCGCAGTGGCATTTGCCCACATTGCCCAATGGCCAGTCCGTCACTGCTCTCAATTAAAGACTGATAAACCCTTGTCAAGATATTGTCACTGACTTCAAAACGTCTCAGCTGAGAGGTTTTGAAGTCAGTGACCATATCAGCAAAGCCTTTGCTGTGCTTTCTTGTAAACACAGTCAACATGTTCATTAAATGTGAAGGAATTGTCCAAGATTGTTCCTAAATATTTGAATAAGTCCACTTGCTCTACTTCATATCCGTTTAACTGAAGTGGTTTGAACAGCTGATTTGACGGCTCCAGTTTTCTTTGGCTGGTGAAGCACATTTCTTTAGTCTTATTTACATTTAGCTGGAGGTTACTGTCCTGAAACCAGTTCATGAGCTCGACTGTTGAGTTTACATAGTGGGCCACCGATTGAGCATTAGTGAGATGTGCAACCAATGCCATGTCATCAGCGTATTTGATCAATGTTGAATGTTCTGTGTCATGTCTAATTTCATTTGTGTATATTGAAAATAACAAAGGTGATAATATACACCCTTGGGGCAGACCTGTGTTTAACTTTAAAGGGATACTTCGGGATTTTTGACATAGGGCCTCATTTCCTAGTTATCCAGAGTGTTGTTGATGTCTGGAGATGTTTTTTTCTTAAATTCATGCAGTTCTTATATTTGAAGAGTCTAGTGGCGCTAGGCTAATACTAGGCTAACGCATTTCCATGGTATCAGTTAGCCTGCATTAAAAACAGTCTGACCCACTCCACAGTGCACCTGAGGTAAATCACTTATAACACCAGACTAACCATATACATGTCTGTGTTAATAGAATAATGTTTGAAATATAACTGACCTTGTATCACATGAATTACCGCATTTTGAGGGACTATTTTCTCGCAGATCACTCCGCCGCTGCGTTAGCTTACAGGCACAAAGCTGATGCTGCTCAAATATAAGTTATTTTAAATGCAAAATGGTTATAATTATTCTATTAACACAGACATTTATATGGTTAGTCTGGCGTTATAAGTGATTTACCTCAGGTGCACTGTGGAGTGGGTCAGACTGTTTTAATGCAGGCTAACTGATACCATAGAAATGCTTTAGCCTTGCCCTAGCCTAGCGCCACTAATATAAGAACTGCATGAATTTAAGAAAAAAAATATCTCCAGACATCAACAACACTCTGGACTCAGGAAATGAGGCCCTATGTCAAAAATCCTGGAATATCCCTTTAAACTATCAGGCACTGTTTACTTTTACTCTTTGGAGTCTGCTGTAAAAAAAACTCCTTCAGCCAATTATTAGTATTAGTTTATAATAATTTATACATCAATGTATGGAACGATCTTCCGCTTTCCTTGCGCTTACTTGATTGTGTTGATGTTTTTAAGTGTAAACTGAAAACCTACTTGTTTGAAAAAGCATTTTAATTCCAGTGGGAAAGGGGTTGTTTTATGACCACCATGTTTTGTGATTGTAAATGTAAATGTACTCTTATTTCTATTTGTATTTTTTGTGAAGCACTTTATGACCTCTGTCTGTGAAAGGTGCTATATAAATAAATATTACTTACTTACTTACTTACTTAATATAGCATCAAAATATGTTAATACATTGATTCAAACTTCATAGTTTGTTAAGTATTAAAAACGAATGAAAAACTTAGTATCTGATTGGCTGTTCATTAGAAGTTAAGCATTAATAATTGGAGCAGTAAAGTAGTAATTAAATGAGTCACACTAAACCAATCAATAGTTCACAATTAATGAAGTAATGAATTAGTACATGATTCTTATTTATTGGTATTTTCTCACGTACAGAACAATGTGGTTCATATCTCAGTCTTCTCTCAAACGTTAGGGCCTTTTGAAGAGCCCGTGTGGATGTAAGGTCTGTGTGATTTGTGCGTTTCACCGTGTTCTGTTTACCTGTGTCGGTCAGCTGGACGCGGGTGCACTCGGTCGGCTCGGGCGTGATGGGGCACACGTACACACCCCCTGTGCGATTGGCCGCTACTCCAGGCTCCGCCCTCTCCATGGGCGCTCCACCAACAGCCTGCACACAGACACGAGCAGGTCAGGTTCCTGAGCGCGTCACACCAGACTCAAAGGCCTGGCACGATAACTAAATCTGAAGTTCAACACATTAAGAAAGGAAATATCACGATAAACAATATTACTGAAGATCTTTTAATACACAGAAACTAACTCTAAAGCTTAAAATAGTACTTGATCTTAAAATATTCAACAATAAAGATAAACAATGAAATACAAATTACTTCAGGTAAAAAAATAAAGTATTAGAAAAATGGTGGACAAAGAAATGGACAAAGGGCCAGAGAACGGAGAGAGCGGACACTTCTGAGACAAATATTCATTTGACAACTTTTCATTCTTTATAGAATATGCTTTTAAATAAACTGCACATTATCTATAACTATTTTTAAGTTTCCAGGGGTTTTCGCGAGGCTACTATTGGGTAGAAATACAACTCTATGGTTTATACAGGCAGAATCAATGTTATGCTTTTTAATGTTAATGCAACAAAGGCAGGAAGAAAAAAATCTGTGCATATTTCATTTCTTAAGATCTACAAACATTTAATCAAACGGAGGAAAGAGAATTGGACAAAACTGGCTTTTTTCCTCAGAACTTTTGAGGGGAAAAAATATGGTTAATTTCATCCAAAACAGCAACTGAACACGTGTTCATGAACTTATGCAGTAAAAATTGTTGCGCAATGCCAATACATTTAGTTGTTATGCCAGTTTGAATGCAACTGAATGTTTTTAAAGACGTTCCTCCTCCACAGGACTCATCAGTGCGTCTGGTGTTTCAGATGTTTGATATTCTTAATAGAGACAGTGCTTGAACTTGTGATGTTCACTTTGCAATGCCATGTGGCCAGTGTTGCTACAGATTACGTGAAAAAGTCATCTGATTACTCCTTTAAAAAGTAACTTAGTTTCTTTACAGATTACGTGATTTAAGTAACTAATTTAGAGTTACATTCATCAGCTGACGGCATCACCTCCTCCGCCTCATAATGCGAATGAAGCGGTTTTGCCAATACCCGCGTTACTGAAGTGCATTTTAACAGTAACATGAACAAAGCTGCCATAGATTCAGAATATGATTTATTTTTATCTCTTTCCTCCTCTATTGTTGTCAACGTTTATGTCAGGACCATTGCTTGATTGAATGCGTTAGATTACTTGTTACTGAAAAAAGTAGTCAGATTAGAGTAACTCATTACTAAGTATCTCGTTACTGGCATCACTGCATGTGTCTGTAAACGTTACCGGCACATGATCAGCTGAATAACAAATGTTTCACTCGTCTTCACTCAGGCTCTCCCTCCTGTCTCAGAAGCTTCTGTTTACTGTTTAACTGTTTGCACATTCCTGTCTATTTTTGAGTGTTTTTCTTGAGAGTCGTATGGCACAAGTGAATTTCTCCATTGTGAGATCAATAAAGGAGTATATTATCTTTGGCCAACAACAAATCATTGAATATTTTGATGGCGCAGGGAGGAACACGGGTGAGGATGGGACAGAAGGGAGTAGAGCACAAACAAACACATCACAGACAATGTCAGACAGAGGGCACTTGTTTAGCAGTTTGTCCAGTCTGTCCTTGCTGATTCTGTTAGACATTAATTGTTCAACGGAATAACAACAAACTCCCAGTGTCATGATCCGTCCACATCTGTAATCCCACACTTGGGCACTCAAACTATGTTTTTTCAAACCTTTTGAACCTTGACGTATGTGTATGAAAACTTGAATTAAAACATGATGCATTCTTTAGTTTTTCAGACTTGAAAATAGCAGTTTCCAGGTAATGAGAAACCTGGATTCTCCAACAGTAATGGCATGTATACACTGTGTATACACTATTTCTTGGTTAATGACGTGACGTTCATGACCGAGCGGCTCTATTGAACGGCTCTTTAAGGTGAACGCTTCGAACCAGATCTCAATTGTGAAAAGAGCCAGATGGGGTTTTTTTCAGTCAATATGACCCAGAAAAAAGTTGCAGAATGGTTGCAGACGTCCTGCCTGACCTTAAATGTTGATAAAACGGTCTCAATGTTTTTTTTCGAATAAACGTAAATTACAACAAACTCAAGAAATTCAAGTAAATGGACAAAAAATTAAAAATGTAAACGAAACAAAATATTTAGGTCTAATACTTGATTCGAATCTTGGCTTTAAAAGTCACATAAAAAAACTGAAATTTAACTTGATGAACTTTAAACATATTAGAAACTCATTAACTACAGAGGCCTCAAATACTTACCTCAACACTATGATTGTTCCACATTTTCTGTATTGCACGTCTAGTTGGTCTCAGGCGTGTAAAACATCGTTAAAATCACTTGAATCATTATATAAAAGGGCCATAAAAATTCATGATAAAAAGCCTCGTAAGTACCATCACTGTAAAGTACAAAGTAAATATAACTTTCTGAGTTTCGAAAACCTTATTAAATATAATCAAATTTCTGCTCTGTTTAAAATAATCCATAACATCACTGCTCCCCCTTTGAGAACATTTTTTACACTCAATTCGGAGAGAATCTCTAGAACCACACGGTCGACAGTCAGAGGAGAGTGCAGCGTTCCGAGACGCAAAACTGCATATGGTCAACAATCATTCTCTTATAAAGCAGCGAGCCTTTGGAACACTCTCCCAAATGAAATTATTTCATGCACAAATTATAGCACATTTACACGCCTGACCAAACAGTGGTTATTATCAAAGCAAACCTGTACCAGAAGACTGACGCTGACTGGACAATTATAGAAATTTTTATATGTATTATTTTTTTTATATTTTAATTTGTAATATACATAACCTTAGGACACGGGTGGAAATTAGCATTTTTGCTATAACCTGGCACATGACATCTCTTCTTTTTTAGACTAATGTTGTTTGTGCATTGTCCCTGATCAAATAAATAAAGTAAAAAAAAAAAAAAAAAAAAAAGAGCTCCTCTGAACAAGAATCAGCCCGACGACGGAGCAGGCCACACAAGTAAAGCTCTTTGCTCTAAAGCCAAAGCTTAAATGCACTAACAATGATTTGTCAGACAGTTACAGCCTCTTTTTAGTATCTGTGGTGCAAGATTTGATTCACAAACACTTTTTCAAAAATATCAATGTCAGTCCCTTTGTCATTTTAGTGACGTGAGTGACGTGCGGCGAGTCCAAAGAGCTCCCATTTCTAGAGTCAAGAGGAGACTGAGGTTTCCATTCTAGCAATGAAAGAACTAAAAATTGTGAATGTCTTAGATGGAAACAAGCATCGTAATGCGGATTTATGTCAAACGTCGCACTGTGTTCGCGATGGAAAACCTTGAAGAAAAAAACTACACCAAGAGGCTCTCAGTGAACTCCCATCAGATCCACTCTCTTCCTCCTTGCTTGCTTTTGTTTTTACGAGGAATTCTCAGACATCTGATCCATTCCACTGTACGCCTACAGCTTTAAGGCACCGACACCTCAGTTCTCTTCAGCGGTGAGAAACCTGCGAGTCGTTATTGAGCGAGCCTTTATCAGCTCAGGCTCCTGCAGAAAGTGAAGCCCTTTTTACCCACATCTTGCGAACGCTTTTTCGTGCATTCATCAGCTCCAGACAGGTCCCCCTGCGATGCTCTTTTCTATGGACTCGCCGAGCTCGCCTTCTCTCAAACACTCCAAGGAATGCCCACATGACTCCTGTTCTGCAGACTCTCCACCGGCTCCCTGCTGAGTTCAGGACAGACTTCAAAGTCCACAAGTTCCTGTTTAGGCCATGAATGGTCTCGCTCCGACATGCTGACTGTGCACCAGACCTTCTTCAGATCAAACATCTCTGGTGGTGCCCAGGTCATAAGAAGAATACGGGACCATCACTGAACTATCAATCTTTCAATCACGACTAAAGACTTATTATAGGACTGGGTACTTTAAATGAGTAACGATACTTGGTTAATAGTACATGGTTTCGATACTGATACCTGAGCGATACTTTTTCGATACCTATACTAAAATATTTGTCGTCTAGGAAAACAGAACAATAATGTGTGGAAGATCTGCAAATATAAAATATCAGGTTCATCTCCAATGTCAAGAAATATGTGAACAACTGGGAATATTTTTTGGGGGAAATAGGAGGAAAATAGGGAAAATATTATTAATAAAAATGGGCAAAACTGAGGGGGAAAAATAAAGAAAAATGGGGCAAATTTTTTTTTTTTTTTTTTTTTTTAAAACAGGGAAAAATGTAAATTAATAAATGGGGTAAAAATTGTTGGGAAAAAATCCTTTATTTGAGCTGGAACAACTAAGTCACTTCCTTTAATCCTGTCCCTAGACCAACAGCATCATTTAACGGTGCCAAGCCCTACTTATTTAGACTGGCCTTTTGATCAACAGTTTTTTATCTTTACTGAAACGACCATGATGAAAATTCACATTTCATTGACATTGTGCTGAATGTCTCTCTCGGATTGTCATTGCCTTTCACCTTGAAGTATCCTGTCTGATAAATAGGGCTGAAACAACTAGTCGGATATTGAAATAGAAGACGATCTTAGTAACTGATTTATTGTTTTCTGGTTTACACAGATTGTTGATGAAAAAGTACTTTGTTTTTAAAGTTAGGGTATGTAGTGTTTTGTACAATAACTGATCCTAATCTGTCTCTGGACAACAATCCAATCAGAAAGCAGAATGAGCTCCACTTTCATTGTTGCAAGATCCTACAGTTTAACCTCTTACCCCCCGCCTAAACAGAGTTCAGCTTTACCCAAATCTAAAAGCTTCTCGTCTGGAGTTCACAGCCTATAGGCCAGTGTGACGCCTCATTTATGTGTGACTCTTTTGTGCGGCTGATGAAGTATATCGTATCGCTTTTCCAGCACATTTTTGTCGCTCTTTGCCACTTTTTGCTCTTCGTGGGTAAAGCCAAACTGGAGAAAATGTGCTCGGTTAAGTTGAGTTTATAACGATATTCTAATTTTCCAAGTTTCACCTGTACTTTCAAAACCTGAACTAGAATGGTATGGACGACTCAACGCTCTGCTGCTGTGGAGTTGTAGCTCAGGACAATGAAGTTAATCAGCCTTTGTGTTTACAATCGCTGCTGCGCCTTCTTTTTACATATGCAAATTAGTATCAATACTTTTTACGTATCGATAATTAAAAGTAGCCGTTTGGTATTGATCCGCCCATCCAACCAGTTTGGAAATAAACGTCCTCAATCCCAGCCTCTGTCCTCGATAAAGTCCGTTCCAGTGCAGCCTCCAGAAGGTTCTTAGCTTTCAAATTAGGAACGTCCTACACAAACCTGTGCTGGTGTTCATGTGCAGCTTTGAGCAAACCGAGTTCAGCTGGAGTGACCAAGATTCTCCTCCAAACATTCACTTTAAGTTTCCTCCATTGACACGTCCTCAGGCGGCGTCACTTTAGCTTTATGAGGGAAAAGGTTTGAAAGAATACAATCCCCATGCGCCTTTCACAGCCAAGCGATTAATCGTAAAAAATAATGTATGGATTCATCGATTTTGCAAAGTAATCGTTAGTTGCAGAACTACTGATAGAGCACAGGGGCCAAAAATCCTTTTAAAATAAAATCGAAAGGTCCAGCTGCTTCATTCTCTCTTTCTACACGACCTATTTCCTCACTGAGCTGATCAGTGGGACGGGGAAATGCATTTTCACATTACTTATATGTATACGCTACAGTATGATGCTAACGCTTGGTCCTTATGCACAACAGGTCTCTGGCAAATGAGACATTCCTCAAGAAACCGAGGCGTGAAAACGAAAGAATGAACAAAAGCGTGTTGTGCTTTTGTCCCGGAGCCTGTGTCCCGTCTGCCCGGGGTTTATTTGGCGGTGGGCGTGTCTGCCGGGAGCTGTCCTGACCGCTCCCACGTGAAAGTCTTATGATGTCATTGGGATGACTGCTCATTGAATTAGAGCGAGGGTAACGGGGCTGTTGTCATGGAGACTCAAGGAGAGCGGGGTGACCACTGCGTGTCCTCTGAGACGTCACGTGATCAGCAGCCAGGGCGTCCAGATATTTGGGAGAGAAATATCAAGCTGGACTGTTATTGACCTTGTCCAGGAGCGTTAACATTCAAGAGTCAGGAAGACGAGCGTTTGTTATTAGAGTCTGCGCAGGGTAGTCTGGAGAGGTTTGACCTGAGGGAGGTGAAGGCCACCCATAAATCAGTTAATAGATTATATACAGCAGTGACAGGATGTTTATGACCGAGGCAGGTCTTTCAAAGGTGCTTTTACTCTGGGTTCCAGCTCTTAATCCAGCTATTTTCTAAATGAATGGATTTCATTTTAGAAAAGATCCATTTGTTTTACTTTGCAATAGAGCAGGGGTCAAAACCGTCCCTCCATCATAGAACCTCCAAGAGGATTATTATTGCACAAATCAAAGATCAAATGTGAAAAATACTGTCAATTCCTTTAAAATTGATGGACAACACTGGCATTTGTAGAAAGTGATGCTTTACTTCGGCCACAGTTGGAGGGTCCGGCCCTTGGTCTTTTGACGATGAAGAAAATCAGCCCTCCACCGAGCAAACTGGCTAGTCATGTGACGTTAATGACCGAGCGACTCTTTTGAACGGCTCTTTAAGGTGAACGGCTCTTTAAGGTGAATGGTGCTGTACCATTGTGAAATGTACTTTTTTATTGCACTGAATTTGGGGGTGGGCGCTCATAAACTTCTTGCTTCAGCCCACTCTTTTGAGCAGAATGTATACTGCTCAAATAAACAAATAAACTAAACTAAGGTGAACGGCTCTTTAAGGTGAACGGTTCAAACCGGATCTCATTTGTAAAAAGAGACAGATCACAAGAATCAGCCCAACCTCGGAGCAGGTTCTAACTGTCTAGAGCCTCTTTTAGACAAACAGCTGAGCTAAAGACATTAGACCGACAAATGTCTTCCTCTGAAACACTGAAGAAGCACCAAGAGCCCCCCCACACCTGCGGCACAGTGGAGCCATCACAAGGGGAGCTACAGGAAACAAGAAAGGGACAAACGGGGAGGTATCCGGGCAAGAGTCACAGCTAAGCCACACATGCCTTCTATCCCTACTAATGTTCTGGCTATAGTGGATGTTCACTGGAGAATAAAACAGATTAACTGCTAAGCTCTTCCCAGAAGATGGTTAAAGACTAGGGCTGAGCAATATGGACAAAATTTCATATCTCGATATTCAAGCCAGATATCTCGATATCGATACGATATAACTATGGGTTAGGTGAAAACAGCATTTTTCAGAAAAATAAAATCATAATACAAAAGAGTGCAGTTTTATTGATGAAAATCTATATCGTTTATATCTTTCTTTTTAATATTTTGAATGTTCATATCTCGATATAAATACAATAACGATATATTTTTCTTTTGCGATATTGATATCTTGAATGTTCATATCTCGATATCGATGCGATAACGATATATCTTTCAGCCCTATTAAAGACTGTTGTGGAGCGGAGGGAGCTGCGCAGGAGGAAGAAGAAGGTCGAGGTGGATGAGCTGACCAGTGCAGAACAGTGGCATTTTCCCATAATTAGTGAATAATATTAGGCTTATTGTGACACACCTGCAAATACTACCGTGGCTACCGCTAACGTAGCATCGCAGACTGTACTCTCACTGAGGAGACCCTGTTACCTTTGCAGTGCTTAGTCTTTAGAACTCTAGAATCAGTCCAATAGCTGTGATCGGGAGCTAAAGTACGTCCTTTATGTTTATGTAGCCATGTGCTTCTTTGTGTGCACAGTGAGAGCTATAATACTGTATAAATGTGCTGGAAAAATGCAGGAATATAATTAAATCTTTCATGTTTAGGCTTTATTCTATTTGAGCAATGACAGTCATACATTTGTTATTCATCCCAATAATAGGATTATGTTTGGTGGTGGGTGCTTGCCAAATGACCGGCCTGACCTCCGAATGACCTGGCCCAGTAAATAATGTAATTAAAAAGCCCTGGAATAACCATTGGGACGGAGCACAGTCCACACACCTGCCGTTTTAGGACTGACCACCAAAAGAGTCACATGATCAAACGTGAGGTTAGGATGTTAGCATCACCCCTCATATCGTCGGCGAGAGGGACACCAATAAACACCCCAAGAGCGGCTGGACTCCACAGTGCCGTCACTCCGAACGCAAGTGACAAGATAAAGTGTTGACAAATACACCAAAGCACTGGCACTGATGGCTGGTGAGAAACTTTACTCGATGTACAGGGAAATGCAATGGGCTAAAACTCCTCCACTGTGTCCCCGGCTTAAAGTGACAGTCTGTAAGTTTAAATGTTTAACAAGTTTGACCGTCTGAGCCTGCAACGTAATGTAAGTTATACTAAATCATAATATTTATTCTAAAGTCCCTCCCTTTGCTGATGTCAGACACTGACTAGTATCCCCAGGCTAACACTTTGACCAATGAAACAAGCTTTTCCTGTGAGCCAGCCCGTCATGTCCAATCAGGACGAGGGGGAGGGAGCTTGATCGTTTACTTTTACAAGTATGTCCTCGCTCTACTCATTTTGCAAACTAGGGGTGGCTTTCTGGTCCAATCAGGAGGGGAGGAACCAGATTGTTTACTCCTCACTTTGCAATCTTACAAACCATCACTTTAACTGAATGAACACAGGGAACAGCAAAGCACCAACCTCGATTTAGATGCACACAGTTGTAATCGTACATTATTTTGATCAAAAGCTCAAAATCTGATTCATTCATAAAGTTTGAAGAGGAAAATGAACCAAAGTAACAGAGAGGAGACGTGAGTGTTTGGTGCAGCTTTATGCCTGAGTGTGTGGGTGCTTGTGTCTGGACTCATTTCCTGTTGTGTCCGTCTGGGGCAGGTGTCCTCGGGACATGAGTGCTTCGCTCAGCTCACACACAGAGCTTCAGCTTCATTACATCCCACTCAGTCATGAACGTCGCACCACTAACCCACTGGACGTTCCAGTTCCATCTACGCCCTCCTCCACTTTATCAAGTTGTTCCAGAGAGAGTTCTGGATGGAACGTTATAAAGGTAACGATACATGGAAATCCGCCATGTCCATCATCGAATTATCTCAAGACAACATCAAAAGTGGAGAAAAGATCTAGGGCTGCACGATTTTGACAAAAAAACAAATTGCGATTTTTTTTCGGATAAATATTGCGATTGCGATTCGATTTGTGTTTTTATTAGGGCTGGGACCTTTCTGATTCATTCAGATTAATTCATTCCATATGGTTTAGTGTGATTAGGAGGTATCCGGGCACACATACCTTCTGTTGTTCCGGGTAACGGACATTCAATGGAGAATAAAACAGATTATCTGCTAAGCTAACCAGAAGATGGTGAAAGACTGTTGTGGAGTGGAGGGAGCTACGCAGGAGGAAAAGGAAGGAGGAGGAGCTGACCAGTGCAGGACACCACGCTCTGAAACAGGGACAAACCCAGGAGGCGGTGCACCGTTTCAGAGGATCAGAGGAGACTGAAGCCAGACAGGTTTCCTCCGGGTGCTATGGTTTCCCCGACCTCCATAAACATGCGGGTCAGGTTGGCCCACAGCGGCTCAGGACTAACACCTGAACACTATTTTGTTGTACACTTGTACAATGACACATAAAGCACTTATTTATTAAGAATATGAATGTAAATGAATCACACTTTCCTTTAGCGGACACTTTTTCATTTTCCTTTTCCTGCAGACGTTGCTTAGGGATGAAAATTGTAGGAACAAAACAATGTTATTGTCAAACACACAGTTAAGCCGACATGAACTTATTTAAAAAGATCATTCTCCAAAGAAAAGTCAAACCGCATCTGTCTTTGAAGAAAATTGACCGCTGCGGCGGTTCTATACGATGTGTGTTTTAAATAGCGTTTAAAAAAAAACTAAACAGGGGGAAAAAATCATAAAAATACGAAACGCAATATGTGGCTGGCGCTGTTGAGTCTATGTGTGGGAAACACTGTGCTTGAATGCGATTACAAAGTCCATAATTAGCTCGATTCAATGTTTTAATCCAGTCCCACCACTAGTTTTGATATTTGATACATAAACTGCTATAATAATAAGTGAAGAAAGTCATGTTACTTTTAGACTTTAGTTATATTCTTGCTCAAACTGCTCCACATTAGAACAATACACAATAATCTACTTTCAACAAATATTTGTTTTCATGTGGACAGCGCCCTCTTCTGTTCGAGTTGGGCTTCCACCTTTCCCCAACATTCAGAGTACCTCTGGGGGACAGCCACGTGACGAGCGTCTAAACACTTTAGAATCTGCTTTATGGAAACTCTATCTCTGATGCAGCTGAACCTGAGATCACAGGCTCCACAATTCTATCACTCAAATACCAGAGACAGAAGAACAAAAACAGCCTCTTGAGGTTAGGTCAGTGTTGTCAAAACGTTGATTATGATTAGAGTTTGATAACCCTTGCAGCCCTAAAAAGCGTTTACATGATCAAATCTCCACTGGTTTAAGGTTACGGATTGTGCCAGGAATCCCAGAAATCTTACAGCGTGAAACATAATGTGTATTCCCCACCTGTACGCTCCCGAGTCCAGGTCCTGATGCAGAGCCACAGAGAAGCCGAACAGAGAGCGCGGGGTCCCGGTCTTCACCACAGACACCATGGTGTCCAGGTTAAAGGCAGCGCACGCCCACAGCAGGCCCAGCAGCAGGGGGGCGGGGAGGCCATCTGCGGACATAGGGCCAGGACTCCACACCTGGGACACAGGAACAGAACATACTGCAGTTCAGCTGCAACATTCTGGGACTGCTTTCAAGTCAAAAGTCTTTCATTCATGTTTTCTCCCTGACAATCTTCAAGTGCATTGTGAAACTTTTAATGTGGAGAAAATGTTATATTTGTGCGTATTTGACCTTTGAGTGACAGATACAGACGACAGCGCGTCATAGAAGGCCTCACTGAGGGTATGTTTTGGGAATCACCATTTTTCACTCTTTCAGCCGTTTTCTCGCGGGGTATAACAGTGTTATCACACACAAATATAGTCAAGCCAAAACCGGGTCTATTTGGATGTTTTGTTCAGTAGAAGCAAAAACAGAATGTGACTCGTTGCAAATGTTAGCATATGTAGCATTAGCTTCCTGGTTAGCGTTGTCCTTTTTTAAGTAGCCTAATTATGGGCTGTTGAGCCACTTTGTCAAAGTAATGGTGTAGAAATGCTAGAAAGTCATATGTTTTATGTTTAATGTTGCATTATTGCACCTGTGAACCTGTTCACTGATAATGGCAATAAACCACTTCTGATACGGATTCTTTTTCCCTTCTTTATTTTCCCTCTGGCTGCTTTGAACATGATCATAAATGAGTCATTCCAAAGATGCCGTCTACTGTATCTATTACTGAAGGTTGCCATGGCGATTCCACGTCATGTGACGCTAATCTTAGCCTGTCGACATCACAGCATTCTAAAGGCCTATGATATGATATGACCTATATATAGGTGGAGGGCAGGTCAAATTATTTAGTTTGATTTTTGGTCTTGTACGGCTGAAAATGCCATGGCGGTAACTGTGGTAACTGGTGAACTGCAGATTGTTTTGTCTCTGGTTAATATCTCAGTCATTACTGGAAGAATCCACATAAAACAAAGACTGTATCAAAGTTCATTATCTCCTCTATCACCACATATTGTCTAATGTTCAGACATAAAAATAATGAGGCGGGTTTGTGAAACCAATCACTGAATCATGAAAGCAACCTATAGGTGGCGTTCATGATTTAGAATGTTACCACAGTTACCATAGTTACCGCCATGGCATTTCCAGTTGCCTTCCACCTCAATTCTAAACTACAGGCTCTTTAGAATGCTGTGAGGTCACCTGAAACCCAGCAATAGGTTGCGTTCATGTGACATCACATTCTAAAGAGCCTGTAGTTTAGAACTGAGGTGGAGGTGCCAGTAAGAATTCCATGATGGTAACTATGGTAATAGCAAAATGTACTCTTTTTGTATTTTTATTTTTATTTTTTTGGCCAATGTCTCTGAGACAGTAATGGCCCTTATGAGAAAATATTTTGACCTTAGTTTCTACGTGCTGCTGACAATATTCAAAAACATTGTGCCTTCCATCTGAGATTATGACATCATCAGATTCTAGAACTCTACCTTTAGGTTGCATTCACATTCTAGAATTATATTTCAGTTGGAAGTGCCAGTGCCAATTGGTTGTTTTCAGGTGACATCACAGCGTTCTAAAGGCCTATAATATTATATAGAGGTACAATTATTTTTGTTTTTGAGGACATTTTTGGTCTTGTACAGAGAGATCATGGACCCAGTGACTGATATTAATGATCATTTTTGTAATTCATACATTTTCTTTTTAGATAGGACTTGTGAAAGTGTAATGCAGTTAATATGAAAAACTGGCTTTTATTTAGGGTTCCAATAGATTTTCTGAATGGAATGTATGATGTAAAGTAACCATGGAGACAGTTCCTTCAGCAGAGCAAACCTACCAGAAGTAAAGGCGCTTTGCTAACCACCCATACAGCCAATGGGTCAAAAAGATCAAATACGACTAATATCAACCTCTTTCTCCGCATAAAAAGTTACAGAATGCACCTTTAAATTCAAGGCTCGTTCTCTCAAAAATATATCTTTCTCCCACAACATCTGCACTTACTCCTCTGCTCCAAAAACTGGATTATTGAACATATAATCACCAGCTTGATTTAATGTACTTAGACATGTACTCATTTCATCCTAAAGACAAGACTACACAACCATAATCGCCTCTGAAAACGTATCAAAACCAAACCATAAATGTAAACTGGACTCCAATCAGAACTCACTGCCACAAATACAGACAATATTAGCAATGAACACACATAAAATGTCTCATTTCCTTATGAAAACATGAAATTATTTTGTCAAACTGATCTCAAAATGTATTTCCTCCTGTTCACCTGCCGATAGGGCTGTCTCGATATTTACTATATCGACTCATCGTTCAATAAATGATAGATAAAACACATGTTTTGGGCTAAATATTTATCGTCTGTTTATTGATTTGCCTTTCCTCCCATTATACACTTTATTTGTTACAGGGTTTATACAGGAAGCAAGAGAATTTAAATTCTTTTAATGCCCAATATTATATTTTCTACGCCACAAACACAACAAAACTACACATTCACGATTTCTAAAACTTGCAAACTTTAGGTCAGGCAAAGAAAAGAATTATAGAATTAAAAATCTCAGCAAAACATGCAGTTGAATGAGTTTTGGGCCTTAAACTTAATATTTTCAATAAATTCATGGCATTAAAGTGCGATTTTGTTGTTTTGAAAGAAATCTACAATCAAAAACGGTTTGATTCTAAATGTCCATTTATCGTATATCTTCAGAGTCGATATTATCGCTTATCGCGATATTTTCGTGCCTCAATATATCGAACTTTGAACTTAAATGTCCAATGTTATATTTTTTATGCCACAAACACAACAAGTCTATGCCCTCACAATTTCTAAAGACTTGCAAACTTTAGATCAAGTCACATTGACAGTTACTTACTTACAGTTTTACTCTTGAGTAAAAAAAAATCTCAGCAACCCATGCAGTTGAATGAGTTTTGGAACATGAATTTGGTATGTTCATTTCATTTATGGCATAAAAGTGCAAGCAATGTTGTTATTTTGAAAGAGATTTTGATTCAAAAAAGGTTTACTGTCATTTTAAAGTCGATAATATCGTTTATCGCGATACTTTCCTGCCTGAAAATATCAAACTGAATTTTAATGTCCAATATAATATTTTATATGCCACAAACACAACAAATCTAAACATACACAATTTCTAAAGACTTGCAAACTTTAGATCAAGTCATTTTGACAGATCGGGCCACTCTGGAGTAAAAGAATAGTAAAATGGACAAATAATGTGCATAAAAATCTCAGCAAAATGTGCAGTTGAAATGGGTTTGAGGATAAATTTACTATTTTCAATTCATTTATGGCATAAAAGTTCAAGCCATGTTGTCATTCTAAAAGAAATTTCAATTTAAAAACAGGAGTTTAGCGTATCTTAAGAGTCGACAGTATCGTTTATCGTGATATTTTCCTGTCTCAATATATCGGAATTCAAACTTTGCTTTCGTGACAGGCCTACCTGCAGCGTCTGGCTGTAACTGAAAAATCAAGGACTTCCAACTTGCGTGGATGAAGAGAGTTGTTATAGATCAAACGTCACGGCCAATGGAGCAAGCATTATTCCACTTCAAATGAGTTCACTTTTAAAACGTACTCAAGTTAATGACAAAGGAAGAGCGTGGCTTACGGCGTAGACGTGTCTGAGCTCAGAGACCGGTCCACATGTTGATGCTCCGTGGGGCTCCTCTTCAACAACACGCCCACCTCCTCCTCGTCCTTGTGTCTCGCTCTGTCTGCTTCTGTCTCGCCCTGTGTCTCTGAGTGTCTCTAAGCCACACCCCCCTGAGAGCAGCCCTGCCCACTTCACATCTAGGCTCAGATTGACAAAGGAGGACATAAAGAATCCAAACGACGTGTGCGCATTAACCTGATAAAAGTGCTCTTTTAATCACAGTTGTGCAAATAGGAAAACACTGAAACACACACAGATAGTATTTGCACACAGACAGCATATAATCTCACACTGGTGACAAAATACAGGTGTCACCAGAGGAGCGTTAGTTACAACGGGATTAAGACTGTTTTTGAAGCATACTCTGTTGTATCTGAGAGACCTGTCGGGAGGGTAATAGAGGGAAACAGTGGGTGAGTGTCTGGCACGTGCAATGCGTGTTATTGCAGTTTTCCTCTTTCTGAATGATCTCTCAGCAGTTAAAGTATGACAGGGTTTAATGCTTTTGAAAATACAACTTATTTAGAAGGAAACAAAATTATTATCATTTTGCTTCAGCAAAGCAGAAATTGAATGAAGAAATGTTGGGCAGAAAAGTTATTTTTATTAGATTTTTAAGCTGCTGACAGGAAGTGATAAAGGTAAAGTTCCAGAGCAGTTTGACTCATTTCCAATTGACTTAACATGGTTGGCATGGCAACAGTTTAAAAATGTTAACCTTCTTATATGTCACTTCCTGTCAGTGTCCAAAAAGGAAGTGAAACTATTGAGAATGAGGAGTTGTCGTCACAGAGCCCCCCTCCCGCCGATCCCCCCCTCGCCGCCATAATGGTAGCAGTCCGGCGGCAATACACATCTTTTACGTGGGTTGTTAACGCCGTAGTAGTGGAGGTTCTTGCTTTTCCGCACTGTTTCACCGCCTGGAAGTCACTGCTGCGTTAAAAACTGCTCCAATACCTCACACGATAGACATGGAAAACGTAGGAACAATGGGATACAGTTTTTTATGTTACAGAAATGGACACAGCATCAAAGAGCGCAAGTCTCTGACCTGTCAAAACATGTTGGAAACATTTGTGTACATTGAACATCTCGTAACAATGTAGTGTTTACGAAACACGCACTTTATTACTTTGTCATTTTGCTAAATACAATGTAATGACAACACACTAAAACACATGTGAGGAAAGTTAGTTTTGCCAGTACAACACTGTTTTCACCAGCTGGAGGCTTGTAGAGCTAAGTCCTGGACCCACAGCAGAAAGTCTCGTAACTTTCCAAAGACTTGTGGCTTTTAAACTCCTGCATCGTGTAGTAACCAAATACAAGGTAGTTTACTGTGTCCATGTTTGTGCACGGAGGTAAATGGTCCAGGTCTCCGCTGCAGGGAGCTCGTGTGGGTCGATGTTTGGATGTCCGCAAGCTTCTCCAAATACCGGTTTTGCGCTTGGTATGAGCTTGTTCCTGTTTCGCCTTATCTCTTTGCATTGCTTTACTTTCTTCATTTTCGTTGTCGTATTCGTAGATCCGTCTCTGTCTCGCCGAAAACGTAAATGCGCAAAATTTAAAGTGCTCTGGAATATGAGGAATGCGTGAAATTCTGGGGATGTGCCCCTAATCGGCTTCCAACATGGCCGACAGGCTCAGAGCCCCCCCAAATCACCCCAACTCGGCACGTGACTCCTCATTCTCAATAAACATCACAAAAATGGTTAAACTAAAGACGTGGGGTACAATCTTTAGCAAAATCTTAAATATAATAAATTGTGTTAACCATCTTGTGTCTAATGTGTCATATGCACTTAAACCAGCTCATCCATCACCATTTGGTTCACATTTCTGAACGTGAGCTCAGTCAGTTCACTTTTTAATGTTACGCTTTTTCACCACCAGAGGGCGCCTACATAGTGCATCTTACCAACACTGTGATACAATCATGACAGAGCGTCACACACTCTGAGGTGTCATCTGTCCATCAACAGCAGGGGGCAGCAGTTAGCTGGTCCGACTCACTTGGTCATTTGGATTTTTCACAATACGCTCCAACACCGTCACAAGTGTTTCATCGATTCCACATGATCATCTTTATCTGTGACTTCAGATCGCTGAATCAGCACATACTGTAAGTTCAGAGCGAGAGAGTGGGATTGACTGAGGTCCTGCACTTCTTCCCCGTTTTAAAAATTCACTCTGGGTTCAGAGTATGGAACCATCGATTCTTTCTCCTCTGTTTAGTGCAAACTGATTACAGCAAACTAAAACTGGATAATCGTCCCCAGAACCTCCACCAAACCTGTGACCAAAAAACATCATGTATGACTAACTGTGAATAAATGACCATCACAAGTGTTTTCAGGAAAACCCAATATTTTATTGGACCCCTCATGTGTGGGAAAGGATTTTTTTCTTCTTCTCTTAATAACAAAAATAACAATAACTTGAATTTCTTTGAGTGAACAACCATCCACATGTAACTGAATAAAGCGACTAGTGAGAGAAAATGACTGACTTTAGTTGATTTGTGCGACAAAGACTTGGATGTTCATACTAGTTTAGTTTCCTGTGGGCGAGTGGAACATGGATTTGAAGCATAGACCAGCCCCCAGACATAAGCGCACGTGACGTTTGGTTTATTTTCAAAGGTGTCAAAGTCCAGCAGGAATCTCATCATGAGGAGTGGAGTTGTTGAGAAAGTCCAGCCGTCCATCGGTGAGACGTGGAGGTGCTGAGGCGACGAGGAGCTCCTCTGGGTCCTCACATGTTGGTGCTCATCCTGGTCTGGCTGTTGGCCGCCGTCAGCTCCCCCTGGCTGCCCTCACGAGGCGGAGACTGCAGGGACAGAGGGGCTTCAGTTTCAGTTCAGGACACACAGACTCATTAGACCATTCATTCATTTGTGTCATTGTTCACTAGGGCTGGGCCATTAAACAATATCAGTCTGGTATCGGAAAAAAAAGCTTAGGTACTACCGGTATCGAAAACATGAAAGAATAGAAACAAATCTTTAGATCCAAGGTTTGATGCTGTTGTTACAGGGACAGGATTAACCTCTTCACCCCCGCCTGAACCGAGCAATATTTTCTCCAGTTCAACTTTAAACGCTTCTTCTTGACAGAAGCATCAAAATAGTGACCAAACCAAGCCGTAAATGAGGACAAAAACGCAGCCAAAAAAGCGACAAAACAGCAACAAAACAGACGTCAAAAAGTGATGAAAAAATATTTAAAAAAGCAACAAAAACGCGACAAAAAGTAATGGAAAAATGACAAAAACGCGTCAAAACAGGCGACAAAAAATCAATAAGTTACAAAAAAATTGGTCCGAGTCATTTGATTTTGAGAATTGCCCGATACCGAGTCCCGATCCGATACCTAATAAGAAAAATTATATCAAGGAAAAACTATATTTAGGCCCGAGCGTCATCAGGGCTGGTGAAGGGGGCTCTTGAAATCGCCTCCTCTCAAACATACACTAACGCTCTTCTTGTCGTGCACATACATATATAATGCAAAAATCAGCATTGTAATTGTACAGAGCCCAAAGTCAATGGGCGACTGAGAGTCCTGGGTCACAGACGGGCAGGACCGCTACCATGAGGTAGGAATGCACGAGCACTTTCTGAAATATATAGTTTATGGTACCCGCCTAATCCATCCATCCACTCGCTCGCTACTAATATTATCTCTATTTCCCCCATTTTAACATGCAGGGTACCCTATGGTTCACAAAAGACAGTAAAATCACAACTCCACCCTTGGGTGCTTTGTGGAGATTGAACCCAATGTTTTTCTCAAGAGTCAGGGCCGGACACATGCACTGATATCTAAAGAGCGTCAAAAACGTAACAAAAATGTGGTGAAACCACGACAAAAAATAAAAAAGCAACAAAAAGAAATGCTGAAAAAGCAACAAAAACACGACAAAAGAGAGGAAAACATGACAAAATCTCATCAAAAATGGGACAAAAACGCGGCGACAACACGACAAAAAAGTTACAATCAGTTTTGTCAGATTTCAAATGAGGCGTGACACTGTTGCTCTCGAGTTGAGAAGCTTTTGGATTTAGGTAAAGCCGAACTGGAGAAAAAGTGCACGGTTAAGGCGGAGGGTAAGGGGTTATGTTTTAGCAAACATCTTTGCAGACTTCGGGGGTCATTTACCAAGCGTTTGCTCATGTGCAAAGCAAGTAGCACGTGCAAATGTGGATCAGCAGCAGAGCCAGTTATGCATTTGTTTTACATACATATGAGATTTGGGGCCCCAATACTGTAATACAGGCAACATCAAATGGTAATTCAAATGGCATAATTTATTTTTCAACCTGTACCCACTATTTAGCACCCGCCTTGATAAATGAGCCCCTTTGTGTTTATACAATGTGTGAAACACATGAATGTGGGTTGGCCTTGTGTTTGTGTTGTACCTTGACATGGATCTGGTTGCGCAGCACAGCCGCTCGCAGGATCATGGCTTTAGCTCGCCGTTGGAACTCCTTGCCCATGTGCAGGGACTTCTCGAACGTGGTGCTCCTCTGATCTACGTCTCTGGCGTACAGAATCTGCCAAGCAGAATGTACGGTGGGGTTAGGGTGGAGGCTGAGGCAGCGGTCACAAATAGAGTCTACTTGTTTTCTTCTTTAATAGTAACGAGGAGAAAGTCTGTCCCAAAGTCCTACCTTGCTGTGGGAGTCTATGCGTGCGTTGATCAGCCCCTCCAGGATGAGTTGGGTCAGCTCGTCCTCCAGAGCAGCCACTGTGGTGTTGAAGGCCTGCGCCATCTTGGTCATATCGGCTGATACGTAGGGGCTGAAGTACTGCACACACAGGTTTACCCGCTCTTTACAAAACTATGACATCAGGATACAGCGAGATATACAGAAAAAGGGACCAATACTATGCCTAAGCTAATTCACCATTTAAGAAAGAAATAATTGGTCTATATGTGTCAAGCAGAGGTAGTTGTATGAGTTGGAGTTTTAAAAGCAGGGTGGCCTTGGGGTGCTGAGTGTGATTTTTTGTTTTGCTTTTTTTTTTCTTTGCACAGCTCTGGAAGGCTTAAACACTTTTTAGGAACTTTTAAGAACATCCAGTAAACACAGAAACAAATGGTAATGAAATGAAAATGTCAAAGCACAAAACGTCCCCCGGTGCAGTGAGGGTTAATCTACTACTGCATTCCAGGAAACTGAAGGGTTGGTTATTTCCAGGACGGCTGGTATCAACGGGCTTAGACACAACCAGGCAAAAGTTCTCATAAATAATTGGCTCATATCATTAATGTCTATAATCACAGTCCTTTTATGCATTTGATCACGATTTTTGCCACAAAGAGCAGGGAACTGACTAGTTTTTATTAGCCCTACGCTTCCGCACATACACACACGAAAAAATGACAGTGACAAGTAGATGGCACACATTGAGACACGCTTTAGTCGCGCAGAGGCTCCTCATTGGTCACGTTCACTCGCACGCGGCTTCTCAAAACACTGGAGAAACTCACTAAAGACCGGTGGATTATACAGATATTCTTTGGTTTTTTGGGGACTGTTTGTCTTTTGGACTTTTTGCTGTGACAGAAGATGAAGTGTAGAAGCTGCCGTGGAGTTTTAATGAGGCTAAACACATGTGCTTCGATAATGCTACTGAGTCCATTGGTTTACTGTTTACTCTTCACCTCACATCATCTGTCTGTGTGCTGCTGCTGTTAACTTAACTTAATATAAACGACTCCTTTATGCTCTCACATCACTGTGCTTAAATGCATTGTTAGTCAACAGTCTGCTGTTTAAATGACATTATGTAGCAGTTTGATCAGTTTAGTAAGGGAGTGGGCCGAAGCCGAAGGCCCACCCCAAAGATAAAAACAATAACATTACATTTAACATTTACAGGGTAGCAAATCATAAACAAAGGAACACAGGGCAAAGTAACAACAAATAATGAAGAACAATAAAAAAAAACATCAGCAAAATAAAGAAACAACAACAAAAGAATGTGCTACAACTCATATCTAAGAAATATAAACTCTTTGTAAACTTTTTTAAAATGTACCAGGTTATTGCAAAGTTTGAGGTTTTGATCTAGATTATTCCATATTTCTACACCACGTCTCGTGGGACACATGCTTTTCATGGTTGTTCTTGAGTATTGTTTATTGAAGCTCATTTTGTCTCTCAAGTTGTATTTGACTTCTCGTTTGCAGAACATATTTTGTAAACTCTCAGGAAGTGACTTTTGTGAGGCTTTGAACATGATCTGAGCATCTTAAATTCAGTAAGGTCCTCACATTTCATTGTTTTTGATTTAAAGAATAATGGATTAGTGTGTTCACGGTATCCAGCTAAATGGATTATTCTTATTGCCTTTTTCTGAACTTTAAACAATGGGTCAAGATCAGTGTTGGGTAAGTTACTTTTAAAAAGTAACTTTTCTCATTACTCGTTACTTCTTTTAAAAAGTAACCTGTTACTTTACTTAGTTACTCTCTAAAGAAAGTAACTTATTACGTTACTCGTTACTTTTACGTTACGTTTGTGTTACTTTTATGTTGCTCGACTTTGTTCCTAAATGTGTTATGGAAGTTCTACTATTAAGGACATAACAGCAACGTGCTGTTGCTTCTTTGGTGACAGTATAGTTTTACGAGCCTACATTTCTCTGACATTTGAGGCAAATAGAGATGGAGAGAGGAAAGAGGCGAGCCGCTTTCCTCTCTCCCTCTCCTGGATATTATTTCAATACGTGTGGGTTTGGAGTGTGTAGTAGCCTACCTGTCTGTCCAGCGATCATGTCATGATAAAATCCACTTAAAAACATGTTTGTAATCCAGTGCGTCCTTTATTTTAATCGCGCACGTGTTTCCATATGATTCCTCTGATCCGAATGCCTGGGCTCGGGAAAGGCATTTCAAACCGCTGCTGCTCCTCTTTCCAGGCAGTGTCTCCGAGTGGTTATGATGTTCCAAATTCAATACATTTTTCGCGAATCTGTGTTTTACTCCTCCGGCCTCCTCAGGCGCTCTGAACAGCGGGTGCGAATTGCCGCTGATTCCCACAGCTCCAAGGCACCTGCCGCCACACACACTCATCACCCGCACATGTGCGCGCACTTACATTGACAATACACAGGAATCAACCGCACCGATGTATTATCAGTTTGCATTCAACCCTCAATAGCGTCACGTTGCTTCGTTCAGATGCGCATCGAAAAAAATAAAGTGATTCAATATAATGCTTTTAATTTGGGTGATTTATCACGGGCACGGGTGGGTAACGGGTAGAATGTTAACGGGTCCGGGCGGGTACGGAATTAACTCTTGATATAATCACGGGTTTACGGGGGGTAAGTGCTGTAGCGGATGGGTGCGGGTGGGTACGGGTCTCCAAAAATGGACCCGTGCAGGACTCTGCACAGTGTACACCTTACACTTACATGCTTCCCCTTAGTCTCAACAAGTCCGAAGTAGTGAGAATACCTCCATCCCTCAAATGTTAGCCTCGTTGTTGGCTGATTTTCGCTTGCCATTGTCGCTCGTCGTCTTTTTGCCGCCACCACCTGCGGCCAGCCTCTGACTGTCTCTCATGCGGAGTGAGAACTCGCGCGCGCGAGTCGTGTGCGCAAGCGCCCAGCAGATGACTGTCACGGTGACATCTGCCCATAGTAAACAAAAAGTAACGTTGCGGCGGATTGAAAAATAAACGGCATTACGTTACTAAATTGACGGTAGCTAACGCGTTACTCTACTTTTTTCCCTGAGAAAGTAGTTTCGTTAGTGTAACGCGTTTCTTTGTAACTCGTTACACCCAACACTGTTCAAGATTACTTTTGTACGCATTTCCCCAGATCTCTACACAATATGTTAAATGGGGGAGGATAAGTGAGCAGTATATAGTATATAGAGCTTTGTTATCAATGATATATTGAAATTTATTCATTATGGCTGAAATCTTTGCAACTTTAGTTTTAATTTTTATGAAGTGGGGTTTATTCACAGCTTATAATGAAAATATTTACCTAGTCGTGTCAGTAGCCACATGGCTGATGCTCTGAGTCTGAATGAGAGTCGTCTGTAATACATGTTCTGTGGGTATTTGCTGACATGTACTTGAATATCTATTTTTATTCAGGCAAGCAACAGTAAATGTGTTCAAGTATATTAGATATACATGTTTATTATCCAACACGGTGTGCAATAGCCCCACCTGGAGTTTACATCACCAGCCGCCACTGGTTATTTCCCACTCTAAAGTTACAAGTTCCCACCTCAGAGCACTCCAGCTCAACTAGCACCACAGCTAATGTTGGCTAAAGACATGCTAACGTGAGCTGGAGGTTTCTTTCCCCTATAACAGCTGCTCACATTGCTCAGACAGTGGTCAAGTTTAAGTTTATCATTCAGATTCTGCCCACTCGGACCCTCCTCGAGCTTGTAAGTAGTCATTTGAGCTCCAGGGTATTTCTCCCAGTTTCCCAGTGAGCAGACGTTTGGAATGCAGCCTAAGCCCGTCATTAGACAAACAGACAGACGGCAAGGCCTTACCTGGATGAGAGCTCTGTTCCTGATCTGGCTGTACAGCGTCCTGATGTGAGGAGCCAGATACATGTCCAGCAGCATGTTATCCTACACACGGGGGGGGCACAGCTGCATCAGTCCTGATTATCACACGCTTTACACATGTCAGACAAACACGGGTCCTACCTTTATCTCATCCAGCAGTTTGAGACACGAGGCGTATTTCGACTCGTAGAATTTAAAGATGATGTCTCGAATCTGGGGCTCTAACTCGAGAAACAGTTTAAAGGAGCTAGGAACGAAACAAAGAAACTCGATGTTAGTAAAGAACCGTTCTGATCTTCAAGGAAACGCTTCATGCAAACTTTTCTGAGCTTTCTTTGTCGGCAGCAGAAAGCACTACTTATTTAACAGACAGAATCCGGAACCGTCTTCCACACTTTCAAAGATCATAACTTATCAATGGACCAGTTCTGACCAGGTCTATGCCCAAACTGTGTTCATCACGACGCCATTGTTTCACAAGCAGGCCGTCGTTCAAAGATGAAACATTGTTTTTCTCTTCCTGCTGCTGCCAACAGAGGGCGCGATAAATGAAGCAAGTCCAATTCTAAAAAACTCCACTGAAGTTGATGTAAAACGCTTAACAGAAGATTTGCCTGTGCTACAAGAGCTAGCACTATCATAGAAGCTAGCAAGGAGACAAAAAGACCACAACGTCTTTGTTGAAGTCATTTGCTAATGTTTAGATGAAATAGCACAAGTCAAAGAAGCACAATATTCCACAGCTAAACTTGAGATAAAGCTCCTGAATAGCTAGTGGAGTGAGCAGCACATGCAACTCACAACTTATTCTTTGCCATTTACTGTCTGTCCTTACCTACTGTGACTTTGTGCTTTTGTAACTGTGATGGTGAACCAAAGACAAATTTCCACCGAGGTGGACACTAAAGTTAATCTAATTTAATCTATTCTAGCCCTGAGCTAGCCCCACGTTAGCCACAACAGCCTGCAGAGAGTGGGACTGGGTGGTCTGGCTGCCTGAGTTGGAAATGTACAGCTTCTCTATGACAGCATTTCTCTCATTGGAACGAGCCCGAAACAGCTCAGAGCTGGTTATGGACTGACATGGGGCATCGGGGGAAGGGCTTTGATAAAAGATGAGCAGGGGTCCAGTCTGAATGAGCTCCTCAGAGCCATGTGCAGACGGAACCATTACTGCTGCAGTCATGTTTGTTCTTCTGTAACTTGATGATAACACAAAGGAAGCTTCATCAGATTTATTTAGTCTTGTACTGAAAACTAGATAGTACGAATGAAACACACGACTGATTTGATCATGCCTGTGGACATGTACAGAGAGGCGGTACCTGCTGGAGATGATGTTGCGCTGAAGCTCCTGTCTGTCAAAAGTGGCCAGTGCACACAGGCCTCCGTACACAGCCACGTTACTGGGAGACAACAGCTGGAGGAACAACACATGGGTTCATTCAACTTTACTCTTTTCATTCAAATATTTATCTTAAAAAATACTTTTAGCTTGAATATATTATCATATTCACATATTATGAAAATACCATTTCAAATAATGCAGTTTATTATTAATAAAATTAATACTGTAGACAGCCCAGTCATAGTTTCTGTCCCAGCCTTGGTTAGATGCAGTTAGCATTAGCATGCTGCTACTAGCAGGAGGATTTTTGTGTAGGTGAAAACTATCTCAAGGATAGAATTCTCCAGGTTGTGAGCTTTGAAATGAGGTGCAGCATGTCTATATTCACACAGATTTAGTTGGTAAAAGTTGTGTTTTTAAAATAGTGAGAGCCAAAGCTGGTATCAGTCCAGTGTTTGGATTCAATACACCGTATCGTATTTTTTCCAGAATCAGCTTCGATATCTAATCGGTGCATCCCTAACATATCCTATAACTACAAGTTTTAGTTATGATTTTCCTCATTTACTACCATCTGAGCCTTGTTTTGGGATTTTTTTTTCTTTTCTTTATAATTTTGGCACCGTTTTGAAATGGTTTGGTCAAGTATTGCAATAACATTTCTTTCATAGCTGTTGGAGGTTGTTGGAGCATGTGGACAGCTCACCTCTGGACAGTCACAGTGGTCAAAGGAAGCCTGCAGAAAGCACTTGGCCGCTGGTTTATATTTCCGAGACGCCAACTCCGCTAGACCTGATGAACAGAGCTCCACTTTAGTTCTAAAGGAGCATATGTATTCAGTAGCGCCCCCTTGTGGAGACCCGCGTGTCATCTTACCTGCTGCACATTTCAGCTTGGTGAGAACCGCTTGGTTCTGGCTGTCCCTCTCGCCTCTTTGCTGAAAATGAAACAAATATAAAACCATTACAGCGACAGCACAGGTTTGGAGAATTGAGAGTCTGGACGGGTCTCACTTCTGCGATCTCGGGCGTGGACTCCGCCTTGTTGACGTAGCTGAGCACGTGCGACCAGTTCTGGAGGTAAACACTGACCTGAGGGAGCACAGAGCGGAGGGGCTTTTAGTCAGTCTGCACACATTACTATGTTCAGTAAATGACAGATAACAATACATTTATCTTCTGAACACTCATTTGCATTTTTGTTACATTTTGTAATGCAATACTTTATTTTTTTAACCTCAGTAGGTTGTAGTTCATTTTAGTTAATGTTTATTAGTGGGACATTTTAAGATAAAGTGCTTTTCCCTAATTTAAATTTTCTTCTTGTAATTTTCTTCTACTAAGCAAATTGCTGTGAAAAAACATGCGTATGGACACGATTTTGGCTTGACTTTATTGGTGTGTGATAAATATGTCATAGCCCACCAGAAAACCGCTAAAAAGAGAGAAAAATAGTAAATCCCATGAGAGGGTTTTCGTTCATCTCGGCTAGGCTATACCCCGTGTATGACGTGTCGCTGTCTGTACATAAATAATATCGGTCCACGGTTATGTATAAATTCCTTCCTTTTTTAAATCCTGCCGCATCCTAGAGGCCACCAGTATGGAAAGTTAAAGCACCAAGTTAACCACTTATCCTCTTTGGTCCTCATGGCGGGGAGCTGACATTGCTGTAATATAGACACTTGGTAAACAGGATTCCTATGTAGCTTTGGACCTGTTAGCGCTGCTTAAAAGGCTCCAAAGAGTTTTTTTTTTTTCTATGACCCATGTGACAACGCTGGGCTGTGTATATCTTTATCCATTGATCAATGATTATCATCTTATAATCATTGATCTCTTGTAGGTTATATCTATGGTTTCAACCCTCACGTTTAAATATCAACTGAATGATTGAGTTTTTGTTTTGGGGAATTCTTGCTCCTTAGTTACTCCTCAGTTAAAGCAGGTGAGCAGCATGCAAGAGTATTTCCCTAGCTTCAATGCATCTTTTTAAGGAAGAGACTTTGTTATTCGTATCAGATTGATTATCGTAGCTCAAGCCTAATTTACCGTAATTCCCGGATTATAAGATGCTACTTTTTTCACACGCTCTAGACCATGTGACCTATACAACGATGCAGGTGAGTTACACATTTTTACACTCATAACGGTGTAGCCTTTAGATCTTATGCCCGAGCCGAACCAGAAATTCGGGCGGAGATATCATAATGGAGTTGTCCCGTAGTTCAGCCCTTTTCCTTCTTAGACCACTCCCAGACTGCGGTGCGAGGAGGGGGGTGCTGCGAGGGGAGTACATGTGCGGCCTATATATGTACTTTTTCCTTTTTGAATTTAGTTGGTGCGGCTTATATTCAGGTGTGCTCAATAGTCCGGAATTTACGGTACTTGGTTTAGTTCGAATCCAAAACCACTGGTATCGCCCGTCCTTACCACTCGCTTCTTTTAACAAATCGTATATCTGCGATTCAAACATGTTGCTCCTGCACTTTTTCTTTTGTTTTGTGATTTTAAGACAAATTCTCTGTTTGTTGGTTAATCGGATTATATGAAAAGCGGTGGTTAGCGTGTGGTAGGTGAGGTCTGTCTGCGGAGGCCAGTGGAAGTGCACCTTGATGACGTTGAGACACATGTTGATGACGTGTTTGGCGCTGGTGCAGTAGTCTCGGGCTCTCGAGTAGCACTTGAGGGCGTTACTGAGGTCTCCACAGTCCAGGTAATGGTCCCCCAGGTCGTCATGTCCTCTCCTGCACACACAGCATCAGCTCATGTCAAAACACTCAGAATTCTTTTTGTAATGTTCCCAATCATTTATGACTTTGATGGAAGCAAGCATCTATGCAAAAATCCACCTTTGCCCGTAATTCTGTTTGGTATAGTACAGTTTTGTCCATTTGGGACAAAGCATCATTCATGGGAATTTTAATATTTTGATGGAGGAAAAAAAAGTATTAATGCTTTAAAGCCACACAGTGTACAGTTCACCCAATAAATGGAACAAAATACAAGCATTTATTTATTACTGATATTTTTTCCTCCATCATAGTCAGGTCTTGATCCTTCGTGGAGTTCTCATTGGAATCTGCTGCTGCGGTCTGCACCGGAGCGCCAGCGAGTGAGAGGCGGGCTTTAGAGTAGAATATCCAATCAGAGACAACCTAACACGCAGCGCTATTGGCTGTCACAGTCTGCTGCGGAGACAAGTGCGAGAGGGGACAAATGACACAGACGCAGAGGATCCTGCCGATCCGCGTCTGAGGAGGAAAATAAAGTTTGTGCAGCAGCAGAGTGGAATGCAGGACACCACTCCAATTTGCGTGATGCAGGATTTGAGTTGGAAATGCTGTGCAGTCCCCCACAATGCGGGACATCTGGTCACGCTACTTGGTGGTTGGAAAGGGCAGGCCTGGGAGCTCCCGCTTGTTTGGGGATCACTGTGTTAGAAACAATATTTCATATTCCGCCCTTACCTAATGCTCTCTTTGATAGAGTTGCCTTTGTAGTTTTTCAGGTCCGTGTCCAGCTTCTCCAGTTTGAGCAGAGCCTTTTCCTGGTGGATTCAGCCCAGGCCGAGTCCAGAGGAGGAGGAACAGCGCCCCCTTCAGGCACAGTGTCGGGCACGCCCTGCACTTCCCTAGAAAACACAGATTTAACATGTTTTAACCTCACACTAACTGCAAAATAGTTTCAAAATAGTTCAAAATTCTTATAGGGTCACATCCCTTTAAGTGGGACACAGAATAGGACTGTTGATCGGCAAAATGGGTAAGCGCTTAGTTTATGCATATTACTGTATTCTTCCTCATCCAGTTAACCAGTTGGTGAACCGGTCCCAGACAAACCGGTTTGGACCACCCTTTGGGCACAGTTTAGGCTGTGGGACTACACCAAAACTGCTCCTATGGAAATACACGTCATAATTACATTGAAATGAAGGTTTGAGCTGCTGTGGTAACCTAATCGCCAGGGGCTGAGTTTTTTTTGTCCTGGGGGGAAACTATTCTCACCATTAGGAACAAACGTGTGTCTCGTGACCTGCAGGCCGCTTTGTGCCACAGAATTATCATCTTTACCGCAGGTTTTTGACATAAATATGAGGTGCATTTGCAGCCTGTGATTCAGATAATGCAATTATGCAGCTGAATAGGGAGAAAGAGTGTGGGAGAGCCACGTTTATTAGAGAATGAGGTAACACTTTAGATTACAGCCTGTAACTTCCATGTGTAGGTACAGGGAACAAGAAAGTCATTACACATGCAAGTACAGGTAATTACACATTAAAGTGCAAGATTTAATAAAGGTGTACAACACGTAGGTGTGTATGCGTAACAAAGGCAAACAAGGTGTAATAAAGGTAATCACAGCCTGTGCTGACATGTAGTTACACATTAGGTAAGGTGTATTTGCGTGTTAGTTATGCATTTTCCAAAATTTATGAAACGTCATAGAGCTGACACAATCTGGCCAAAACACCTGCAACTACACTTTGTAACACTTTGTACACCTTTACTAAACCTTGCATTTTAAAGTGTAATTACCTGTACTTACATGTGTAATGACTTTCTTGTTCCCTGTACCTACACATGGAACATGCGGGCTGTGATCTAAAGTGTACCGATGATGACTGAAACTGGATGTTTTGCTGACAATTCCTAAAACGGCTGAAGCTGAAATGTAATAACAGAGTACCGTGATGTTTAACAGCAGTTTCAGAAGTTTATCTGCAGCTCGATGCATGAAAAATAACATAAGCTTTATATAAAATATGAAAATCGCATCGAATCGAATATCTGTCAGAAGAACCTCAATTAGGTTTTGTCAAAATAGTGCAGCCCTACTTCATAAGGACATTTTATTGCGGTCTTTTAGGGGAAATGACCCTCAGACTGGAGTTTAAAAGTGACTAGAGATGTAGAGCAGTGGTTCTCAAACTTTATTGATACTGCCAGGCGATACAGGCACTGGGGAGTCATATCTTCATATCTAAGGATGGACCGATGCACTGACTGAGCGCTCTCTCACCGTGTGGCCTCTGTCAGTTTGCGGTGGACCTCTTCGTAAGTGTCGACATTGAACGTTCTCTGCACAAAGGTGAGGGCCATCTTCAGGGCTTCCACCCGGAGCTGCGGGCAGTGCTCTGCGATGAACTGCAGCCTCTCGATGCGCATCAGCCCACTGTAGCTGGTGGCGTACGGCTCCAAGTCCTGCACACACACACACACACACGCACACACACACGCACCAGCCGTCAGCAACGTAATGGTAGCAGCGTCTGGCTACCTGCGCCTGGTGTTACTAATGCTACGCCTGGGCTAATGCTGTTAAGTATTTGCCTCATCTAAAGTTCTGTCTCCCTATACAACTGAACGGTGAAGCCAGGCCCTATAGAAAAGTGTGGCATGTTGAGTTTGCGACATAAATATTATTGATTTTTTCTCAATTTGTGAACTATTAGCTACCCATTAATGATGTTTTTGAACCATAAAACGTGCATTTGAGTGATGTCACACCCCAGACCTGTACAAGAAGTGTGAGGCTCGTCAAAACATAACAACTTTCCTAAACCAACATTCTGCTTAATCCTCTTTCTAAGAAGTGGTGGGACATTACAGGCCTAAATTGTAAAACATTATATTATAATACTGCACCGCTTTATTACAATGATAATAAGTAATATATATAATTAATGATTAGACATAATAGTTATATGTAATGATTAGATAAATATATATAATAATGTAATATGATCTTCTATGTATCGGCCACAACCTAAAACACTGTCCTCTTCAAACATCGCAAAAAGGATTTCTTAGACACTTTTCCTCTCTGCTGTGATAGATAGTCAGTGTATAACTATTAAATCAAATGTTTATACAAGCAACCTTCAGTTATGATAATTTCCTGTTTATTCCCATGGAAAATTTCCTACGTTGAAAATTGCTGGAATTTGCAACCCTGTGTACATTTAATGCCAGTTTGAATCAAATGTAATGCTTTTAAACGACGTGTAAGGCCTTGATTTTGGCACAATTTATTTAACAACTTTCAATGCTTTTAAAGGCCTTACTTAAAGGATTATCGCACCAATTACAAAATAAACTCAATGTCAGATGTGGAATACCAGTGTTGGGTTCTCCACGATGTAGTTTGTGTCCGGAGCATTCTGCTGATCATCCTGGGGGTCCGCATCGATCTGCATGGGCTCCACGGCTCCCTGAGGAAAAACACATGAAGAGATTTATATTTAGACCTGCACCCCATGAGAAAAACAGTTTGGTTTTGTACAGCTAACAACAGTTAACGAGCTAACATATGAGCAGGAATCATCTTCCTGCTCATTTGGAAAAGATAAACAATTCCTATCACCCCAGGCTAAAAGAACAGGGTACCCAGACTCCAGACCTCCATAGGCTCCAGTCCGGACCACAAAGCATTTTATTTTCTCAATATACTTAATATTTATGGTTAAATCAACAATTGAATAAACAATATAATTAACAAATTAAGTTAAAATGGCAAAATTATTGACTTGGTGAACAGCTCTGGTACGGAAATAAACGTTCCACATGATCAAGTTGTCTCATGTGTGACCATGTCTGTGAAAGGCGTAATATAAATAAAGCTCCTCTATATAAATAAAGCTCTTTTTAAGTGCAATGACCGGTGTAACAGTATACCCCCATCTGGACTACACCCGGGGTAAAAGGGGCCTAGGCCATTTTATACCCCGGGTATAAAATGGCCTAGGCCATATTATACCCCGGGGTATATTATGGCTATTTCCTACCCCCCCAGGCCAGATTATACCCCCAATGATAACAGTTATGTTAGGTGATATAGCAGGAATTATACAGTAGCTTAGGGTGATAGAGTGGGTTGTCCTTTAACCGGAAGGTTGGCAGTTCAAAGTTGGCCATTTTATACCCCGGGTATAGTTTGGCCTAGGCCATAATATACCCCGGGTATAGTTTGGCCTAGGCCATAATATACCCCGGTATAGTTTGGCCTAGGCCATAATATACCCGGTATAGTTGCCTAGCCATAATATAGAGTTCGGGAATGTGATGTCGTACCGCTAAGCATCATGGGATTGGCAGCAATTGTAAACTAATGGAGATTTTAAAAGTTAAAATACTGGAGTTATTGTTCACATTAAAACACTTGGACACCACAGTGTGTTAGATGTATTTACCAGCAGTAACTCAGTAGCTAACGGAGTTGTTCCACGTTTTTAGCTAATGTTAGTCAATGGAAATGTATGTTAACAGCTGCAAAGATGGCCGATCTCCATGGTAACTGTGGAATTTCCCGAACTCTATACCCGGGTATAGTTTGGCCTAGGACAAACTATACCTGGGTTTAATCTAGGCGGGGGTTAATTTGGCCTGTTACACCGGGTCTACATCCAGACCCGGATGTAGCAGAAGGTAAAGGTTGTGGATGGAATGTTACAAATTCACTGTTACCATGAAAATCTGCCATGTTTGTGGGAACTAGCAAACCTTGTCCATAGATCAATGGTGCGTTCCAGGCAACTGATATTTTTCCCACTTGAAAATGACGACTACAACGACCTCAGAGCGTTTCAGCTGAATAAAGTCGTATGTAAATGCTACAACAGTTAGCTAACAAGATGCAAGACTTTACAAAAATGTTTCTCCGCACTAGATATAAATCAAAACATGCTACATAATGTTATCATCTTGTATCCAAACTTGGATTTCTCTGGGAATCTCCGATTGTAAATGTTGTAAAAAAAATTACCAGTTCGAGCGGCGTTCCAAGGCATACTTCCAAGTGGCATATCATAAATTTACCAGTATCTTACCAGTTACCGGAATGTACCTTAATATTGGCCAAAAAGAAAGAAAAAGTTGGGGGAATTGAGGCAGTGGGGCATCCAACACACAATCCAAACGTTTTAATGTGAACAATTTTAAAATATCCATTACTTTATTATGGGAAAAGTCCGCTGCAAATCCCATAATGCTTTGTGATATGACATCACAATCCTGAACTCTACATTTAAACCAGATATTTGGCTGCTTGTAGTCAATCGCATTGGATTTTCTTAAATCGAATTCAGTTTGCTGTTCTCAGGTCATGAACAGGACGTGTCAGCCGCATTCAGCACAGGTAACTAAAAGTGCATTGAGGGCAGAACCAGAACACATGAGGTGCAATAGGGAGGATCGCTGTTATTGTTTATTTCCGCGATTTTCACCGGATGTTTGGTGACTGGTGGGCAAACAGCTGATTTTTCCGAGCTTGAAGAACTGTTAATTTAAATCACAGATCTTTTACAGCACTGATCTTTTCACAGATGCAATGCTCTGTTTGTGAACGATGTTTTGACCCACCATAGAACTATTAATATCTATTTAATACATCTGCGTTGCCCACCAGTGCCTCGGACGTGACGACAGGGCGATCCCCCTCATAAACGTCTAAGGTTTACACTGCATTGTTGAAAGTGCTAAGTCAAAGCCTGGTGACACATGTGACCTGCACAAACCAGTCCAACTGTAGCATCACAGATCAGGAGGAAACGATGACAGTTATGCATTCGCCAAGTCTACACAAACCTGAAAGGACATAAGGCAAATAAATCCTGAGCTGCAGAGTGACACAGAAGAGACTGGGTGTTGTATGAAAACACATCTGGATTCACGTTACGTCCAAAACTGTTTTTCCGTTAGCATCCAGCTAATGAGGAATTACTTCACTTATAAAGCGTTTGCAAATAACAGTAGCTCAATGGATGACCAGCGAAACATCAGGACAAAGTCGTGGGGGTGTTTCTGGCGCATGGCACGTTGTTGATAAATCTACAGCCCAGAACATAAACACAGAGTAGGCTGAGCTGCGTTAGCTTCAGCAGAGGAGGCTAACAACAGTCTGCGGACCTTTAGCTGTGTGCTGCAGAGCACTCTCACCTGAAAGTTGAACACTTGGACCGGCAAAGGCATGTTCTAAAGTTCTCTTGTTCAGATGTACTCTCTGTTATACTATATATAAATACTGCTGCAGCTGTAACAGCTACACAACCAGGGCTACAGAGAGCAGTCAGTGCAATGCGCATGCGCCACAGCTTTCCTTCTTTTCTTTAAACTTAATGGAACACTACCGCCTCCTGCTGGTCAGTAAACGTACAGAAACAGGAGCAACACATTTACATTACAAAATAAAAGTGTTTGAGAAAATGTTTCCTCTTCCAGAAAGTAAAAATATATCACACAGGTTTTTTATTCAATTTCTTTTCTTTTTTTTTCTTTTTACAATTGAAAGTGTCAAATTGTCACTTTTTATTATTTATTTATTTATTTATTTTTAATGAAGAGTTGTGCTGTTGTTATCAAACCAGGTCCAAATCAGGTGTGATCTAAAAATGTGAGAGGCTGAATTCTCCTCTGGTATTCTCAGACTTTATTATATTGATGAATCAGAACGACTTTGCAGCTTGAGCGACTGTTGGGTAAGAGGTCACTGTGAACATAAATGCGTTCAGACCACTATGAACGGTCTGAACTGAAATACTTTCAGTTTTAATCCAGTTAAATGTTAAAAAAAATTGAATGTAGTAAAAGTAGAAAGTTTCATCATGAAATTTACTGGAAATGACTTTAAACTTCTTTCTTATTTAGATGGAGACAGTATGTTGATGAACAGATTACTGAAATTATCTGGATCTGCATGCTGTGCCTTGACTAACAGAAGAGAACACACCCCAATAAACTGCATTCAGACAACATTGGCCTCAGTGCACAGACCAGACTTTTGAGTGCTCCTAGTGGAGCCCAACTTGTTTCTACTGTATTGGTATTGGACTGATTTATCCATCGTTGCATGGGGACTGGAGCATACGTTCTAAAGGACAGCCGTGTTACCTACTTTCCGTAACTAAACTACGAAAGTGTCTGTGCTGTAACGCGGCTTGTCAGGGAGGCTGTGTTCACCAGTGTCAGGGTAATCCTCTGTGTGCTGACATGCAGCACACGTCACCAATCCCTTTTATTAGCACTAAGAATAGATGACTATGACTTACACTCAGAGGATCCGCTAGATTTTTTTGGTTTTGCCAGTCACTTTGGGTTTGAAAATGTCGGCATGTTAGGGGCAGGTAAATGGTAAACTTATATAGCGCTTTTTACCCAAAGCGCTTAACATCAAGGAGCCACTCACCCATTCACATTCTCATTCATACACCAACATACACAGACACCGGAGGCACCGGTGGGTGAAGTGTCTCGCCCAAGGACACAACGACAGTTGTCTGACTTAGCTTCAATATTGTATGTAGCCTATTTTCTTTTTTTTCTTTCTCAAGACTTTTTATTGTTGGCCTTTTGGTCGATAGAAATTAAATTTACCGGTGATTTGCTTTTCAAACCAGCCAAAATCCGGCTGCTGCCAACTAACAGGAACCCTGGTAACACAGTGTTTCAAATACAAGCCAGGCCTGTCATAAACCCAATGGACTCACACAGATCTTTGTTTGATGAGTGCAACAGCAGTTTAATCATTACTTCTATTTACTCTTCTATAAAGTATAGTGTTTAATAAAGAACATTTCACATAAAAACACACACAAAGAGATGCATAATAATGCAATTCAATATGGAGTTTAACGGTGCATTATGCAACTTTTTGTGTGTGTATTTGACCTTGTAGTGGCCCAGCGGCTGTGCTCAACATGGTGCCTTTACTTTCCATCACAGTGGTCTCTAGGACGCTCCATGATCAGTTGTTTTGTAGGTTTTCTGGTGAGAGGCTCTGTCAGTAGAGAAAGCCTTCCAAACAACTGATCCTGGAGCTTCCTAGAGACCACTGTGATGGAAAGTAAAGGCGCCATGGTAACCACTCATTTTGTATTATGGAGCTTTTTATGCAAATAAACCCTTATTATAATAATGCGTATTTGAACTTATACAGTATTACTGGCTTGTTACACATATAGAGCTCAACAGTCCCACCCGCTCCCTGTATTTTTGGCATCGATTTTTCAAAAAATTCAAATATTAAGTTTAAAAGCATGACGCCGGCTAGTATGTGCTCACTACCGACCAGTGGGTATTTTACAAGAAAGACATTTATTTTATAACTTTTCAGTCTATAACATTTCAGACAAATCTTCAATTTAATCTTATGTGTTTTATGTTCATGAGTTAGCACATTGCTGATTAGCAGGCATTGTGCTGTGAAACTCTTAAAATTTAAATTTGTCGAATCCAGACAGGTGACCGGGAGTGGGTGGGACTGTTGAGCTCTATTTTCCATCCATGGAGATGGTTCCATTGATCAGCAGAGAAAACCTACCAGAACCCCCTCAAAACAATTGATCCTGTAGTATCATAGAGGCCACCGTAATGGAAGGGAATCTTATTTGTATAGCGCTTTTTATATGACACAAGTCACACCCAAAGCGCTTCACATGAAAGGGAGGGGGTTCATTCACTCCATGCTGATGGTGAAAGCAAAGGCCAATAAAAAAAAAATCCACAATGCACCTCCAACTATATTTATTTATCCAGACAAATAATAAGCCTATTCATGTTGAGTTAAACCTTTATCATGTTGTGTATTGTTTGCATGTTTGCTCATAGATCATGTGGTATAGTGTCTACTTCTTGGCAAATATGGGTTCCATAATACTGCTTTGAGTGAGAAAAGTAGAAGAAACAAATGTGAATGTGTGCGATTTTTTTGCCTCGTTGTGCCCGACCTTTCACCCGTATTAGTTAGGACTGGAGAAGTCAAGAGAAAATCAGTTCTACACGGACACAAAGTCGTTTTTAGGCCGCGCAGCGAGACCGTGCAGTGTTGACATGTTGGTGCAAATGAACATTGGACGTTTTACACTAATCAGTCTACTAAACATCAGATTTTAACAGCGAGTTTTCCCTCCTTCTCAGCTTAATGAACGGACTTCGCGCTCTACCAGAAGTGCCAATACAATGGAAGTGCTGATCGGTGACAAAAAGAAGCAAAAGTGGGCGGGGCGGAATAAGGTGAAAACATAAGTAGGGCTGGGTACCGTTACATTTTTTCAATACCGGTACTTCAACTGTACTTGGTTTTCGATACCAATACCTCGATACTTTTTTCAATGCCTAGGCCTATACTAAATTATTTGTCATATAAAACCATTAAACATTAAACTGCCCGGCTCCTCACCAACTCTCGTAAACATGACCATATCACACCTGTCCTTTACTCCCTGCATTGGCTCCCGGTCCTTTTCAGAATCCAGTACAAACTTTTGCTTTTTGTTTTCAGTTCCATCCATGGCCTTGCACCTGTGTATTTATGTGAGACTCTGACCCCTCACCAGCCCAGCAGAGCTCTACGTTCTGCCCAACACCACCTGCTGGAGGTGCCCAGGTCACATTACAAAAAGTGGGGTGATCGGGCTTTTGCTGTGGCAGGTCCGAAACTCTGGAACTCGTTGCCGCTTGAGTTGCGTGCCGTTTCAGACCTGCCCCTGTTCAAAACAAAACTAAAGACTCATCTGTTTAAAAAGGCATTTGACACATAGTTCTGTGGCAACTGTTGTGAATGTGATAATGGTCTGTTTTTAATGAAATTGTACTCCTTTTTAAATTGCATTTTTTTATTGTGTGCAGCGCTTTGGTCAACTTTGGTTGTTGTAAGGCGCTTAGAAATAAAACTTGATTGATTGATTGATAAACAGATTAATTATGTTAATTTATTTATTTTGCATTTGTTTTTGGTGAAACAACCAAGAAACTTCCTTTAACGACAAAAAGGCAGAAAAACACTTTCCATGTTTTTCTTATTTCCCCCCACTTTTGCCATTTTTTTAACACATTTTTCGATTTAATTTCCCCATTTTCCCCCTTTTTTTGTTTCTACCATTTTTAACCACGTTTTCCCCAATTTTCTAAAAATCGTAACTGCTATCTTTCCCACTTGAAAATGACGACTTACGTTCCAGCTGAATAAAGTTGTATGTAACTAAACAGCTAATGCTACAATCGTTAGCTCATACGATGCTAACGTTAATATGAAAGTTTCTTCAAGCCAGATATAATTAAAAACATGCGACATAACGTTATGTTGAAAGCTCAAAAGTAACATCACGTCACTGATGCAGTGGTTTTGTTACAGTTTTATCATTAGCTGCTCCTCCACTGGGGGGCGCCATTACTGTCTTCATCTCGCATTCGAACTCGTAGCTTCTGGACCACTTCGAGCGGGCATTTTTCCAAGTGGGAGGAGGGACATTTACCAGTTGCCTGGAACGCAGCATTATGTCTTGATTTATTCATTTATTTGTATTTATTTCATTTCCTTTCTATCTGTAGCTATAAGTAAGTGCAGGAGATCTTTTTGCTAGCCACATTTCTCATACCGACATAGACAACACGTGAGTGCCTTTGCTAAATCCGCGCGGCGGGATTTGTCTGTGGCTATGCGCGTGCACCTGACGCGGGGGTTTATCATCTGCGGTCATACAGCCGGACAGCTCACACCTCCTCTGCTGTGCAGCGGCCCCCGCACGCCGCTCTCACCCTCCACACCGGGGCTTTCTTATTGAACCACTGTGCTTCACTTCGTGTCCAAATCTAGCGGAGGACAAGGCTGTCCAAAAGCAGGTTGGATATTTTTCTCATGGGTAAAGACGAGGAGCGCTGTGCGGCTCCAGGAACAGACCAGAGCGGAGCATCTTCAGAGGTGGACAGACAGCGCAGATATGTCGAGCTGTTCGAGCAGCTGGACCTGAACAAGGACGGCCGAGTGGACCTCGGAGAGCTGAGACTGGCCCTGGCAGCGCGGGGGCTGCACCGGGGGGAGGCTGAGGAGGTACGGCTCATGAGGACGAGCATTATTTCATTATTTTGCCTATGGCGCATCAGGCACATCCACATCTGAAGCGTAGGATCTGAAGATTAGCTCTAATCTAGATTTCTGTTGAAGTGCCCGAAGCTACGCAGGAAGCAGCGATATTCACTGAGAGCAAATGGCAGATGACAGCGCTATATCTCCATCACTATGCTAACTTACGCTACAGAAAGGCAGGCTATGTTAAAGCCACACTGTGGAACTTTCCAGGTCAGGTGAGGTCGCTACGTCTCATCTAACCTGAGACAATTTAGTCAGCCACACAACTGTAATAGAACGCTGATAATCACACATGCCGTAACCAGTGCTTAATCTGTAAAGTAGCAGGTCCAGGAACACTTATGGACTGACGTGATGGATTCTGGGAACAGTCCAAAACAGTTGTCAGAACACTCTCATTAAACACCATTATATCATCTCAAATCTTTGCCGAATCCTCCAAAATAGATCCTTTACCCAGAAAAACTGAAAGGTGGGGGCATGCATTCCCCCAAACATAGGATCAAATGAAGCACTGCCATGCTATGCATGATTTTGTTTGGCAATGGATATTTAGCCAGGACCAGCTTTTCAATAGTTTGCCTTCACGATTTAGAATATGATGATGTCATAATGTCATAAAGGCAGGGGCCACCAACTCTATGGGAGAAATACAGTTTTTGTAAGAAATATCCAAAACGAAAATTAACAAATGTTTTTCCTCATCAGTATTTGACAGTGATTGGATTTACAAACCTGCCACATTATTTGTATGGCTGAAAGTCCTTTCTACTGGACAACATCACACCCATGTTTTTGAATATTGGTTTATAGAGGCTGACAGAGAAGACTAATGAACTTTCAGCGAGTTTTGTTCCAAGTGGATTCTTCCAGTAATGACCGAGATATTAACCAAAAACTAAGAAGAAAACATCTGCAGTTTGCCAGTTATCACAGTTACCATAGTTACCACCATGGAATATTCAGTTGCCTCCACCTCAATTTTAAACTATAGGCTCTTTAGAATGTTGTGATGTCACGTGAATGCAACCTGTTTCCCATATTGATTCCCAAACCTTTCAGCCCACGACCAGCACACATTTGTCCCAGGGGGTGCTGAAGTCTTTCTTGGGGGTGCTCACAAAACATAACATTTTTGGGGTGATTAGACAACACAACATACTTTTCCGTTCACAACTGCATCCGAGTGAACGGAACAGCAGTGTTTGGGCTGCAAAGGCGTCGTGAGCGGTGAAGGTGCTGTGTGGAGGAGGAGGACGCTCTGGACCTGCCTTTAACTCCAGCGCGCACTGAGGAGCCGGACGGTTCTATGGGACGGTTTTATGTGGACCCCGGGAGGACGTGAGGCCAGAGGAGCAGGTCCTCGTGAATGTGTGGCTCTGCTCTCACGTCGTAATCCCCCTCACACTGCATCCTAGAGCCGCTTCTACCTCGAACGCTAGTACAGTTAATGTTAAGTTGAGCTGATTATCAGCCCAGGACGTGAGAGAAGGGCATCGAGCTCATGACTTAAGTCAACTTTTTTCCGCTGTTGTGCATAATTTCCTCGTCCAGACTTTGTCTCGTTGCTGGAGGACTCGCTCTGTTCTTGTGCTTTAGGTTCAGCCGCGCTCACGTCGCTGTATCAAAAGAGCACAATAATGACCTCTGATTTCAGTGTCTGACTTTATAACATCAGTCTAACTAGGGCAGGGCGATATATCGATATTTAAGATATATTTACAGTGAGGAAAATAAGTATTTGAACACCCTGCTATTTTGCAAGTTCTCCCACTTAGAAATCATGGAGGGGTCTGAAATTGTCATCGTAGGTGCATGTCCACTGTGAGAGACATAATCTAAAAAAAAAATCCAGAAATCACAATGTATGATTTTTTAACTATTTATTTGTATGATACAGCTGCAAATAAGTATTTGAACACCTGAGAAAATCAATGTTAATATTTGGTACAGTAGCCTTTGTTTGCAATTACAGAGGTCAAACGTTTCCTGTAGTTTTTCACCAGGTTTGCACACACTGCAGGAGGGATTTTGGCCCACTCCTCCACACAGATCTTCTCTAGATCAGTCAGGTTTCTGGGCTGTCGCTGAGAAACACGGAGTTTGAGCTCCCTCCAAAGATTCTCTATTGGGTTTAGGTCTGGAGACTGGCTAGGCCACGCCAGAACCTTGATATGCTTCTTACAGAGCCACTCCTTGGTTATCCTGGCTGTGTGCTTCGGGTCATTGTCATGTTGGAAGACCCAGCCTCGACCCATCTTCAATGCTCTAACTGAGGGAAGGAGGTTGTTCCCCAAAATCTCGCAATACATGGCCCCGGTCATCCTCTCCTTAATACAGTGCAGTCACCCTGTCCCATGTGCAGAAAAACACCCCCAAAGCATGATGCTACCACCCCCATGCTTCACAGTAGGGATGGTGTTCTTGGGATGGTACTCATCATTCTTCTTCCTCCAAACACGTTTAGTGGAATTATGACCAAAACGTTCCATTTTGGTCTCATCTGACCACATGACTTTCTCCCATGACTCCTCTGGATCATCCAAATGGTCATTGGCAAACTTAAGACGGGCCTTGACATGTGCTGGTTTAAGCAGGGGAACCTTCCGTGCCATGCATGATTTCAAACCATGACGTCTTAGTGTATTACCAACAGTAACCTTGGAAACGGTGGTCCCAGCTCTTTTCAGGTCATTGACCAGCTCCCCCGTGTAGTTCTGGGCTGATTTCTCACCTTTCTTAGGATCATTGAGACCCCACGAGGTGAGATCTTGCATGGAGCCCCAGTCCGAGGGAGATTGACAGTCATGTTTAGCTTCTTCCATTTTCTAATGATTGCTCCAACAGTGGACCTTTTTTCACCAAGCTGCTTGGCAATTTCCCCGTAGCCCTTTCCAACCTTGTGGAGGTGTACAATTTTGTCTCTAGTGTCTTTGGACAGCTCTTTGATCTTGGCCATGTTAGTAGTTGGATTCTTACTGATTGTATGGGGTGGACAGAAGTCTTTATGCAGCTAGCGACCTCAAACAGGTGCATCTAAATTTAGGATAATAAATGGAGTGGAGGTGGACATTTTAAAGGCAGACTAACAGGTCTTTGAGGGTCAGAATTCTAGCTGATAGACAGGTGTTCAAATACTTATTTGCAGCTGTATCATACAAATAAATAGTTAAAAAATCATACATTGCAATTTCTGGATTTTTTTTTTAGATTATGTCTCTCACAGTGGACATGCACCTACGATGACAATTTCAGACCCCTCCATGATTTCTAAGTGGGAGAACTTGCAAAATAGCAGGGTGTTCAAATACTTATTTTCCTCACTGTATATATTTTTAAATGAGATATGGAATTAGACCATATCGCGTACATCGGGATATTTCAAATTCTGATAAGCTATTAAGTTAACAAAAAGAAACAGGTCATCTCAAACTGATGTTTAAAAAAGTTTATCTTAAACTAGGGCACTTTATTTTGTTATCTCTTTATATATAACTGCTGCCCTCAGAAAAAGACTGACCTATTTTATTAGGCCCGAGCGCCATCAGGGCTGGCGAAGGGGCTTTATAATCGTATAGAGTGCGTCCCCCAAAGTGCGCGAAGCGCTCCCCTCCTCTCAAACACTCACTAACACACTCCTCTTGTCGTGCACGTCCCGTGCACATACATATATAATGCAAAAATCAACATTGTAATTGTACAGAGCCCATAAAAGTCAATGCCCGTCAGTGACCCAGGACCTCTACCATGAGGTAGGAATGCGCGAGCACTTTCCGAAATATATAGTTTATGGTACCCGCGTAAGCGGGAACATTGTTTTCGTATGGGAATATTATTCTTTCTTTCTTTCTTTCTTTCTTTCGCACCGTCGCAATTTTCACCCAGTGAACATCGACGAAAAGTCACAGATTTTGGCCCAAAATTCAAACCCGATCCGACGCAACTTTTGACTATTTCCAAATTTTGAATTTCAAAATAGTGGCGCGACAGCGCCACCTCCGTTTTTTTTAACATTACGAGATAGGACTTGGCCAAAAATTAAGTTTGTCGTAGAATCATAAAAATCGGTACAGACGTGCGTCATGACAAGTTGAGCAAAAAATATTATTACGGCAACGCCGTCCGCCATATTGGGTGTCGGCCATTTTGGATGACAGCCCACGAAGCGGGAATCCGCCTTTATTTTTCACTTTGTACAAAATCTATCTCCTCCTAGAGCGTTTATCGGAACGACCTAATTTTGGGTGGAAAATAATCTTGAGAAGTAGAACTTTAAAAGTTATCCAAATTATTGTTCTAAGTTTTACGGTTTTTATGCGGCGAAGCCGCAAACTGTACGAAGTATTTTGAGATTTTTCGCAAACAAAAAATGGCTCCCATTCGCACATATGAAGCCCGATTTCGCTCATTTTGTTATCAGTTGTTAAAGTCTCAGTCCTAAACACTTTCATTTGGCAAAATTCAAATTGGGCGTGATAGCGCCCCCTATAGGAATTACATGTAGAGTACAAATTTTAGTTTTACGAAAATTAAAATAATTTGGCACAAAATTCTATTTGGTCGTTCTGATCAGAATAGTCAATCACACCCATGCCATATTTTTCACGGTGTTGCCGTAGCGACTCCATAATTCAGCGAGAAGTGAGGAACCAAAGGTTCCAAAGTACTTGGATAACCTTTGTGGATTTTCTGCGGCGCAGCCGCAACCCTAAGTAAAATGTAAAAATATGCTTCAGTTTGCAGATATAGTGTGATACAAATTCATACTAATTTTTCTCTGTATAATGTCAAAATTGAGCGCGGAGTGCGCGTTAGCGCATTCCAAAAATCCTAAAACTAAGACCCTTGGGAAAAAAGTAAAAAACAAACATAAAGGCAGTAGCAATACCATAATTTTAGATTGAGGGAGACAAAAGGGCGCGAAGCGCCCCCTTGCTTTAGGCAGGGCGGTCGGCGAGGGCCGATAATCGCCGCTTGCGGCTATATTTTTATAGGCTATTTTTGTCCAATACATTTTTGTATTTAAATGTGCACCTTACGGAGCTTTGTTATGCAGTGTTTATGTTTACATTTATAGTGAGTTTTCAATAAAATTTCACCACTTTCACTTTGAAAAATAATCAGGATATATATCGTATATCGATATTCAACCAAAATATATCGGGATATGACTTTTGTTCCATATCGCCCTGGCCTAAGTCTAACTTCAGTTCATTGATCAAATTTAGTGAATAACTGTAATAATGACCCTGGAGTCAGACTCAGCCTTGACTCCTGCAGTCGCCGAGCGTGCGCTCTGATGCACAACTGCATTAACATCACACTGGGCCTCAGACAATGCCCTGTCCTTTAGGTGGAATTAAACCTGTCCTACTCACTCCTTTTCATGTTAAATGTCCGAGGAATGTTTCTAGAGATAACTAGTGCTCCTTTGATATATAGTGGCCATAATCTTTGGGGGTGCTCAAGCAAGCTGCAAGACTAAAATGAAGTCATTTTTGCCTTTTTGCCATACAACTGTCGTCGATTACAAAACGTTTCCATGGCTACAAGGGAAAAGTGACTTCATTTTGAAGAAAGTTCTTGCATCTTGTGAAGTTAGCCTGGGAAACCACACCCACTTCTTTTCTGCGTGTAAGAAGGTGGGTCTTTTTTTAGTTCAATGGTCTGGACATACACGGTAAACAAGTGGCTAAGGCCGAACCAATCACGACCGTTAAAGAGAATTGACAACGTTACGTCACACGCTGCGCCGCTATAAGCCATAAAGATGACATCTTTGGAATCGCCCATATATTGTCATGTTTGAAAGCAGTTAAGGGGGAAAACAATTTGGAAACAAATCTAAATTTTCTCTAATTATTCAAAAACGACTTTACCAAATGCTGAATTATGAACATAGTTTTCTACTAAATAAAGATACAAAGACATGGGGAGGAGCAAAGTGGTTCAACAGCCCATAATTACATAAATGATGGAGAATGCTAACATGATGCTTCATGTTAGCATCGTGCTAATTCTAACTCTAGCTACGACTGCAGTTTTTTCACTTCTACTGAACAATCTGCTGTGAATAAACATCCATATGGACCCGATTTAGACGTGACCTTATTTGTATGTGATAAATAAGTTTAAAAAGAGTGAAAAAGTTAATTTCCCAAAAGATTCTGTTTCCCCTTGGGCCACGCCCCCTTCTGTGACGCGAGGCCGTCTGTATCTATGTTGTAATTCTATCAACAGTGACACGTGCAGAAGTTATTAGACAAAACTAATCATGGATGAAGTAGTTGAGGATTTTGCCTCCGCGTTCTTGTCAGTTTATATTCAGTTCATATTTTGTGAGTTGGACTACAGCTGTCGTCACGTCCGCTAATTGCTGATTGGTTTATTTCACTGACAATCTGTGCGCGTTAGGCCCGCCCGTTCAAACTGCTCCAACTGCTCCGTGACCAGACTAACTTCCCTGCGTGGAATGGACAGGGAATAGTATGGCAGAGTCAGGCAGTGTTGAAGTATGAATGAGCCTTAAACAATAAATGGATTACTTCACTCATCATTTTATCGGTTTATGCATTTAAATGTAACAAATATAAAAATACAATATTTGTCTGAAAAATTACAATTAGGTTTTTTGTCAAAATTGTGCAGGCTGACTCTAAATACTCTCAAATGAAAGAATAACTGTACCTAAATACAGTTACTCTTACATTTGAGTATTCTACATAGTATTGTATTCAGTTACTCACCAACACTGTATACCGTAGCTTTGTTCTTATCGTGTAAAAACGCTGTGACTGTTTCCACAGATAGTTCTCCAGAGTGACACCAACCAGGATGGGCTGCTGGATATTCACGAGTTTTCTGAGTTCCTGTGCGCTCACGAGAAGAGGCTGTGGCTGATGTTCACCAGCCTGGACCGCAACAGTGACGGTGAGTAACTCCTCCACTAGCTCCATTCTGTAACTCCACTCACACATTTATCCTCCACCGAAGGCTGCATTGATGTGGGCGAGATCCAACACGCCTTACAGAAGCTTGGGATGGAGGTTTCCCAGGAACAGGCCTCACGGATTCTGCAGAGGTAAGCAAGGACTAGGACTACGCCAAGAGAAGCCTTCAGTGTAAACCAGAGGTTACATTAACCGAAAATTCTTCATTATTTACGGAATATTTTTAGCTTTGACGGAAAATTTTGAAGGCCGTCCATCATTTTGATGGATCAAAATTAAGCCATAATTAAAATAATAATAATAATAATAATGCCTTACACTTGTATTGCGCTTTACAAGCCTGTATTACCAAGTTTCTCAAAGCGCTACACTGTCGTCATTATTCATTCACTCCATACTTGGTGGTGGTAAGCTACTGTTGTAGCCACAGCTGCCCTGGGGTAGACTGACGGAAGCGAGGCAACCAGTCTGCGCCATCGGCCCCTCCGACCACCACCAACCACTCACTCACTCACTACATTCGCTGGGCTTCCTGGTGTTACCAAACGGTCTCCCATCCAAGTACTAACCAGGCCCTTCCCTGCTTAGCTTCCAAGATCTGACGGGATTGGGCATAGCAAAGGCGGTATGACGCAGGTAAATAAAGACGCAGCTCTGCTCTGTCTCTGACCACGCAGGGCTCTCCCTCTAAAAGCAACTTCACTGTTTAACTCGCTCAGAAACTGAACAGCTTTTAGTGCCGCGATAGATCTCACATCAGAGCTAATTGAGAGTGCAAGGATTTGGATAAACATACGAAGGACCGAGAGAGGAGAGAGAGAAGAGGCATGGTACGCGGAGGTACGAGCATGCGGAGCGGGCAGCGCGTGGCTTGGAGCAGCTAAATATTGTCCCCGTTTGTCCACTGTTTCTTAAGCATTACATTCAAATTGAGGAAATGCAAATAATAAGCTCCAATTTACATTTACATTAGTGTAATATGAGTTTTGATACATCATGCTCTGAATAAAGTCTCCTCTGAGACTTTTGCCCACAAGGTTATACACTTGTTGCAAAATTCATGTTCCAAGACTCTTGTCAGATCATTTAGTTTAAATCCATTTATCCTGCAATCTCACATTTTTCCAAACATAAATAATATGCAGCCTATACACTCACCTAAAGGATTATTAGGAACACCTGTTAAATTTCATTAATGCCATTATCTAAACAACCAATCACATGGCAGTTGCTTCAATGCATTTAGGGGTGTGGTCCTGGTCAAGACAATCTCCTGAACTCCAAACTGAATGTCAGAATGGGAAAGAAAGGTGATTTAAGCAATTTTGAGCGTGGCATGGTTGTTGGTGCCAGACGGGCCGGTCTGAGTATTTCACAATCTGCTCAGTTACTGGGATTTTCACGCACAACCATTTCTAGGGTTTACAAAGAATGGTGTGAAAAGGGAAAAACATCCAGTATGCGGCAGTCCTGTGGGCGAAAATGCCTTGTTGATGCTAGAGGTCAGAGGAGAATGGGCCGACTGATTCAAGCTGATAGAAGAGCAACTTTGACTGAAATAACCACTCGTTACAACCGAGGTATGGAGCAAAGCATTTGTGAAGCCACAACACACACAACCTTGAGGCGGATGGGCTACAACAGCAGAAGACCTCACCGGGTACCACTCATCTCCACTACAAATAGGAAAAAGAGGCTACAATTTGCACGAGCTCACCAAAATTGGACAGTTGAAGACTGGAAAAATGTTGCCTGGTCTGATGAGTCTCGATTTCTGTTGAGACATTCAGATGGTAGAGTCAGAATTTGGCGTAAACAGAATGAGAACATGGATCCGTCATGCCTTGTTACCACTGTGCAGGCTGGTGGTGGTGGTGTAATGGTGTGGGGGATGTTTTTTTGGCACACTTTAGGCCCCTTAGTGCCAATCGGGCATCGTTTAAATGCCACGGACTACCTGAGCATTGTTTCTGACCATGTCCATCCCTTTATGACCACCATGTACCCATCCTCTGATGGCTACTTCCAGCAGGATAATGCACCATGTCACAAAGCTTGAATCATTTCAAATTGGTTTCTTGAACATGACAATGAGTTCACTGTACTACAATGGCCCCCACAGTCACCAGATCTCAACTCAATAGAGCATCTTTGGGATGTGGTGGAACGGGAGCTTCGTGCCCTGGATGTGCATCCCACAAATCTCCATCAACTGCAAGATGCTATCCTATCAATATGGGCCAACATTTCTAAAGAATGCTTTCAGCACCTTGTTGAATCAATGCCACGTAGAATTAAGGCAGTTCTGAAGGCGAAAGGGGGTCAAACACAGTATTAGTATGGTGTTCCTAATAATCCTTTAGGTGAGTGTATATAGGGTATATAATTTTTTTTAGTTTGTTTGTTTGTTTATTTGAGCAGCTTACATTTTCCAAATTACAAAATACGCATTTAAACAGTCACAGCTGCAAATGCTTATAATGAGAGATTAATTTATGGCGGATAAAAATAGCTCATGACGGATTTTTTTACAACCCTGTCCGTCACAATGAGGGAGAGAAATGATCCCAAGCGAAACCACTGGTTTAAACATATCATCTTCCAACAAAGTACTCTTGAAGCAGTACACAACTTGTACTTACAAATTACTTCATCAACCGATCTCTTAGTAGACTTATGTTGATTATTATTATTATTATACTGATATTGGTGTTGGAATTAGGGCTGGATGATAAATCGAATTAATTCAATTAATTCATGCTTTTAAAAACAGACGAGGTGGAAAATGGCTAAATCGTTAAATCGTGTCCTCTATGTCCCCCACGTGCGCCGTGTTGCCAATTAGCAGCGTGTTCAAAGGAGCTGTATCATGCTATTTAGCCATTCCAAAGTAAAGTATAGGCATTTATATGATATACTGTACCTCTATCACTATGGAGTACTCATTTTGAGATAAATATAAGTATTTCTGGGGGTATTTTTCAAACCCGGAAGACAAGACGCTTCGATTCAGTTAACTCTGCCCCTCTCTCCGCTCATTCCACATTTGCAGTATTATAAATATAAATATCGCTGCAAAAAGTGAAGTTACTTCACATAATGCAGTTATAAGGAGTTGACATGTGCAACACAGTTTCATAAATGGCTAACACACACGTGTTAGCGTGTGTGTTAGCTGTTTTATAAATTAAAACCAGGCCGTAAGGCATTACATTACAGACGTAGAGCACTTCCGTTCCTTTGTGACGACACAACAGAACAACGCAGTCGTTTACCAGGAGAGGGCGGAGCAGCTGCTCAGAGAGCAGGATTCAGGAGGATTACTTAGAACTGCGTGAATGAAGCCAAAAACCGCTCTGGGGTGTTTTTGATAAGGAAATAGCATAACAACATGGCTAAAAGCTCCAAAAAGTCGATTTTGCATGATATAGGACCTTTCAACTGCTCCGCAGCGACTGTTTTCTGAAATGTCACCCGAAGAGAACCCAGAGACTTTCTGACGATCTCTGCTGCTTTACAAAAGCCACACATTGTGTTTTCGGCGCGCGCAATAGAGTTTTCTTCCGCTAAAACTGAGTTTTCCCCAATCTGATCCTCTTCTTTCTCTCACACTGATGCTCTGAGCGGAGGCACACAGCAGCAGCTTAACTCTGCTCCTTTCCCCTTGAGTCTCCATGGAGATGGTTGTCAATCACAGCAGAGGCATGAGGCATGGCTTATTTAGAAGTTTTACTTTTGAGAGCAGACAAGGAATATTTAAAAGAGAAATAACATTTTTTAATGGGCCTATTTGTAGGCTATATTATGAATCTAAATATCAATTCTGGACTCTGGACTGGTCTGGACTCTGAGCAGTTTTCTTATTATGAAAGATCAGGAGACCTTTAAAAAAAAAAAATCGATTAAAATCGTAATCGAGATTTTCATTTTTAGCCATATCGCCCAGCCCTAGTTGGAATTTACAAATGTACTCCAATTGAAAGAATGTGCGTCACTTTGTACTTAAAAATCACTTCTGACAGATCTGACAGTTCTATGTGTAATATCTTGATTCAGTGTGTGATTATTTTATGTAAATGTAACTTGTGTCAGTAATTTTGCATCTGCTCCTGGTCAAAACGGCTTGGCGGCTTTTTAAGTGTTTCTGTGTGTGAAAGTTCCCACGGCAGTAAGTTCCTTAGAGATGATTTCTCTCTATTTTTAGATCTGCATATATCTGAAAAGGCTAATATAAATAACTACTTTCCGTTTGATTTGCAGTTTAACTAGTGGCAAGTTAGACTGTAGCTTAGGGCAGTCAGTATAAGAAACTAAATTACAGCATTGTAAAACATTTTTGTCCAAATGTCCATGGTCAGTGCTTTGAGTGATCCGCAGAGAGAAAAGAACTATATGAAGGTATTTCTTTGCAGCATGGACAGAGACGACAACATGACCATTGACTGGAAGGAGTGGAGGGACTACTTCCTCTTCAACCCCCTGCACAACATGGAGGACATCATGCTGCACTGGAAACATGCCTGCGTAAGCCCCCGCGCTCTAACGACTCTCAGGGAGGTCTACGGGGCACGTTCACCTCATGCATGTGTGACTGTCTTTCAGATGCTGGACATAGGAGAAGCCCTGACTGTGCCAGATGAGTTCTCAGAGAAGGAGAGGCGCTCTGGGCTGGTGTGGAGGCAGCTGGTGGCAGGGGCCATGGCTGGAGCTGTGTCCAGGACCGGCACTGCTCCTTTGGACCGTCTTAAGGTCTTCCTGCAGGTCAGAACATCAGCAGCAGATTTCATCAATGGAGTCTCAGATATTAATCCATGCTAAAACTAGTGATTAAATTACAGATTGCAAGCAGAGAGCTCCTTGGGATTTTTCATTTGGTCAAAGGATTGGTGCTTAATTCCAGTAACCTAATGACCAGGCGAAATGCTTTACTGCTGCTTTTTGTCATGTGCTATATTAGAAATGAAACTCAATGGCCGAGACACTTCACCTTGCCTGTGTAAGTATAGTGAGTGAGTCCATCAGTCTGCAGCTGCAGCTACCCAGTGAAAGAATAATTACTAAAGTGTAGCTCCCGTCCTGGACCTGCTATAGTTCTACAGAGCCAACAGGTCTGTAGATGTCAACCTGGCCTTCCACTTCATCCTGCCACATCTGGACTCTCTGGGAACCTACGCCAGAATCCTGAAAGTGTAATGTTAAAGAGCAACTAAACACCAAATCAAGTTTTGTTTACTGATAAACTGTCTCAATGGGTGTCTCATGTTGTCTACTGGTCCCTGGCATTATTCTGACATTCTAGAGCAAACATGTGTAAAATCCTAACTTTGGCCTGAAAACGAATGGGTTGCGCCCCCTTCAGGGTAAACTCTGCTACTAAATTAGAATTTCCTGATTGGCTGGAGACGTGTCCACGGCCTCCACAGAACGTCATAAGCTGCACCAGCTCCACACATCGTCATCAGGTGCTGCCCATTGTCCTGCCCCTGTACCTGTGGTTTATAACCAAGTCCCTCCCACGTAATCAGTCTGCTGTGATTGTGCCAATGCAAATGTCGAGGTCCACACACCGCCTACACACTCACCCCCGCATGTCACCCCCAAACTTCAGCGACCGCCGCTTTCACTGCAATTTTTGACTTTTGCTTATGGATGGGGAAAGGCTTTGGCACGCCCGTTTAGGTACTCTTTAAAGGTCCTATATCATGCAAAATCGACTTTTTGGAGTTTTTAGCCATGTTGTTATGCTATTTCCTTATCAAAAACACCCCCAGAGCGGTTTTTGGCTTCATTCACGCAGTTCTAATGGTGCGTTCAGACCAAACGTGCGTCCGCGCTCCGTCAGCCTCTAGTTGGACGCCAAACATTGCCGCTTCACACTCGCGAGAAACGCCTGTTTGCGGCGTGTCATACAACTCAGGCCGAGCGCAAACCGCCATGATCAACTTCTCCTCCATGCTGCAGGTCAGGGGCGCAACTACCCCCCTCACACACACACATGGCTCTTTGATGGTTGTTTCTTTCTTTTTTTTTAAAGAAAGTAAATACCCTCTGAATTGACTTTATTTTAACGAAAATGTCACTATTTCACACAATATAACATCGACATTTCCCTCTATGGAGTTTGTTATCACTAAAAAACAATCACACGGCCAGATTAAAAGCAATTCTTTCATTCATGTAACTTTTCCTCCTCTCCCTCTCTCTCCCTCGCGCAAGAGGGGAGAAAACAACGCAAGCTTCAACGCGATCTCCTCTGTAACCGTGTTTATTATTTCATTAGGACTTTTATTTCTCAAACTTGTTGCCTTATGCTCACTTTGAGCTCCTCGTGGGGGTGGAGATGACAGTCCCTCTGCACTCCTCTCTGCCCCACTCCAGCAGTGACTTTTGTTTCGCAAAATAAGCATGCACAACTAAAGTGACGCCCCTCCCCCAAAGAGGAATAAAAAAAAACACTTCACCACCGCGAACCCGTTCATATCGTTCACTGTAAAGACTCGTTCAAAAGAGCCGGATCGTTCACGACTGACACACATAGACTGTTAAAAAGAACACATCACTATTGGCGCCCCTATGAAAGGCATATATTGCGTATGCCCTTTTTGCTCCACTGCTGCAGGTAACAGGTGACGCTTGTGCTCACTATTTGAGCCCAGTCCCTGATTGGTTAACAAGGCGTAAATGAACACACGTGTAGATTGTGATTACTTGAGTGCATGAAGCAGTGGGCGGGGCATCGCTGCTCTGTACCGCGCTGTTCTCACTGGTTTTGACGCGCGTTTATCCTCATCTGCTGGCATTTGCAACGCTTCATACGCGCGGACATCTTTGCTTACATTTCGAAGCACGTCAAAGCACGTCTACATAGGGTTAACATGGAAGTTGGTGGCGTGTCAGCGTTTGGTCTGTACGCACCATTAGTAATCCTCCTGAATCCTGCTCTCTGAGCAGCTGCTCCGCTCTCTCCTGGTAAACCACTGAGTTGTTCAGTTGTGTCGTCACAAAGGAACGGAAGTGCTCTACGTCTGTAATGTAATGCCTTACGGCCTGATTTTTATTTATAAAACAGCTTTTTCATTATTATTATTTATTTAAAAAAGAAAAAGAAAAAAAAAGAAAGCAGCAACTCTCCGACGCGTCTGTGCTGTCCCGCGACACTAATCAAGCGCACCCACGGCTGGAGGATCCATGGATCCGAGCATAAGTGTTGTTTTGAAGACTGAGCTCTTTCTAACCTACATGTACTCTGGACACGCCTGTTCTTTTTCTTACCCAACGATAATGTCACGGATGCGCGTTTGGCTACGAGAGGAACAGGACTATTCAACCTTCCTAAAGAAGAGTGCACTCGCCAGAAGTTGGAATTTCTTTCTGGGATTCAGCGACTTTATCAACCAACCTGATGGATGCTTGGTGAACCTTGGCCAGAATTAAAGTGGATTAACTTTTATAACCAACGCGATCCCATAACCCGATGGGGAGTCCAGACTGAGCGGTGAGTCAATCAAAACGCGTGTTAGCGTGTGTGTTAGCGTGTGTGTTAGCATGTGTGTTAGCATGTGTGTTAGCGTGTGTGTTAGCCATTTATGAAACTGTGTTGCACATGTCAACTCCTTATAACTGCATTATGTGAAGTAACTTCACTTTTTGCAGCGATATTTATATTTATAATACTGCAAATGAGGAATGAGCGGAGAGAGGGGCGGAGTTAACTGAATCGAAGCGTCTTGTCTTCCGGGTTGGGAAAATACCCCGCAAAAATACTTATATTTCTCTCAAAAATGAGTACTCCATAGTGATAGAGGTAGAATATATCATATAAATGCCTATACTTTACTTTGGAATGGCTAAAATAGCATGATACAGCTCCTTTAAGGTTCACTTTATTGTACCCATAGGGAAACTTGTTCCCTGCTTTTGACCCATCCTTCAATGCCGCAGGGGCGACCACAGTGCAGTGCCCGGCGACCCATCTCCAGTTGTAGGGCCAGGCGAATGGTCAGAAACCCCTGGCTTGAGGATTATTGCGCATGTTTTTGGTCGATGGGGGAAAGTAGAGCATCTGGAGGAAACTCATCAAACAAACATACAAACTCCATTGAAGCCATGACCCTGACCCATTAAATCACACAGAAAGGCCCACACACTCCGGGAATCAAACTCGTGACTTTCTTGCTGTGAGGCAAGAGCGCTAACCGCTCAGCCACCGTTCAACATGCCTGACTCCCTATGCCGGAGGATCACTGACTCCCTGATGGATCAGGGGCACTCTGACCATCAGCACCGGAATCCCCTCAAGGCTGTTTACTTTCCCCTGGCTTTTCTCCCAGTCCAACTGCTGCACCTCCAGCCACCAGAGAAACTTGCCAACTCAGGCTTATAAAGTGCAATACAAGTGAAGGCCATATATTTCGTTACTTGGAAAGTTACTAGTACAGGGTGGTTCTAAGTTGATCTATGTCATCTGATTTTGTAATACTTGTGGCGACAGGTGCACGGCGCCACGTCTCGGGGGAAGAACCTGTGGGCGGGGCTGAGGGGCATGGTGCAGGAGGGCGGAGTCCGGTCGCTATGGAGAGGAAATGGGATAAACGTTCTCAAGATTGCCCCTGAGTCAGCCATCAAGTTCATGGCCTATGAGCAGGTGAGTGGGGAACACCACAGTCGAACGTTCAGGATCTTTTTTTTTTTTTTTTTTTTTAATAGAAAGAGCCAGACTGTGCTAAGCTGGAAAATGGCATAACGCTTTTTGTGGCATCTTGTTTCTAATTATAATAATAATAATACTGCATCGGTTTTATATAGCGCTTTTCTGGACACTCAAAGACGCTTTACATTGCACTATTCATTCACTCCATATTTGATGGTGGTAAGCTACTATTGTAGCCACAGCTGCCCTGGGGTAGACTGACAGAAGCGAGGCAACCAGTCTGCGCCATCGGCCCCTCCGACCACCACCAACCACTCACTCACTCACCATTTTAAATTGTATGTATTCTTTAAAAAATATTAAAACATTTAGAAATGTGTGGCCTGAATCATAAAACTCCCGGGCCAATATGAGGTCCCAGCACGCCACTGTGAACAGATACAAAGATTCAGCTTCCATTAAAACATCCATTAACACTGAACAGTTGCACTTCCTTGCAGATAAAGCGGATAATCCACGGCACTAAGCAGGGCGGGCCCCTGAGAGTGCAGGAGAGGTTCCTCGCGGGCTCTTTGGCCGGAGCTACTGCTCAGACCCTCATCTACCCCATGGAGGTCAGTTTACTCCTTACTCCCTTTGCTGAATGTAGTTAGGAGCTCTGATGGCTGGTGCTGCTCCTCGGCAGGTGCTGAAGACCCGCCTGACCCTGCGCAGGACCGGGCAGTACTGTGGGCTGCTGCACTGTGCCCGACACATCCTGGCCACTGAGGGGGTGGGGGCCTTCTACAGAGGGTACCTGCCCAACACCTTGGGCATCATCCCGTACGCAGGCATCGACCTGGCTGTCTATGAGGTCTGCGTATAGTAAGACTTTTCTCTTTTAAAGGACATATCCTCTCGTTTAACTCGTCACAAACTGGTTTAAGCCTCAAACATAATAGTATCAAACATAATAATAATAATAATGCCTTACACTTGTAATGCGCTTTACAAGCCTGTATCACTAATTTTCTCAAAGCGCTGTCGTCATTATTCATTCACTCCATACTCGGTGGTGGTAAGCTTATTGTAGCCACAGCTGTCCTGGGGCAGACTGACAGAGGCGAGGCAACCAGTCTGTACCATCGGCCCTCCGACCACCACCAACCACTCACTCACACACTACATTCGCTAGGCTTCCTGGTGTTCCCAAACAGTCTCCTATCCAAGTACTGACCAGCCCCTTCCTGCTTAGCTTCGAGATCTGACGGATATCAAACATTCAGGATATGTCCATTTAAGTCCAGTCAGTCAAACCTGCTGTGTTTCATGGACATTTCACCAGCAGTGACTGTGGCTCCCTCCAGATGTACTAATGGACAGTGCAATAGGCTATATGCCCGCAAGTGTCACGTGAATTCCGAGTGGATTTTAAGTAGTCGTTTGCGTATCCTGTCTCCGTTATTTCCCTATGTGGTCAGTGAGTCTGCTCAAAATATAATCTGCCTGTCTTTAGTATAAATACTATTATACTAGTATAAATACTTTTATACTAGTATAAATACTTTTAAACGTAATCACGTTTTTGTTTCTCATATTGATCGATTTTGATTGTTTAGAGACTGTATTTTGATATTTGGCTTAATTTCACTAAAACATGCTGTTTTCAATCAAAAATACAGAAATGTAACAAACCACTGATTTAACGCACAAAAATCTTCCATCGTCTTGTCCAAAACTAGGTGCTGTTTTTATCAAAGAAATGGCAGTATACCTGATGATTATAAAGTCCCATGACGATTATTGAGTCGAGATTGTAATTTCGATTAAATTTTGATTAAATCCACAACCTCCTTCACATCACCATGAGGAGGAGAAACTGCACTGGACTGGACTTGTGAGTGGTCGGCTGGACGCTCGCTCTTCAATCTTACACACTGCTGGCACTATTCCTCTCTGTATAATTCCTGAGTTGCAGGGTTAGCAGTTGTTCATCATAAACTCCACGTGATTGGATTATTTGCTGCTGTGTTGCAGACTCTGAAGAACGCGTGGCTGCAGAAGTACTGCGTGGACACTGCAGACCCGGGCGTCCTGGTGCTTTTAGCCTGTGGGACCGTCTCCAGCACCTGTGGGCAGTTAGCCTCCTACCCCCTGTCGCTGGTCCGCACACGCATGCAGGCACAAGGTCAGCCTCTTCATCTGGACTTTCATATCCGACAGCAAGCTGACCCTGAGCAATGAGGAAAATACCAACTGCATTTTGCGTATTTATTAAGGCTCCTCAAAATGTAGAACTGTATCAAAAAGTACTGATTCGAGCGACACAGTGTGAGACAGTGACTCTTTGCACATTTTGAAGTTCCTATGCACTTTTCTTTGATCAGTGTTTGCAACCAACGCTAAATTGAGTAGGACCGGTGGATTATTCAGAACTACGTAAATGTAGTTAAATTCTACTTCAGGTCAGTTTAAAGCTAAAAAAAATACATTTGCAGGATATGTCTTTAAGGTATGGGCACTTCATTGATGGGAGCAATGTCTACGTCACTGAGAAGGTTAGTGCCCCCTGTGAGTGAAACAGAAGCTCTCGACCATTGAAATGAATGAGCAGAGATCGTCTGAGAAATTCTAATTTACATAGAAAAAAACAAACGTTTCATTAGTTTTATTTATTTGTCAAATATGAAAGGCAAAGGAAGTGATCTGTTGCTTCAGATCATTCACAGAGAACATTAACGCTTTAAACTGAGCACAACTCACTGCTTGTGTAACCTTTTCACTTGTTGGCTTATAATGTCATTGCAGCGTCAGCTTTTATTCTGTCCCTTTTATATTGTTATTAAATCAAAATGTTAATGTGCATTTTAAAACCCAGAGAATCGTTATTTAGGCCTAATGCTGTGCACGTTTAATCAGGCTGAATGTTTACAGTCAGTCCCTCCAGGATCTCGCGGACATTTTCCGTCATTGCTGCATAAAACAATCTTTTGAATATTACATTTATATTACATTTTAATTTTTACATCAAAATCAAACTATTCTTTGCATTTTACATCATTTTTAACCAAGAAGACTCTGGGGAATAAGAAAGACTTATAATAGGCGTTATTTTAAATAGTTGTATCATCTAAAAAAAAAACAGAACCATGGGCGCCCCGTCCTCCTCAATGGATTAATAGCTGTGGACAGTGGGCGGAGCAAACAGGCACCAGTCTGACGCTGTGCGCACAGGCTCTGAGTCCATTTAACTCTGATAAGAGCACTTAATTAATGAGACTCCGAAGAGAACAGACCAAAGGATGAATGTCTTTTTATTTCGCTCATTAACATTGAGTTTATCGCCAAATAAAGATCCAGGTGCAGAGAAACAAAACTTGGACAGAGGACGGAAGGAGCACACTGGAGCACTTGCTGCAAAGTCAGACCCAGGCGAGTGAGAGGAGGTAGAGCAGATGCGAAAGCCCTCCTTTCAGTCTGAATGACTTAACACCATGGAGACACTGCACACTTGCTACGCGCAAATATAACTATTAAAATTGATTTAACTGATCAGAAACTCACATTAGTTGCGCAGAAAGGTGCAGAGTTCAGTAATAGTTGCAAAGGGTTTTTGGAAAAGTTGTAATGGCGCATAGTTTGCTTGATTTTGCGTTAATAGTTGTGATCGCAACATTGCGAAATCCTGGAAGGACTGCTGAGTAAAGATGTCACAAAGGGCATGATACACGGCCACCAGGTGGAGCTGTTTACCCAATAATGACCATATGTAGATGGTAGCAATGGATAAACTAGCTTTTATGGAGTATTTCTTTACAAAATAAAAAAGCTCCCAGTCGTGGGAGTGATGTGTCCATAAGCAAGACTGGTCATTTTCCACCATCTGAGCCACTGTCGCTCCAATAGTATAATACATTTAGTTTCAAACCACTGGTGTCTGACAGTTAATGATGAAAGTGCAACTGAAAAGGGAGACCTTTCTGTTTATATTGAGTTATTTTTCCTGTTCCTTGTCCCCCGCAGCTCTCAGCAAAGACAATCCCAGGCTGACCATGGTGGGCCAGTTCCGGCACATCGTCTCTCATGAAGGAGTCCCGGGCCTGTACCGCGGCCTCACGCCCAACTTCCTCAAAGTCATCCCGGCGGTCAGCATCTCCTACGTGGTCTACGAGCACATGAAGAAGGTGCTGGGAGCCGCCGCCTAGAGCCAAATCTCCCCAACCACAAAGTGCCTACTGCCATGCTCAGCTCCTTTACTATCCATCGTTTTCATGTGGCATCATCGGAGAGCGGCATTGCACTGTCCCAAACGGTTGCACTTTTGGATCGACCACTAAAGAAAACACTGTGCGGATTTGCATAGAAACACTCACAGAAATGTGACCACTTTGAATGTTACTTCCTGTGCCCAAGAGAAGTCAAAGCAGGGAAAACGAGTATTGTTTTGTCATGATCATCATTGACTTCCTCTGGGCATGAGCACTTACTGGCCACAGGGAGTGAAACATCCCAACCTGACATGCAGCCATACTGTACCTACGGGCCATGAGCAGGCCCCAGTCCTACCCTTATGGAGAGAATAGGTTGTGTTCACGTTCTAGAATCTGATGATGACATAGTCTCAGATAGATACAGACGGCATCTCTGAAATGGCCCATATATGGTCATGTTTGAAAACAGTTAAGGGGGAAAACAATTTGGAGAAAAATCTACACTTTATCTAATTATTCAAAAACTACTTTAACAAATGCTGAATTATGAATACATTTTTCTACTAAATAAAGATACAAAGACATGGGAGGAGCAAAGTGGTTCAACAGCCCATAATTACATAAATAATGGAGAGTGCTAATAAATGCTAACGACTGCCGTTTTTTTGCTTCTACTGAACAGTCTGCTGTGAAAAAACATCCATATGGACCCAATTTAGACTTGACTATTTGTATGTGATAAATAAGTTTATATTTCGCCAGAAAATGGCTAAAAAGAGTGAAAAATTGTGTTTCCCAAAATATTCTATTTGCCCCCTTGCCGAAGCCACGCCCCCTTCTATGACGCGATGTCGTTTGTATCTATGGAGGACAGGCACAGACACAACTCTATTGTAACAAATATTGTACCTCATCATTATTTGGAAGGGATTGGATTAGCAAACCTGACGTATTGTTTTTATGGCAGAAAGTCCTTTCTACTGGCCAACATCCTACTCATGTTGTTGAATATTGTCTCAACTTTTGGACGCCTTTCAGAGAAAATAATTGGACCTCAGTTTATACGCGCTGACCGAGAAGACACTGAACACTGAGACTTTTTTTGTTCATATGGATCGTCCCAGTAATGACAGAGATATTAATCAAAAACCAAGACCAAAAAATCAGCATTTTGACAGTTACCATAGTTACCATCATGGAATTCTCATCTGCCTCCACCTCAATCCTGTGATGATGTCATCACTCTACTTCTAGGTCCAATGGAACTTAACCTGTTATCTGCCATCTTAGGTTTAGGGTTAGAGTTATTTCTCCAATTCTGCATATCCAAATCCAAAGCGTATGACACGAGAGTTTGCAACCTATATTCCAGTGTAATACCTCATTTGAAAGCCAAGACCTTCTAGTTTCTAAAATATGTGTAAGAGCTGTGTGAGTGAAACACAATTTACATCACACTTCCCTAACCCTATATTAACAACCCTAACTCTCTGATCCTGTTCACTATAATGGGACTTTGCTGACTTTAATTAGCCTCAGCAGTGCTTTTCTGGCATTCATGATCAAAAAGCATTTTAAGTATAAAGATATTCATTTTGACTGGAGAAATACTTTCAATTATTATTATAATTGCGTGCAAAATGTTTTGGGCCTTATGCTAGGAGATGATGAAGTTGCTGTTATTGATGTACGTATTTGCCAATGGAACGTTAAACCAGTTTAGAAGTAGCTTAGTTGTCCCGTGTGATGTCACACTTGTGGGAAACAGCCCTAAAATTAAGGTGGTGAGCAGCTATGAATTCTATGGTGGTTACTACTGTGAAAATGCTCATGTTTTTTGGCTTGGGTTATGGTTAATATTTTTGTCATTCCTGGACCTATCCTTGTGAAACAAAAACTGTCACAAAGTCCAGTGTCTTCTCTCTCAGCACATATGAACTAAGGTCACATGACTAATCAACGTGTCCAAGCCATATCAAAACATTGGTGTAATACTAGTCAGTTGAAAGGACTTTCAGCCGAAACATGAATATAATATAATTGAACCTAATCTGTTTGGGAGATTTCTTTCAAAATGTGTCTCTCTCCCATAAAGTTGTATTGGCACCTGCTCCACCTGACTGCATGACATCATCACATTCTGGAACGTGAACGCAACTACTTTAAACAACAGGCTCTTTAGAATGTAATTTCTCCAAATGCAACCTATTGAAGAATATTTACTTTAATTGACCTTTCGCAAACCCCGCCCCAAAATGGTCATTGTCCAATCATACCTCATAGCAACCGTTACTACCTGACAATTCCCGGATTTCAGCCCATGGACCTTTTCTCGCCGATAAACGAGCTAAATAAATACCGCCCGCTACCTAGAGCCAAGCCAGTTTACCATTCCTCTCATCGTTTGCCGTTTCACGAGCTGTCGTTGCTGAATATTGTCACAGAAAAGCTGTTTCTGCCGCTGGAATAAACGGCACATTTACTTTCTAAGTGCTACAGGAAGTGTTTAGTTGTTCTGAGCAGAACCTTGATATTTCAGGATTGGTCATTGTCACTGCACCGATAGCACACGAGACTTCGCGGCTTAAATAGGTCTACACTGGAGAATAATGACTTATGTTACCTGAGCCACAGCCGCGAGGGAGACAAAGCCACTGCAGCCTCTCTCTCCTCCACAGCAGGAGACTGGACTTTCTTTTTAAATCAATACTGGACTAACATACGAAGAGATCAACTTACCAAGAGCATCACTGGTCCAAACAACGGTGCTGTTTGTATTTAAGGTAGCTCCGTGGGATTTTTCCCATTTCTCAACACACAGTGTCCTCTTCGTTGCATATTTTATTTATTATTGCACATTGCTACTCATTTTGCCTCGATCTGGAGGATATTGCACCAAAATGAGTCACTAACACGCACTTCTCCCCTGTTATGATACGTGATAAACACCACTTCTTTACGGAGCTAGCATACATTGGCTAAGGGGGCGGGGACTGAGCGAAAGGTCAATTGCTTTGTGTATGCAGTATGCGTCACCATTGTTACTTCAATGAGGTCACAGAAAACTATGAATAGTGTCATTAGTTTCAAATCCATTACAACACGTTATGGCTAACCTAACGGCTCAGGTTTGTTTGAGAGGTGTATCTGACACTGCTGAGCGAGCCTGTCGTTTGTTAGTGTCAGGTCACAGGCTGCTGCTGCTGTTCGCTCTGCGCACTGTGAGTCTCAAATGAATGTAGGAGAGTCCACAGTGCCCTCTGTTGCTTCAGCCGAACCTTGGACTGGCAGCAGATCTGCCAGGACGGCAACGCAACAGTATTTTGTAATAGGCCTATCGCTATTAGGGGGAAAGTTTATGCTGTGCAATTTAGTGCAGCGAATGATAATATTAAAGGGCCAGTTTTGTGCTGAGCTGACTTTTAGAGCTTTGCATGTTTACATTGTTGGTCCCTACATGTGTGAGTGATCCAGGGCACGTTTCTGAGTGTTTTAAAGGGAACATATGCACTATCAACTTTGTTATAAGCTTAGACGTTTGAGTAATCCTGTTTATTTTCTTCTTCGGCAGCAGAAAGTACAAGGATCTGGACTTTACAACATTTACTCATAAATGCAGGGAGTTTGTAAAAACAGATTTGCCCATTTCTAAGAAACGGTGAATGCTAGAGGGCTAATTCTCCAGTATGTTTACAGGGCCCACGCCCTGTTATGTGCGAAGGAATTGGCAAGTTTGCACACACAGGTTTTCCACAATGTCGTTTTCCAGTTTTGGAAAAGCTGCAGCTTTTCTCCAATAGCACCCATTAAAACACCCCAAAACCTTACTCTTTCCTCTGAAATGTTCATCCCCCACACTGACTCTGCATATGGGGTGGTTTTCAGCAGTGAGAATGCAAACAGATGCTACTTTCCCAAAAAGGTGTTTTCTCAGCGAGATGATGTCATTCCGCACATAAAAACAGAATTCTCCATTTCTAAGAAATGGAAACAGCTGACTCCCTCCCGCTCCACAATCAAGGATGAGAGAAATATCATTTCAGATCATTCACATGGTTTGAGAAATAAAATATCTTGAATCTTACTGCATAATAGATAAACTGGACCGCTAGAATGAAGTATTTCTAATAATAGGATGTTGGGCCGCAGGAGTTAGTTAAAGGTGCAATATGGAACTTTTTACAGTAAGTGCAAGTTGATATTTGGCCTTTCAGTTACACATTGTTGTATGGGTGATCAGCACCTTTACTTTCCATCATGGTGGACTCTTGGACGCTCTAGACTGGGAGGGAAAGGGTTAGGTTTTACTGGTATTGGAAAAATGAAAGTATCGAAACAGCTACGTAAAAAAATATATCTATAGAGAGCGTAGTCGTAGTCCTCCTCCGCCTCCGAATCTGGCTGTTGCTTCGCCTCTGTTTTTGGCGGTTTTGGCATTTTGCTCTCTCTCAACAGGACTCCGCAAAAATGTTAACTGCCACACTGCTCACACGCTGCTCACACTGCTCACAGCCACACTTCCGGGTACCTGGCGAGATGCGCACCAAGACCAAGTTTTGATACTGTTGGTCCAGGGACAGCACTAAAGGAAGTTCTAGATGACAAATGTTTGAGTACACATAGGAAAAAAGGATTGTTCAGGTATTGGTATCGTAAACCGAGCATTGTTAAAGCAGCGGTATCGAAAAAATGTAGTGGTACCCGGCCCTATCCTAGATCAATTGTTTTCTGGTAGGTTTTCTGCTGATGAAACCATCTCCATGGTTACACGATTTTCATCAGAAAAAAACAAACAAGAACAGAACAAGTTCACTCCTCGAGTGAAATCAAAAACGCACAGTGTGGCCTCTTCTGGATAATGCACACAAAGACTGCTGTAACCAGGAAAACATTGCCCTTTATTTGCAAAAACTCTCTTGTGGAATCGCATGTAAATTCACTTTTGTGATGCACATTTAGATAGATGCACATTTTCTCTGATGAAAACACAACTAGTTACTGCTCCTGATCCGAGGCTTTTTCGGGACAGTTTGGGCTAGAGTTTCGGGATTCGGGACAAAAGCCTTGAATTCGGGACTGTCCCAGTTTTGGGGACGTATGATCACTCTATCCTGCAGCGTCATAGAGGCCACTATGATGGAAAGTAAAGGCACCAAGCTAACCACCCATACTACGGCTGGTCACTGAAAGCTCAAAACTTTTCTGCATAAAAAGTTCCATAATGCAACAAAGTTGCACAAACGATTTTTATCATATAAATGTAGTTAAAGGATGACTGAAGGATTGAAATCAGGAAGTACTTTGGTTTACTACGTGTAAAAAAAGTGGATAAATTAGACATACTCCGTTTGTGCAACACGGCCAGGCCCATTTGACATGCTGACCAACACTCCTAAGCGGTCCTTTCCATGCGTAGACATGTCAAATTCTCAAATCAGAAAATATAACAATAAAGTCACATGGATGCATGATGTGTTCACTGTTATGTCCAGGTTTGCTACTGCTTTAACTGCCTCCACTACTTTCTAACAGCTGGCAGCTCTGGATATCAGCCTTTAGTGCTCGGACATTAGGGCTGGCTTTTACTTGTTCAGATATGATGTTTTTACGTATTATACCGTTTTATGCCTCTTGTACAAATACAAAGCACACAGGCTGAAATAACTCCAAATATTTTGCAGTTATGAGCCATAATAAAAGAGTTGTTCAAGCAGCTTATAACAGGGTTTCTATAGGCAGCAGCAACTTTTTAATGCCCAAACACTATATTTGAAAAAAAATCTGTGCGTATTGTATTTCTTAAAGGTGCATTACCTAACTTTTTTATGCAAGAAAAAAGTTAGACATTTATGTCTATGCGACCAAATGTCCCACAGTCCCAGTTTTGAGTCCTTTGTCCCACATCCCAATAGATTTCTTCAAAACTATTGATTTGTCCCCCTGTGTCAGTCTCTCTCTGTCCCAGTAGTCCCAGTTTTTGGCCAATATAGCACCCAAAAGAACACACTTAACTTAAAAAATTAATGTTTTTTTATGGCTCATGTGAATATCGATTAGTTTAAATCAATTCAAATGTTCAATTCTAGCATCTCTTCAATGCGGATTGGTGCGGGTTTGGACAACTACAACATATTTTCGAATTGAGTCCCAGTTTTGAAGTCAGAAATAATCTGGTCACCCTAATTGGCCTAGCAGCTTTAGTTCCATCAGTGTGGCCTCTAGGATCAATTGTTTCTTTTGATTTTCTGGGTGAAATTTATCAGCAGAGAAAACCTACCAGAAACCATAAAACCATTAAAAAATAAAATAAAAATAAAAAGATCCTCGAGCATCCTAGAGGCCACTGTGATGGAAAACAAAGGCACCATGCTAACCACCCATACAGCTGATGGGTCACTGAAAGGCCAAAAACACACTAATCACAATGTTCTTGCCGAATGAAAAGTGACATAATGCACCTTTACGTATGACGCCTATGTGAACAGGTCATGCCTCATTTGACGTTCCATCCCTACTAGAGGCTGCTGGTTTGGCCCTGATTGGACATAGGAGACGGTCCTTTTATGTACCAGTCACTGGTAGGCAATATACAGTATCATAATGGAGAACGTGACAATACGCGTATCGTACTGAGGCACCTGTATCGTGATACGCAAATGTTTGTCTAAGCAGTCTTCATTTTGAATGGATCATGCACTCTAACTACTCCAACAATAGGCATACATTTCACACTGAGCTTATTCTGCATAATGAAAACCTATATTTTGCGCAGCTATAACATTTTTTTTTTCTTCAAATTCAGACTATATGTTGTATTATGGACACTGTTACAATAGTGATTTACAAAATCTTTACAGACTCGTCTTTTAAGAGAAAACTCCTACTAATGGCAATACTTACTTTCTCTACTCATCCAAAGTTGCTCCAATTCCAGATGAATTCTTTTAACTCAAAAACAGGCGTTTAAGGAGTTACCATCCCATGTCGTGACTGTTCTATTTCCAAATGGAATGTTTCCTTACTGCTATAGCCGTCTTGAATGAATTGACGATTGCATGTTGCCCCTGTGGGCTAGTTTTTTTGCGGAGCATGATGTCTTGACGGACATTTCAGAATTGTACGTGTGATATAAAAGGGTTTTTTTCTTTCTCCGTTTGATTTTAACTAAAGTAGTAACTTCCAAACTTGAATGTAAATGCACTTTACATGCTTGGGTAGTCGATTTCTCTGCCATGAAAAGATGCTGCTTATTGTGCACGTGCAAAAACTGGAGATTTCCGTTTATTCTAAATGGCAATAGAAATAAAGCTTTACAGTTTCTTCTAAAAATGTCTTTGCAAATGTGTTTTTTTTTCTCACAGGACACAGACATTATGTGTAGCTACAGCATTTCACTCCAAGACCAAGTACTAGCTCATGTGGAATGGAAAAGAATCAGGACTAATCAGGAAAAACTAATAAAGCGACATTCTACATTCCCGCATTCAATTGATGAGTCACATTTTACTTGCATTTAGTTTATTCTCAACATTTTGAACACAAACAGCAAACCTTCAGGTACAGATACTTGAGTATAAAAAGCTGCACTCAAGTCTATATCCTGGTTGAACTCTACCTTAATAACAATGTTGAACACACAATTTAAAAAAAGAACAATAAAAACAAATCACCGCACACGTAACTGTTTGCCAGTATTGTTACATTTAAATGGTAGTGCAAAAAAAAAAAAAAAAAAGGTTGACGCCTCCTGCTCCAAAGACGTTCTATGGTTCGTTGTGCCCATATTGAAAGCTATAAGTGTCGTGTGTGTCCCCAGTCACGGCACCTCCTCTAAAAGCAACCCTCCGGCCTTTCTCATCTCCAGACACTAGCCCTCCAGCTCTTCCTCTAAACACATTTACTTGTCTGACGTGAGGAATGCTATTTCAGATGCAGTGTCCTTGTCTGCAGGGTGTTGCTGCATGTGCTTGAAGAAGTAGCTCCTAATTAAAAAGGTTTTGCAACAAAAGTGACAGTTATACACCGTCGCCTTCCCGGTGTGAAGAAGCTCGTGCTTCCTGAGCGCCGCCTCGGTGGTGTATTTATTCGGACACAGTGAGCATCTGAAAGGTTTGGAGTGCTCCGCTCTGAAATGTGCAGAGACGTCCAGTTTCCTTCTGAAGCCCTCTTTGCAAATAGGACAGAGGTAGAGATCGTTCTGGCGCACCAGCTCATAGCTGGAGAGTTTCCAGTTTGTGTGGACGCCCATGTGTGCCATCAACGATGATGGGCGTTTGAACACCTTCGCACACTCACTGCAATTAAAGCTTCGATCACGTTTAGCGCGCTTTGACACCGACACACCTTTGCCATTAGCCGAGCTGCTCAGGCCTTCACTTTGGCTCTCTGAAACTGAAGCTTCCTTTGCTTTCCGTTTGCGGTGGACCCTCAAGTGCCTGTTGAGGTGAGATGGGGCTCCAAACACCTTAGGACACTCATCGCACTTAAAAGCTTTGGATTTCTTTTGTCCACTGCGCACTTTCCCCCGTTTTCGGCCTGTGTTTCGCTTTTGAGGCGACCTCCTGACGGGAGATTGTGAGGTCGTTTTTCGTTTCACTCCTCGGTGTTCCTCCGAGTCTGAGGTCCCGTTTGGTTCTCCCTCGTGTTGCTCCTCTGGACTGAAATCCCCGTTCATCTGATTTTCTTCGTCACACGCAGGCTCCTTCTTTACGTGGACTCCGTCTTTGCACCCCGTTTGACTCTGCACGTCTGTGGGGGACATGACATGGCAAAGAGTTAGATTCATTTAGGACTATGGAGCACAGTGGTTCCCAACATTTTTCCCCAGAAGTCCCTGCTGCTCGTGCCGGAACACAGGCCAACCCCCCAGACCAAAACCTCCACAGATTCAGTAAACCATAACAATGATGACACTAGGGGGCAGATCTCTTTAGTTTTAAATCAGGCTAAGGATTATGTCAAATGGATATTAATCGTTTGACAATGCTTCTGTCCTTCTCACCTCTGACCGATAAGTCTGGGATGTGAGTGAAGTGTTCATCTCCTTTGCTGCTCGGCGGATCCTCTTGGTGCAGTGCTGGGGTCGACTCCTTTGTCGATGGACGGATCTGGACTTCTGCGGGGAAATGATCAATATCAAACATAAATTCAGAGACCAAATTTATTGCGATGTTTCTGATCAGAACAAATCTCAATGGGCTGATCACATGGGCGCTTGACCAGTGGTGGCTGGTCATGTGAAAACCAGGGTGGTGCAAAACAAAAACATATTTTTGTTTTGCACCACTGATTTGTGTTTTGTACCAACAGAACCAGAACAAAGGCAGGAGGTGCGTTATTTTTTCAGGTTTCCTCTTTGATTACATGTACAGTATTAGACCCAGACCTGCTATGGTTCCATTACGAGCCTCAGAGCCACAGGTTAACCTTTATAAACCTTCAGACAAATGGTCTGAAATAACAGCGCAGTTTACATTTTGATGAATCCTCCTTTGTTAAAAAAAAAAAAAAGAAAAAAAAAAGCTTCTCCCGTCTCTCAAATGAGTTGTTTTTCCTCCCCTGGGTTTGTAGCTCAGCGCTGCAAGGTATTGTGTACAGTAGCGTACCGCGACACTGGCTAGCTACGCGCGCGGGGGACATATTAAAATCACTGTTGTTTGAGTTTTTATTTCGAGCTAAGGCACAAAATCCAAGAAAAAAACAGAAAAATATATATACACAATAAAAGAAAAAACAAAAAAGAAAAAATAATAATATACATTCTAACTCGAAAAGGAGTGGGAAGAAGACAAGCTTATTGACTCCCACCCCTGTTCATAAACTTAAATAACAATAACTAACAACACTGCATATTTCTTACCATCTTACAAGACAACTATCAACCGAGTTGGTTACATTTCAACAGATGCCATACTGCATTATACCAGGTCAACACTCACAGTATCTCACACTCTACAACCATTGTATTATTTCTGTTTCCCATACCGAATTCATTACCGTGTTGGCATTATCGTTATTCATCATCACCATTACAACCCATATAACATTACTCTGTATCAAAATGTTTGATACATAACATACTCCACATTTATTCATGAAAGGTACATTAATCGCAGACCGATTGATGCTCATAATAACAAGAATGATCTTAATGATGTGTGTTACAAGGGATTCGTTTTTGTTTTTTGTTTTTTGTTTGTTTGTTTTTCTCTGTGACTGGACCAGCTGCCAGAGGGGAGCAGCCCCGAGTAACCGGACCATCCTTTGTTGAGTGTCCTATACTATGCATTAAAAGAGACAAATGTTTAGGAGTCTGCTGCCAGAAGAGGGTTTCCTCGAGCTGCCGACCCCCACCTGTCTGCCCTGTACTACGGGTTATGTTGAATGCGGAGTACATAGATATGTGCATGATTTACTTCTAAGAATTTAATTCCTTTATATTACCATCAGCATCAATAGCCGTACTGCTGTCTGAATCGATTAAGTTTGATTCTAAGAATAATCTACAGATTATTAGGTAATAATCCTAGACTGTTACATTTAAAGTTTAAAGTTAAAATAGTGATGATAACAACACAACAGCAACAACAATAACAATGGCATAACAACTGCAATAGTATATTAGTAACAACCACAATATACTTCATTATTAGTTAGATCTGACCTTTAAAGTATACAGCACTTTGTGACACCCATTAGTAAATCAAGTACCCATTTCCTCCTTCTGGTACAATGACCATACCATTTTTTTATATCTTGATTTGAAATGATGAATATTAGGACATTGTTTAAATTCTGCCCCCAATTTGTTCCAGAGTTTAACTCCACATACAGACACACACATACTTTTCCTAGTGGAAGACACTGCTTGAACCTTAAAGTTGTCACACCCCCTCAGGTTATATCTCCCTTCTGTGCGTGCAAAAAGCATTTGTATCCTTGCAGGTAGCGCATTTTTGTTGGCTTTAAACAGCAGTTGGGCAGTAGATAAATCAACTAAATCATGCATTTTTAACAGTTTAGACTGCAGAAATAATATATTAGTGTGATCATAATATCCTACTTTGTGTATAATTCTTACCGCACGTTTTTGGAGTATAACAAGGGGGTGTAATGAGCTTTTATAGTTATTGCCCCAAACTTCTACACAGTAATTTAGATATGGCAAAACTAATGAACTATATAACAAAAATAATGCATTGTAATTTAAGAAAAACTTTGCTTTATTAATGATTGAGATACTTTTGGAGACTTTACCTTGTATGTGTCTTATGTGTGGTTTCCAGCTTAATTTACTGTCAATGGTGACTCCTAAGAATTTAATTTCTGAGACTGTATCTAAAACTACACCGTCTATAATTACTGGGTCTGGTTTTCCATTATAATTACCGAAAAACATTACTTTTGTTTTATTTAGGTTGAGAGACAATTTGTTAATGTCCATCCATGTTTTTAATTTCCTTAATTCACAGTTTACGTTAGTTACTAAAGTACTATAATTGTCATTGGAATAGAAGACATTTGAAACATCTGCGAAATCACTAATTTTAATAGTATAGACACGTTAAAAATGTCATTAATATATAAATTGAACAGCTTTGGGCCTAAGACAGATCCCTGTGGGACCCCACAACCAATGTCCAAATATCCAGATGTAAACTCCCCATCTTCACATACTGTTGTCTCCCAGTTAAATAGCTTTGAATCCAGCTCAAAGCCACTCCCCTTATGCCATATCTGTCTAATTTTTTTAATAATATAGAATGATTTAGTGTATCAAATGCTTTTTTCAAGTCAATGAATATTCCAGCTGCATGTTTCTTTCCCTCTAAGCTATTAGTAATCTCTTCTATTGCATCAATGATGGCCATTGAAGTTGACCTTGCTGCTCGAAACCCGTATTGACCTTCATTGATTAGTTTATGCTTATCTATGAAATTATCCATTCTACTGTTATAAGTTTCTCTAAGATTTTGGAAAATTGGGGGAGCAGAGAGACAGGTCTGTAGTTAGTGAAGATGTGTTTGTTCCCATTTTTATGTATAGGTATAACTTTTGCAATTTTCATTTTATTTGGAAATGTTCCTGTTTGAAACGATAAGTTGCATATGTAGGTTAATGGTTTCACGATACTGTATATAATTTGTTTAACCAGTGTCATATCTATATCAAAACAGTCTGTAGACGATTTGTTCTTACACCCGTTAACGACATCTATTATTTCTGCTTCAGTTACTCCAGACAAAAACATTGTTTTTGAATTAATGTCTATCAATGACTCCATTTTGATGCTACTACACTCCGGAATCTCTGCTGCCAGATCCGGTCCAACATTTACAAAAAAAGTATTAAAATTTTCCACAATTTCATTCATTCTATGATTGTCATTGGTCCCATCAGTGAAATAGTTTGGATATGAATTATTTTTGCATTACCCTTGATTATAGTGTTTAGTATTTCCCATACCCCTTTCATGTTGTTCTTGTTTTATATAATAGATTGGTATAATATAGTTTCTTAGCCTTCCTTAATATATTGGTCAGTTTATTTTTATATGTTTTATATCTACTTTCAGATTCAACTGTTCTTATTCTAATGAACTGTTTATATAAAGTGTTTTTCTTCTTACAAGCATTTTGTAAACCCTTGGTTAGCCACGGACATTTTGTCATTTTGCTGTTTTTACTGAATTGTCGAATTGGACAGTGTTTATTGTATGCTACACTAAAGAATTCCATGAATGTATCGTAAGCACTATCTACATCGTTCTTGTTATATACCTCATTCCAATCTTGTTTTGTTAAGTCACTATAAGTGAGTATATTGAGTCCTCAGTTTTTACACGTTTATAAGAATATTTTTGAGGTGATTTTTGATCTAACTCATTATCATCATACACCGTGAATACGGGCAGATGATCCGTTATATCACAGATCATTAGACCGCTGGTATTTGTGAACTGCATATTATTAGTAAAGATGTTATCAATGAGGGTAGCACTGCTCTTTGTTATTCTGCTAGGTCTTGTGATAGTTGGGTATAAACTCATACTGTACATGCGATTAATATACTCATCAGTTGTCTTATGTTTATTTGGATTTATCAAATCGATGTTATAATCCCCACAGATAAATAATACCTTGTTACTCAGTTCTGAGAATGTTTTTTCCGCCCAATTTGAAAATATTTCCACGCATGAGCCTGGTGACCTGTATAAACAACTAACTATTATGTTTTTCTTTTTTTCATTGATAATTTCTATTGATAAGCATTCAAGCAAATTATTTATTGATGCTGTCATTTTTTCTAATATTTTGAATTTAAATTTCTTGAGGACGTATATAGCAACTCCTCCTCCCCCTTTATTGGTTCTGTTTACATAGTTTAACGTATAATTGTTTAACTCGAAAACAATGCCTTTATCCTCATTAAACCATGTTTCTGATATTGCAATGATACTAAATGGATTCTCAACTGTTTTAGGTATTCTTTGATTGCGTCAAAATTTGCATACATGCTTCTACTATTGAAATGGATAATTGAGAATTTCCCTTCTGTTTTAACAGAGATGTTAAATTCATTCTCAGTGTAATATTTGCAATTACTTGCGTTAGATGTTAAGAACAGGTTATCTGGGTCTAACTGATCTTCCAAGTCCAGTGCATTATGTTCGGTGTACTCTGAAGCTTTCAGCTCCAAGAGCTCACAGTCCAAAATCCTATGTTGTAATAATCCCAGGTCACTGCCGTCAGCAACATATGAAGTATGATTGGACGTCATTGTATGAGTATATGTATTACAGGACATGTGAAATTATGTGGTTTTACATACCAAAATCCATATGTTTTTCCCGGTGTTTAAGCTTTCTTTGGTGTGCTGGTGCGCGGACGTACAATGAGTTTGTCATGTCGCAAAAAGGCTATGTCCCCTCGTTCTCTGGCAGCTCTCAGCTCCGGCATGAGCTCTTTTCGTTTCCTTTTGATGGTGTCCGTGTAGTCCTGGTTTATGTAGATTTTGGTCCCTTTAAGATGTTTGGCTCGCTGCAGTATTTCTTCCCGATCCTTCCAGCGTAGTAGTTTGGCGATGATGGGTCTCGGCCAATCTCTCCCGCTGTCTGGTTTGCCTACGCGGTGGGCTCTTTCGACCTCCACCGGATGTTGTAGATGTAGCTTCTCCTTTAGTAGATGTTTGATTTTTTCCTCTGCGTCAGCCCAGGTCTCCCCAGGCGTCTCCAACACTCCCTCAAAGACCAGGTTATTTCTGCGGCTCTGTCCCTCCAGATACTCCAGTTTGTCCGTGATGATGTGCAGATTTTCGCATACTTTATAGAAATCGTTGTGTATTGTGTCCGTTCGCTCAGTGAGTTTTCTTTTCTCTTCTTTTAAAATGTCCACCTCACCTTGCGTATACTGCAGGCTTGTTTTTAGTTCTTGTATGTCCTTTAACTGTAAATCCAACCGGGTGTTTGTTGATTCCATGATGAGTTGAATGAATCCTTTGAATGAATCCCTGACAGCGTCCTCTTATCACACTAATACAAATGTAAATCGGAGCTTATTATTTGCATTTGCTCAGTTTTAAAGTAACGTTTAAGAAACAGTGTGTGAACACGACATATTTAGAAGTTTGCGTCGGAGCCTACGTTATTGAAGCTGCTCCACGCGCCACCCGGTCCGTGTGCTCGTAGCCTCGTACCTCTGCACCTCTTTCTCTCCTCTCTCGGCCCTTCGTGAAAACATCCAAACCCATGCGCTCTCAGCTCTGATGTGAGATCCATCGCGGCATTTTAAAACTGTTTAGTTTCCGTACGAAAAGCAAAGCGAAACCACGCAGTGAAGCAGCTTTTAGAGAGAGCCACGCGCGTCAGAAATAAAGCAGCGCTGTGTCTTTATTTTAATAATTACGGCTAACACATCATGTCGGCTTCTGGTAGGCTACTTAAACTAGCGTGCATATTAGCTATATTCGAGATTTAATTTACAGTGCAATCCCAGGAAAGTGTGTAGGTTTACAAGGCCCACAGAAGATCAGCGCGTGTTTCTGACAGGAGGGGGCGTGGCATCACGATGGTGGCTCTCCATCGTGATGTGATATAATTTGTCCATTGGAACAACCCTAATATGGACAAAATTTCATATCTAGATATTCTTGCCAGATATCTCGATATCGATACGTTATAACTATAGGTTCGGTGAAAACCGAGCATTTTTCAGAAAAATAAGATCATAATACAAAAGAGTGAAGTTTTATTAATGAGAATCTATATAGTTTATATCTTGCTTTTTCGTTTTAATCTCCTGAATGTTCATATCTCTATGTCAATACGATAACGATATATCTTTCAGCCTAACCCAGACGATCTAACACAACGTCCGAGGCTGTAGTGGCCAACACAAATGTATTTTATAGATAATAATAGTTCTATGGTAAGTCATTACAATGTTCACAAACAGAGCATTGCTTCCCTTGCCTTGCAAAAGATCAAACAGCTCTTCATGGTTGGAAAAATCAGCTGTTTGCCTACCTTTCACACCAAAACATAGCAAAAACCTATTGTTAGTGGGCACTTGGAATATTTATTTCAGATTCAAAAGCAAGATGAAACTGAGTAGTAGCCTTTTAAAACATTATTTTTGAAAGGAAAGGCTACTTAAACAACACTTTACAGTCAAATGATTGAATTTTAGGGGGTACGCGGAGTGGCTCTGAACCATAGACATATTATTAACTGAACTGTTGTAGACGACATGTTGTAGAAAGTAAAGGTTATTTGCATAATGTAACTTGTCTCTGTGAATGTAGCCCCTCATCATGCACGAAATTAAAATTCAAAATATGTCAATCGTTTGTGCCGTTTTGTGCTGTAAAAATCTTCGTTTGTGCTGTTATCGTTTTTGAGATATTCATTGGTCAGATTCCAAAACGCTCCAAACTCCAAACGCTCAAAAAAAGCTCCAAAACGGCGCCAATCGCTTCCTCGTCTGTCTGTGCTGTTTTGTGCTGTAAAGAGTCCCGTTTGTGCTGGTTTTTAAATGATGACAAACTTTAGGGACTTGAAGCAACACACACTGCACGCAAAAAAGACACGATAACAGCACAAACGATTTATTTATTTATTTTTAATATACGTTTAATGGAGGTCCAACTTCTCACAGCTGTTACCTTTGTGTCTGTAAATGTGGACCGCCGGGCTCAGAGCAGAGTCCAGGAGCTGCTGTTTCCGTTGGTTCTCCGCTTTGGAGTGAGCCAGTTCCTCCTCGTACTCCGCTATCGTCCTCTCGAACAGCGCACAGATCTCCTCAGTGACCGCGGTCAGCCGCTGCTGCATCAGCATGGCCAGAGCGGCTCCCTTCGCTGACATGTTCTCTGTTAGCATCGCAGACATTAGCCGCTTCTTCTTCTTCAGTTTGTACTTTACGGTGGCCCGATCTGCTTGCGAGAAGTGCTGCTTTGTACAAACTATAGATTATTATAATAGATCCATGGGGCTCCACGGTCCCGTCTCTTCTCACGTCCGGAAGTAATATTCCCCTTGCTTTGAGGCCGCATGGATTTCAAAAAAGTCTTACTCCGTAACTACGTCAGCTTGGGCTGAAACCAGCTATGTGGTTATAAAGCGACATCAAAGTCAGATGTAGGTGAAAAAAGCACTTGTCCTAGAACTACATTACCCAGTATGCTCGGTAGTCCCATGATCTACTACGAGGCTTTTGATTGGTGGAGTTTCACGTTCCCCGCGACGGATTTATTTACTGGTGTATGTTTTTTTTATTTATTATTAACAACGATTTACACACAGTGGCAATTTTCAACAAATTAAAATGAACAATTCAAGGCACCAGATATTAAAGCAATAGGAAAAAAAAGAAAAGTAAATATAAAATATAAAAGTAAATAAATAAGCACAACATAAAACAAAATAAAACAAACCCATTCACACACACACTCACACTAAGCAGTTTCCGTTAGAGGTTTTCTTCAAAAACATTCAGATTGTCAAATACATTAAGAAGAGATAGTGCAGATTTACATTTCATACATTTTAAAGATATCAGATAGTTTCCTTCAAGTTGTCTCTTAAACACTGTGATAATAGGCTTGACTTTTTTCCATTTGCAAGAATGAATAAAATACTTCGAAAGGATTAATAAATTGTTCAAAGCAAAGTCTGTCTGTGAGTCCTTCAGGGAAATCCCAAAAATTATATTGTCCAATGTAAGAGAGTCCTGCTGCAGCTGGATTTTCGAAGATAACCAGTCCATAAAGTCTTCCCAAAATGTGCTTGTGTACATACACTGATAAAACAGATGTTCAGTGGTTTCAATGTCTGAGTCACAGAAAGTACAATTGTTATAATCTATACCAAACCTTACTCTAAGAAGCTCACTGGATGGATATATCGCTTTCAAAATTTTGAAATGAACTTCCTTAGTTTTTGGACTGACGGGAAATTTTAAATATTTAGTTCTTATATTTTTAATCTGTTCTTTTGAAAATTTTTGAACAATTGAGTTCCTGTTAGATTTGACTGGATAAAGTGATCAGACACTTTCGCAAAGTTTTGTTTGGTATCTCTTTCCCATAAAATCTTGCTCATTGATATATAGTGTTGCTAATTTGGGAGGAGGTAAACTCCTCAAATCAGTATTTTCAATTAATTGTTTAACAGATTGGGGAATAGCTTTGCATATTTTTTTAAATTCAGTTCTTTTGCATGTTATATTGTAAGTGGAGATGAAGTTCTCGTATGATAACCAATTACCCTGTCTGTCATTTAGGTGGCGTAGGGACCACACTCCTTTATCCATCCAATGTTGCAAAAACAAAGATTTTCTATTACACAACACATATCTGTTATTCCATATTGGTGTTTGATGCGGAGTAAAATTGTGGTTATAAGTTTCCAGCTTAACAGAACTTGCTTGGGAAAAGATGACAACTTAATTGGAAGTTTCTCAATATTAAAGTCGCATGCAAGGACAAACTCAATACCTCCTATTTTCTCAAATAACCCCCTGGACAGACAAAACCATACACTGTTCTTCTCTGTTATGAAGGACTTCAGCCATTTCATTTTTAGGACAACATTTAGACATTCAAAATCAATTGCTTGTAGGCCACCATCCTCGTATTCTTTGACAATTTCAGATTTTTTTTATATAATGGACTTTATTTTTCCAATATAATTGAAGTTTAATTGATTAATTTTTTTAATATCTCTGTCTGGTATTGCCAATGAATAGGCTGGATAGATGCACCTCACTAGTGATTCCATCTTTGTTAGATAGGTTCTTCCAAAACTGTTAGATCCCGTTGTAGCCAAGAGTTTAGTTTGGATTTGCATTGAACGATTTTATCTTGAATGTTTTGTTTCTCGCTTGAGGCCTTATCTTTGGTCACGTTAATTCCTAAATATTTAACACTTGATTTAATTGGGATATTATAGGCTACAGAAAGGTTGCAATCATGGATAGCCATAAGCTCACATTTATTACGGTTCAGTGTCAAGCCTGACGCTTCGGAGAAAAGGCTAATACGTTTCAAAACTTCCGGGATTTGTTCCAAATTTTTAACAAAAATAGTTGTGTCATCTGCAAGTTGACTTATAATTAATTGTTCATTAAAAACATTTAACTTCTCAATATCAGAGTTTTTCATTAAGATTGCCAACATTTCTGCTGCCATAATAAATAAAAATGGAGAAATATTACAGCCTTGTTTCACGCCTCTATTTACACAGAAACGAGGCGTCGTACCCATTGGAAGAGCTACAGTGCTAGTTGTACCATCATAAAAAGATTCGATAATGTTACGAAACTTTGGTCCAAACCCATACATGTTTAAAACTTTAAAGAGAAATTGATGTTCCAGTTTATCAAAAGCTTTGTGAAAGTCTAGAAAAAGAATGAAGCCATTATCCTCAATCATATCGTTATAATCCAAAAGATCTTGAATTAGTCTTATGTTATTATGTATAGATCTTTTATTAACAAACCCAGACTGTGTTTCACTGATTACTTGAGATAATCCACTTTTTAATCTATTGGTGAAAATATATGTTAACAATTTGTAATCACTGTTCAAAAGGGAAATAGGGCGGTAGTTTTCTAATATTTTGTTATCTTTGTTTGGTTTGGGAATTAAAGTTATGATGCCTTGTTTCATGCTTGTTGACAATTCAAATTAGAAATAATCTCTTTAAATGTTTCGAAAAGGAGTTCTTTGAGAGACTCCCAAAAATGCCTATAAAAATTGGCCATAAGTCCATCTGGACCAGGTGACTTATCAAGTTTAAGGCACATAATAGCTCTATCTAGTTCTATCAATTCTATGTCTTTTTCACATTTGTCTTTAAAATCATTGTCAATTTTTGGAATAAAATGTTCTATTTTGTTGAGGAAGCCCTCTGCTTTTTCCGCTGAATAAGAAGAGGTATATAGTTTTTGATAGAAAGTACTGATTTCTTCTGCAATGACAGACTGATCTGAACATTCGGAACCATTTATTATCAGCGTTTTTATACTATTTCTTTCTTGTCTCGTTCTTTCTAATCTGCAGAAGTAGGCAGTATTTCTCTCTCCTTCCTCCATCCACCTTGCTCGAGATCTTATATATGCTCCTCTGGCCTTCCTTTCATAAATTTTATCAAGTTTTTCTTGTAATTGCAATAGTTTTATTTGATTTTCAGACTGTGTAGGGCAGGTCGTGATTGACAAATATTTTTAATAATGCCGTCTTCTTCCATATCATTTTTTTCCTTCATCTGTTTGCTAAAAGAGATTGATAACTGACGGATTTTGTATTTTAGGAATTCCCATTTCTGAGTATATGTTATTAAGGATTCATCTATTCAGGACTAACACCTGAACACTATTTAGTTGTACGCTTGTACAATGACAATAAAGCACTTACTTACTTACTTACTTATCTAATACAGTGTTCTGGATTAGAGATTCTATAGTATTACAAAAGTCTTCATATTTCAGTAAATTTGAGTTAAATTTCCAATAGCCTTTTCTTCTAATAGATTTTAATATAGGAGTTACATATAATTCCACACAACAATGATCGGTGAGGGGTGCTGGTATTATTTCACAGCTTGAGATCTGATTGAGGATAATGTCTGTGACTAACCAATAGTCAAGTCTAGATTTAGCTGAACCATCTGGTTTGAACCAAGAGTATTGTTTTGAATCAGGATATTTTTCTCTCCAAGGGTCTAGGAAATGTAATGAATCGCAAAATTCATCTAATACAGTATTGGGATGTATAGTGGAAAATTTGCTAGGATGTCTGTCTAACCAGTCATCCCTGACTGTATTCCAATCTCCTCCCATTATGATATTATCCGTTGCATATTTAGTTTTAAGTTCAATCAAGATTTCTTTGACTTCTCCAAAAATAATTGTATTTCTTCCTTTATTACAGTATCCATAAACATTTCCTAATATATAGATTTATCTACTTGTAAAACTGAAATTAACCAGTGACCATCTTTGCTAACTTCAGTTCTAAGTATTTTCCCATTAAAATTATTAAATAGGATTGCTACACCTGCTGATTTTGTTGTGCCATGTGAAAAACATATTTTATCCCCCCATTGTGTTGTCCAGAATGTTTCATCGGTTTCATTTGAATGGGTTTCCTGAAGTAGTACACATTGAGGATTTTTGCTCTTACAGTAAAGGAATAATGCCTTTCTTTTTACACTATCCCTGAGACCTCTAGTGTTAATTGTTAATAGTTTGAGATTAGTATTCAAAGACATTTACAATCACTCACACACTCACACAAAAATAAAAAAAACAAAAAAAAACGTAAAATAGAAACCTTCTAGCTTAAGCTGAAAAAAAAAAAAAAACTTCAGGCAGGTCCTTATTAACATTGTAAACATTCCCCCCATGTCTCCATGTCTCCATGTCTCCTCTTTTCATTACAGTTTTCTATCCTCAACACCCTCTGCGAAAGGTTCAGCAAATGATGGATACATCATACATGTGTGGCCAATGACCAGAGCAGAGGTAGGAGACTGAGAGCCAGCAAGATCAACATCCGATTTTCATTTTTATCTATTTATTAGTGGTCCTAAAACAAAAGTAATCCGCGTTTTTTTTTGTAGTATCTCTAAACCCAACTCACTTGAAGAGAATTAAGAGATCTACTATCTGAACACTGGGAATAGGATTCACCATTAAGGGAAACATTTTTATATGAACCTGTCAATGATGGTGCTCAAGCCAGAGCTTTTGTAATAGCCTAATCACACACAGAATACTCATGCTGTGACAATGCATTTAGACAGGGGTATGGATGAATAAGTGACTTAATCTGAGATGAACAGCCTTAAGAGAACTGATTCATGTTTTAGGCATTCTTTATTATGTGGCATCAGGGACCTTTTAGCAAATGGACAAAGGAGCAAACTTGTTCCTGAGATGTAGAGTTGGTATTAGAGTTTGGGGCTCTTTGAAAACAATGGAAATACATTGAAAGCCTTGATCTTATTTTCATACATTCCCTCTGTTTTTTTATTGTTTGTTTTTTTGTTTATTAGTCAATGCAAATATCGGAACGTGGTAAATCAACTATTCATGGACTTTTTTTTTAAGTCAGCAAAAATATTACTACAGACAAAATAGCAAATTACTTGTACTGAGAATAGACATGCAGTGTGAAATGACTGAATCAGTACATAAAATGCATTGTAAATTGTAAATGTTGATGTTTTGTTTAATCAAAATTGCATTTTGGGGGAGAATAAACTTGTTTGAGAGCAGGAATCCTTGTTTTATTCTGTTTTGCAAATGTTTGAATGGAGAAATTATTTGTGATTGGACAAATAAAATGTACTTGTAGGCCTGTTGGCTGGTTTGTATTGTACATGTAGTTTTTAGATATTTCCTTCTGCATTTAGAGACAGCTATGTTCACATTTTCGTAAGTCTGCAATTAAATTAAAATGTGTGTGAGCATAATTTATAGTTTCATTAGACTTGCAGTGTATGAACCAGTACTGGGCAAGAACATATTCTAAACTTCATTAGATTTGAAGTGTATGAACCAGTGCTGGGCCAGAACACATTCTAAACTTCATTAGTTTTGAAGTGTATGAACCAGTACTGGGCCAGAAGAGAACTCTAGCTAATTATGCCTTGACGGAGCGTGTGGCCCACTAGAGCGCCAGCAGCTGTTAATCGATAAGACATGCAGCCTATGGCCCGGCAAAGGGCCGCCAGACTAGCCAGTTGTCAGCCAGAAGAAACGTAAGGTTGTAGGCCAGTTCTGGCCCAAGAGAAATTTGCTAGCTGGGGAACTTCTTTGAGCCTGGACAGTCGCATGTTCCAGCGGCGTTTGTACCGTTCAACCTCCCGCACACTTTCTCTCAGTAGCTTATTTTCGTTTTTCACTTCAGCATTCTCTTTCTCCAACTTTTCAACCTTTGACTTGATTTCCGCGATCTGTCCTGTGTTCTCATCCAAGCGTTTAGAAATCATCTCGGAGTTCTTTTCCAGCTGCGCTGCGTTTTTCATCAACTGCTCTGTATTTTCAACCATTTGCCTTTCCATGGCGTCCACTTTCTTTCCCACTGCGTCAACTTTGGTTTCCAACTTTTTACTGGTGTATGTGTCTATGGTGTAGAGACAAATGTAATGATTGTGTGCTACCATCATGCGTTATTTCAGTGATTAAATAAAATGTTAAAAGAGGGGAAATCATTACAAATCTGGTCATGTTTGCTCTAGCGGTGTGTCAGGAGGTCACTTTGTGGGGTCAGTCAGGGCCAGCATGAAAGATCGAACATACAGGGTTATAGTGAGTTTAGCATTGTAGAGTTAATGTTAGCTGATTGTGAATATACTTGATTGACGATTTCATTATTTTTAAGTAAGATATATTTAATGAGAACAGGTGGTTATATTGATTTACATACACTCTTCAATGTTATTATTTAACATCCAGTGTTTTGGCTGATTAAAAAAAGTATTAAAGCGCAAAAATACAAATAATGGCCAAAGTTAAGGTTTCATATGTATTACATTCGATTCAAATATGAAATATGACTTTTTAACCCATACGTTTTTCCAAAATTCAAAAAATTATAGTTCAAAACATTTCATTGTCAGATTTACAAAAAACATGTTTTGCTCTAAAGTAAAAAAACGTTTAAAACTAAAGTGAGTTTAAGATATCAAAATGTCTTTGCTAGTAGCACATCTTTAGAAGTAATACATTCATAGATGTGTTCTATATAAAATGCTTGAAGGCAGCTAGACTCTGCTCTGTGTAATGCTCCATGTTCTTCTCTTGTGTGTCACTCCAGATCAGCTCTTGTCTGGTTCACGAAGGGATATATATATATATATATATATATATATATATATATATATATATATATATATATACACATATATATACTTTCACCATGTCCTTGACAAAAGGAGCACGTAATATAATAATAATAATAATAATAATAATAATAATAAAAATAAAAGACGCTTTACATTGCATTATGCACTCACTCACTCCATACTTGTTACTGCCATCTTTTAAAATACGGCAAATATAAGATTTACTGAGGATTCTTTATTTATGAAATTGGCTTATTATATTAGATCCATGGGTGGCGGTAATGCAACCGCCGAAAAACTCGAAGAAGAATTAACAGCGACACGTTGGCGCGCTGACGTACACAAACAAGAAGCCGGAAGCAGCCGTGGTGTTTACAAAGATGGCGGACGCTGCTGTGTCTCTGCGCGGCTCCGAGCTGAAGGAGCCCTCGGTGCTGTTCGAGCGCTACAGCACCGAGGACATCCGCCGCATCGAGCGCAGAGTGCGGGGGGACATCGAGCAGAAGAAGGAGGAGCTGCGGCAGATGGTGGGGGAACGGTACCGGGACCTGATCGACGCCGCCGACACCATCCGAGACATGAGGCAGAGCTCCGAGAGCGTCCTCCGAGCTGTCACCGACATGGGCCGCTACTGCAGCGGCCTCAAGCTGCAGGGCCCCGGCCGGAGCGACAACACGCAGCACCGGGTACTTCTGCAAAATACAGCACACTCATCTGGCTCTGCGCGTCAACCTGTCCCGTGTCCCTCTCTCCTTCTCCAGTGCTCTGCCCACACAGGAGACCGGCCGGAGATTCTCGAACCGGGGTGTCCAAACTTCTGTTATAGAGGGCCGCATATTAAACTATAGCATACAGTAGGGCCGCAGATCGGTGGTCACTGGTCAATGTATTCAACCATTCAGCTGAGTGCATTTAAGAGAGGCTGAAACCATTCTACATTTAAGCTTTGAATCATAATGCCTGCTCTGTCTCGTGATGAAATGTTGGTTGTTGAGGGTCCAAAGATAAGGAATTAATCACCATTAGAATCCCTATTAAACTTGTAACAAAAGGTCTGGTGATCTGTGCCAATTTCATAGGATCCTGAGGGCCACCAAAAAAACGTGACAATTGTGAGTGGAGTTATGGCTGAAAAGAACTCACATCAGCTTCCCTTGTAAACTACTGCCAGCAGGAGGTGGACAGGTGCAGCTCCAGAGCTCCATGTTTGATAAATCCTATTTAGTTCTTGCACAGATCGTAGTTATTTGTAGGTTCAACCATTTTATTCTCGACACAAACGTAAAATTTCCCAGAGCCTGTAGTTGTTCTGAGACCTCAGGGGGATCACTTTAGGAACCGCTGCTCTAGCATAAATTGTTCTGTAACTTTTTATGCGAATAACAAAAGCTATTGGTGTGTAACTGACCTTTTAGTGACCCAGCGGCTGAATTTTCACGGCGCCTTTACTTTCCATCTCAATGAGTGGTGTCAAGGACGCTCCAGGATCAATTGGTTTTAAGGTTTCTGGTAGGTTGTCAATGCTGATTGGACCATCTCTATGGATACGCTACATCCCATCCAGAAAACCGACCAGAAACTAAAAAACAACATCCTGGTCCTGGAGCATCCTAAAGGCCGCTGAGATGGAATGTAAAGGCGCCATGCACATTCAGCTGCTGGTTCGCTGAATGGTCAGATACACACTATTTTACGTGTAAAAATGTACATATTTGATGCACCTTTTTAAAGGATTTTCTCACAATTCATTGACGGACTAACAATTATTTCATGAATCTATGTGAAAAGCCCAACTGTTATGTACTTTGTGAAGCAAGTGCTGTGTCTTTCAGGTCACAGGTGCTCGAGATAAAGGAGTAATTCAATTCATCTGCAATTAATGTATGTTTTATGCCTTTATTCATTTTTGATTAATCGTGAGTTAAAGCTTTAATTTTGAAAGGCCTATTTCAAAAACCTGGGGAAGAGATGTCAAAAATTCTAAATGCACCATTTTGAAAGGCCAGAGGATTTGGGGGCAAGGCCATGATGTACATCTTTACTTCAAAACCTGAGAGATGCTACACAAATGTTTGACCATAAAAATGAATATCTATGTCTGTGTTCCCAGGGCTCTTCCCAGTGGCAGCCACAGTTCTACAGCGCGGCGGCTCAGATCGCTCTGCTCCTGGAAATCCCTGAGCGGGTCTGGAGCTCTCTGGAGGGAGGGCAGTACCTCAGGGCCACCCAGCTGTACCTCCTGAGCACCCACCTGCACAGTCAGCTCCAGCTCCAGACCTCTTCAGGGGCCTCCTCTGGGGCCTGCTACAGCCCCGTCCTGGCACGCTTCCCCATCCTGGTGCGGCAGCTGGCCACCACGGGCCAGTTTAGGTGAGTGTCGTCCTGATACTCACATTTCAACACCAAGAAAACTCAATATTCAGTCAATACTAGTCTCAAATGGTACAAAATATAAGTTTTAAGGTACATTGGTGTAGTAGTTATTATACATTGAACTTCATGTCCATTTATCGGATTTGCTCAAAGTGAACCTATCCTGCAGATAGGGCTTAAAAATAGACTTAAAGACATTATAACTACACTAATGTTGAACAAGATTTTAACAAGTGTGCACTAACAAGTGTGTACAGTGTGCACTGTAATAATATTAATGTAAATAATCACTCAAATAAACCAAATCAATCAATCAAAATGTCAAAGTCAGCAAAAAAGGTTAATTTGGTGGTTAAAGGTTTTTAAAGTAATTCTACAGCGATATAAAGGCTAAGATGTTTAAAGTAGATTTATATGCAGTTGTGTTGTCTCATTGGAGACGACTGACTAATGGATCAGTTGGGCTCAGGCTTTGATCAGGCTGCTCTATGCCCCACAGGTCCAGTATCCTGGTGGACAGCCGCTCGGTGCTGCGGGGCCGTGCTGTGTCAGACCAGGCCATCGCCGAGGCCCTGGTGTCCTGTATGCTTCTGGAGGGCAGCTCCCCACGCCAGGCACTCACAGACTTTCTGCTGGCCCGCAAGGCCTCCATCCAGCAGCTGCTCACTCAGCCACAGCACGGTACTATCTACTACGCCAGTCCAAACTCATCTCACTTTGTGCTAGGCCTATAGTGGCTACAATCAGAGGCTTCTTGAGCACACACAGATTTGACATACTCTGGTACAGAGCGTGGAGAGCGAGCTGTTTAACATGGCGAGTAGCCGTGGAACTGTGGCAACTCTTTGTGGGCTCTTTAGTATCTGCTCGTTTGTCCTGTACATATCTGATCTTTTTTGCAAAGTGACTTCTGTCTGAAACGAGGAGGCTGTAAATGTCACTTTAACATGATCAGATACGCTGCAATGTGACGGGGCTTATTTATTTCTGTAAACATGTCTTCGTCTGCGGGTCACGGAGGAGATGGTTTGTTCACACAGGAGATCAGACACACGTCGCCTTTAATCAGAAATATGAGCAACCTTACATAGATAAAACTGACCGATATATCAGTCAGTTTTATCGGCCGGCCGATATATCGCACGATATTTGGGGAATGGCTATTGGCGGATCTAGCACTGATAAAAGCTGATATCTCCGGGACCGAAAGTGATAGAGACTACCAGCATTGAACATAGGAAAGTCAGGGCTTTAAAACAAGTCCCCCCACAACTTCCTGGCCTCAGGGGAACAGAGAAACATCACAATGAAAATTGGTTAGCTACAAGTTTGTTAAATACAACGTTCACTAAACCTCAGTCCATATGGACATGGCTGCATGTTATTTTGAAGCACATGATCTGGAGAATTCAATGGCTGAGTCGGTTTTAACCTCCGCAATTGTATTTTGGATTTCTGTGCAAAATGCCGTGACTAGCAACAGTATGCTAATGCTAACGGAAGTATTCTAATGCTAACGGCAACTAATCAAAGTTGGATCAGAAACTATGATTGAAACACCCGAAGGAAAAAAAAAAATCGGCCACTGCTGGAGAGGCCGAGCATATTGGTATCAGCCTTAGAAAATCCCACATCGGTCGACCTCTAACCCTACAAACCAAATTAGATTTTCACATGCAGACCTGCAGCCTGAGCGAAGCCTCGGACAGTGCTTGTCCCACAGCCCTCCTGCAGATCATGGCTGACTCCTCTGTGTCCTATGCAGGTGCTGGAATCAAGGCGCAGGTGTGCAGCCTGGTGGAGCTCCTGGTCACCACTCTGTTCCAGGCCTACGCTGTATTCTACCTGCCCCCCGAGGGCAGCCCCCGCCCGGCCGAAGGACCTCTGAGCTGTGGCCTGCTCTTCTCCACCATCCAGAGCGTCACCACCCCTCCAGCTCCAGGTCAGACACACTGGGTCACTCTCCTGCTTCCTTCAATTCTCTTCTCACCTCTCACCATTTAAAAATATGTCTTCTCATCTTTATTCTGATAATATCCAATTGCACGTTTTGTTCAAATAGAAGCAATGGATTGACGCAATTCAGTCTTTTTTTTTTACTATCCCTATACGACAACCACAGTTGTAACTGTGAAGTCCAGATGAACATTCAGCAGATGGATGGTTGTATTCCAGTGTATAATAACTTGTGCTGCTGCTGCTGGTGTGTGTCTCCAGGTGAGAGTCGCAGCGTCCTGCATGACCACAGCAGCACGAGTGGCTGGTCCAAGCACCTGCCCCCCTCCATCCTTCACTTCCAGCCCACGCTCAGGACTCTCGCCCAGCCCATTCAGAGAGCCCACCTGAGGGACACGCTGCAGCAGTGGATCCACACGTGAGTGCACACCCCTCCTGTGTCACTGACAGGCCAAATACGCACACTATGGTTGCAAAGGGGCGGAAAATTCCTGTTAAATTTCTGGACACTTCCCGGAAACTTTCAATGGGAGCATTAGCTCAGATAATTTGAGAATTTTTACAAATTCAAAACATTCAAAGTGCTTAACTAAACATTATACTTTGTCATTTTTCTGTTGAATAAACTATTAGTGAACAATTAGCCACCCATTAATTATGTTTTTGAAACATAAAACATGCATTTTAAGGAATGTCACACTACGACCCATAGAATCAGTGAGGCTTCGAAAGTCCACAACAATCTCTTTTGTCTTCTCCACATTTAGAGAGAGATTGTTCTGTGTGCACCACATGGCCAGACTGCTCACCTCACTCCTGTAGTTTGACTCGTCTCTGTTGCTGATGAGACCCACCACTGGTGTGTCGTCTGCAAACTTGATGAAGAGGTTTGAGTCGTACTTTGGAGCGCAGTCATGGGTCAGCAGAGTGAACAGGAGGGGGCTCAGCACACAGCCTTGGGGAGCCCCCGTGTTCAGTGTGATGGTTCTGGAGGACTTTCCGCTGACACGTACAGCCTGTGGTCTCCCCGTCAGAAAGTCCAGCAGCCAGTTGCACAGTGATGTGTTGATCCCCAGGTAAAGCAGTTTGTGTATTAGCTGCTGTGGGATTATAGTGTTGAATGCTGAGCTAAAGTCTAAAAACAGCATTCTAACGTAAGAGTCCTTTGTTTCAAGGTGAGTGAGGGCTGACTGAAGCGCAGTGGAGATGGCATCTTCAGTTGAGCGATTGGACCGATAAGCAAACTGGTATGGGTCCAGAGTGGGAGAACAGACTTGATGTTTCATGATGAGCCGCTCGAAGCACTTCATAAGAATTGGAGCGAGTGCTACTGAGCGGTAGTCTAAACTTTTTTAAGTTTGCATGTTTATCAAGCTCCACATGCACCGCTCTGTGCTACACTTGCCTCAGAGAGAAAAATAGAGAAAGGCAAAGACTAAAAGAGTCCGAGAATGGGATTGGGGAGGGAGCACGAGAGAGAGAAAGGAGGTGAAAAACTTCCAGCTGCAGCCTGTGCGCGAGGAACGAACCTGCTGTTGACACAAAATCCAGATCTCTACAAACTTAAACTCGTCTATAAATGTAGTCGGCACGTCTCATGTTTTTGTTTTTTCTGGAATATAAGCTGTATATGTAAAAAAAAAAAAAAAACCATGGAGCCAAAGAGCCGCAATTTTGGTGAGCTGATCCAAATGATCCGGTTCACCAAAAAGAGCTGAATATTCCATCACTATCGCACACTATGATTGGCCAAATTCAACAGTCACTAACTCTGACCCTGACAGACGCTGACCAGTACTGTACAAGGAGTGGGCGAGTGTGTCTAACAAAGAGCTGCATTAAACAGTAGGGCTGTAATCAACCAAGGAAATGCTTGGTCGACCAAGACTATAGCACATGTAGCGATTAGTCGACAAAAAAAAAAAGAGAAAATAAAATATTTCAATTATAAAATTACAAAAGACTGTTTATTTTTTTAAACATTTTTAACATTTATTAACGAGCAAAGATCCAAACATTTACAGGTATACAATAAAAACACACACACACAATGACTTGTGTGAAGTACGTGTAAAGTATAGAAATTAACAGCAATATTTCAATAACTTCTATAAAAAAGAAAAATATGTATTTAAATAAAATTTGGATTATAGCTATAAATAATCAACTTTCTTTCAAAACAGCTGAGTGCGCGGGCCTGCCGTCGCTCCATATACGGCCTTAAACGAGGCCTATATTTGACTCTTTTAATAAACGTTTTTTTTAAGGTATATTATATCAACTTGCCATTAAGTTCTAAAACGAAAAAAAGCCTGAATAAAGATATTACATCTCACCTACCTCTGATTTGAATGAAATCAAACAACAGAATTATTAACCTAATAATTGTAACCAAAAGTGTACGTACAACGCTAGGGGTTTAATCCACCTTTGACGAGTTGTGGGCAAGGAAAAGTAACATATCCACATTGTTGGGAAGCAGACAGCTCCTGGTTTTATTTACAATAAATCCCGCTTTGGAAAAGATGCGTTCCGCGGGCGTGGAGGTGGCAGGTATGCAGAGGAGTCGCTTCGCAGCCAGAGCGAGCATGGGGTATCTGTCCTGGTTTTCTTTCCACCACACCAGTGGCCCTGTAGAGGTAATCCTTCATTTCGTCGGAACTGGATCCTCTTTGTACAGCAGGATCATCATCTTCTGGAACTTGTCCACACAGTAACATCGCAGTGTTCTTCTCTTTGTCTGTTCTCTGTCTTTTGGACACGGGCGCATCATCACCGTCGGTCTCTTGTGGCTCACCTGCACAGTGCGCGTGTTCCCTCGCGCTCATCCTGTCAGCCAGGTCTGACACAGTGACATAAGCTTCATCGCGCTTCTCATCTTCGAGAAATGGGAGCAGTTTAAACGGGGGTCGAGTACAGCAGCTGTAATATAAACGCTGCTTGTCATAACCAGTCGTTCATATAGCTTCCATCTGCTGTCTATTTCCTCCACAAGTTTAAGCTTCATTTTACGTTTTGTGGGACTGTCGCCTTGTGAGACGACGAGGTGGCATTTTTTCAGATTAACAAGCATAGGAATCGTTGCTGATAGCGATGCGTTGTTCTCGTGTGACAGCAGCTCTGTCAGCGTTATGAATGGCTTAAGAACATCCGTAACGTCTTGTGCCATATTCCACTGCTCTGTGGTCAAATCCAATGTGCTGCTGTCTGCCCGCTTTGTGAAGTTTGGGTCTGATAAAACTGCAGTAATTGGCCAGCGCTGCTCAATGAGTCGCTCCAGCATGTAACAGGTGGAGTTCCACCGAGTGGCCACGTCCTGTATTAATTCATGCTGAGGGACTCTTTGCTGCTCCTGTTTTTCTTTTAGCCCCGTTTTTGCTTTGCTCCCCTTTTTAAAATGTCCAACAAGGCGACGTGCAGCACCCACCATGCGAGACACGGGGTCTTGCTTTAGTGCGCTGTTTACGCATAGTTGCAATGTGTGCCCTGCGCACCGAACCAGCTGCACTTCAGGCCACTGACCCGATTGCTTTAAATAATCCACAGACAGGACCATATTTGCAGCATTATCAGTGACAACTGAAATTCGCATTTCTTCAGGGATGCGAAACGCGTCTGCAACTTCAGTCAGTCGTGCCGCGATATTCGCCCCCGTATGTGCCTCTTCCATTTGCGTTGTTTCAAGCACAATACTTTGCATCTTCCAATCTGCATTTATGTAATGAGCGGTCACCGTTATGTATGCTTCCATCCGCAGAGATGACCACAAATCTGTAGTAAAACTAACTGCTCGGGCACGTTGCAAAGACTGATGGATTTTCTCTTTTACTTCCTCAAAGCGCACGGTTATTTCGCCCTTCAATGTCTTCCTCGCTGGGATTGTGAACCTTGGCTCCAGTGTTTTAATCATTTCTCTAAAGCCAACTCCTTCCACGATATTCAATGGCCTCATATCTTTGGCAATGAAATTTACAATGGATTTGGTTATTTCGCCTTTCTTCTTTGCAGACAGAGGATAGGCCATGTCGAGCTTAGTTTGCGTGCCTGTTGCAGCATCTTGTAGTTGTATGACTTGGGGATGTGCCTATAAAGTTTACATAATTCACATTAAACGCAAGTGTCCACAGATGCCTTTAACAAGCTTTAATAAATCTAGCATACCTGTTTCAAATGGTAGGCCATGTTTGTCGTCGAGCTGTGGTAAGTGAACTTTTGCTTACATAAATTACATTCGACAGTTTTGTCGTCTGTTTTAACATAATGTTGCCAAACGAAAGACTTGGACTTTCTAGACATTTTTAAACAAAATAACTTGCGCCAATAGCCTACTGATGCGGATGAGATTCAGATTGATGCTGCAGTGCCGTGCTGTCTGCCAAGCACGTGTACTGAGCACATGCGGTGTTGCGTTATACACTTAATTGACAGCAGCGAAACTGCAACAGGAAGAAAAGTCTGTCTACTTACTTACTAAATCAGTAGGCTACGATATTAAAATCGCACAAATGTCACTCACTGTAATTTTACGGTTTGCAATTAATTAACTTTTAATGCTGAAATTGAAAGCCCCTGCATAGTAAAGTCTAGTCGACCAATGAAAATCTTGGTCGACCTCGACGGCATCGACCAATTAGTCGACTAAACGACCAAAGTTCCCAGCCCTATTAAACAGAACAGACCTAAACTATAGAACAGTCTGTCCAGACTGACATATGGCAATAATCCATGTACTTGGTGAATATACACAAGATGGAATGAGTTTATTCAATTTCCCAAAGCCCTTGTTCGTATTGGTCATACACCTAAACATTATCCTTTTTAAAGGCTGTGGCTCAGACATAGCAAAGATGATTTTTACAGTTTACAGTCTCCGTTGTTCTGTGGTAGTGAAGCTCTCGCTGATGTTTTTGCCTGTCAGTGCTCAGGGAAGAAGGGAAAGTAGTACATCTCTGTAACCTCTAAAGTGGACGTGTGTGTGTGTGTGTAGGTGTCAGGAGGACGTGGGCGTGGGCGTGGCCTCGCTCCTGGTGTACGTGAAGAGCCTGAAAGCCTTGGCCTCGATCCGTGACGCCGTGCGGGAGCTCCTTTCCTCTGACTCCATCAGCCAGCACTGGGACGGCGTGTGCCACAGCCTGCTGGAGCGCCCCCTGCTGCTGTGGGAGCACTTCCTGGAGCAGCTCTTCCTTCAGCGGCTCCAGGTCTCACATCTCAACACTTCATCAATGGCTTATTTAGACTTGGAATGAGTTAGCATGTTGTCTCCCAGTGTTTAAGGTGAGCCGCTGCAGAGATGTAGAGATGAAACCTTTGCTGTAGAATAGTGATATGCGGTTAGCACTTGCGCTTCACAGCTACAAGGTCACAGGTTCGATTCTCACCTGGGCGGGGCATTTCTGTGTGGAGTTTGCATGTTCTCCCCGTGTTTCCTCCAGGTACTCCGGTTTCCCCTACCACTAAAAACATGTACAATAGGCCAGGATGAATGAGAGTGTGTTTGAGAGTGCGCATGGGGACGATGGATGGAAATTAGCCCAAGGCTACAATCTGGTGTGGCTTGTTTACATGCATGAGACCCATGTATGTTCATTAACATGCACTGTCCCGACCAAATAAACAAATAAATAAATACAAATATTAGAAAAAAAATGTATTGCTAGTATTAGAGATGAGCGGGTCAGGGGTTTTTTCAGCCCGCAGGGCATTTGGAGCTTTTCTTCCCAGCCCGCCCCGCAACCATTAAAATATAGTATAAAAAAAGACCACGGCTTCAGATCCATCCGAAAAGGTGCTTGAAAGTTTCCTGAAACTTGCAACGAGATGCAAATCTGCAAGAGGCCGCAAAGAGGCGTAATGAGTTCTTAATTTAAATTATTTAATTGTATTCATTCTGAAATGAACGGGACTGGCGTGTTTCATCCCCTGGCACTTTTTTTGACCTGCCCCAATCCGCCCCGCAATCAAATGAGAATTTTGTGACCCGGCCCAACGACCGGCACATCACTTCAAGTGTGCATGAAAAAAAGAATGGACAGAGCCAGGTTTAAATCTATAGTTTATTTGTTGATATATTAGTTGGTTACAAAGATTTTTATTTTTCAGTTTTTGAATATTTTCGTTAATAAATAACTTAATCTTTAAAGACTAAGATTGTGCCTTGTTTTTTGGGTTCAAAGCTCAATAAATCGGGCAGGAATTAGATATTGAAAAATCCCTCTTAAATGTAGTTGAGAGGAGCCTGTAAAACGTGGAGTCTTATGGAGCGACTAAAGTGCAGATGTTGTTATAGTTTAGTCTCTTTGTCTGCACGTGCGCCCTGTGTATATTTCTCCCGTCTTTAGCCACTGCTGTCTCCCACAAAGGAAATGACCATATTTGGATTACAGCGTCATCTCGGTCACAGCCTTTCATAGTACACGTGGATACCAAACATGTCAGTATGTGTGAATGAGTAAGTGTGGGGGGAAAGGTCTTTGCGATGTTGTAGTTACTTCCTGGAACTCTCCGGTTCGTTAGCGACAAAATGCTATAAAATAAGCATCATAAAGTGTAAGCTTGATCTCTTCTGTACTCTGATATTAAAACTGTTTTTGCAGGCTATCACTAAAGAGGAGACTGAGTGCATCTCCAGCAGCTGTGTGCAGATGCTCCGCTCCAGCCTGGCTGACCTAGAGGGCCCGTCAGAGGGCCCCGCGGCGCAGATGGAGGCAGATGTAGCTTCTTTCTTGTGGTCGGAGAGTGCGGGGGACCTGCCGGGCGATGCCGGCTGGGTGAGTGTGTCCCAGAGAGGCCAGCAGCACCGCAGCGGCCTGGCCATGAAGACCCAGGCCCTCACGCCCTGTGTGCAGACCGTGTGCTCCAGCCTGGACCTCCAGCTCCGAGCGCGGCTGGAGGACCTGCAGCACTATCTGCCGCCTCAGGACTCTGGTGAGTGGCCTCAGGCCCTGCACGCTCTACAGTAGTCACACATCTGACACCTGTGTTTGTTTAGAGTCCAGTACAGGAGCCACGGGGGCCCGAGGGCAGGACTGTCCCGCTGAGGAGGCTCTGACTGTGGGCAGTGTGGCCTGTGTGCGGCACATCCTCTCCTTCATCCACTCCCAGCTCCAGACACCGCGCCCAGAGCAGCTGGGCACGGTGCTCTTCATGGCTCGCCTGTGTCAGTCTATGGCAGAGCTGTGCCCCAGTCTGAAGCAGTGCATTCTGGGGAAACAGGCAGACTCGCAGCCCACCCCCAAAGGCACCCCTCGACAGGGAAAGCTCCTGTGCGGGGCAGGGCGCTGGAGGCCAGCCCAGCACAGGCTCAGTGGGCCCTGCTAAAGGAGGAGCTGCTGAGCTGCAGTCTGGAGGCGTATCGCATCTGGGGCCGCGCCCTCTCCACGGTCAGACACTCACCCAGACCTCTGACCATCTGACCATCTGACCTTCAGCTGAGGAAGTAACACTTGTCTGTGTGGACAGGTGCTGCTGGAGCGCTTTGGGACAGCTCTCCTCTCTCAGTCTGCTGGGCTGGTGCTTAGCACTGCCACCTGCTGGGAGGACATCCAGATCCAGGAGGAGAGTGAGTCTGGCTCCAGTGTCACGTCTACGATCCGTCTGCCGGCCCAGGTCAGTCACATCTACTGTCCACTACAGCAGTGGGTCACAAGACTTTAAGCTTTCATTGTTTTATCTGCTGAAAAAGTACAGAAACACTACCTAACACAAGTCTATTCAAATGAAAGTGGACATATCATGAAAAGTCAACTGTCTTGAGGTTTAAACCATGTTCTAACATTGTTCCCTCGTCAGAGACAGAGCTGGAGTCGTATTTCACAACATTCATGCAGTTTAGAGTTAATCCTCTTCTACGGCGTCAGCGCCCTTGTGATCCCTGATCACACTCATTGTTCAAACCCAAACACTGTCCTCTGAGCCGTTCTGTGCTCAAAGTGTTTATCACACAGTGCTGGAGCTGCTAACCTCACTGTACGACCAACCTAGAAGTTATTTTTGAAGAAAATTGTTCCTACAACTGCCAGCAGGAGGAGCTCTTTCACCTGCATTTCATTGTTACTTTTTAATTCTAACAGTGACACATTTTCAAATGATAAAAATCTTATTTTGGAGCCTCAGCTTTGATATTTTACTTACTCAGTCTATTTCTAAATATGCAGGACATGCCCACTGTAATGTTATTTGATGTTTTTAATCATGATTTTATTTTATTTTTTAGACTTATTGAATGCAATAATTGGCAGGAAAATACAGCATTTTTACATTAGGTATAAAAAATTCTATTTTTGTGTCTCGGCTTGTCCCTCTGTGATGGTTTGTCCCGACACCAAACCAGTTGAGAACCGCTGCACTACATGACCATGTGACCGACCTGTGTGTGTTTCAGCCGTCCTGGTTCGTGCAGGCGCTGCTGTTCGGCCTCTGTGTGGAGGTGAACAGAGTGGGGGGCCAGGCGGTGCCGAGGGCCACGCTTCAGGAGCTGCTGCAGACCTGTTTGTCTCAGGCTCTACAGCACTACACACGCCTGACCCAGCCACAGACGGTACCATCTCCCCACACTCTACATATTCACATCCTGTAGGGATTAGCCTCCACTAGGGCTGGGCACCGCTAAACCATACCACGCTGGTATCCAGAAAAAAGGTTTAGTATCGGAAAAAATAAAAGTATCGTTGTGTTGATGCTGTTGGTTATCAAAATGTAAAAGAAATAAAAAAAGTAAAACACAAGTTGAAAAAAGCGGGAAAAATAGGGGTACATTTGGGGGGAAATTAGAAAAATATGGGGAGAACAAACACAGAAAATTTTGGGGGAAAAATTGAAATATTGAGAAAAAAGAAACATTTGGGGGAAAATGTGTGTGTGGGGGGGGGGGACATGAGATAATTGGGGGGGAAAAAACTGTGTTTGTTCTGCCCTTTTGTCGTTAAAGGAAGTTTCTTGGTTGTTTCACCTCAAACATGATACAAATGCATAAGAAATTAAATGGAGAAGAAAATTAATAAATATTTTAGTACAGGTATAGATCGATCGTTCGGGTATTTCAATTGTAAACCAAGTATTGTTAAAGTACTGGTATTGGAAAGAAAGGAAAAAAAACAGTCCCCAGCCCTAGCCTCGACCTGTGCCAATAAACGTATAAGTAAAGATTCGGTGTTGGACGTGTCTGTTGGCAGGACAGTGTCTTTCCCATGACCCAGAACCGAGCCCTGCAGCTGCTGTTGACCTGCGCTACCTCTCCTGCACACTGGGGGGCAGAGCAGACGAGGGCCGGCCGCAGTCTCAGCTGGACCCCAGGTATGACTGGAGCGTCCTCTCTTCCGTTTGCTCTCAGTAGTTCAGGAGAGGGCCGTTTGCTTTGCTCTAACACCACACGTTATGCATGTTCGATCACTAACCACTGAGCCACACGATGCGCTCTGGGTGTGTTCCAGGGTCCAGGAGGTGTGTGACTGGCTGGAGGGCTTCATCGACCCCTTTGACCTGGATGTGTTCACTCCGCACATGAACGCCCACCTGAGCCGCCTCTCCCAGAGGACCTCGGTCAGTCTCTGCTTTTATTCATCAACGTTTTAGTATAATGTGCATTTGAATGTCGTCTTCCACTAATATGCAACATCATGGACACATTTGATCTCCACCCGTATGGGTTTCTCTGAGGCCGATGTGCACCGTCGATATTATTGGTAGACTTTTAAAGATGTCCTGTGTATCAAGCTTCTGCACTCTTAAAGTGTCAGTGTTGGACTGTGACAACAGGGGGCGCTATATTGGAGGCATAAGACTGATTTATTCAGGACCTTCATGTTTAATAGATACTTCAGAGGGAGCTGAAAGGCAGAAGACAGTAGATTCCAAAACAAAAACACGGGACATGTCGGCCTCTTGTGGTTCTGAAATCAAACGTCTATAACAGTAAATACATCAAATAGGAATGGAGCCGCTGAGGTGAACAAACTTGACTGATTTTCCTTGTGATGTGTCTGAGCTCCTGAGGCCCAGGAAGTCTCATTTTAAAGCCATGACCGTATTCTTTCCAATGCAAAAAACAGAAGTCTCTATCACTTTAGGTTCCGGAGAAATCGTCCAATAAAATACCCATATATCGGCCTGATAAATCGGTTGATCTCCAATAAATCACTGCTAACTAAGGATAGTGTTTCTCATAGTCAGCTGGAAACATTTCCTGTACAATACTGACATGAATAGGGCTGAGAGGATCCACTTGTTACGATCCGATATGTATCACGATACAGTAAGTCATTATGATAAGTAATATGCTTATCTTAAAAAGTCATGTGCCCAAAATGTTAAGGTTAAAAAGTGCATTAACACAAAATGTAACGAAGTGCTCAGTAACAGTTACTGGAAACAAAGGTGTGTGATAAAAATACCTCCAAACACAGGTGTGGAAAGTATTTGATGAAGATACAATATCATATTTGGTCCCACCCCTAATAAATATGATGTATATGAATATACTCTCCTGTGTTTCCAACAAAACAATCAGAATAACAGTCAGAGCCAGCTTTAAATATGTGGGTTTGTGACTCATGAGGCTTTATTCAGACTGCGGGTCTTAATGCTCACTTCAGATTTTGAAAAGAAATCCATTTTATTTTTTTTATTTTTTTTATTGCCAGATCCTTCATATTTCTATTTTAATGTAATCTCATTTCAAGGCAAATCGTTTGTTTTCAAGTGAATGTTTTTAACGTCTTACCCAGGTGCATTTTCTCCAGTTCGGCTTCACCCAAATTTGAAAACTTCTCGACTGGAGCTTACAGCCTCATTTGAAAGCTAAGACCTACAAAAGTCATCTTTCTCGTCGCGTTTTGCTGCGTTGTCATAACCTTTGTGTGCGTTTTTATAGTTTTTTTCCCGCATGTTTGTCACTCTTTTGTTACTTTTCATCCTCGTCTCATTTTTGTCGCTATTTTGACACTTTTTTCAAGAAGCTTTTGGATTTGGGTAAAGCCAAACTGGAGGTTAAGTAGTTTAAAGCTAAGACGTGCTGACCGTAACGTGAGGTCATGTGACGTGCTGCGTAGGTGCTGCTGGGGCTCCTGACAGGTCTGGAGAAGCAGTATTCAGCTCGGAGCCTGGTCCACTCCCAGGAGCCGTCCAACATCCTGCCCCTGGCCAGCACACACATCCGGTCAGTCTTCTGATTATACTCCACAGTGGTTCACCCCGACTGTGTTGTATTTCCTAATAAACCTTTGTGCCCTGTGTTCCAGCTTCGGTCTGCTGCCTCTCAGCTCGTCCAGTGCACGGAGGCCCCAGAGCACCCGAGGAGCCCAGGCGACCCACCCACTGGTCCTGGTGCGTAGCTTCAATCCTTACTTTATTACAGACTCCACTCACTCAATCAGAGTCTGCGCTACTGTAAATGGTTTCCTAATTGTAGCATAAAACAAAACCATCCCCCCCCTCCCACTGTCAAGGCACTGAATATACATGACAGTATTTTTAAAGGCTATTTCCCTCGATCAGAATCCTCCACAGGAAGAGTACAATACATACATAGCATTATGTGTCGGGTTGAACAGCATAGAAATATGAAAACATGTCAGTGTTTCCCCTGATTTACTGGTTTGGCATGGCCACACGTGCACGCACGCGGTTTGTGCATGCTGCAGAGGAAACATGTTTTTAGCAAATGTTATTATTTGCAACAATTTATTTGTTTGAATTTCTTTCTAATACATAATTCATTCAGCTTAAGCAACTTTAAATCATTTTGATGATGTAGGAAACAAAACTATGTTTTAGAAAGTTTGAGAATGTAGCAAATATATCATTATTAGATGATGTAGGCTACCATTATTTAATTGTTCCATGGATTTTTCTCATATTTGTTTAATATTTATCAGGGAGTTCCACAGTTTATGATCTAATAGGACACATTAACAGGTCTGTGTTCTGCATAAAACAGGAGGAACCAAAATCAGATTAAGGCTAAGTTCACTGGACTTTCTACAAAGTCAGAGCTCACTTCAGTGACTGGCGTGAAACAGATAATGCTAACAGCTTTGCTTAAAGGGACTAGATGCAAGTTGGCCATTTTATGCTCACTACTGCCACCTCAGGTCTTACGTGTAACTGTACCTTCTATATTAAGCTCGTGCATGACGGCACTTCAGACCTGAACACCTTTCTGAGTGACAGTGCAGGATTTTAGAGGCAGTTTGGTGAACAGGTCTGGGCTCATTCTACACATTAGGACATGGCTGGAACATGTAGGAAAATACATAATAACGTTTTTAAACTCTGTATAGTCACCATTGTCATCTAATTGCTCTAATTAAACTTACACTGTAGCGCAGCAGCTCCTGTCTCTGTCTCTTCGATCTTTTTTGCCGCAGCCCTAAATAAACTGATGGTGGGGCGGCCCGCCCTCCCATAATAATGGTAGGGGAAACACTGCATGTATCATTTAGCAATAGAAAATCAATACCGAAGAAAGAACAAAAAAGGACAAATGTACATCTTGTCACGACTGAAACATGAATCAGACTTTTTCTATCAAACAGTTACTCAGTTACTCGCAGTACTCAAGTAAAATAGACTTTTTTACTCTTTAGTAAATATTTGGGCATGTTACTTGAGTAAAATGTTTTTAAAATAACATTACTCTTACTCTAGTAAATAATGTGGCGACTGGATCCTCCTGTGGTTAGTCGGGCAGACGGAGTGTAACCAGTGCTACTGTGGACACACTTTTCAAAGCTTCTAAGAATCATTCTTTGGCCAGCTTGAGATTTGCGTTTTTCTTTGCATTGTTAGTCCGACTCGTCACGACTTCTGTGGAAGTTCTTCATGAGAACATTTGGTGTAAAGAGTAACCATGGTAACGGGAGCTCCCTGTTGTTTGTGTGTGTGGTCAGGCGCGTCCAGTGACCACAGCGCTCAGCGAGGACCCCTACAGGCCAGGCAGTGCGTTCAAACAGCTGGCTCAGCAGCAGAGGACGACGGCTCAGCGTCCTCTCTCTTCAGACTGGGCTGGCTCTCCGGCATGACCAAGTGACACATCAGTGACTTTGACCCGCTCTTCCTATAACATACAGTGTATAAATGAATTCAAATGTTCCCTTCCACTCTGCCTTTGTACAGTCTGAGCAGCTCTGGGGAAACGGCTGCTTTTGGTAAAAGATGTATTTATTTAATTAAAGCTAAAAAACACTAAAGATACTTTGCCTCCTGATCACTGATCATCATTACAGTGTGCATTATCGACATAAATCCCACAGCTTTATTAATGTTGTTTACAGTTTCTGTGCTTCTCAAGTTTCTGATCACTCTTTATGTGATGACATTTGGCCTTTTATTCACAGAAAAAGACCGAAATGGCAAAAGATGAGCTTTAGCATATGATAATATGCAAAATCCATGCCCTTTACTTCACAGTTGCTGTAATTGTTATAACATAAACATCCTCCAGGGACCCACATTAATTTGAAGTCAAGTGCAAATGCCTGGATGCATCTGCACCAAAGACTGTAATAAAACTTTAGATCAGAACGTGACGCTCGTTGACATGGCAAACATGGCGGCCATCTTGTGACTGGCCGGAAATGCTAATCCCTATAAGTTTGTGATGATGTCATCACTCCACTTCTGGGTCCAATGGAGCTTTGGTCCTTAACAGAAAAAAGGTTGCTGAACCCGTGCCATGACTGTAAAAGGAAGGAAAGCAGGAGGTCCGAGGCAACACTGTGTGCAAAAGGTAGACTAGCTTTAGTTCTATTCACTATAACGGGATTTATCTGATTGTAACCTGCTGTAGAGCCGACTACGGGCTCTTTCTAAACATCTGATCACACAGAAATATCACATTTACTCTGGAGTCTCTTTAGTGATGCTTTTCTGGCATTAATTATCAAATTATTTGTTTTTCCTCGAGAAATTATGAGTTATATTATTCTAATTAGGGGTAAACCGTTTTTGGCCTTTTCTGCTGTTATTTCAGCAGGAAATTCAGATAAAGTTGTTTGTTTTTTGCTGTTTATCTATGGAACTGTCAACAGTTTGGACCCAGAAGTAGCTTATTACTTAATAAACGTATTGCCACCGATGCAGAACCAGTTTGAACATTTTCATTGATCCAACGGCAGAATGTGAGACACACTCATAGTTTGTTTGGTTTATTACTTCTAAGTCTCGTATCTCAGTCAGGATCAGCTCATTTCTTTGAAATGTCGTGTTAGCTTTGTTTACTCCATTCATTCCCAGGGTTCAGTGGTTAGCATTCACTGTATCACTGTCACATGTTCTATAGATATTGGTCATGTGGTGTTAAAAAGTACAGAAACACTGTTTTAAAGAAGAAACAAATGTTATATTTGATATAAATAGAAGTGACTGATTTGAAGTGTTTGAGGAAAATCCATGAACAAATGGAGCTTAAGTCTGTGCCTCCTATAAAACTGGAATAACATTTGAAAAACTGGCAAAACCCTTATGTTTTTGCCAGAGTTGACCTAAGGTCAGTCACAATTATCAAAATCATGAAATAACTGAAAAAGATCAAAACATTTAATGACATTGCACTGGGTTAGAAAGGGCCACTCACAAGATGGCCGCCAGAACTGACATTCGTTCAAACGTGTTACTATATGGCCATCTAGAGTTTGATCAAAGATCTTTGCATCTGCCCAGTCCAGTCAGGACCAGGCGGCAGGCCAGGGGCGAATCAGAGGAGGGGGCTCAGTGGGCAGGGCCCCGGACAGAAGAGGAAATGGATAAATCAAATGATGTCCCAGTCTGGCAGAATAGCAGCAAATGTTACCTTATTAGCTATACATTGATTTCAATACCTTCATTTGGTGAGGTATAAAAACTACACCTAAAATGATGAAAGTCTGGTGAAAAAGTAGATGAAATGAAATGAAGAGGGACTGAAAAGGTAAAGGTTTTATTGTCAGTGCACAAAGAAAAGTGGTAGGCCGGTTTAGGGTAAGTCCTGAGCCACTGCCATTCCGGGCCAACCTGATGTACATGTTTTTGGAGGTAGGGGAAACCAGAGCAACCAGGGCTCTACACAGACACTGGGAGAACATGTAAACTCCACACAGAAAAGCCCTGCCCGGTCTGGGATTCAACCCAGGACCGCCTTGCTGTGAGGCAAGAGCTGTAACCACTCAGTCACCGTTGTCTTTGTCAGAAGCTTAGGGCACCAAACAGGCCCTGTACAGGTGTTCCTCGTGTATTTACAGATCATTGTCAGGTATGAAAACTTGATTATCCATGAGCATAACTGGAATTCCAGGTGTGGCTTTGAGGACGAAACATAATGATGTGAAACAGTTACGCAGCATCTGGGGTTAAAGAAATTCCTACTGTACAATTTTTAAAAGAAAACACAAATGTTGTACTTGATTGACAAATTCATTAAGGTTTTTTTTTTTTTTGCTGATCTGTCACATGATCTCCTTATTATCCTAACAGACTATTGGAGTCTGGATATGAATAGCTTTTAAAATTGGTTAAAATCAGGATAATAAATAAATACCACAAAGATCTGTGTTGTATAAAACTGCCTCTAAAATCTAGTGTGCATAAACTCCAGAATGTGTTTATTTTTGCGGTCCATCTTGCTCATCATGGCTTTGACGTCCACTGGAGCAGAGGCAGCGGCCGCCTTGGCGTTCTCCTCCATCTCCTGCTGCCAGAGGATGATGGGGTGGATGCCCGGGCTGCAGCTCTGGGCGTTCTGTTCGATCTGAGCCGGACTGTGGATGAGACAAGCAGACGGACAGAACATCAACATCACCACATGACGACATGAGCATCACCACATATGACAAAAGGAGCATCACCACATATGATGACATGAGCATCACCACATATGTCAACATGAGCATCACCACATATGACGACACGAGCATCACCACATATGACGACACGAGCATCACCACATATGACGACACGAGCATCACCACATATGACGACACGAGCATCAGCACATATGACGACACGAGCATCAGCACATATGACGACACGAGCATCAGCACATATGACGACACGAGCATCAGCACATATGACGACACGAGCATCACCACATATGACGACACGAGCATCACCACATATGACGACACGAGCATCAGCACATATGACGACACGAGCATCAGCACATATGACGACATGAGCATCAGCACATATGACGACACGAGCATCACCACATATGACGACACGAGCATCACCACATATGACGACACGAGCATCACCACATATGACGACACGAGCATCAGCACATATGACGACATGAGCATCAGCACATATGACGACCACCATGACAGAGCATCACCACATATGACGACAGGAGCATCACCACATATGACGACAGGAGCATCACCACATATGACGACAGGAGCATCACCACATATGTCGACATGAGCATCACCACATATGACAAAAGGAGCATCACCACATATGACGACATGAGCATCACCACATATGACGACACGAGCATCAGCACATATGACGACACGAGCATCACCACATATGACGACATGAGCATCACCACATATGACGACATGAGCATCACCACATATGACAAAAGGAGCATCACCGCATATGACGATACGAGCATCACCGCATATGACGACACGAGCATCACCACATATGTCAACATGAGCATCACCGCATATGACGACACGAGCATCACCACATATGTCAACATGAGCATCACCACATATGTCAACATGAGCATCACCGCATATGACGACAGAGCATCACCGCATATGACAAAAGAGCATCACCACATATGACGACATGAGCATCACCATATGACGACACGACATCACCACATATGACGACACGAGCATCACCCATATGACGACACGAGCATCACCGACATATGACAAAAGGAGCATCACCACATATGACAAAAGGAGCATCACCACATATGACGACACGAGCATCACCGCATATGACGACACGAGCATCACTGCATATGACGACACGAGCATCACCACATATGACGACACGAGCATCACCGCATATGACAAAAGGAGCATCACCACATATGACAAAGGAGCATCACCACATATGACGACACGAGCATCACCGCATATGACGACACGAGCATCACTGCATATGACGACACGAGCATCACCGCATATGACGACACAAGCATCACCGCATATGTCAACATGAGCATCACCACATATGTCAACATGAGCATCACCACATATGTCAACATGAGCATCACCGCATATGACGACACGAGCATCACCGCATATGACGACACGAGCATCACCCATATGACCGAGCATCACCATATGACAGAGCATCACCACATATGACGACATGAGCATCACCACATATGACGACACGAGCATCACCACATATGACAAAGAGCATCACCACATATGACGACATGAGCATCACCACATATGACAAAAGGAGCATCACCACATATGCACATGAGCATCACCACATATGACAAAAGGAGCATCACCACATATGGCGACATGAGCATCACCACATATGACAAAGAGCATCACCACATATGACGACAGAGCATCACCACATATGTCAACACGAGCATCACCGCATATGACGACACGAGCATCACCCATATGACAAAGAGCATCACCACATATGACGACAGAGCATCACCACATAGACAAAGAGCATCACCACATATGACGACATGAGCATCACCGCATATGACGACACGAGCATCACCGCATATGACGACATGAGCATCACCGCATATGACGACACGAGCATCACCACAATATGATCAACATGAGCATCACACATATGAACATAGCACACCATATGTCACATGAGCATCACCGCATATGACGACACGAGCATCACCGCATATGACGACACGAGCATCACCGCATATGACGACATGAGCATCACCACATATGACACAAGCATCACCACATATGTCGACATGAGCATCACCGCATATGTCGACATGAGCATCACCACATATGACGACACGAGCATCACCACATTCAACATGAGCATCACCGCATATGACGACACGAGCATCACCGCATATGACAAAAGGAGCATCACCACATATGACGACATGAGCATCACCACATATGACGACACGAGCATCACCACATATGACGACACAAGCATCACCGCATATGACAAAAGGAGCATCACCACATATGACGACATGAGCATCACCGCATATGACGACACGAGCATCACCGCATATGACGACACGAGCATCACCACATATGACGACACGAGCATCACCACATATGTCAACATGAGCATCACCACATATGACGACACGAGCATCACCACATATGACGACACGAGCATCACCACATATGAACAGAGTCACCACATAGTCGCACGAGCATCACCGCATATGACGACACAGCATCACCACATATGACACACGAGCATCACCACATATGACGACCGAGCATCACCACATATGACACACAGCATCACCACATATGTCGACACGAGCATCACCACATATGTCAACATGAGCATCACCACATATGACGACATGAGCATCACCACATACAGCGGAATCATATATTTACATACACTTCATGAAAAGACACATATGTATTTTGTTTCTTACTGTTTGACATGAAACCAGAATTAACTTTTTTTTTTTTTTTTTGGTCAAGTAGAATTTAATTGTTTTAATATTTGCTATATGTCAGAAGAAAGAGAGATAGGATTTTTTTTAATATTTGCTACTTTTTACAAAGTCAGAAGTTTACATACACTAAGATTACTATGCCTTTAAACAATTTGGAAAAGCCCAGATGATGATGTCCTGACCTTGGAAGCACAAGTCTGGTTCATCCTTGGGTGCAATTTGAAGACACTTGAAGGTTCAGGTTCATTGGTTAAAACAATGATGGAAATGTCCAGTTATTATACAGATCAGAAAGAAGGCGGGTTCTGTGTCCCAGAGATGAACATGCTGTGGTCTGAAATGTCAAGAACAAATGCAAAAGACCTGAGGGCTATTTCATAAACCTGGCTTACTCTGTAAGCTAGGCTTATTTGGCCAAGTCTGGCTTATTGTCTTTTCGGTTTCATAAACCAGGCTCACTCTGAGTCTGGCTCAGTTACTATGGAAATATAGTCAGAGAACTTAGCCTGGTCCGGACCAGGCTAAGAGCAGACTGAGCATAAGCTATGTTTCTTCTTCGTGGAATCCAACACCAATGGGCAATGTAAATGACACAAGCAGGGTATTAGCGCCATCTTCTGGCCAAAATGTATGTTGGTCTAAAAAATGTGAAAAAGAAAACATGACATCACAAAATCATCAATCATGACACATAATGTCATCAAAAACAGGACCAGTGCTTAATTTGTAAATTAGTAGTTTCAGGAACACTTTTGGTTTGATGTGATGGATTCAGGGAACAGGCCAAAACATTTGCCGGAACACTCTTATTAAACACCATTTTATCAGATCAAATCTTTGCCGGATTCTTTACCCTAAAAAACTGAAAATTGGGGGAATGCGTGGGGATCAAATTAAGCACTGCACATGACCCACCCTCATGTCCTGTGTCAACAGTGTTTTCTTTTTTTATCATGTGTTTAAATTCCTGGGGGAAAAAGAAAAGTGTTTAAATTCATAAGCACCAATTTATGTTCTTCCCAGTGGGTGCCCAGTCCAAAAAAAATAAATAAGTCGAGGCTGAGCTCAATCTCACAGCCTCGTGGATGGGAGCCCTGCGCTCTACCTATGGAGCTAACGTAGTGGCACAAAGCTGGTGGACTGTGAAGTATGCTGCGTGTTCACGCTTGGCCATGATTTCTCAGTGAACTCTGTGATCGTTAGTGTGGTCTGCTTATGTACCAGCAAGTGCTAATTAATTGAACCTGTCTTGAATTAGTGAGATTAGCCAAGCTCGACGTCCCTTTGGTGAAACCCAGTAATCGCAGCTTGAATTGTTGTGCCTCACGTAAGCCAGGATTTGGAGCCTAAGCCGAGCTTTACTGAGCGAGTTTTATGAAATAGCCCTCTGATCTCAATCCAGTTGAAAATGTATGGGCAGAGCTGAAAAGGCATGGCCACGCCAGGTGGCCTACACATGTGTCTCAGTTACACCAGTTCTGTTTGGAGGAATGGACCAAAACTCCTGCCAACTATTGTGAGAATCTTGTGGAAGGAAATCCAAAACGTTTGACCCAAGTTATACAGTTTAAAGGCAATGCTGCCAAATTATAATGAAATGTATGTAAACTTTTGGTTTTGTAAAAAGTAACATAAAACATTCTATCTCTAATTTTCTGACATTTAGCAAATAGAAATATGTTTTTTAAATTGTACTTGAACTAACAAAAATAATAATTCTGGTTTCATGTCTGACCGTGATAAAAAAAAATGCAAGAGTGTCTTTTTATAAAGTGTATGTAAACATATGGTTCCCGCTGTATGACAACAAGAGCATCACCACATATGACGACAAGAGCATCACCACATATGACGACAGGAGCATCACCACATATGACGACAGGAGCATCACCACATATGACGACAGGAGCATCACCACATATGACGACATGAGCATCACCACATATGACGACATGAGCATCACCACATATGACGGCATGAGCATCACCACATATGACGACATGAGCATCACCACATGACAACATGAGCATCACCACATATGTCAACAGGAGCATCACCACATATGACGACATGAACATCACCACCTATGACAACATGAGCATCACCACATATGACGACACGAGCCTCACCACATATGACGACATGAGCATCACCACATATGACGACACGAGCATCACCACATATGTCAACAGAGCATCACCACATATGACGACATGAACATAACAAAAAAACAAAAAAAAAAAAAAAAAAAAAAACAAAAATCACCACATATGACGACACACACACATGACAGCATCACCACATATGACGACATGAGCATCACCACATATGACGACATGAGCATCACCACATATGACGACATGAGCATCACCACCTATGACAACATGAGCATCACCACATATGACGACATGAGCATCACCACATATGACGACATGAGCATCACCACATATGACGACATGAGCATCACCACATATGCAACATGACATCACCACATATGACGACATGAGCATCACCACTATGACAACATGAGCATCACCACATATGACGACATGAGCATCACCACATATGACGACATGAGCATCACACATATGACATGAGCATCACACACATGACACATGAGCATCACCACATATGACGACATGAGCATCACCACATAGCACATGAGCATCACCACATATGACGACATGAGCATCACCACATGACGACATGAGCATCACCACATATGTCAACATGAGCATCACCACATATGACGACATGAGCATCACCACATATGCACAGAGCATCACCACACATATGACGACACATGAGCATCACCACATATGACACATGAGCATCACCACATATGACGAACATGGAGCATCACCACACATGACAACATGAGCATCACCACATATGACGACATGAGCATCACCACATATGACGACATTAACATCACCACATATGACGACATTATGACGACAGAGCATCACCACATATGACGACATGAACATCACCACATATGACGACATGAGCATCACCACATATGACGACATGAGCATCACCACATATGCGACATGAGCATCACCACACATGACGACATGAGCATCACCACATATGACGACGAGCATCACCACATGACAACATGAGCATCACCACATATGACGACAGGAGCATCACCACATATGACACATGAGCATCACCACATATGTCAACAGAGCATCACCACATATGACGACATGAGCATCACCACATATGACGACATGAGCATCACCACATATGTCACAGGGCATCACACACATGACAACAGAGATCACCATATGACGAATTAACATCACCACATATGACGACATATGACGACAGGAGCATCACCACATATGACGACATGAACATCACCACATATGACGACATGAGCATCACCACATATGACGACATATGACGACATGAGCATCACCACGTCAACATGGGTGCATGTCGGATTGTACAGTACAATAGACTACAATGCCACGCCGTGGCATTAGCAGCATAGCAGTCATTAGCGACTGCTAATGCTGCTAATGCCACGGCGTGGCCATGGCACATTATATGTGACTTCTGTGAAGCCATGGGAACAGAGAAGTGTTTGTGAGGAACAAATCTAATGTTTTATTTTATTTATTTATTTATTTGTTATTTATTTGAGCAGTGAGTTTGCTCAAAGGGAGTGGGCCGAAGCCAAAAGCTTATAAGCGCCCACCCCATGTTAACCTGAAGCAGGACAGATTAAGTCATCCATAAGGAATGTCAACAATGGCACTAGGTGCCCTTAAGGCTTTGTTATAATCATTATATTCAGTCATTCCTATCGCCATCATCTGACCTGGATGTGAATCTCGGGGAGAACCCACCTGAAGTTTTGGGCCTCTGGGCTGAGGGCCTTCTTCTGGATGTCTTTGTAGGTTGGAGACTTGAGATAACGGAAGAATGTGTCCTGCACAAACACAGCAACAGAAATAAATCAAAGATCCCGTTTTTTTGAAAAGCTAACCTCTCCCAGTGACTGCTCTGGAGGCAAGGCATAATTATAGAACAGTCTTAAAACAATTTGTACTTTCTACTTTGAATACTGAGGTATTCTCCACAACTAGTACTTTCACTAAAGTAGTAACATGACCAAGCAAATTGTATTGGAGTAATAGTTATCCTGGGGTCTGAATTCTTTTTAATCAACACTAACCACTGCAGCTTTGTTTTTGCCTCCTTAAGTGGATATGAGGGTTCAAGGATCCCTCAAATTGATTAGTTTTGTGACACAACCAAATAAATTGCCGTATTATGTGGCTATGATTGAAAGGAGGTGTAAGTTCCTCACACTGTGTGTGTGTGTCTCTCTCAGAACAGTCTGGTTACATCACAGCTAAAGTGCCCTTTTCTGGTCTGGATCTCAGTTCTTCGCAGGGATGACTGACTCCACACTTTACAGGCTCAGACCTAACTATGTTTGTGAATTTTTTTTCACAGGCACTTTTTAATATTCAACTCCCAGCCTGATTTATTGAGATTTGAACCCCCCAAAAAACAAGCCAAAGTTGGTCATTTCATACTCACTACTGCCACCTCAGGTCTTACGCTTAACTGCAGTTTATATATTAAGCTCGTGTATGACGGAGCTTCAGACCTAATCTGGCCTTAGCCATCCGTAAACTCCGGTCAATTATCTTTTCCTTACATGTACGTCTGGGTCTGATCTCAGTGGCTGCGTTTCATTGGTTGAATTTCAACCTACCATTCAGCGAGCGGGGGAGGCGGGTCTTGTATGTGACATCAAGCATTTGCGCCGCATTTGCTGGTTGTAGTTCGGCAATGACGGCGGATACGAAAGTAATGGAAGCTCTTCAAGCCGTTCTGGCTCAGCTCCCAAATATCCAGAAATTATAACTGAAGCCTTCGAATGCGCAAGGAATGCTCCCAAGAGTTATGATAGAGTTATGATAGCTGCTTCACTCAACACGGGCGCATTACATACGTCACGACCAAACGCTAGTGAAAATCAGATCCAATCGTTTCAAAGGAGTTCACCCCTCCCACCTGTTAACGGAGCTCAATTGTGAAATTCCAGACCCTTGTACGAAACGAAATGAGTACCAGGGTATGGTCAAACCAGGCTAGTTCAGACCCGAATGTTAGGGTTCGGGTTTAGTTGGGGTTTTGTTTGGGTTTTCCCCTGTCTGTGTGTGTTCCTGTCCTCGTGTGTTTTATTTTGACGTTCTAGTTCTGTCTGTGTGCCTCTTGCTTTCCCTTCCTCTTGTTGATTACCTGCCCTGTCCTAATGTGTTGCACCTGTTCCCCATTTCCCTTGTGTTTGTATATATCCCCCTGTATTCTCCTTTGTCCTTGTCCTTGCATTGTCGATGTTCCGGTCTTTGTCTTGCCTGTTTGTTCGAATAAAGTTAAGTTTTGGACGGAAAGCTGCCTGCATTTGGGTCTATCTCCCGCACCCCTCACCCCAAACCGTAACAGAATGCAAGGACCAACTGAAGACCCAGCAAGCAGCGCTTGGTATGCCTTCTACCGCTCGTTGGGGGGTCGATCCCCCCGGAAGCACTGACGGCTTGGTACAAGCCTGCAGCAGCTGAAAGTGGGGGCTGGGAGGAAGACGCGGGGCTCCCAGAAGGCGTGGTGCCCGGTCCTCTCCTTCCACCTGTCGCCCGCCGTCTGCCTCACCGGGACGTTGTGTTCCCGTCCTGGGGCCGCCGCCTGTCTCTCTCCTGGGCTCACGTCTCGCCCGACCGCCGCCTGGCTCGGCTCTCCTCCGGGGCCTCGCCCGTTCGCCGCAGCTATCTTCGTTTGAGCCCGCGGACCGGCCCATTCAGCAGTCTTCACAGCTGTCCCCGGTCCGTTTTCCGCAGCTGCTTTCGCCCGAGCTCGTGGACCGGCCCGCTCGGCAGTCTCCACTGCCGTCCCGGTTCGTCCTCTGCAGCTGTCCCCGTCAGAGTCCGTGGATCCGTTTTTGCCCTTGCCATCGGGGAAGATCTTAGACCTGCCGCCGCTGCCAGAGCCCGGTGAGGGGGGGTCGGACCTGCCTGCCCCTCTGGCGCTGTTCGTCCTGCTCCCGCCTCCGCGGGAGAACCTGTCTCCGTTCCTGACTCCGCTGCCTGAGTGCGCAGCGGAGATCCTGCTTCAGCCCCCGCCAGAGTTCGCGGACCCGCCTGTGCTCGAGCCCCCGCCAGAAGTCGCGGACGCGCCGGCGCTCGAGCCCCGCCAGAGTTCGCGGACCCGCCGGCGCTCGAGCCCCCGCCAGAGTTCGCGGACCCGCCGGCGCTCGAGCCCCCGCCAGAGGTCGCGGACCCGCCGGCGCTCGAGCCCCCGCCAGAGCTCGAGGACCCGTCTCTGCCTCCGCCTGAGCTGTCTCCGCCTGGCCCGTTGCTGTCTCCGCCTGAGCCGTCTCCGCCTGAGCCGTCTCCGCCTGACCCGTCTTCGCCTGACCCGTCTTTGCCTCCGCCTGACCCGTCTTTGCCTCCGCCTGAGCTGTCTCCGCCGGACCCGTCTCTGCCCCTGCCTGATCCGTCTCTGCCCCTGCCTGTCCGCTCATTGCACCTGCCCGCGGACCGGGATCCGTCTCCGCTGCGGCCTCCCCCGGGCCCCCGGACCCGGATCAGTCTCCGCCGCGGCCTCGCCCGCGGCCCCCGGACCTGGATCTGCCTGTGCCGCGGCCTCCCCCGCGGCCCCGGACCTGGATCTGCCTGTGCCGAAGCCCCCCGGATCCGCGGTCGGGCTGACTGTTTTTGCCCCCATGGGGTGTTCTTTGTTCCCGCCTCCGGGCCCCCTCCGCCCGCCCGGGCCGTCGGGCTTTGGGTTTGGTTTTTGTTTTGGGGGGGGGCTTGTGCTGTTTGTTCTGTCGGGTTGTTCCCGCTCCGGACCCCCGCCGCCCGCCCGGCCCGTCGTTTTTTGTTCCTTCTCTTTTCTCTTTTCTCTGGGCCGTCTGGGAGCCGTCCCTTGGGGGGGGTTATGTTAGGGTTCGGGTTTAGTTGGGGTTTTGTTTGGGCTTTTCCCCTGTCTCTGTGTGTGTTCCTGTCCTCGTGTGTTTTATTTTGACGTTCTAGTTCTGTCTGTGTGCCTCTTGCTTTCCCTTCCTCTTGTTTGATTACCTGCCCTGTCCTAATGTGTTGCACCTGTTCCCCATTTCCCTTGTGTTTGTATATATCCCCCTGTATTCTCCTTTGTCTTTGTCCTTGCATTGTCGATGTTCCGGTCTTTGTCTTGCCTGTTTGTTCGAATAAAGTTAAGTTTTGGACGGAAAGCTGCCTGCATTTGGGTCTATCTCCCGCACCCTCACCCCAAACCGTAACACCGAATTAACACCTTTTGAGTGACAGTGCAGGATTTTAGAGGCAGCTGTGGTGAACAGGTCTGGGCTCATTCTACACATTAGGACATGGCTGGAACATGTAGGGGGAGGAAAATTGTTTACATTTTTAAACTTGATATAGTCCTTTTAAATCGTTTATTGAAAAACTCCAAAAGATCCAAAATCCTTCTGAGTAATTCTTTATAGCTAATATATCAACAAAATAAGTCCGTACATTTAAACCTGGGTCTATCCAGTACTTGGATTTCATCACTGAAAATACAGTATAGGCAATTAAGGCCATTGCATTGAGATATATGAGAATGGGAAATGACAAAGGTGAATACACCTGTAAACCATGTCCTCACCTTCTTCATGAGCATGAAGACGTGTGTCTGCGCTGCCTCCAGGACGTAGCGATGTGGGTGCTCCAGGCCCTTCACTGTCATGCCCATGGTCCTCCCGTCGATGTTGATCCAGCGGGGGGCGCCAGGTGCCAGAAAGGTCCTGAACGAAAGGGACACAGGGGGCATTACTTTGTGTTTCACCACAACTTACACCAGCAGAAGGAGTTATCGCTTTATGTTAACCTCTTAACCCCACCTGATTTTCTCCTGTTTGGCTTTACCCAAATCTAAAATCTTCTTGAAAAAAGCGGCAAAAGAGCGACACAAACGGTCCAGAAAAGCAACAATAACACAATGGAAAAGCAACAAACAATATGACTAAAGAGTGATGAAAAAGAACTTTCGAACTTCACAACAGTCTGGGACCATGGCCGACATTTTCCATGGATTTGGGCACCAATCACAGAACGAGGAGGGACGGTAAGACGATGACGCGCTATTTGACATACGGAAGCTTGTAGTTTGTTTAGGGATAAAAAAAATAAAAAAATATTTACAGATCTAACATGACAGCAGCAGACGTGATGCCATCTTTCGATCAAGCTTTAGAACGTGTTCTAAATAGTTTAGCTCAAAAGTTTACAGCAGGTACGTCACATGTCATCTGATACCATGATACGATTGGCTATGGCTACGTGCAGACGCATGAGAGACATTCGTAGCGCCCAATAAACGGCTATGAACAATCGTAAACCACACCTCTCCTACCAGAAAATGAATTGGTGGTCCCCAGACTAAATATCACTTGTGATTTTAGTCTGGCGTTAGCCAGGCTAACAAAAAGTGACAATAACGTGTCAATAACTCAACAAAAAAGTGACGACAAAAAGAAGCTTCAGTAATCACAAATAATATCCATTCACCTCAATTTTCTCTTCAACGCGGTACACGCCAGGGATGCCCCTTTCACCTTTATTATTTAATTTAGTGATTGAAACTTTAGCAATATGGCTTCGCAGCCATAAGGAATTTCAGGGCATTAAATGTCATGGTCAGATTCACAAACTGTCATTGTAAGCAGATGACCTCTTACTGTATGTGTCAAGCCCTGAGACATCTCTTCAGCCTATTTTATCAATCCTTTGTCAATTTGGGAAACTGTCTGGATATAAGCTCAATATCCAAAAGAGCGAACTTTTCCCCATAAACAACCTGGCAAAAAAACTTCCTCAAACATTTTTTCCATTTAAAATAGTAGACAGTTGCTTTAAATATCTGGGGATCAATATCACTAACAATTTTATTTTATTATTCCGAAAAAAACTTTGAGCCCCTTTTGGAAAAATTTAAAACGGATTTTGCCAGATGGCGAACGCTCCCTCTTTCTATGGCAGGACGAGTCAACTTCATTAAAATGACGTATCCGCGATCTTGTCCTTTCGGTCATTACCCAGATCTCATGACCATAGGTGAGGGTGGGAACGTAGATCGATCGGTAAATCGAGAGCTTTGCCCCTGACTCAGCTCCCTCTTCACCACAACAGTCTGATACAGCGACCGCATCACTGCTCTATACAGTATAAGACCTGTGCTCCAACAGACTTGTATAGGACTGTTTTGGATCAAGACTTTACAAAATTAAAGGTCTTAAAACATTGTCCCTGAAGATAAAACAACAACATGCAAAAGTGTAGTAGGGGGTGCATTGGTGTAGGCTCTTGTTGGAACTCACTTGAAGATAGTCTCGGCTTTGGAGGACATGGAGGAGGCCGTGCCCCACTTGAGCTCCTCAGCAGCTTCCCAGAAGGCCAGGTTCTCCCCTGAAAAACACACACACACACACACACACACACACACACACACACACACACACACACACACACACACAGCTCATCAGGCTGGTCATCGCGCACCGTCCGGCTCCTGCACATGCCACAGACTTACCGCTGAACTCCTTCTTCAGGAAGATCTTGAAGTCGTCACGTCCTCTGAGGTCAGTGAGCAGCTCGAACAGGCTGAAGGACCAGCGCTCCACACGCATCTTAGTGGGAGTTTCCACTCTGCACATCCACAGAGAACACGCCATTAGTACTACTGCGCCCACAGACATGTTCTGAAATGCTAGTTTTGAAGTGGATTATAAAGAATGGATTTGGATGAGGATCAGCGCCACGAGAAACCGGTGCAAACTGAGTCAAATAAGAGTAGCTGACATCCTAATGGTGAGCTAAGTGCTAATGACACACATAGGCCTGATGCTTTGTGGCGTAATAATGTGCGTTCATGATGTCTCATGTCACTTTCACCAAGAGAAAATTCATATTCCATGTACCTTTGAGCCATTCGAGGCACTACACACGCAGTTTTTAGACAGTTCAAAATACACTAGTTTATTAATGTCAAGTCTGACAGTTTTAATATTTGCTGTGAGTCTTTTGTAGTTTGCTTTTCTATGTTCTATATTTTGAGTTATATGGGACTGGAGTGGGACAGAACTGATCGACTACCACCCCCTACTAATGTATGATTGGTAGTCAGTGGAGATGAGAGTTTTCATAAACCAAACAGAAGGGGTGCAAGGGAAGAAAAAGACAGGAGAGACGGGAAGAGGGGGACTCGAGCCTGGGGTCGGAACACGGAAGGCAGAGGGTCATTGAGACGCCAGGAAGACTTGGAGAAGTGGACCAGGCATACCGCGGCGGAGCAAATGAAACGCCAGCTTGGGGCTAAGTATACAGGGATGCGGTGTGTGTCGTCTCCACAAGGGCTGCCAGAGCCAAGTGTGCATCTTTCTTTCATTTGACTAGCTACCGGGGACAAGCCTGAGCCCGGACCAGCCTGAGGACGGGCTATCGGGGGCGTTAGAGTATGGTCCATTTCGATTCACAAGCTGCTGTTCACAGGGGAGCCAGCCAGAAGAGTTGGGCACCAGAGAGGCTGGAGGACGGAGCACACGCGTCTGGATGAGGATGGATGAGGTTCGACGCTTTAAAGAGCTGAGTGAAGGAACATCACGCTAAGGGCCAGAACTGTGTGCGTGTCTGTTAATGTTAGCTGTTGGACCAGGGCACTAAGAATTGGAACTCTCCCCTTTCAGAGCCACTCTGAGGTGACCATCGCGGACACAGCATCCGTGATTAGTCAACTGCGCTAGTTTTCCCATATCGGCCTCCATATTATACAGTTGCTGGACAATCAAGTTTTTTGGTTTTTTAGAAAGCTGGCCAGACTTTTAACTTGTTTTTATATATATATATATATAAGCTACTTTAAACCACTGAAAATCATCTTTTCTTGATGAATTAAATTAACTAAAATGATTGGTTGCTGCTTTTATTTCCATACAGCCTGGTGTAAAAAGAAACCTGACATCTACACTAAATTGACACAAAAAAAAAGTGGAACAGCAGATAATACTCTATAGTCATCACGTATACAGCTTATCAGTAGAAAAAAAGTTGGTTTGGTCTTAAGTTGCTCTTAAATGTGCTTTGTTAGAAGAAGAACTTTATTTATATAGCGCCTTTCACAGACATAGTCACAAAGCGCTTTACATGAGACAATTTTACATTCACCCACACTGGGTGGTAGGGGAAACCGGGCCTACGCTAGTCTCCACATTTGATGTTCTGAAATTATGAGTTATTACAAAAAAATGTCCACCTAAGTCCGTAACCGGTCATTCAGTATATAGGTCTATTAGTAGACCAGTGGTTCCCAGCCTTTTTCCTTAAGCCCCCCCTCCACATGCTGTAGTCGAGCCGCGCCCCCATTCCAAAAATGATGCACGGTCACAACAAATGTATCAAAACAATAAATAATAATAATAATAATAATATATATATTATTATTATTATTATTATTATTATTATTATTATTTATTTCAAACAAACAAACTGCAATTGGAGTATTTTATGCACCTGTAGCTACTCCTTTCTTAGTCATATTTGATGACCTGACCCTTTGACCAGACAAAGCTCTGAGCCTCTGCAATCCCAGGTGTCCCGCAGGTTTGGAACCACTGTAGTACTATATAGTCAAGTGCAAAGTTGCCTACTCGCTGCGGCTGCAGAAAGGAGTGAGCCCGTTGTCCAGAGCACCAGCAGAATGAGCAACTACACCTACAATAGGTTAAACTCAGGAAATAAAATTCACGAGACAGTGGAATATTTATGGATATATAGCAGGGCTTCAGCTGTCACATGGTTCAGTTCACGGTGCAGGAACCGTGGTTTGGTGTATCACTGTGCTTCATTAGGCAACATTTATAATCTCAAAATAAAATTGGCAATGCTTTCAAAGCTACTTTATAATGTGGCTCACAATACAAAACAAAATAGAAAACAAATTGTAGCATTCTGATCTTGGAAAAAAAAAAAGCAGCGCAGTGCAGGCCATGCGCTCGTTAAGTGGTAGTTTCAGTTTCGCTTTCCACACACAGAGGCTAAAGCACTCAGAGCAGCGTGTTTGATTTGAGGCTCATGTTTGGGATGTTCTTGGACTTTCTGCTTGTACGTTTTTGTGGACACCAAGCTTTGGAGGCGGATTTTGACCAGGACAGGATCTTATTTATTTGTCTGCGCCTCTGACATTACGCACTGCTCTGGATCTAATTTACCACAGCCTTGTCACCGCAGGAGAAACAAAGACATGTGTTTTGTTGGATGTACTGTAACTGTACAGGTGTGGAGTGTCTACAGCCTTCAGTTTACGGTGTGAAAATAAATGTCTGCTTGCTAATGATAAAGCCTATAAAAATGTTCGAAGAACTACGGGAGCTCTGGTACGGATTTGTGCATGTCAGTGTTATGCAAAATGTCCTGTTCTGAGAATCAATATCAGACTGGTTTGACCAAGCTAAGGCCTGAATGTTCAATGTATAAGGTTAATGATTAATGGTTAAGTAAACTTGTTTTCCGCTAGCTGCACGTACAATCCAAGTCAAGGTCTGCATGTTTGTGTAGATTTGGGGGCTGAGCTAATGATATAAAATGACAAGAGTAAGATGAGATGAGAGACTTCCTATCGCATACCTGTCAATGACGAAACCTGTATCATTTGCTATAGACTGAATAAACACTGCTTCGAACAAACTTATCTCTCCGCCATTTTTTCATCAAGAGGTCCTGGACAGAAGAACAATCTTACAATTAAAGACGGTAAGTGACGATGACACACATCACCCTGTTTGGATGCGCACACACGCATGGCAGTCAGATCCGTTTCATTTCACATGGAGTTTACGTGGACTTTTTCTTTATTTTTGCCTAAACACAGGGAGCTGTCGATCGTTTAACAGCTCAAGCAGCTTACGCAGCAACTTTTCACAGTAACGATTTATAATATTCAAGTATTCATGAAAAATACGCAACATGTGATTAAAACAGCTGTTTAAAACAGCTGTTCGTGTTGTGACGTGGGGTTTCCCTTCGACAGTAGAGTCGCAATGCATTGTGGTGATTGTGGTCTTTATTAACCCGTGGCTGGTGGGACGGTCACGTGGGGGCTGCGCGGAGTGCTCTGGGAAATAAAAAACATGGCAGCAACCTATGGAGCTTCTTTTTCATTGATATATCTTTTAAATGACGGTGACATGACACCAGATAGACTCTATCCGACGTAATCACTGGCAGAGAATGTAAGTGATTTGTCACACTTCCATAGACCGCACGGTGTGTCTGGAAAACGTTATATTCCACGGCCCGCCCCTCCCGGAAGTGTTTGCCATTGCAGTTTATTATATAGATAATAATATATTTTAGTTATTTTTCTTGCATGTATTGATTCATTTATTGCAAATAATAAAATTCCCTGTGCATTGATGATACAAATCCAGGCAGGTTGTGATGGCTGTGGAGTAACAACAGAAAGAGTTGAGTGTTGCTTTCTGATTTGGATAACAGGAGTTATTGAAAGTATTGATACTTTGATGATCGAGCGCCTCACTAAAGTGTGCTGTCTCAAATTCTCCTGCTCTGTTCATTGCGTCCTTGGCCAAGACACTTCATCCATCCGTATACGTGTAGTGTGTAAGTGGTTGGTGGTCAGAGATCATTTAGTGTAAGAGTAGAGTAAGCACATCCTGGACAACTCATCCACTTTGGGATTCAAGCAGCAAATTTGGTTTAAATGTTGTGTAGGTAAAAAAAAGCCTGAAAGAGTCATTGCAGGTGCCATTTTCTAACAGGGTTTCATTATGCCTGTACAGTAAATACATGTCAGACCCTCATAATATTTCCCTGTGTTTTGCAGCTGTTTTTTTTCCACTTCAGTCCATTACAAGAGATACCAAATAATTGTGAAAATTCAGTTTTGGCCTCATTGAATTTTTTGGGTGCTAACTGGCTTTTCTGTTTGAGTAGAACCCAGAGAGTAGGTACTCATGCCAATATTGACACAGACGCATCTGGCATGACTGTGGAACATGAAGTGATTTGGTTATCTGATGCCCCTGGTTAGGAACCCCTGCAGCAGCGGAAAGTAGCGTCGTGACTGACCTGCGCGTGTTGAGGGTCCAGTAGTTGTCGTTGTTGGTCAGCCAGGGGTTGCTGGGCAGACACGGGGCCAGGAACGCATCGTGGTTCTTGTACGTGGTGACATATTTGACCAGCCTGGAGAGAGAGCACTACTGTCAGCTACGGAGACCACCTCGAACAGGCTAAGAGGGAACACACAGGATATATGAAAATCTTTATTTCATATTTTCTCTTCGCTTAAGTTCATCCTCTTCTCAAACAATTTGAACAGGAGCGATTCCAGATTGATATTCCAGTGCTAATGATAATCAATTTGGCTCTTGTAGGTCACCGAACATCTTTTCCGTTGGTCATTCTGAGTTCATGCTTCATATCATCGAGGAGAAAACCCTGTCCACAAAGACATAGCAAACAGAGATGCTGAACAATGTGTTCCTCTTCTTCACTACGGTACCTGTCCTCTTTGTAATCTTCTGCAGACGAGTAAAACAACACCACTTCAGAAAAAGAATTCTATATTTCGCTGCTGTAGTCTCGTCTTCAGTGAGGACATGATGTCATTAAGCTCACACAGACTCTTTTATTGACCCAGCAGTGTGCAGCCTTGAGAGCAAAGGTCTGTTTGGAGAAGAAGGGGCAGAGAATTCCTTGAAAAGAAAATCTGTCCAACTAGTTAGCATGAGGGTGGATCGATCATCCTTTGGGGTTGTGCTGCAGCCAGTGGAACAGCGTATCAATTCAAATAAATCCCATTTTCACTTCCTTTCTGGGGAAGGACTCCCATCAGCCCTGGGTCTATTCTATATCCTGTCTTTATCTTGTCTACTGAGGGACTCCCATCAGCCCAGAGTCTATTCTATCTATCTTGTCTATATCTGTCTTTTATCCTTTTTGTCTACTGAGGGACTCCCATCAGCCCGAGTCTATTCTATAGCCTGTCTTTATCTTGTCTACTGAGGGACTCCCATCATCCCTGGGTCTATCTATAGCCTGTCTTTAGCCTTATCTACAGAGTGACTCCCATCAGCCCGGGATCTGTCTATAACCTGTCCGTCCATGGCAGTGGATCGCTTCATCTTGTGGATTTCTTTTCTCCCTCTGGGTTTGTTAAAGAGCTTTTCCCTTGCCCTGAAGCAGGGTCTAAGGACAGGGGACATCCAGAACACCTACTGTATCCATCTGCTGCTTCACTGTCGACTGTTGGACATTTGGGCATATCTTTTATACAGTGTGACGTCTGTGTCATTGTTAATTTCCAAACAGTTCCTCGAAGTGGTCAGAGGTGTGTACTTACGCCCCCAAGGACACACTGGACTTCACCCTGGACCTCATGATGGTCTGCTGATAGAAAATGTTCTAAACAAAGGAGAGAAGTGTCAGGTACATGTCACTTAGAGAAACGTGTGTGAGAGCAGTGTGGACTTACCATGCGTCTGTACTCATCAAAGGTGATCTTCTGTGGGAACAGAGAAAAGAGGATAAACTTGCACACATGGATGGATGCAGAGAGGAGTAAGTGAGACACAAACCTGGTCAGCACAGGGGTCAATGAGGCGTTCGGGGCCATCGTCCAGGGCACTGTGAGTGCGTCTCTACAACACAAACAACAACCAGGGCTGGGTTCATGGTCTATTTTGTGCTATATTTTGAGATAAGGGTATTGTATTGAAAACCAGTGTTACAATGCTTTTATGATATGATGCGTATCAGGCCCTGTCCACACGAAGTCAAGCTATTTTGTTAATCCAGCGTATCACCCACACGAAACCGGCGTTTTGGGGGTCTGTAAATGAACATTTTCCAAAGTCGTTACTACTGTATGGTGGAAAGTTCTCAAAACGCCATGTACGTGGCTTCATTGTTATGCCGTCTCCGCAACTTTTCCAAAAATGATGACATCACATCACCAGCGTTGTGCCTTATAATTTCCTTTACTGCACAATCCTCCGCTCCTCTGCTCCATAGCGAGCCACAGGTGACATTTAGGCTTAAGATGAGACACTGAGCAAAACAAACATTATTCAGACTAGGCGTGAGATTCAACTCTCAAGATTGTAGTGCTTCCAGTTCTGAATAACTAAAAATGTGGCATCAGCTAAGGTGTAGACCCTTTAATTACATAAGTTAAAGTCAGTCAGCACTTGAGACGTATTTGAAGGACTTTTAAGTTTGGCAAAATGTGTCTGTGCCACTGACCGGAGGCCTGTTGACCACCCAGTAGGCGCGCTCCTGACAGTCCAGCACCACACGGTCAGCCTTCTTCCGCTCTTTAGTCGCCCTGCGTACACACACAGATCATTGAAATCGACGGCAGAAAGTTAGAAGAGTTTTGTAAGAAAGAAAGGGTAAAAATTCTTTAAACTCGAACTGACAGACTTTTGGCTGCCTAGAGAAGTGTTTAAGGTGCATTATGCAACTTCTTATTTGGAAAAAAAAAGTAGATATTTGTGTTGTATTTGACCTTGTAGTGACTTTAGTGCTGTATGTGTGGTTAGCATGGCGCCTTTGCTTTCGATCACGGTGATCTCTACGATGCTCCAGGATCAACTGTTTTGTAGGTTTTCTCGTGAGAGGGTCCAAATCATCCAAACAATTGCTCCTGGAGCGTCCTAGAGACCACTGTGGACCGTGGACTGAGGACTCACTTGTACTGCTCCGTGGCCTGCATCACTATAAAGTCCCACTTGTGGTTGAGCCATTTGTTCAGGTGGTTGTAGTGAGCCTGGGGAGTACACATAACACAAGCCCTTATTACTTAGATTTTTGTAATTTAAAAAACACATGTGTTTTTTTTGTTTTGTTTTTTACAAACAATGCCAGTATCACTGCAGTAACAGAGAAAACTTAGCATTAGCCAAACTTAAAAGTCATTGATTGAGCAGCTGATTAGCGCTCGCTGCTAATAGTTAATATGAAACTATGCTACGATGTGATACGGCTCTTGTTGATGAGAATTGTGTATTCAATTATAAATTCAACAAGCACAACACGACAAACACAAGTAAACCGAGAATAGCGATGGACTAAGTGAGGGTGGCTTCCCTCATAGCATTCAGCACAGGCTAACTCAAGCTCATTCATGCTAACAATTTGGTTGTGTTTTTAGAGAGGCACTCATCATGGCTGCACAGGAGCAGGTCTTGAGCACCAGAGCAATAGAGGCCCAGATCTATCACCAGACAAGACCCCAGGTGTAGACTGTGCAAAGAGGCCAATGAGACAATCCAGCACATAACTGCAGGGTGTAAGATGCTGGCAGGGAGTTTGGGGGTTTGGGTTGGGGGGTCTCAGGGTTGGGGGTGGTGCAGGTCCTGGAGCGAGGGTGGGTGGGGGATCTATTGGTGAGTGTATTCACAGACACATGTTTCTGTTGTTCTTATGGAAATACTGTCAAAATGTATGTTTATTCTTAACAATAACAATGTATACACTCCCAAACTTAAAGAAAAATCCTAATAAAAAGTTGATCACAAAAAAAGAATGATAATGAACCAACCGGACATTGTGGTGGTGCACAAAGAGCAGAGGAAAGCCGTGGTGGTTGACATAGCAATACCAAGCGACTTCAACATCAGGAAAAGGAACACGAGAAACTAGAGAAATACCAGGGGCTCAGAGAAGAGCTAGAGAAGGCCTGGAGAGTGAAGGCATCAGTGGTGCCCTGGTCGTTGGGGCACTCGGGGCAGTGACCCCCAAACTGGAGGAGTGGCTCCAGCAGATCCCAGGAAATACATCAGACATCTCAGTCCAGAAAAATGCAGTTCTAGAAACGCAAAGATACTGCACAGAACCCTCAAGCTCCCAGGCCACTGGTAGAGGACCCGAGCTTGGAGGAAAAAGAGACCGCCCATAGAGGGTGAGGAAGAGTTTATATATATTATATATATATATATTATTATATATATATATATATATATATATATATATATATGGAAAAAGGAAGAAAAAGATAGGGTGGTGATGTGCGTGTTCAGACTAATAGCGATGCTGTGTCCATGTTTTTCACTTCTATGATCAAACATCCCTTAAACCAGGGGTGTCCAAACTTTTTCACTGTGGGCCCCATATTGACATGTATACAGCAGGGAGAGCACAGATCCGTGGTCAGTGCATCGAAACACTCCACTGGGTATATTTAAGAAAGGTATAAATAAAGGTGCCCCTCACCTTTATTTAGGATTGGAACCATATATGGACCTTTATTTATATAACGCCTTTCACAGACATGGTCACAAAGTGCTTTACATGAGACAATTGTACAATTGTATTAAGATTGCAGTAAAAAGTACTATGGGAAGTGAAAATGTAAAACAAGAAGCCTGAGGGCCATCTAAAATTAGCATGAGGGCCGCATTTGGCCCCCGGACCACACGTTGGACATCCCTGCGTTAAAGCAGTACTAAGTAACTCGTGTCGTAGCAAGTGTCATTTTTACTCATTAATTGTCTGTGAGAGTAAATACTACGCTGACAGAAAAGACAGAGGGATATTGTACATCCAGTTACACAATGGAGATAATCTTTTCACTCAAACTTGGCTGTAAATACTGTTTAAGTGGCACTAGCCCACAGTTAGCTTTGCCCGTTAGCCTGTTAGCTTCTTCTTCGTGGTTCCATTAGTGTGTATTGTTGATTCCGACCCGGTGGCAGGAAAGTTGCAATTGTGGTTTTCTGGCCAGAGACACCAGGGGGAGATGAAAGACCCTCCAAGCATCCCATTAACATTTGTATTACCCCCAGAGGGACTACGGAAAGGATTTATTAAGGTAAACACGTTACTCAGTACAGTTTTAAACTATCGCTATGACCTGAGAAAGGACGGTGTCGCGCCAGTACCTGCTCATAGGCCTCCAGCATGCCTTTCTTCCGGATGTTTCTCTTTGTCAGATAAATGGCTGCAGACACACACAGTTACAGTTTCATCATTGCCACAACAGAATCAACAGTATCAAAAGTCCCAAAGTCTGTCTGACAGGAAACAAAGTGTAATAAATCTACACAGCTGGACATTGCTTCATTCAGACAGCCGAAAGTTTCACGATGAACCAAATCACTTCTACCAGGGACTGGTACAATATTCATATGTTTACAAGTCAGCACCTATACTCACCATAATCAGTGTCCTCGGCCACCCATTTCTCTGTGGGCCAGAAGTATGGAGTCTGCAAAGACCACATCAGACAAGTGAAGAAGTGAAAATGTAAATATGCACCAGAGTATTAGAGTATTAGTACTTTTATTATATAGTACTTTGATTTGCAGTAAACGTCTTCCTCATAAAATGTAAATGAAGGGCCGTACCTGGAAGCGGTAAAGCGTGCCATCGTTGCACATCACCAGCTTCTTGTGGTTCTGGATGGGGTAGATGTATCCGTACGCCACCAGCATGGTGGCCATCACCTGGGCCTCTGCACAGAGAGAGAAGGCTCAGCACCAGGTCTGCCTTCTCTCCCTCTCTCCCTCTCTCTCCCCTCTTCTCTCTCTCCCCCTCTTTCTCCCCCACACACTCTCTCTCCCCCTTCGCTATCTCCTCTTGTTCTCTGACTGCTCCCTCCCTCTTCCCTCTCTCTCACTCCTCTCTCCCCTTCTCTCTTTCCCTCTCTCTCCACTTCTATCTCTTCCTGCTCCTCTCCTCTGCCCCCCACCTCACTCCGCCCTGCCCCTTCTGTACTCTTTTACCCCCTTTACTTGCAGTCGTCAGGTAAACCCACCTTCAGTGTTGCTCTTCATCTTGTTGGTGATCCATGTGAGCACGTCTTTACCTGAGACACACACAGTCCACATCTTGTTAAAAAGGCTTTAAAGGCTTAAAACAACCAGAACAAGCCCACAGTTTACACTCTGTTTTTGTCTTTCCTAACCCATCTTTGACTGAATCAGAAGGAACACCTGTACTGTGGGAATGCAACATTAAGCACCACATCATGATAGTTAAATCTCTAACTGATATGAAAAATACTGTGCACTGTGGATGTATAGAGTAGCTTCTTGTTTTGATCCGTAGCAGACAGATTAGGGCAGAAATGTGTAATCTGATTACTCCGGATTAATCAATTCTTAGTAGTTGATAATTGTTGTATGGAGTCCAAACCTTTCCCTATGCTAAGAAAAGAACATGTTAAAATGGATGATTTCTATCTTGGATTAAAAGGCTCAGACAGGGCGCTCTGAGGTAGAGGAGAAATAGAACTCAGAACAACATATTCCACAAAGTCACAGTAAACCTTTGGAGCTCCTAAGGAACAGCTGTATAACATGTCTAAGCTTATCCAGTCAGTAGACGTTGTTTAGTACTGCGTCACTGAAAATAGTGAATAAGTAAATCTGTGTTAATGCTATGGATTTATATTTTTATAGGAAGCAGCAGGACAGGACCGTGTGGCCTGTGTACATGCTAACCTGAAGCTAATGTTAGCAAAACAACCTCTGTAGCATGTGTCCCAACTAAAGCTCCAGATTGCAAGAAATACAAAGTAAAATTTGCAGCCTTTGGGAGTTTACAGAAGGGAAAAAAACAATAAAGAAGGTTTGTCCCTTTCAAGTTTTTTCAACGGTAAATGCTCCAGTTTTATGCAAAAATAAAATATCTAAATTGATATTAGTGTAGGCTGTATTTGACCTTCTGGTGAGCCTGTATGGGCTGTATGGGTGGTTAGCATAGCGCCTTTACTTTCCATCCTGGTGGCCTCTGTGACGGTCTAGGATGCAATGTTTTCAGGGTTTCTGGTAGGTATTCTCTGCTGATGGAACCATCTGCATGATTACGGATACGTTCCATCAATAGAAAAACTATACTAACATCTTCAGAATGGTCCATAAATGGTCAGGTTTGACGCTGCCAGAGGGAAAACAAAGAGGGGAAAGAACCACTCTCACTCATTTCTCCACCATTACTTAAACAAACGCTGAATTATGAATATATTTTTTCTACTAAATAAAGACACAGAGACATGAAGAGGAGCAAAGTGGTTCAACTAACTACATAAATAAAGGCTAACCATGATGCCAACTTAGCTCCTTGCTACAAACACTAGAGCTAGTGTTTTTCGCTTCTACTGGACTGTTTGCTGTGAAAAACATCCATATGGACAAATACGTCCATATGGATGGACGTATTTACGTATTTATATACGGAAGCGTCCTGGTCTCACTTGCGTATGTGTTAATGTGTTATTTTTCGCTGGTATCACGTTGTTTCAAGATAATTTCATGTTTGTAGAATATACGGATCACGTTATTTCATTATATTAAAATATAACGTTCATTCATTGATTCTTTATTTAGTACAGACACTAGGTAAAAGGTCCATATAGAATTAAAACAAAAACAAAATGAGACAATTAGATTATACAGTCACTCCATCCAATGTGCCCTCAACTCAGAGGTATAACACTCAGCCAAGGGTTAGTCAGAGTCTGTATGATGGTGTTCTCTGACTCCTCCAGTGCTGCATACTTTAAACGTTAAATGTCTCAACAGCGCCGCACAGGGGGGATGTGAGTGTCCACAAACAACTGGCTGGTACTGTGCCACCTGGGCACCTGCATCAACATAGGGTATCATGAAATAACATGATCATTTCATATCATGAAATAACGTGATCCGTATATTGAACGAACATGAAATTATGTTGAAATAACGTGATACCAGCGGGGGGAAACACATATGCAATTGAGACCAGGACGCTTCCATAATAGTACAGCAGAAAACGTCTAATATAGTGAAAAACTGTGATGCCATAACATACTTCCTCGCCCCCGGCTAGGCCACGCCCTCTAGTAGACGTGTCTGTATTGCACTGCTAATATTGTCATTAAGCAGGTTTCAAATGCACGAGGAGGAAAGAGCAGAGTCAGTCGGTCATAGAGCTCCTCTGACCTGAAGTCTTGGGGTTAATCCTATTGTGAGTTCCTTTTATAGACTGGGCTTAGGAGTGGAACGCCGCGGCCCGCGAGCAAGGACTGTACCTGCTCAGGCAAAGATCATTGTTCAGGTCAACCGGACGAATGATTGTAAGACTGCCTACAACATCTTATATAGTTTTAATAAGGAAATTAAACGTGCCTGGAAAAAAAAAAGTCTGTTGAACCATAGTAACTCACGCAGAGCGCTTACTCACTGATCCAGTGGTTCAATCAGCTTTAGACACATCCTAATGTGTTTTTGAGAAGACTTCCCCAGGGTCTGTTCACACTAATGTGTGAGTCCAACGTCACCTGATGTCTACAATCCAGCGTGACGTGAGTCTTGTGTGTGGATAAACATCCACTGCCCCTGACTAAATAAACCCAAAAAGAATCATATTTAATGTTCATAATGATTACTGTGACACTTCTGATGACGCTGTCCTAATGCGTGTCCTGTAAATGGACCCAAACAACAGTCACAATCAACTTAAAGGTGCATTACGCAACTTACATGTGGAAAATAAAAAGTTGATATTAGTGCGTATTTAACAAAATAGTGTTCAGGTGTTAGTCCTAAGCCGCTGCGATTGAGCCGCAGTGCCATTGTGGGTCAACCTGACCAGCATGTTTTAGGAGGTAGAGGAAACTATAGCACCCGAGGAAACCTGGCTGGCTGCCTTCAGTCTCCTCTGGTCCTCTGAAACGGTGCAGCGCCTCTTGGGTTTGTCTCTGTTTCAGAGCGTGGTGTCCTGCACTGGTCAGCTCCACCTCCTCCTTCCTCTTCCTCCTGCACAGCTCCCTCCTCTCCCTCTGCTCCACAATAGTCTTTCTCCTTCTTCTGGGAAGAGCTTAGCAGTTAATCTGTTTTATTCTCCAGTGAACGTCCATTAGCCAGAACAATAGAAGGCATGTGTGGCTTAGCTGTGAGTCTCGCCCGGATGCCTCCTCATTTGTCGCTTTTATGTTTCCTGTAGCGCCTCTTGTGATGCCTCCACCGTGCTGCAGCTGTGGGGGGCTCAGAAGAAGACATGTGTAGGTCTCAAATGGGTTTAGCTCATAAGCTACTTTTAAAAAGCTGCTTTCTTCAGGACCATTATGGACTCTTTGCAGTTAAAAAAATCCATCCACCGAACCCCACACAAACACGGCAAAGACATACAAAAGTATCCAGTAAAACAATGTGGAACAGAAACCACAAATGCAACTCGCAGAAAAGGGGGGAAAATGCAGCTGTACCAAGAGAGAGGGAGGTTGCCTCCCGTTTTCACGTTGCCATGACGAGAGCATTCAATGCATGATGCATGTTTAAGAAAACGTGTGATGATTCAGTCAAAAGCAGAAGATGGAGTGTGCATGTTGTCACTGTCTGTGTAGGTTTCTTTTTCACTAAATACATTTGCTTTCTCCAGCATTCCACCAGTGATTTTTCTGTCCTGATGCCACAGGCATATTCCAAGTTGACAATGCCAGGATTCATGGGGCTCGCATTGTGAAAGAGTGGTTCAGGGAGCATGAGATAGATTGGGAATCTTTGGATGTGCTGGAGAAGGCTTTACACAGTGGTCACATTTTCCCATCCTCAATACAAGAATACAATTCAGAAAACTGTCTGAACCATTATAAAGACATGCATTGGTCTCAAACCCAGAAGAATGCCCGGCTGCTTGCTGTTAAATATGTATAAACCCATGCCTGTGCAGAACTGGAGTGTGGAGAAAACTGTGTTTCAACAAAACACTCAGATAATGATTAAACGCTGCAGTTGAAAACAGGGATTTTTTTACACAGGGGTCAACGTTAAAATATTTGCTGCCGTAATTTCTGGACTGTAAGCCGCTACTTTTTTCACACTTTTTGAATCCTGTGGCCTAAACTGCCATCATGATGATGCAAACGTAACATTGGGGAGAAAACTGGAAAACTCGACTTAAAAAGAAAAAAAAAAGAAAAATCTAAAAGTTGATACTGATCTTTGACAGGGTGGTTTAAAATGCTAATCCAATTTCAGCCCAAACTCACATTTATATTGAAAATGGCTATTTTATGTTTTTGCGTTTATTTTTTTCAGTTGGCTCTTACATAGTTAAAGGGACTAGATGCAAGTTGGTCATTTTTATGCTCACTACTGCCACCTCAGGTCTTAGGCGTAACTGCAGCTTCTATATTAAGCTCGTGCATGGCGGCATTCGGAGCCGAAGTAACACCTTTGTGAGTGACAGTGCAGGATTTTAGAGGCAGTTGTGGTGAACAGGTCTGGGCTCATTCTACACATTAGGACATAGCTGGAACATGTAGGGGGAGGAAAATACTTAGTTTTAAAACTCTATATAGTTCCTTTAAATAATTTGATATTATTTCAAAATTTAGTAGTTTTAATATTAGTGGATTAACAAATATGTGTGAAAAAGGTTTGACAAACTACTACATCTACAATATTTTTTACGGCAGTCAAAGTGACATGAAATGCCGAAACATAATAATAAACTCTTTTTTTTTTAACACATGGGTTAAAGACCGGTCTGGCTTTCTGAGCTGACCTTCTTTCTCCGCGCTCACCTGTGATGACATAGGGGATGCTGGTCACATTGAGTTTCTGCTCAGAGCCCTTCACTCCTCCTTTAGGGTCCTGCATCTCCACCACCAGGGCCTCCATCTGAAACACAGGCAGCAGTTTCAGGAGGCGTTCACACCCACTGTTTCAGATCAGTGTTGAAGTCAGACACACCATTTCAAAGCAGTAAATGTGCTTATCTCAGTCCCTGTGTGTTACTATTAGTCAAAAATATATATTTCCCTTTCGTCTTGCGTCTTTTGTGCAAACAGGATTTATTTAGACTTTTGACTCATTGTTAAAATCAAAATGTTAAAATTCAACAACTGAATTAGGCTTCATATTTAGAAAGTATTCCCACATCAGCGACTAAACCAGGTCCAAACAGTGGCTATAACAACTGGAACAAAACAAAACAAAACAAAGAAAACCTGGGACTAAACCAGGACTAAACAAGGAAACCAGGTCCACATTAGGGCTAACACTGAGCTGTAGCTGTATGTGGCTAAAGCAGGGTGAGCTAACGCTAGAATACCCCACAGGATTATTTTTAAAGCTATCATAAAACATGTCGTCCATGACCGAATCTTTAAAAATAGACATTTAAAAACTCAATACATCAGACTAGAAATGAAATATTAAAAAAACATCTTAGATTAGGTGCTTTTTTGTTTATATATTATATGTTTATATGTTAAGAAACCAAATTGGACCAAAACGTGAAAATTGAAAAAGTAAAAAAAAATATATATATTATCATTATTTATCAGTTATTGTTAATTTGCTCAGATAAAGAAACAAAGACAATCTAAATGTGACATGTTGCCCTGAGTGAAAATGTGCTTCGCTGCACCAAACAAAAGTTTATTATTATTATTAATCATCCCAAAAAGGTTTGTGACAATCCACTGTGGCGCCCGCTCAGATCCACAGTAATAAGTTTAGCTCCTGAAGCGTCCCCGCAGAAGCAGCAGGTGTGGGCTGGAGGCCTCTAATGGGATCAAGGAGCATTAGCGCTGATCTTTGCCAGCCTCCACCTCCTCCGCTCCCACAGCCAGGTTTATCTGAAGGAACTTCTCTCTGGCACTCATGTTGGGACGCTGCAGTTATTATGATTGAAAATCTTGTCAACAAAGACAAGATTGTGAGAACATAAGAATGCCAGGGGGAAGTACACACACACAACACAAACACATTTGAAAAAAAGGACCAAAAAAATCATGTAACATTAAAAAGATTCAAAGACAAACAATTTTCATACAGTATGTGGTACTTGCTTTTCTTTTCTTTTTGCTCCTTAAAATTGATGATACTGTTCAATTTCATTCAGAACAACTGGCGAAAATAGAGATGAAGATGAGAAGTTACATTTGTGGATATCAAATTTGCTTAATATGATGATTAAATTAGGGTGACCAGATGTCCCAGTTTACCTGGGACAGTCCCAGTTTTGAGTCCTCTGTTCCATGTCCCAGTGGATTTCTCTAAAACCATTGATTTATCCCAAGTCAGTGGCTTTGTTAAATGATCAAACTTGCACACAAGTTTGTTCATTTAACATGAGTGAAAAAAGTCGCACACTCCCAATTTGTCCCAGTTTTGGAAAGTGGAAAATCTGGTCACCCTCAATTAAATGAATTTTTATATTCAGTTCAAATTCTATAAAATCCAGAGTCAATCTTACACTTTATAAATGGTAAGCAATCTTTCAAAAACTTCTTTGTGACTAATGGTGCGTTCTAACTGGTATCTGGGATTTTAAAGCTGAATAAACTTGTATGTAAAAACAGAACGGCTAATGCTGATAACTGATAGGATGCTAACGTTATATAAAAGTTTCTCCACACTAGATATGATTCAAAAACATGCCAAATATTGAAGGCTGTGACCAGAAGTCACGTTCACTTCACTGATGCAGTGGTTTTGTTAAAGTTTTATCATTAGATATCTTCATCTCGTATCTGGAGCACTCTGGTCATGTCCCAGTTGTAATTACCACTTCAAGCGTTCCAAGGCATTTGTCCAAGTGGAAGGTTGGAACTTATCCAGTAACGAGTTGCCTGGAATGCTCCATAAGCGCTTCCAAAAAAAGATAACTGACAGATACACATGGCATCTCTGGAATCAGCCGTAAATGGCCATGTTCGCAACTGCCAAAGGAGAAAAAAAGAGGGGGAAAAATACAACTATTTTACTCATTAATCTAAAACTACTTTAACAAATGCTGAATTATGAATATATTTTTCTACCAAACAAAAATACAGAGACACGGAAAGGAACTAAGTGGTTCAACGGCCTAAATGTGTTTATAAAACAGTGAATGCTAACCATAATTCTAACATTAGCTTTGTGCTAATGCTAACCACTAGCTTTGAGTGTCAGTTTTTCCCTTCTGCTGGAAAAAAAAAAATTCACAAAGACCTGATTTTGACTTAACTTTAATTTGGTGGGCTAGATATAGTCAGAGTTTACCAGAAAATGTCTAAAAAGAGTGAAAAAATAATGGCTTCTATCCCCCTCGTCAGGCCACGCCCTCTTGTAATGATGCACTGCCATTTCTATAGTTTCTGGGTCTTTACAGAAATACATTTTTCTTCAATATATTTTAACACAAATTGATTAGCGGGATAAACTCTTTGCATACGTTTAAAAGCGACATTTTTTGTATAGTGACCAGCTTTTCCCCCATACGTCATTGGGTTTCGCTAATAAAAAACTGCTTTGGGCACAGAGATTACACCTTGAAACAGGGCATGTATTTTTTGGGGGGCTATTATTACAAGCAGTAGCAAAACAAGCTTCACCAACGGGTCAGTTAGAGATAATAATGACCAGCTTTCATCAAAGACGGCGAGAAAAAGTGCCCATGCTGAAAGTGTTTGTTTGTGGAATCGGTATTTTGTCTCTAATTCTCTAAGATGTAGACACAGCAGGACCTTTATGGCAGTGGTAGACGCACCTTTTGAGGCAGTGGATGCGAGGCCGGAAGTGCTGCTCGCGGTTAGGTCGGGCGGTTCGTATGGTCATGGCTGATGGAGGACGACTGCGACAGGAAACGTCCTAAAGAAAAGTGCGACAGGAGAATGTTCAGGAGGAGAGAGCCGTGAGCTGGCTCTCACACACAGGAGAGAGGTGAGAGGATTGTGGCTCAGGAATATCCACCAATCAGCTGCTGGCTGCGCTCAAGAGCCGTGCTTCTCTGGCGGAGCTTCAGTGAGTGAAAGTTTATATATGTAAATGGTATGGAAGTGTCAGTTCTAAATTATTATGCAACTTGTATTTCAGTGTCATAAAGGTTACATTTTTTGTTTTTCAATGAAACTCATGGATGGTATTGTGTCTCGGGCTCTTTGAATCACTGACATCAATCTCAGACGCCTGGGATGATTAGTTCTCAGGTTTAAGCCCAGTTAAAGGAAAAACTACTGAAAAAGGACGTTCCACATTATTAAGCAGACTACCATTTTCAAGCAATATGGGAAAGAAAAAGGATCTCTCATGAAAAGCATGAAATAGTTGAATACCTTGGACTAGGTATGAAAACCTTCAATATTCCATGAAAGATTAAGCGTGATCATCGTACTGTTAAGAGATTTGTGGCTGATTCAGAGCACACACGGGTTTGTGCAGATAAAGGCACAATAAGGACGGTTTCTGCCAGACAAATACATCAGATTAATAGAACAGCTGCTACAAAGCAGCAAACAGGTATTTGAAGCTGCTGATGCCTCTGGAGTCTCCCGAACATCAAGCTGTAGGACCCTCCAGAGGCTGCAGCTGTGCATAAATGGAGTTAATATAATTAACTAGGTTCAGGAGCAGGACCACGCCTCAATCAATTAACCTCTGCATACTAACCAATCCTGCATTCACCTCACCACGCCTCTAATTAACCAGGAGCCTATATATACTCATCAGGCAGCTTCATTCCTGTCTGTTCGAAACTATCGACCCCGCCCTCCCTCCCTTTACGTCTTATCTTCAGCACCGATTATTCTGCTTGGAGGGGGGTCCTGAAGAGCTGGGATAATTGAGACGGAGCCCCCATCCACAGTCTCACCAGTTCACACTATCTTGACTAATTAAACTCTTTAATAGCACTTTGTTGTGGCGTGGTCCTTGCTAGTGAAACCTTCTATCCGGCCTCCCCTGTTCATTGAAGCTGACGAGCAGAAACGTCTGCAGTGGCCCAGAAATACATGAAGACTCATTTTCAAACAGTCTTGTTCACTGATGAGTGCTGTGTAACTCTGGATGGTCAGATGGATGGAGCAGTGGATGGTTGGTGAATGGCCACCATGTCCCAACAAGGCTGTGACGTCAGCAATGAGGGGCGGAGTCATGTTTTGGCCTGGTACATCATCAGCTTTTTACCATCTGAAAAACATTGCTAAGATCAGAGGAATAGTGTCAAAACCAGACTTAGAGAGGCTCATCCATGCATTTGTCTCCAGCAGGTTAGACTACTGTAACGGCTGCTCACTGGCCTTTCTAAACCAGCTGTTAGAGCTGCAGAACATCCAGAACGCTGCTGCTCGAGTCCTGACAAGAACCAGGAAATACGACTACATTAGTCCAGTGCTCCGGTCTCTGCACTGGCTTCCTGTCACTCAGAGAATAGAATTTAAAACAGCTCTGCTTGTGTACAAGTCTTTTCATGGTTTAGCACCAAAGTACATCTCTGACATGTTAGAGCCGTATGAACCATCTCGGGCCCTGAGAACTTCAGGGAGGGGTCTCCTGGTGGTTCCCAGAGTCAATAATAAACACGGTGAGGCTGCGTTTCAGTTTCATGCAGCTAAAATCTGGAACAGTCTTCATGAGGATGTGAGACAGGCCTCAACTCTGACAATGTTCAAATCCAGGCTGAAAACAGCTCTTTTTACCCGTGCATATGAAAACTGAAAGTATTTTATCTGCACTCTTGCCTTTTACTGTCATTGATTAACTTTATGTTGATGTTTTATTGATTGATTTGATCTGTTTTCTTGTAATTTTATGCAACTGTGAAGCACTTTGAATTGCCTTGTGTATGAATTGTGCTCCACAAATAAACTTGCCTTGCCTTGAAGGTGTGAAAATGACCTCTGAAAAATATGTTTGAGTTTCTGACTGACCACTTTCTTCCATGATACAAAAAGAAGAGTCGTGCTTTCGCTAACAAAATCATCTTCATGCATGACAACGCACCATGTCCTGCTGTAAAGAATACCTCTGCATCATTGGCTGCTATGGGCATAAAAGGAGAGAAACTCATGATGTGGACCCCCCCTCCTCCCCTGACCTCAAATATTGAGAACCTTTGGAGCATCAACAAGCAAAACATCTATGAGGGTGGGAGGCAGTTCACATCCAAACAGCATCCAAACTCACAAGTTTAATGGATTTAAGAATTTTGAAGCTGCTATCAAAGAAGGGTCCTATATTAAAATATAACTTGACGTGTTAAGATGTTTTTGATTGAAATAGCTTTTGATTTCAGTAAATATGACCTCCTAATGCTGCAACTTCAACAAATGACCATTTTCAGTTAATTTTAACCTTTAAAATGTATTGAAACTATGAGTTGCATAATAATTTGGAACAGTAGATTTTGAGTTGTTTATTATATTTATAAAATACTGTTATCACTGGGAGGTTTTTTCAATCACATTCATATTATCCTCTAACAGTTAAAGACTTGAAAATGATGTCATTTGAGTTGATCATTTAGAAAATCTTAGAAAAATATCATTTGCATAAGAATTTGGAATGCAGAGTAAAATAATCAGAATCAGAATAGGTTTTATTGCCATTGTTATGAACAAGTTCACAGCTAGGAATTTTACTCGGCATGTTTGCGCAGACGCGGCAAACATGCCAGGGCGGCCGTTAAATGGCGCGCCTTATTTGCTGAAATTAGAAGTTAAAGAGGCAATAAAGCAAGTACATACATACACAAATATACACAGTTGGATAATACACATTACGTGCGGAAAACACGCTGGAATTTTTTCTTCGGTACAAAAGGCAGGGGTGGTGGGGGCTAGTAGGGCGGTAGGATGGGGGCGGGACACTTCGTATTATGCAGTTTGAGGCTTCTCCGCAGAAAAACCTTGAAATGTTTCTGTTGGTGTATGAGCCTGGCGTCAGTCCTATCAGTCCTTTCACCCCTGGCCTTGTGTGGGATGTTGACATTGCCAGGGAAGATAACGGCCCAGCTGCTCTCCTGTGTTCCATGGAGGATATAATTATTCAGTTTTTTAATAATCAATGTGCTTTTCATTGGTCTTCAACATTATTCAGACATCCGCAGCAGGTAGTGGCCTTCTCAGTCCATCCAAAGTTCTGCAAAGCTCAGAGATTTGTCCCAAGACCTCCCGAGACATCTCCCCTGACTTTGCCCAGATGTAATCCATCTTCTGTAATCCTTCCTCGTAACGACAAGAAAGGTCCTTAATCAGTTCCTCACTTTTTACTACTTTCCGTTGTAATTCCATCATATTGGCACTCATTGCCAGAATTGAATTAATTGAAGGTGGCATGTTATACAAACTGGTAAGATTTTAATCAGAATCAGAATAGTTTTTATCGCTATTGTTTGAGAACAGGTTCACAAACTAGGAACCTCAGTACACTCGTGCAACATATAACACAGAATTTACTGTAGATAAAAATAAGGTATGAAAAAAAGCTTTTCATTGTTGGGTTTCCAAAATGTCTCCATGAGAGGTTTTTCACGTTTCCAGGCCTTGACGCTGGGGATGGAATGTTCATTTTAATTCTGGTCTGTGCGCATTTGTAGGAACAGGCTCAGAAAGATAAAGGCCTTTCTGTGATTCCTATGGCGCAGTCCATCCACTCCATAGATAGAATGTATACGTAATCATGGAGATGGTTATAGGTCGCATTCATGTTCTAGAATTGAATGATGTCATAATGTCAGATACAGGGCAGGGGCCAATCCAACTGTATGGCAGCAAGACAGTTTTTAGGTCAAATACGCATGAATATCAAGTTATTTTATTTTATTTCTGTAACACACCTTTAAATGCATGTATTTGTTTGCAAATAAATTAATCATTTAAATATGTATGACAGATCATTGAAGATGAATTCATTTATTTTATTTGATCAGTCCTGGACCTGTTTCTCCACAGTAAGTTTATGAAAGTAGAAAAACTGTGTCTGAAGCAGTGTCCTGCTAGCTCCCCCTATTGGTCAGGGAGAAATTTTACATGCCAGAGTTTCTCTTCTTACATTAGTTTTAAAGAATGAGGAGCTAATCTCCTATATGTGGAAATAAACATACAATTTTGATCAGCCAAAAATTAATAAACCAATTTCAAAATTGGAAATATTGAAATGTCATGAATAATGAATGATCTTTTCTATACACAATATGAATAATAATAATAACAATGTTGCTATGGTCATCAGTCACCACAAAGCTGATTAGGCTCAGTTGTGCCTTTAAATTAGTAATTTGCCAAAAATGGTAGCCTGTTTGGAGATATGGCTGATGAACAGGTTGTGCGTTCATTCAGTGCTTCACAAGGGACTTCTCGCTCTTTCTGGGTGGAATAAGTTGACGATGTTCCAACTGAAGCCACTCCCTTTGAGCGCTACTATGGAGCCTCTCCCAGTCATCAAAATGAAAATCAGATATTTCTGTGCTTCTTTACTAACTGTGGGAGTTTATGTTACAAAGAAAATGTATATGGTCACGGTCAGTAAATGGAGTAGCCTTCACTTAAATGTTCAAAAGAATAATAATAATTAAATAATAATAATAATAATAATAATAATAATAATAATAATATGCATCAGTTTTATATAGCACTTTTCTGGACACTCAAAGACGATTTACATTGCATTATTCATGTTGTATACCTTTATTTGTTTATTTACAAAAACGTGGTAATTTATATCATTCAGTTTTGTTGATATTAAGGTCCGTTTTGTAAAAAGGGAATCCCCAGAGGCACAATGCTTATGGACAGGGACCCACAATTAAAATATACAACATACAATCAAAGTGCAGAAGCAAAAGAAAGATGCAAAATTACAAAGGGAAAATAAACAGAAATTACAAAAATTCACCCACCCACCAACAGGCTCACAATACAGAAGGAGCCTGTTAAATGTACCCATCCTGTCTCTACACATCATAATATTCAAATCAGATTTACATAGTGTGTACATCATAAGATTTGCATTTCGGGGCATTCAAGGGCCAGACCAACATGCGACTAATGTGACTCATCAGTCATATGGGGTTTTTTAAGCATAACGTAGCAATACATTTTGCTTAAAAATCTTTTTAAATATGTAAAAAAAATGTAAGTCTTTTATAGAACTATCAATCTCATTCCAGATCTCGGGGCCTCTACAGGCCACGCTAAAGCTGGTACACTTTAATGAGGATCTTTCCCTCTTAATGAAGGTTTCCTTTTAGTGTTATGTTTATGAGAAGGAGCGGTCACTGGAATGAGTTGGCAGAGTCTAGAATTTAATTTATGTACCATGTTATACATAATACAAGCATTGTGAAATCTGTTGCACTCAGTGAGCTTCAGAAGCTTGAAACCATAAAAAAGAGGATCTGAGGGAGAGTTAAAGTTTGCCCATGATATAACACGTATAACCTTCTTCTGAAGAATCTCCAGCTTTTCAAAATAAGTAGGATACATGTTACACCATATGACATTGCAGTCATTTATATGTGGTTCAAACAGAGACCGATACAGAGTTTGGAGAGCATCAAGAGGAAGACAGTGCCTCAAGTTAAAAAATAGACCGACATATTTAGATAATTTATTCATTAGATATTCAATGTGTTTTTTTTTATTTATTTAAATATCCATCTATGTATACTTCAAGGAATTTAGTACTCTCGACTCTCAATTGCTCTACCATTTATTTCAATCTGTATCTTATCAATATTTTTACGGCTTCTATTTGAACAAAATATAATATAATTTGTTTTATTTATATTTAGTGTGAGTTTATTACATTTAAACCAATTGTTTACTTTGACTAATTCACAATTTACGGTAGTTTGGAGGCTGCCAGGGTTTGTGTGTGACAGAAATAAAGTGTCATCCGCAAAGATTACCTTGTGGAGGATAGTTGTTGAATTCACAAAGTCATTTACATATAATATAAAGAGAAGTGGTCCTAATATGGAGCCCTGTGGAACTCCGCATGTAATAGTTTTACTTAGAGATTTTCTGTTATTTATTTTCACATATTGCTCCCTTTCAAATAAGTAACTTCTGAACCAACTGAGCGCAGTCCCTCTGACACCATAATGTTGTAATTTACCCAATAAAATTTCATTTTCAATGATATCAAGGAAAACACCAATTCCACACTCACCTTTATCAATAGCGTCATTGATTTGTTCAATTAGATCGAGGATTGCCATACAGGGATGAAGCCATATTGGGATGGGATGAGTTTATCCAGTTTGTCTAAGTAGCCGCTGAGTCTATTGTACACAACTCTCTCAAGCACCATGTTGGTAAAATTGATATAGGTCGATAATTTTGTAAGTTGTTTTTGTCACCAGCTTTATGAATTGGTATAATTTCTGCAATCTTAGTAATTTTAGGTACCACTCCATGGAGCAGAGAGAGATTTATACAATAGACAAGCGGATCTACATTTTCATGTACAATGAATTTGACAATTTTACTACATACATCATCCACAGCAACAGTGTGGGAACTTTTCATGTTCATAACAATTTTGAAAACTTTTGATTTATCAGTAGGTGTAAGAAAAAATGAATTTAAATAGTTACCTTTGAGATAATGTTGGTATGTGGTTCCCCCTTGTGGAGTTACATTATTCGAAAGTGTTTCAACTATAGAATTGAATTGTTAAAACTGTTGGCAAGAACATCATCATTGGGATAGTAATTTTCATTTAGTTTGGTTTTGGTGTCAGGAAGGACAGTAGATTTTTTACCCCGCTGAGTACATTATTTAATACTTTCCAGCATTGCTTTTGATCACCACGAGAAACCTTAATAAGATCAGTATAATAGTTCCGCTTACTTGCTCATATCACATTAGTTAATTTATTTTTATATTTAGTATACTTTTCTTTATTTCAATCAGTTGGACTTTTGATGTAGCGTTTATATAAACGTTTGTATAAAAGTTTATATAAATAGAGTGTGAGTGTGTTCAAATATGATCTTTCATTCACCCAAGTTTCACTGCATCCTATAATAATGAACTCATGGTCTAGACTTCGGAACAAGGCAAGTAAGTCATCGTGATGCTTTATCAGGCTTCTCGCGTTTAAGTGTAACAAAGAAAATGGAAGCTTTTCAAAGGCTGCTAGGTTTTTGGATGTAACACGCTTACAGTTCAGTTTTTCAAAGCAATGCTGGTCAAGTATCGCATGATTTTGGTCAAAAGTTAGTTCTTCAAAGCCCATACAATATTTGTGAGTGGAAAAGATGTGGTGTGTACAGTTGGGAGGGAAATACAATCATTTCAACATTCCTATCCAAAAGCTTCTGTAAATATCAACCTTCAGTGGTGAGTTGTATTTACAATGACTAATAATCTAACCTTGATCAGTCTATCTAAGGAGGCAAGTAAGAACAGAAATCACTAATGCAGTCCGCACGCTTCTCAGGCTTCAAAATCGCGCCCAAAGCCTCTAGTACGCTTGTGCTTACTGAAGTCAGACGCTTGTCACAAATGTCACCGAGCGTCAAGACGCCCTGGCCGCACGTCAACTCAGAGTCTGTTCGTAGCCATCTTGGAAACAGCTCGTGCCTAAAACTACAGTTGTTCGGAGGCTAACTACTGTAGTCTCCCTCTTTGCTCCTGCCATGTCTTATGGATCTTTAACTATTCCCCATGGTCTACGCAGGATCTCCCCAGTATTTAAGCTCATATCCAGCCCATACGGTTGAAGGGACATTGGTGGCAAGTGGCTATAGGCTAGGTTAGCCTGGTTAGCTCACCTACAGCTCATTGGTGATAAAAAAAAAAAAAGTGTGCAATAAACCACAAATGCGTCAAGCCCATCTCAGTGTGTGACCATCATAAAGGCTGTTCTGTGTAGTTAAGGGCTTTATTGATGTTATTAGTGCATAATACTTGTTTTCAAGGGGTCAATGCGAGCTATCTGTTTGCTGCTAAGGGCTACCATAGAATAATTATTTCTATGCGCAGCTAGCTCCGGGAGAAAACAGATGGACTATGGCCCGTTGTAGATAAAATGTGAGCAATAAACTTAAAAATCAACAAGCCTGGCACAGTGTGTGATCATTGTTAAACGATTGCTTTATGTACATAGGGCTTAATAGACTTTATTCGTGCATATTTCTGGTTTTCACATGGATTGGAGCTTTAGCTTGTAGCAGCTTTGGGAATGCTCTGTGCATCATCAAGGCCCAAACACATTCCCAACGCAGATCCAGCCACTCAAATAAGTTTTATTGTCGCCGCTTTTAATCCTGGGTGTTTAGGTAAATGCAACACTGATGTGTGTCTTTGTAAAGTCCCGGAGCTGCTGTAGCTCCGGTTCACAACACGATGAAGCTAACCTCCGTGACTCTGACTGTTTACATCTGCGGGCCGGTGATGGCTCGCTCAGCTCCAACGTACGTCACTGTTGGGGAAAGCTCCTGATTGCTCGACGCTCGCGAATTTCTCCAAAAAGTTCAACAATTCCAACTCTGGACGTGCGTCAAAAAGCTTGCCACGCACGAAAAGCTTCAAAACGCGCTGCACAGGAGGCATGGGACGCACTGCGGGAGCTCTCGACTCTCCCCGAGGCGCGTTCCCCGTGTATTTTCAATGTTAACCTGACGCTTTGGAGGCCTTGACCGCATTTGGTCTGAACCCGGCATAAGGCTAGCACAGCACAATACTCACTCACTCACTCACTCTCCCTTTCAATAGGTCTACTCTCACTATTACAAACTATGTCTACACGGACAGACAGACAAAACAACTTGGTGGTGGTAAGCTACTACCACCACCAAATGTTAAGCTACTATTGTAGCCACAGCCGCCCTGGGTGGTAGACTGACGGAAGCGAGGCAACCAGTCTGTGCCATCGGCCCCTCCGACCACCACAAACCACTCACTCACTCAGTCACTCACTACATTCGTCATGCTTCCTGGTGTTCCCAAATGGTCTCCAAGTACCGACCAGGCCTTTCCTGCTTAGCTTTCGAGTTCTGATGGGATCGGGCAGAGCAAAGGCGGTATGGCCACAGAATGGAACAACATTCCAACACCTATCAGAGAAATCAATAGTTATAAGGTATTCTGCTCACAGTCAAAACATTCGCTCCTCAGCAATCAGACATGCCAGCACTGAATATCTGCCGCCACTTTCTTCTGTCGTCTTGCATGTTCTTATCTAAATTCGATACTGCTGCATTTCAATGCTACTCTCCTTTTGTAAGCCTTTTATTATAACTGACTAATGTTATTGACTGTGTCTTTTAGCACAAATTCTATAGCTGTCTGTTCATGAATTGCTTTATGTTCTGTTGCCTCCTGCTGCATGTACTTATCACTTTAGACTCTTTGTTGCTTGTTTGTTTTTTTGGTTTCTTATTCCTGCTGCTGCAGCTAATGTAATGTTTATTGTATTTTGCCATGTGATAATCAATTTGTTCTACCTATTTCCAGGGTGCCTACTGCACATCTGGCCTAGGACTACAGATGAAAACACTGGCATATTTTACAGTTGAGCTGTGTGTGAATGTGCACTGTCCTTGTAAGTAAATAAATGAATAAATAAGGCGCTAACGGGACCTGCCCAAGATGGCCACTCTTCGGCTGGTGGGGAAAAAAGCAGCCATTGTTCTCTTGTGTCTTCGAGTCCTCTTTTCAGTTCGTAGTTTGTATTGCTGTTTAAAAATCTGTGACTTTTTTGGTACTTTTCTTAACTATTTAAGTCCATTTGACATTTTACAGTCTCATTTTCAGGGGAGGGAGGGCTATTGTACATGTTTAGCATGCACACATACAGCACAGTGAATGACTGGCTCCTGAGATAACAGAAAGGCCTTTCCATATGACACAGCTCAGCTCCATGGGGTTTAGCACTGTAATAAGTGGTTAGAGTGACCAGACATCGGTGTTGTCATAAGCGTTTGTTTGTCCCCCTGATGAAGGCCTGTGGGCTGAAACGCATTGGGGTTTAAGTCCATTTTAGACATGCCATAATTAATAAAGGCATTTTAATTCATTTTAAGAGCGTGCCTTGGTTCTTTACGCATTTGTAAGTATACATTGTGTAGTGGCGCATTGTTGGCTGGCTGAACGCGTGCATAAGAAAAAAGTAAAAATGTCATTGGATATATCAATCCATTTATTGTAGTACAATGTGAGTATAGAAAAAACTGAAAACAAAATAATAAATAACTCAGTTTATGGATGTTTGGCAAGATTTATCAGAGCACGGTCAAAACCGTGTGCTCCAGCAGCGCCATACCTGATACTAATTGGCGCACCTCTTAAAGTAAATGGGCCACTCCCAGAGCTCCCCCAATGGCTCCACCACATTGTAATAAGCAGTTAGGGTGACCAGACATTGGCATTGTAATATTAGCCTGGCATAAAGCCACGAAGAATGAATTGAAGCTAATGGTGGTTAAAATAACAGTGGCTAACGCTATAGGTTGTAAGGGTTGTTTGCAGAGCTGGGCGGTGACAGAGGAAAAGGCCTGAGAAGAGAGCGCCAAAGTGGCACAGAAGTTATTTGGAAGAATGAGACTGGCATGTGAGCCGTCGACCCTGAGAGTGTGGAGGACGGTCAGACCGGGGCACGCCTCCACTCGGGGCTGTCTCCGGAGGCAGGTCCACGTCCAGGAAGTCCAGCCTCTCGCTGTCCCGGTCCCCTGCTCCTCCCGAGCGGCTTTGCGGCGCCTGCAGGACATGACGGGGCCGACCAGAGCCAAGAACACGGCGCTCAGACCCATGCCCGCAGCGCACAGGGCGAAGGCCGCGCCGTAGTTTTCCATCTTATCCACCAGCAAGCCTGCAACACAAACAGCATGCTTTAGAGAGCTCAGGTGGGTCAGAGGCAATAAGTGGTTAAAGTCATGTTGCATGTGTTTTAGGCTGTGTCAGCAACAAATGAGTCGATCTCGGTCAGAGCAAGAGTAAGATGATTTTGTGTGATTTGTACGATAATAATAATAGAATAGATAATAACTATAGAAATAGTGTCGCTTAATATTGGATATCAAAAAAGTATAGAGATATTAGCCCTAAACAAAACATAAAATAATGTAAAAGAATATCTGTTTTTTTTTTCAACACACAAAGAAAAGCTATGAAATTGGATATAAAAAATCATTCTTTACATAAGATATAAGAAAATGTATGGAAATGTGCCGTAACCCGATGTTTTATTACTTAAGTAAAGAGTTATGTGATAAAACAATTCCAAGAACAAAAGCCAGTTAGATAATATAAGAAAAACATCCGGTCAATGCATAATTACAGACGTATGTACCTCCCAGCGGTGGGCCAGCCAGCCCTGCGAAGCTCTGGATGCAGAGGTAGACGCCCACAGCCGAGGACATCCTCTGCAGCCCCACCACATCCTCCTCTGCCAGCAGTGGGATGTGCGTGGAGCCCACAACGCCCATGAAGTACCCGTAGACAGCGGAGCACACCACCAGAGCCAGAAACCCCGAGCCAGCGAGAAAACCCCTAGAACCAGGCACAGGGCCAGCACACAGGCCAACAGAACCAGAGTCTTCCTGCAGTGCACCCTGGTAAGGATGAGTCCGATGGTGAGAACGGCCCACGATGTCCCCTACTGCTATTACAGACAGCATGTAGGAGGCTATGTGCGCCTCTACACCGCGGCTCGTGCTCAGCTCGATCACGTAGAGGTGCGGGGCGAAGAAGCCCACTGAGGACAGCAGGCCGAACAGAGAGTAGCAGATGAAGACTCCGTCGCGCAGCACAGACAGGTCCAGCAGCTTTGGCCTGGACTCAACTCCGGCCTTGGTCTGCAGCTCTGCGTCGGCCTTCTCCTGCTTCTCTTCCAGGGACGCGTACATGCAGGTGACCCCGGAGTCTTCAGAGCTGATGGAGGTATGGGTCTGCTCGTTCTCCTGATTGTAGACAGCCTCGAGCTCCTTCTCAGTCAGAGCTGGCTCCTGCTCACACTCGGGCTCAATCCTGATTGGACAAAGGAGAAGACCCCAGCCGATCACACACGCCTGGAGGGCGCCCAGGAGCATCAGGCAGTATCGCCAACCGATGTGCTCCTTTAGGACAGTGAGGGCTAAAGAGAAACAGGGCGAGAACATGTGAGACATATATTTATCATCTATATCCAGTTATAAATGTTGGAAACCACTAGTCCCATCAGTGTGTTCCTCACAGGGCTGCATGAACAAAAGGAAGTTAACCACAACATCAGGTTGGAAGGTCAGGAAGTTGAACTCTATCACCCTTTCCTGCCCTCCCTTCCTCTGCTTCCTTCCACCTACAATGGACTCTAACCCCAATAAGGCTGCATATTGCATAACTGACCTTTATCCAATCGAAATTAGGGTTGAGCGACTGCAGTACCTAACCTCAAGGGGCTTAGGTTTTTTTGTGTGTCCTGTCTTGTGCCTCCACCGTTTGAATGACAGACATGTTTGCCAATCAGAATGATCGAGCAGCGCATCCTTTGGCTGTTGACCAATCAAAAGTCACTGCAGAATCATGTTTGTCTCCTCTGCAGTCGCTATAAACAAACTCCATGTCTCGCGCCGCGCAAACTGCAAACTATTCACAAGCTACTAATAAATAACCAGTCTTTTGCAACCTGTGGGTAGGACTGGGTCACGGAATCATCATTACATGGGATTGGTTGAAACTCAGCAGGCCACCAGACAATATACTAGTTTGTGTATTGCTGCGACTAGTTTTAGTTAATTAACTCTAAAACTGTCACAACACTACGGAACTCTCATTAATCTTGTGTGAAACACACATTTATCAGCATAATAAGATATGTAGCATACATTTATTTATTTATTTTAGCATTTAGAACATAATACTTCCATTTAGAACTAAGTTTACAGTGCAGAACTTTTTTTCCCGGCAACCCTTGAACGCCTCAGCCTCCGGTGCTGCTTTGCTTTGTGATCACAAGGAGGAAAAACACCTGACAGCTCCCTGTAGATATTGGATTATTAAACAAAAGAACATTTGATGAGGATTCAGCTGCATCAGAGCAGGTCGCTCAGATGTTTGTCAGTTCACCATATTTTTGTAAACTTCTGTCATAATGCTAAACTTTTGGCTGCTAACTGTTGCTGCATCTGCTGCTTCAAACATTTGCGATCTCTTGTTCATGTGTTGTGCTTACATGGTGCGGGGGCATGTGGGGTGAGGCGTGTGTGTGTGTGGGGGGGGGGGGGGGGTTTAGAGGTTTATATGCAGCTCAATTGCATGAAAAATAAAACATAGGATATACTGTATATATAAAATATATGTTTTAATATATATTTTGGTCAAAATCATGCAAATTCTGTACATATTTGTACTTTTAAGATTTTATTCAAGATGCACTAAGGATTTGAGAGTGATTTCCATTCTCTGTATGTTTCATGTAGATGAATTGATTATAAAGCTATCCAACATGAGCTCTGTCTTGTCTGTGTTGAAGTAGTTACACACGCATACACACAGGCTGGCTCACTGTGGAATGACGTTACATGTCACCGTACCGGACTAAATGCAAACAGGCAAAGACTCTCCGGAAAAGCCAGAGACATGACGAAGCACGCCGCCTGGAGAAGTACTGAGCCAGCAGGTGTGACAGTGGGCAGGAAGGCCAGACTGAGCCCAGACCTGCAGAGACACACAAGAGAGGGACCAGGTCAGAGCTGAGAGAGGGACCAGGTCAGAGCAGGAGGGGACCAGTCAGCTGGAGAACCTCGCTCCCCGGCACCCAGTCAGAGCTGAGAGAGGGACAGGTCAGAGCTGGAGAGAGGGACCAGGTCAGAGCTGAGAGAGGGAACAGGTCAGAGCTGAGAAGGGTACAGGTCAAGCTTGAGAGAGGAACAGGTCAGAGCTGAGAGAGGTACAGAAAAACAGGTCAGAGGGAGACAGTCAGAGCTGAGAGAGGGTACAGGTCAGAGCTGAGAGAGGGTACAGGTCAGAGCTGAGAGAGGACCAGGTCAGAGCTGAGAGAGGGTACAGGTCAGAGCGAGAAGGGTACAGGTCAGAGCTGAGAGAGAAGGATACCAGGTCAGAGCTGAGAGGAGGACAGCAAGAGGGACATCAGAGCTGAGGAGGTACAGGTCAGAGTGAGAGAGGGGTACAGGTCAGAGCTGAGAGAGGTACAGGTTCTGAGCAACAGGTGAGAGCTGAGGGAGGTCTGTGACAGGTGAGAGCTGAGGGAGGTCTGTGACCAGGGTTGAGAGCTGAGAGAGGTCTGTGACAGGTGAGAGCTGAAGAGGAGGTCTGTGGAAGGTGAGAAGCTGAGAGAGGGACAGAGTCAGAGCTGAGAGAGGGTACAGGTCAGAGTGAGAAGGACCAGGTCAGAGCTGAGAGAGGGTACAGGTCAGAGCTGAGAGGGACCAGAGTCAGAGGCTGAGAGAGGGTACGGGTCTGAGGCAGAAGAGAGGGTACATAATAAGAGTTTACAGGTCAGAGCTGAGAAAGGCAGGTCAGAGCTGAGGAGAGGGACCAGGGTCAGAGCTGAGAGAGGGTACAGGTCAGAGCTGAGAGAGGACCAGGTCAGAGGCTGGAGAGGGGAACCAGGTCAGAAGCTGAGAGAGGGACCAGGTCAGAGTGAAGAGAGGTACCAGGTCAGAGCTGAGAGAGGGTTACAGGATTTGAGGTACATGTCAGAGCAGAGAGATGGGACCAGGTCAGAGCTGAGAGAGGGACAGGTCAGACAGGGAGGGACCAAGTCAGAGCTGAGAGAGGGACCAGGTCAGAGCTGAGAGAGGTACAGGTCAGAGCTGAGAGAGGGTACAGGTCAGAGCAGAGAGAGGACCAGGTCAGAGCAGAGAGAGGGACCAGGTCAGAGCAGAGAGAGGGACCAAGTCAGAGCCTGAGAGAGGGACCAGGTCAGAGCAGAGAGAGGGACCAAGTCAGAGCTGAGAGAGGGACCAGGTCAGAGCTGAGAGAGGGACCAGGTCAGAGCAGAGAGAGGGACCAGGTCAGAGCTGAGAGAGGGTACAGGTCAGAGCAGAGAGAGGGTACAGGATAGAGGGTACAGGTCAGAGCTGAGAGAGGGTACAGGATAGAGGGTACAGGTCAGAGCTGAGAGAGGGTACAGGTCAGAGCTGAGAGAGGGTACAGGTCAGAGCTGAGAGAGAGGTACAGGTCAGGGAGCAGAGAGAGAGGGTACAGGTCAGAGCAGAGAGAGGGTACAGGATAGAGAGGGTACAGGTCAGAGCTGAGAGAGGTACAGGATAGAGGGTACAGGTCAGAGACTGAGAGAGGGTACAGGTCAGAGCTGAGAGAGGGTACAGGTCAGAGCTGAGAGAGGGTACAGGTCAGAGCAGAGAGAGGTACAGGGAGGGTACAGGTCAGAGCTGAGAGAGGTACAGGTCAGAGCTGAGAGAGGTACAGGTCAGGAGCAGAGAGAGGGACCAGGTCAGAGCTGAGAGAGGGACCAGGTCAGAGCTGAGAGAGGGACCAGGTCAGAGCAGAGAGAGGTACAGGCAGAGCAGAGAGAGGGTACAGGTCAGAGCAGAGAGAGGGTACAGGTCAGAGCAGAGAGAGGGTACAGGATAGAGGTACAGGTCAGAGCTGAGACGGACCAGGTCAGAGCTGACGAGGGACAGGTCAGAGCTGAGAGAGGGTACAGGTCAGAGCTGAGAGAGGGTACAGGTCAGAGCTGAGAGAGGTACAGGTCAGAGCTGAGAGAGGGTACAGGTCAGAGCTGAGAGAGGTACAGGTCAGAGCTGAGAGAGGGACCAGGTCAGAGCTGAGAGAGGGACCAGGTCAGAGCGAGAGAGGGACAGGTCAGAGCTGAGAGGGTACAGGTCAGAGCAGAGAGAGTACAGGTCAGAGCAGAGAGAGGGACCAGGTCAGAGCAGAGAGGGGGTACAGGATGAGGGTACAGGTCAGAGCTGAGAGAGAGAGGGTACAGGTCAGAGCAGAGAGAGGGTACAGGTCCAGAGCTGAGAGAGGACAGGTCAGAGCAGAGAGAGGGTACAGGTCAGAGCTGAGAGAGGGACCAGGTCGAGAGCAGAGAGAGGGTACAGGTCAGAGCAGAGAGAGGGGGGGGTACAGGTCAGAGTGAGAGAGGGACCAGGTCAGAGGAAGAGGGTACAGTCAGACAGAGAGAGGTACGGTCAGAGCTGAGAGAGGGTACAGGTCCAGAGCTGAGAGAGGGTACAGGTCAGAGCAGAGAGAGGGTACAGGTCAGAGCTGAGAGAGGGTACAGGTCAGAGCAGAGAGGAGGGACCAGGTCAGAGCTGAGAGAGGGTACAGGTCAGAGCTGAGAGGACAGCGAGGGTTACAGGTCAGAGCGAGAAGAGGTACAGGTTCAGAGCTGAGAGAGAGGTAACCAGGTCAGACAGAGAGAGTACAGTCAGAGCAGAGAGAGGGACCAGGTCAGAGCTGAGAGAGGGACAGGTCAGAGCTGAGAGAGGACAGTACAGGTCAGAGCTGAGAGAGGGGACCAGGTCAGAAGCTTGAGAGAGGTACAGGTCAGAGCGAGAGAGGGTACAGGTCAGAGCAGAGAGGTACAGGTCAGAGCGAGAGGGACAGGTAGGCTGAGAGAGGGTACAGGTCAGAGCAGAGAGAGGACAGGTCAGAGCAGAGAGAGGGACCAGGTCAGAGCAGAGAGAGGGTACAGGATTGAGGCGTACAGGTCAGAGCTGAGAGAGGGTACAGGTCAGAGCAGAGAGAGGGTACAGGTCAGAGCTGAGAGAGGACCAGGTCAGAGCAGAGAGAGGGTACAGGTCAGAGGTACAGGTAGAGGAGAGGGTACAGGTCAGAGCAGAGAGGGGTACAGGTCAGAGAGAGGAGTCAGGAGAGGTACAGGTCAGAGTGAGAGGGTACAGGTCAGAGCAGAGAGAGGGTACAGGTACAGTAGAGCTGAGAGAGGGTACAGGTCAGAGCTGAGAGAGGGTACAGGTCAGAGCAGAGAGAGGGTACAGGTCAGAGCTGAGAGAGGGTACAGGTCAGAGCTGAGAGAGGGTACAGGTCAGAGCAGAGAGAGGGTACAGGTCAGAGCTGAAGAGGGACAGGTCAGAGCGAGAGAGGACCAGGTCAGAGCTGAGAGAGGGACCAGGTCAGAGCTGAGAGAGGGTACAGGTCAGAGCAGAGAGAGGGACCAGGTCAGAGCTGAGAGAGGGACCAGGTCAGAGCTGAGAGAGGGACCAGGTCAGAGCAGAGAGAGGGTACAGGATGAGGGTACAGGTCAGAGCTGAGAGAGGGACAGGTCAGAGCGAGAGAGGGACAGGTCAGAGCAGAGAGGTACAGGTAGGCAGGAGAGGGTACAGGTCAGAGCTGAGAGAGGGTACAGGTCAGAGCAGAGAGAGGGTACAGGTCAGAGCTGAGAGAGGACAGGCAGAGGAGAGAGGTACAGGTCAGAGCTGAGAGAGGGACAGGTTGAGGTACAGGTCAGAGCTGAGAGAGGACAGGTCAGAGCTGAGAGGGACCAGGTCAGAGCTGAGAGAGGGTACAGGTCAGAGCTGAGAGAGGACAGTCAGAGCTAGAGAGGTACAGGTCAGAGCTGAGAGAGGGTACAGGTCAGAGCAGAGAGGGTACAGGTCAGATGAGAAGGGACAGGTCAGAGCTGAGAGAGGGTACAGATGAACCAGGTCAGAGCTGAGAGAGGGACCAGGTCAGAGCTGAGAGAGGGTACAGGTTGAGGGACAGGTCAGAGCTGAGAGAGGGTAGTCAGGGATGAGAGGGTACAGGTCAGAGCTGAGAGAGGACAGGTCAGAGCAGAGAGGGTACAGGTCAGAGCAGAGTAGAGAGGGACCAGGTCAGAGCTGAGAGAGGGTACAGGTAGAGGGACCAGGTCCAGAAGGTCAGAGCTGAGAGGTACCAGGAGGTCAGAGCTGAGAGAGGGTACAGGCAAGGCAGGGGGAGAGGGTACAGGTCAGAGCAGAGAGAGCAGTACAGGTCAGAGCAGACAGTACCTGTGATGACTCCGAGGTGAAGGTACATGTCATCGATGGAGGTGGTGAAGCTGGAGCTGATGGTGCCCAGGCTCATGAGGAACCCACCCATCATGACCCACAGGACGGTGACCAAATCTGGTGCTCAGCAGGGTGGCCAGTGGCGCTGCAACACACCAACACCCTCTGTTAGGCAATCACTACAAGACACTATATCCCACCAATCTCAGAAATGACCCCTCATGTCCCTGATTTCAGTTGTTAACGTATGAACTATACTGAGCATTTTTTTGTTTGTTTTTTGCTATTGTTCTGTAGTGTTCAAATATTAATTGCATACAGCGCAGACACACGGCGCGGCTGGAATTTTCAATATTGTTTACCAGTAAACAGAGCCCATGTGCTCCCCGCGATGATGAGAACCGCCCCTTTCTCCTTCTATTATTGAAAAAGCAGCTCAAGGAGCCTTGGATTTGAGATTTTGTCATTCGTAAAAATGATTTGATCAAAAAATAGATCAAAGATTGATCAAAGATAGAAATAGCCAATTTACATTGAGAACAGCTAGGCAAAAAAACGCGGACAGTTTTTTCACCCACGGAATGGCATAAAAAAAACGCCCAAATTCCGCTGTTTAACCGCGGACCTGGCACCCTGGTGGAGCCATTTGTTTATTATAGCAACACACAATTTTAAGGCTGGTACATATATGTACACTTTTTTTTATTTAAAAAAAAAATCCTCCTATAGCTTCTCCCAGTCCCTCTGCTGTGTGTGTCAGCTCCGCCCCTGGTCCTGCTCAGTCTGTAGCTGCTGGAGTCTCGCGCTGAGAGGATACAGACTCCAGACATCACTGCAGTCCAAACTTTAGCCTGGACTCCTGTTGTTCTTCTGCTTTAGTTGCTTTTGTAATGCGCTCATACACATGAGTGGAAAAGGCCGACATTGTGACGTATCGCCGCTCCGCACGTGATCGCATTGTTATTTTTCACTCCACAAACCCAGCGTAACTTTATCTAACCATAAAACCGAGGCGGATCTTTCTCAAATAAGAAGTGGCTGAAAGCTAGAGATGTACTGACTACATTTATGGATTAGTTTAAGTTTGTAGAGATCTAGATTTTGTGTAAACAGCAGGTTTGTTCCTTGCGGACGGGCTGCAGCTGCAGATGTTTACCTTTCCTTTCTCCCTCTCTCCCTGAACCCATTCTCTTACTTTCTCTTTTAGTCTTTGCCCTTCTCTATTGTCTATTATCTAATGTAGCATAGAGCAGTGTATGTAGAGCTTGATAAGCATGCAACCTTAAAAAATAAATAAATAAATAAACGGCTCACTGGTGAGACTCGGCTCTCATCGTTCACTTAAAATTGCCGGTGTTCTGTCGAAATCACCCCCCCTGTCGAGAAAGTGCCTCCCCCAGCGAATTCGACACCTCTACCTACATTGAAATGACGTAGTAGATATCAAACAGCATAAAGCGCATCTAAACCCAATTTTTATGATATTTTCACATCTGTAAAATGTAAAAATGCCCTTGCTTTTTGTTGGATAAATATTGCTATTCTCTATATTTTGCTTGTCTTACACGTCATAATCTGCTGACTGGAAAGATGTTACTAATGCTTCTGCTTTGAGTTACAGATTTTGGTTTATAAACAGAAACATTGAGCAGCCGTGTGTGTGTCCAAAACCGGGACTGTCTCAAGGATGAGAAAAATGGATACTGTGTAAAATACTGTGTGCTTGCAAATTGTTATTTACTGCTCTGGTATGCAACCCCCCTTCCCTTAGACCAGAGCAGTACATTGTATACTAGGGACGTGAAAACTGAATAAAATGCAATGTGAGGCATCCAGAGAACTCAGAGCGGACAAGGGAGGTTTGGCCCCAGCTTCGGTTGTAACTGAGTCTTAATCTCTGTCTGCCTCTCCTTGCAAGTAAAATGAGAATTTGTCTTGTCTCGCTTTCCTTTATTAATTATTGTGTTTTGTTGGTTACCAGCCCCAACACTTTTGAATGTATAAGATCAAGTTATTTGTTTTTAAGAACAACATGTAGACATCCATGGTGATCTATCTCGATAAATGATATGCACATTTTCGGCATCTTCACGTAAATATAATAAACTCATTCTTTATCAATTAAATCAGTAATGCTGTGGAGAAGTGCAAATCATAACAAAATAAATGAATGTACCCACGATTAGCGTAAATAAACTACTCAATTTGACGGCTTGAAACGATGAGCGGGAGTCCTCGTCATACGCATGCGCAATAGCAATAAATCATACATTTCGACAAGGGAAGCGATTTCGACAGAACACCGGCTCTTTGTACCGACTCGTTTGCGACCGACCTATCACTACTCTCTTCTGTCCGCTTCACAGTGGGATAAATACGGCTCTCTGTCCTGTGAAAGCGTAAAAGGTTGTGACGAAAACTTGTGAGGCTGCAACGCCATCATCTTTTGGAAACATTACGAGCTGAGGGGAAAGGGAGAGAGCAGACGACGCTCAGCGGCGATGGTGACAGAAAGGTGTTGGAGCTGCACATAACACATTCAGCTGCACAAGGCTGCGCTGACTCTGTCTGTAAATAAAACCAGATGAACTCGAGTCCAAAGGGTTTGTAGGGAGACTTTCTATCAGGAGATATATATCTATGGACAAGCTTATTGGCTCGTGGACAGGCCAAAGAGAAACCGGAGAAAATGCGGTTGTTTATAAATTATTTCCCATTTCTCTGTGGCTCGGTAGCAAATGCGTCACGGCCCGGTGGTTGGGGACCACTGTATTAACCAATCAGAGAAAAGCCGGATATGACGCAGGCGGCATGTAGCGTATTTTGTAAACAAGTAAGTTGATAGTTTGTATAGCATCAGTCGAAGAGCGGAGACAAATGTGAACCATCTATGTTGTTTTTGCCACAAAATCTGAAGGACACAAGGAGTCATTAGCAACTCGGTTCAGATTTTAAACATAGGAGAATTCAACATGAATGGGCAACAGCTGTTTCAATCAATATACGTTTGGAACGGGACAAAAAAACTTTAGATAGATGGCAACAAGACAAAAATACTCTTGTAGAAGATAAAGCCTCAACATCTACACAGGTACATTCTTGTTCAGTCCATTTAAAGGGGGGTATTATGCTTTTCTCAATCACATAGCACCAGTCTATAGCATACTACAATGATGACGTAACCTTCTGTTGGTCTGTATATGCAGTAAATTAAAATAACTGCCTTGAATAAAATTGCTCTCTCAAAATGGCTGTACTGAACGTCTTGAAATAGGCCTCTGTCTCTTTAAGAAGCTTTCCGACACGCCCCCTTCAGCACACTGCTGTGGCATCTAAACAACACTACTGTGCGGGGAGGGGGCTCTGCTGAGCTGAGGAGCAGTGGTTGGTGGCTTGGCTGGTGACGAAAGGTCCAGAGGCGTCTCCAGGAGGTGGGGGCGTTCCTAGGAGGACTGAGGCATAGCTACACCTAAAATGGCTGCCGTCTAAGTTTTACTGATTACTCAAAAATATGTGAATGAGCCAAGGCAACACTCCAGGCATGTGTTTAATGAGGGAATGACATAATAACATGATATAAAGCTTGAAAAAGTCCATTTTACATAATACCCCCCCTTTAAGAAATTATATTTTGAGTGTTCAATTTGGTTACTGACGTGACAACGTGGTCTGTGATTGGATCAATCTAAAACTTAGTGATTTGATTTGCTGTTAGCAAAGTTCCAGTCCGTCCTGCTTTTCAACAGATACAAGAAGCAGGAGTGGATGGCTGGCCAGGCATGTGTACCAGTGCAACCAATTAAAAATGTCTGGAGCCATGGATATACTGCTCCAGACGTTACAGGTATTACATTACTCCCATGATGCTGTCACGTATATAAAATACCAATTATGAGTAAATAGTCTCAACTTATACAGTGCTTTTCCACCTTCATCAGGCCCAAAGCGCTTTACAGTAAGAACCGCTCACTCATACACCAGTGTATGCAGACACTGGAGGCAAAGTGGGTGAAGTGTCTTGCCCAAGGACATCAATAGGAGCTGGGATTTGAATCTGAACCCCCAACCTTCCGATCATGAGACGACCCGCTCTAACAACTGCGCCACTCTGGCCCCGTAGCCTAACTTATTCACCCAGGAGACAAAATCCCTCCAGTCAAGGTCCCCCCTGTGGACGTGTTGGTTGCGGGGGTCTACACACCTGTGAAGCTGAAGACGAAGATGCAGATGGAGATGGCCCAGGACACTCGGCTGTTGCTCTCTCCAAAGTCCTGCATAAGGTCACGCAGGAACACCCCCAAGCTCTTCAGGGTCCCATAGGTGCACACCTCCACCATGAAGAAGGCCAGGGCGACTACCCAGCCCCACCGGCCCTCCGGGATGGCGCCATACACCTTGGCACCGAGGCAGGGCTCCATCGCAGCGGGGGCGGGGGAAGGCTGCGAGGGAAAACACAAATGTCAGTGATTGCACACGCAGGGCTACCTCATGTTTGCAGAAGCTCCAGCGAACAGGGAACACATTTTAATACAAAGAAGTGAAATAATACTTGAATATGGACTGGATAATAACTAGGGCTGGGAAGTGTTAATCGATACCAGTGTGGTATTGGAGGGAAAAAAAGTAAAGGTACCCACTGGTATCGAAAAAATTAAAGTATCGAAAAAAATATTTAGAAGTTTTTGCCCAATTTAAATTGAATTGAATTTAGTTTTCCCAATGTTTATTATTTTCCCCAATGTTTTCTCGTTTTCCTCATTACTTGTGCTCATTTGTTATAACTAATATTTTCCCAATGTTCCCCAAATGATTCCTCATTTTTCACACACTTCTTGACATTGGAGATGACCTCGATATTGTAAATGTGCAGATCTTCCACACATTATTATTCTGTTTTCTGATTCTAGATGACAAATATTTGAGTATAGGTATTGGAAAGAGTATCGCTAAAGCAGTACTAAGTAACTCTTGCCCCTAGAGGCCATAAGCGCAACTGCAGGTGTCTTAGCAAGTTATGATTTTTTTACTTATTAAATGTCTTGGAGAGTAAATACTACGCTGACAGAAAAGGTGAAGGGAGAGAGGGGTGTTGTACATCCAGTTATACAATGGGAATATTTTTCACTCAAACTTGGCTGTAAATACTGTTTAAGTGGGCTAGCCCGCAGTTAGCTTTGCCCGTTAGCCTGTTAGCTTCTTCTCTGTGATTCTATTAGTGTGTATTGGTTGCTCCGCCCCGGTGGCAGTTAAGTTGCAAGCATGGTTTTCTGGCCAGAGACACCAGGGGGAGATGAAAGACCCTCCAATCATCCCATTAACACTTGTGTTACCCCCACAGGGACTACGGAAAGGATTTATTAAGGTAAACACGTTACTTAGTACTGCTTTAAGGTATCGGAATCAAAACCAAGTGTCGTTAAAGTACTGGTATCAAAAGAATGTAACGGTGCCCTGCCATAATAATAACGCAGTAATATTCATTACTTATGGATGAAGTTCTAAAACACGGCAAATCATTTAGGTATGTACAGTAAAAGTACATGAACAGGCTGTAATGCAAATATTTAGAATGTTTTTTGACCGTTGTTTTGTTTCAAGTAAAGATTGATTTAAAGGTGCATTATGGAACTTTTTTATGCTTGATATTTGTGCATGATTGACCTTTTTGTGACCCCAGTGGCTGTATGGGCGGTTAGTGGGACACCTTTCACGGCGTGCTCTACAATGCTCCAGGATCAATTGTTCTGTAGGTTTTCAGGTGAGCGGGTCCGTCACCAGTGAAAGTCTACCAGAAACTCTGACAACAATTGTTCCTGGAGACACCGTGATGGAAAGTAAACGCGTCATGCTCACTCATAAAGCAGCTGGGTCACTAAAAGGTCAATTACGCAATTGTAAAACAGTTTTTATGGTCACATGCAAAGTTACATAATGCACCTTTGAGCACCTGGAGAAAAAAAATTCTTTACACTTTTACATACAGTTTATAGGAAGGGGGAAATGGTCAATGTTAATACAATAGCTTCTTTCAGCAGTAGGACTACATTTTTAGTACTTTCAGCTCATCAAAATAAATGAACAAGTGTAATCCTCTTCTGTTGTGGACTTCAATTTGAGCATTTTCCTAAAAAATTATTCCTTATTTAAGAATCTCACTGTCTAGCACATGCCCCTGACACTTTAATAATTACTTCTAGTGGGAACAGAAGTCAAGAAGCCTCAAAGTAAGAGTACTGTAACTTTAAAGTACTATTCAATACTGATAAAGAGAGATCAAATGTTGGGAAAATCAAATCCAAGGGTTATTTTGTACTAATTTTTAGCTGTAGCTCTATGCCCTATCATGTAGGGGAGACTGGGTATGGTTGTAACATGGGGAGAGTTGTAACACCACCAAATCCACCATTCAGGGATAAGATAGGAGTCAAATGATCATATCAGTGTTTACCCACGTCAAGGTTGTAAACAGGTTCATGCAGATTCTATAGAGAAAATAATGATTTTGAGGTAAGAAAGTAATTTTCTTTTTGACCCAAACTATATTTTGTTTAGTGCTTATACTATTGCAAATAAAATCATATGACTTAGATTAGATTAAATTGTAGTTTCTTAGGCAATATGTGATGCACATTTCCCCTGCTGATTTCAAACCATTATGCTAAACAGCTCGCTAAACAATGGCTGACAGGGGTGGGATGGTTGTAACACAATCATCCCCTATATACAGTTAATAACACTTACTTGATTTTAATACTTTTTCAAATGCCTAAAGAGTAGAAAAGAAAGGCTGACAGATTTGTGCCAGATAATGTTTAAAAAAAGCCTCTGATGTGGTCAGAGAGAAGGGCAGGTCAGATCAGTTACAAAGGCACATGTGATCTGCCATGTAAAACTGAACAGTTATTGTAAAACACAGCAGAAGCTGAGAGACCAGGGTCCAGTGATCATCCCAGTGTAAGTTACTAAAGCATCAACAGAGTTTTCTGTGAGGTGCAGGTGGAAGTGTTGGCTGATTATTTGACTCAGACCTGTATTATGGACTGACTCCACGTGAGGTTAAGCATATGACAAGTTAGAGAGACAGAGAGACATTGTTCTGGATTGTTCTTTTATTTAAATAAACCTCTATTTGAAGCATATCACATGACGTGGCCTCTGTTTTTAGTTAGTTGGTTAGTTTATTTATTTTTGAGCAGTTTACATTTTATATTATAACAACATTCACATTCACATTATTCTGTTACAGGAGCTCGACAAAAAGAAGGCTGAAGCTAGAAGCTAATATACACCTACCCCGTAATCAATATAACAAACATTTACATTTCCCCGTGATACTGCACAATCCGTCTGTATCCAAAATAATAATTCAGAAAAAAACTCAATTCCAGAGGCGGGTAGTACTCAGTAACATTTACTCAAGTACATGAACTTGAGTAACTTTTAGAAATAATTCTACTTCTTAGAGTATTTTTTTCCATACAGTACTTTTACATTTTTACTGTACTCTTGTGTGAATAAAAATAATAGTTACATTTTCCATCTGAAGAAAAGCTTCAGAACAGCATCAAGAAACAAAATTTACCCATGGATTACTACAATGAACCTTTGAGTTTATCATTAAATATACATCACACAAAATTTCATCCTCATAAACAAAATATTGTTGAAAGAAAACTCTGTACACTCATGTTCACCTTCTATAATAAAGCAACATAATAAATCCATAACCAGGCGCATGTACAGCCTCTGCATCATGCACCCGTTTACGCAGCAATAGGATATGATATTTTCCATAGACACGCACCACACGACGCCACACACACACAACACCACACACACCACACACACACACGACACACACGCACACACACACACACACACACACACACAACACACACCCCCACACCACACACCACCGCACACACACCACGCACACACACACACACACACACACACACACACAGCACACACAGACAATTAAATTTCACCAAGGTCGAAATGAAAAAAAGTCAAGCAAAGGTCTGGAACATACATTTCACGGTTATATCAGGATTTTAAGCCTTTTTTAAATCTATTTCTTGATTTGAAAATAATGCAATCAATTGAATCTGTATTGTTCTTTTGCTCTAAAAATTTTGGCTCTAAATAGCAGATGCATATCGCCTCTGTTATACACAATTCATAATAATGAATGATGTGTTTCTTGTTCAGTTCAACACACTGGCCCTTTAGCCTGGCTAGTCCGGGTTTAGTCCTGGTTCAGACCTGCTCGGAAAACAACCGCGCTATTGCGTATACGATCGCGCGTGCATATTAATTAGAGCGTCCCGCTTTTGTTTTAGCGAGCCATATTTCAGTCAGAAGAGAGAGAGAGAGAGAGAGGAGAGAGAGAGAGAGAGAAGAGAGAGAGAGAGAAGAGAGAGAGAGAGAGAGAAGAGAAGAGAGAGAGAGAGAAGAAAGAGAAGAGAGAGAGAGAGAGGAGAGGAGAGAGAGAGAGAGAGGCGCGCGCACACGTAGCCGCTCGTCTGAGGAAATTCACGGTCGGGTCCAAAGTTCGGATCCAAGGTTCGGGTCCGGAATGGCTGGCGCATGGGTCCGGATCCGGACCGAGGTCCGCCATTTAGTGACCTCTGATTTATAGTGATTGCCCAATCCTGATATGTAATATTACCAAACATCATTACTTTAGTTTTATTTAAGTTTAGTGAAAGCTTATTAATATCTATCCATGATTTTATCTTAGTCAATTCCAGATTTGCTATATCAATAAGACTGTTGTAATTATCATTAGAATAGTGGGGTAGGTTGTAACACAGGAACACCGTGTATTTGACATCATTTGTATACAAGTTTGAGAACTCTAGCTCAAAAATTCAGTGAGTTACAGGTGCTGAAGCAAAAAGTGTTATAACCATACCCCGTCTCCCCTACACTTTAAATCAGTGAGGAGACATATTTTCTCATTAACTTAGTTCACCAAATGAATTGACATTGAGCCAAACTCAATGTTGGCCGATTGTACCAAAAACATGTACAATAGGCCAGGATGAATGATGTGCGTGAGTGAATGTGGTGGTGATCAAAGTTGGCGCAGATGTGTGTAGTCGCTACAGCGCTTCTGTCAGTCTCCCCCAGGGGAAACTGAAGCTACTAACGTAGCTTACCACCACTGAGTATGGAGTGAATGTACAATGCTCTCATGTAAAAGCGCTTTGTGACCATGTCTGTGAAAGGCGCTATATAAATAAAGATCTTCTTCTTCTTCTTCTTCTTTTTCTTCTTCTTCTTGTGCTCCTTGTCCCGCAGTTTGGGAACCACAGCTGTAGTGGTCAGCGCTGCAGAGCCTTGATACACCGGATAGGTTGGCCTAAAGGTATCAGCGCTCTGTGGAAGCCTGAAGATAGCTGTGATGCTACAGGATCGCGGTGGAGGAGCGTGAACCGACGGTGGCGCTGGTGTGAGTGAGGTGCGGAGATGCGGAGATGCGGAGACGCGGAGCATCTCCACATCTCCGCACCTCTGCCCGCTCCGACCGCAACAGTCTCTGCTTTACCGACGATATGACCGTACGCAGGAGCCTACACACACACACACGCACATCACCCACCTCAGACTCGACTCGCTGTCTCCCCACCCTCTCCCTTTGAGCCGGTCGCACTGCGCTCCTGCTCCACCGGCTCTTTGGTCACACTATGAGCGGTGCAACCGTGCTCCTCTGCCGTCCCTGCCTGTTGTGTCAGCTCTTTACTGGATAGAGCCGGTCTGCAACCGTGCGCGTGTTTGCCATGCACGTGCACGGCGGAGATACAGGAAGCGGCGCTGAGAACAAACAGACGCCTCTGTGGTTGGTTTGTTTCTGCTCTGTCATAGCGGAAGAAGAGCGCGCACAGGCTGCTCTCCCAAAGCATGTGCTAGAAATGAGCCGACACAAATAATTAGCTCCCCTAGAACACCATCAGCACCAGATAATAGACCCGATAAAAAGTACTTGTCATCAGAATCTATCAAAACATGACAATAAATGACACATTTGAGTAGTGTTCCTTTATATTAAACTATGTCATGTCTAACAAAATGAAAGAAAAGCATCATGAGGGGACCATATAAAAATGATCCAAAAATTACTGGAAAATTAGGAATTTGGGAACAAAAAATTCCTTAAAGAGGGGGTATTATGCTTTTTTCAATCACATAGCACCAGTCTATAGCATACTACAATGATGACGTAACCTTCTGTTGGTCTGTATATGCAGTGGCGCCTTCAGAAATTGTTCATAGGGGTGGCCAGATGGGGCCACTTAAAATCTTGGGGTGGCAAACCAAAACTATCAGCCATAATTTCACAATTGTATTTACTGTTGTAGTAAACTGGCCTGTAGAAAAGTATCAGTCCAGCGCTGGCTACAGCGTACGATCAAAGGTCTAGAGCGGCTTGCCTGGCTGGCTGTGAATTTGGGCTGAAAATATTCATAACTGATACTACAGTACTACAATTAACACTGGCCAGTGGGGTGGCCAATGGGGTGGCCAGGAGTCGGCCAGGGGTGGCCACGGCCACCCCTGGCCACCCCCTGGTGGCGCCACTGTGTATATGCAGTAAATTAAAATAACTGCCTTGAATAAAATTGCTCTCTCAAAATGGCTGTACTGAACGTCTTGAAATAGGCCTCTGTCTCTTTAAGAAGCTTTCCGACACGCCCCCTTCAGCACACTGCTGTGGCATCTAAACAACACTACTGTGCGGGGAGGGGGCTCTGCTGAGCTGAGGAGCAGTGGTTGGTGGCTTGGCTGGTGACAAAAGGTCCAGAGGCGTCTCCAGGAGGTGGGGGCGTTCCTAGGAGGACTGAGGCATAGCTACACCTAAAATGGCTGCCGTCTAAGTTTTTTACTGATTACTCAAAAATATGTGAATGAGCCAAGGCAACACTCCAGGCATGTGTTTAATGAGGGAATGACATAATAACATGATATAATGCTTGAAAAAGTTCATTTTATATAATACCCCTCCTTTAAAATAAATAATGAAGATGGAAACTTGGTTTTTGGTCCACCCATTCCTGGGATATGTGAGACTTCCCTGGTAAAGGCTCAGTGTCCTTGGCACACAAAAAGCCGCAGGAGAGAGAAACACAATCTGTCATATTTTGAATGGGTAAAAATGACCCGCTGAGTAAAATAACTATGGGTTACTCACTTGCTGGGACGCCAGAGACAACAACTCTACGACAGGAGCAAAGCTGTAGTTGAAGTAGGCAAAGTAAATGTGGTTGTCCTGAATGTCAACATTTAAAGGGGGCAAGATTGCCTGATTTATACACTAACCCTAACCTAGTGTAGCCCGGTGGAATATTAGGGCATTACCAGAACATTAGGGGTTCATATAAATCCTTAACACATCTTTAATCGCTAAACTAGTAGTTTATTACTTACTTTTTCTATAGTGATTGTCCTAATATTCGTTATTACATGATAGGGGATCATTAATATTCTTAGTGATTTATATATAGGTCACTCTAGGTTCAGATTAAACTGTAGGTTTAAGCAAGTTAGGTTGCTTTGTGTCGTAATTAATTTCATATTATTGCTATGGGAACGGGAGACAACAGTTTTTTGTTTTTTCTTGCTGTATGGTCAGCCATTTCATTGGTCAGTTCCACAGATACATTTTATAGTTGATAGTGATTGGCTGTTGCTTGAACTCGAGGGATATGTTCGAGAAAGTTTGAGGAGACGTTCTCTTTGCGCCGGGCCTTGAGCGGAGCGGCTGATGTGTTTTCCTCCCGGAGCAGTGGACGTTACCGGAGTTCACGGACTTTGGAAACCCGGAGCGGGAGGCTCGTAGCTGCGTGCGAGGACTCGTGAGTCGCCTTCACCGAGGCGGGGAAGGATTTGTGAGCCTGGATCAATCTTGGGACCGGAGGCGCCATGGGGACCGTTGTGTGGACGGACGTTAGCGAGGCAGAAGCAACCGCGGGCTAACCGTTACCGTTACCGCTCCATTTTCAACGCTACTCAAGCCACCGGACCACGGAACTCGTTCAATTGTCAACAACCATCAACAACCATCAATATTTCTGAAACTCAACAGAGAGTTACTGAACATACTTATTTCTCGGACTCATTAGCTAAAAATGCCGCACCTACTGCTAAAAAAGTAATATTTACTAAAGTCACTACTTCCGGGGTTAGCGTAGCTGCTGCGCCGTTAGCATTTTTCTCCACTAACCCGGATGTAGCGATTTTGTTAAATATGACTTTTATAGCAGTAGGTGCAGCATTTTTGGCTAATGGGCCTGATAAATAAGTATGTTCAGTAACTCTCTGTTGAGTTTCAGAAATATTGATTGTGGTATTAAAGACTTTTTTGTAGTTTCTCGCACATCTGCGGACCCGGAAGTAGAGCTGCGACGTCACCACTTAACAAACGAATTGCAACGCACTCAAGCATCCGAACCTATGAGAGGGTTCGACCTTAGCGGTTAGCACGAGTAAAACAGGCCTGCAACGAGGGTGGTTTGACTCAGGTCGGGGTGCTCCGGAGCCGTGAGTACTGTGTGTGTGTGTGTGTGTGTGTGTGTGTGTGTGTGTGTGTGGTGTGTGTGCGTGTTTGTGTGTGTGTGTGTGCATGAGTGCGTGAGTGTGTGAGTGGGCCCACCACCGTTAAAGTACGGCTCAGACCGTGCGTTTATGTGTGTGCGCCTTGTGTCAGTGTTCCATTTTTTCATTTGTAATGTAGTTTGTTGGTGCTGTCACTTGGGGACAAGCTAAGGGGATTTTGAACAGTTTAAAGGTGTTAACCAGAACTTTTCAAGGAGAACATAGATTGTAGCGAATTAGTTTTAGGCCTAAACTTAGCTTAAGTTTAAGGCTATTTTAGATCTATTTTTTCTGTCCAATTGTAAAGTTAATCAATTTGTTTATTAAACTATGGCTCTTTAAATTCGCTCTGGGTCTCATTATTCTTAAATAGGCTAGTTATTAGTTTTGTATTGTTTGACAACATTCACTTAATAGGTGAACCTTCCTGGTATCCACCTGTGAGTAAACGGAACCCAAGAACCCATCATTCTCGGGGAAGTTCTACATAGAGTGGTTGTGCTACACTACCTTCTATCACTATTGCAATGTGTGCCTGTAGGAAAAAGTGTGTTTTGGATTAGGAAAACAGCCATGCCATCAAAGAGGTCAAATGCTGAAGCTCCCCAGAGACCCATGACACTCAGATAAACACAGCATCATGAAAATCACATAAATGTATTTGCTCGGGTAAAAACCGTTCATCCAATCCAGTGTGGTGGTTTATCGAGCTAAAAACATAAGAATTGAGTCCATGTCCCAATATTTATGGACCTGACTGTACTTCATTTTAAAATCGAAGTACAAAGTACTGTTTGAAAGAAATTACACTCCACAAAGTAATCTTGAAGTAAGTACTTTTGCCCTTGATTTGAGTCTCACTTCAAGAAATCTGTCCATGGAGCACAATATTCACACTTACATTAAGATAAAAGAAATCATCGCACTCAAAACGAGATGAAAAATCAACTTGAAATAAAACTGAAAGGGGTGACCCCTGTCACAGCTGGGGGTGACAGGGGTTCACTTTAGCATCTAAAAAGTAGCCAGCATTGTACACACTAGCCATGCCAGCCCTCTTTGGTTTTACACTCCCTCTGGTACTGACTTGTTTGTCTGTATTTGTGTTGTTGATGTGTCTTGTCTGGTTGTATGGGAGGGCGAAGGGTTTTTTATGAATCTGTAATGTATGTGGTTTGTCTTTCTTGGTCAACCCCTTGTCTTGTGAATCTTGTCTTTTTTCTGTTATGGGTCGTCCGTTCCCTGCCAGGGACTGCAGATGTAAATTAGCCTCAGGCTAACTCTGGTACAATGCATCAAATGGCAACATTTATGTTATAATTGTACATGGTCCCTTTTAAATAAATAAACTATAAAAAAAAAAAAAAAAAAAAATAGGTGGTGATTTATTTGTAGTTTTGGTGGTGGTGGCACATGTGTATATGGGTGATTTCTGTTATGGAAATGGTGTTTATTTGTGTTTGACCTTGGCAAGGCAAGGCAACTTTATTTATACCGCACATTTCGTATACAAGGCAACTCAATGTGCCTTGTATAGTATACTGTACTTTTAGTATGTTTGTGTTTAATTGTAAATAAACTCTGCCTTAGGGCTGTTGGACCCACACTGACTGTCTGGCTTTGTTATTGAAGCTTACCTGTAGTCTAACAGCTTGCTAGTGTTACATAATCATCGAACACAACACAAACAACTGTAACAATGTGCACCATCAGGTTTCAGCCTGACAATGACTAATGCTTTTCATGTAAAGAGAACATATCATATAACAATCATGTCAACTTGTAACACCAAAGATGTCCTCACTCTGTTGGTTTAAAAACTCAAACTGGTCCTCACAATGCCGTAATCACTCTCATTTATCCTGGCCTATTGTACATGTTTTTAGAAACTGGAGTGCCCGGAGGAAACCTACGCAGACGCAGGGAGAACATGTGCGGCACGGTAGCGCAGCAGTTAGAAGGTCCCGGGTTCGATTCCCACGATTCCTGTGTGGAGTTTACATGTTCTCCCCGTGTCTGCGTAGGTTTCCTCCAGGTACTCTGGTTACCCCTACCACTAAAAACATGTACAATAGGCCAGGATAAGTGAGAGTGTGTTTGAGAGTGCAGATGGGGGACTACGGATGGAAATTAGCCCAAGGCTACAATCCGGACGTTCTCGTTTACATGCATGAGACCCATGTATGTTCATTAACATGCACTGTCCCGACCAAATAAACCAATAAATAGAAAATAAGATAAATGTAAACTCCACACAGAAAGGCCCTGGCCTGGGGATTGAACCTTGTTGCAGTGAAGCATGAGCGCTAACTGCTGCGCCACCGTGCTATGCAACAAACGCACAATCTTTATGAGCAAACTCATAGTAATGAAACTGAGTCCACAGTTTAAAGCTCGGTCATTTACCAGCTGTTTGGTCGATAGCAAAAGTGGATCAGAAACAGAGTCATTTATGCATTTTTTAATCTCGCAGCATTGTCTTATTCACATTTGGGCCCTAATACTGTATTACAGACAACTTCAAATGGTAAATTAAGTGAAACAAGCCAATAAAATAGCATGTTTTATTTTTCAGCTTGCACCTGCCTTGATAGTTAAGTTTAGTTTATTTGAGCAATTTACAATCATAATTACATCATTACATCATTACACGGTAATGAAAGCTAAGCTAATATATAAGTATTGCTTTTTCTTTTTCTTTTTTTTATTGAAAAATATACAAAAATAACAATCAAGGCTCAGGTATGCAAGGCTTCAGCTTTCAGTGTAAATAAAAATACATATATAAGTATTGCTGGGTTGCAGGTTCTAGAATGTGATGATGTCACCGGACCCAGTGGGGGGAGGAGCCAGTTTTTCCTATTAACTGCATTACACTTTCACAAGAATGACAAAAATGATCATTAATATCAGTCACTGGGTCCATAATTTCCTCAAAACAAATAATTTCCCCTCCATATCATAGTATTGGCCTTTAGAACGCTGTGATGTCATCTGCAACCCTGCAATATACTGCCCCCTAGTGATGACTTTCCTGCATTTCAGATTTATTCAAGAAAATACATAACATAAGTCCTTTCAAGAGAAAAGGCCCATCATAGCACTGAGAATACACATAACTTTAACACATGTGTCCAGCTGCGGGGATAAATGAGGGAGTTTCAGTTTGTTTGAGAATGTTGACTTTCTATTATTTTATTTTGCATTTTTTTCGTACCTGACGGTTTCCTCAGAGGTTGTCACGTGGTGTTGCTATGACGTGTCTGGTCAGCTGATTTAAACAGTTTTTGGCACTGTCTTCCTGCTTGTAGTAGCAGGCTGACAGCGCCATCTGCAGTGATAGAGGTTAGATCGAGACACAAAAAATCAAGCCCGACCTGACCGGAGCCCGCGGGCATAAACCGGCCCAATCCGAAACAAACCCGACGTAAATGATTTATGTAAGGCTCGGATAGGAGCATCTGCGCAGTGCTTTCAGCAGCAGCAGCATGTGTGAGAGGTACGCGGCTACGCGCACGGCACACGTGCACGCAGCAGTAGCGCACACACCTGGGGCCTCATTTATCAAGCTTGCTGCGCACAAAATGAGGACAGAACTTTGCACCAAAGGTGGTATTTATAGAAAACAAAACTGAACGTGAAACATTGCGCTCCTCCACGCAAACTATAAAGCTGCCGTGAGGTACGCACTTTTCAGAAACACTGCAGAGAGACGGGGAGAGGAGAGGGGAGGACAGTTTGAGGAAGTCATGTTTGGTCACTTTATAGAACTAGTTCATTTGAACTTTATTTAAACATATGAAAAACATATGCGACTTGCTTGTGTACTTAAGTTGTTGTCTTCATGTGTGCTTCATACGCACTTCATACGCACGCTCGTACCCGTGCATGTATGCGCACTGGCGCTGAAGCTTTTCAAACGGGAAGCAGGAATGAGTCCTCTGTACCAACTCTGTGCTTTAATTGACTCATAAATCTGACCAACTGGTTTAAGGTGCCACGCTCGGGTCACATGCCCGTCAGACACGAGGCCGTCTTTACGCACCGGCATCGCGGCTCCACTGCCCGCTCCCTCCTCAGACACCAGCCACTGACCTCTCCTCACTCACACCGCCCGGACAAAACCGCTGCTTCATCCTTCACAGAACCCGAGCTCACATACAGCATGCGCAGTGTGCAGTTTGGATGAATGAAATGTCCCACAGTTGATCGTGTTTTTATTGGCAAACCCAAACCTTCCTATTGGCAAATACAGCCGACACTTAAGGCTCGTGTTTATGTTCTAAACATGTGTTTTGAAACGTTTTATTGATGGAATATACAGAAAGATGCCAATACATGTGATCAGAGAAGCAGATCTCACTCTTTAAATCTCCTCGAGCCCGTGTCGTCTCTGCACGAGCTGCTGCAGCGTCAGCCCCTCCCTCTCTGTCTCTCGGCTTCGGTTAAATCCACTCAGTACCGCCTCATGTTTAGGGAAATCTCATTCATAAGTCACTTTGCATTGCCTTTTATGGTCAAATGGAGGCGGGCAGAGGGCGGGCCGTGATGTCCGCAGCTTTCTGCTGTACATGTGATCGGCGGAGGAGAGTGAGGTCAGGAGTGCGTACCGGCGCATACGCAGGGTTTTAGAAATCGGGGGGAAAAAACCTTTGCATACAGAATTTGATAAATGAGGACCCTGGGCAGGCCGACAGATGTGCGCGGCGTGGGGGCAGGTTACGTACCCTAGCCGCAGCACAATGTCTCCGTCTCCTCCTTGCCGTGTCCTCTTTTCCGTCTCTATCTCCTCCTGGTTGTTCGTAAACAACGCGCTGCATTTACAAAAGCTACTTTTTAGTAACAGGAACCACACTGCTTATTTATCCATCGTAAATGAAACGCTGTCCTGAGAGATAGAGTGAATAGCGATGTTCACTGTGGCGCCGGTATCAAAGTCTGACCATGCTGCCTAAACGTTCCGTGACAACACAGCCAGCGCGCGCCTCCAATATCATCCAACCAGCAGCAGAAAAGGGCGTTTGGGTTTGTAAACGGGTACACCCCCTTCACAAACAGAAACGCCCCCTTCTTCTTATTCGCTTCTTAACGTCCGGTCCGGTCCTGATGGGTATTTCAAAATAAGATACTGTAATGCCTAATAGTCTGAATAAATGTGTGTTTACTTTTACTTTCATCTTACATAGCCAATATTAATTGTGAGTTTAATCTAAAATCAGACTACGACCCAGAGGGTTAGAGATTGTTCCCGTTTGTTGCGTAGTTTACCCTCTCATCTGGCTCGTCATGATCAATACAGCTAATCACACTCCTTTAGGTTCTATACATTCCAGTATTAAAAAGTACTCACACACCATTACTCCTTGCCTCATTTATAAAGACACCAAAATACTCGAAGACAAACTGTTAACATTATAAACTACAATGAAATTTAGTAACAGAATATTCATAATAGTTAATGGACAGTATATATATATATATATATATATATATATATATAAATAAAACCCCGTCTATGTGCTGTCGAGGTCGAGGACCCAATCAAATGTCTCTGCAGTGTATTGTGATTTCTACTGGACTGGGGCCAGCAGTGCGGACAGGAAAAACTAGGACTCGGGATGATGGTTGAGGCTGAACAGACGCTCCTCATTTATTTCCCTTGTGAAACACAAATAGAACTGCAGGGGGCTTTGGGCGATCAAAAAGTTAACGGAAAGGTCAGAGTGCCCTCTGCTGGTGCCCTCTGTGGAAAAAAAAGTCTAAGAATATATATATATATATATATATATATATATATATATATATATATTATATATATATACTTTTTTTTCCACAGAGGGATTTTTAAATGTCATATTAAGTCAACATTTTAATTTAGACAGGTTTTTCTAGAAAGCACTATTTAAACCTCTTCAGAAAAACTCTTTGTAACAAATATATCCAGTGGCGGCTGGTGATGTAAACTCTAGGTGGGGCTGTTGCACAAGGTGTTCGGGGTTTTTTTTTTTTTTACTATCAGATCTACTGAACGCATTTGCCACCACTTGTCAGACTAAAAAGAAGCATGTAACCACATATCTGCTGGGTTGCAGGTTCTAGATTAGAATGTGATGATGTCACAGGACCCAGCGGGGGGCAGGAGCCAGTTTTTCCTATTAACTGCATTACACTTTCACAAGTCGTAGCTCAAAAGAAAATGTATGAATTACAAAAATGATCATTAATATCAGTCACTGGGTCCATGATCTCAACCCAGCGATACCCACGGAACAAGCATTACAGACAACTCTTATTCCCAGAGTTTCAGACCTGCATTAAGGCAAAAGTTTACTCTATAAACGACAGTCAAACTGCTCCAAAACATCATTGAAACAGCAGATTACGAAACAGGAGATTACCTAACAGCGCGTTCACCCAAATGATATGAGAGCATAAAGGAGTTGTTGTCCTCAAGTTAACATCAGCTGAACCCGGACAGACGTGAACCGTGCTGTAAACATGGACTCACCTGCGTTGAGGAGCATCGCGCCCTCCTTACGTACAGAAACGCACGGCAGCCTCCACACTTCATCACCGCCCGTTGAGAGGAGTCATCCAAAAAATGAAGAATATCCGAGTAATCCACCGGTATTAGCTGGTTCTCCATAGTGTTTACAGAGACCGCGTGTGAACGTGCCAGTGAAAGTAACCAATGAGGAGTCTTCAGCGTGGTGAGCGTGCTCTGTGATTGGGTCCGGGGCTCAGTCCCAGAGCCGAGTGTGTGTATGTGCTGGAGGCGGGACCTGCGGCACTGCCATCTGTCGATCACTGTCATATTCATGTGCGTTCTCCGGACTAATCAGAACTAGCCCTTTTTTTGTTCTTGTGGTCAAAATCGTGATCAGATGTATAAAACTACAATGATTATACACAGTAATGACATTAGGCGATTAGTTAGGATATAAAATTAACTATAATAAATAAAAATACAACTTATTCTTTCTTTTCTTGTTTTCTTTATTTTTATTCATGATAGCGATTAATAATGTGTTGTGACATATTAGCATAAGCATTGATTAGGTGGGGTAATTGTTATTGCCATTGTTATTGCTATTGCTGTTGTGTTATTATCATCATTATTTTAACAGTCTATGATTAATACATAACAATCATTATTTTATTCTTAGAAACAAACTAAATTGATTCAGACAGCGGTATTGGTATTGGCGCTGATGGTAATAAAAAGGAATTAAATTCTTAGAAGTAAACATGCACATATCCACGTACTCTGCATTCAACATAACCCGTAGTACAGGGCAGACATGTGGGGGCCGGCTGCTCGAGGAAAGCCTCTTCTGGCAGCAGACTCCTGAGTCTTGTCTCTTTTAATGCACAGTATAGGACACTTAATAAATGATGGTCCTGTTGCTCGGGGGCTGCTCCCTCTGGCAGCAGGTCCAGTCACAGGAAAGAAAAAGAAAAACCTCGATTATTTTTTAATACACATCATTAAGATTAATCTTGTTATCATGAGCATCAATCAGTCAGTATGTATCATTCAAGCACTTTGATACAAAGTAATGCTATAACAGTAATACCAATATGGTAATAAAATAGGTATAGGAAACAAAATTATACAAGGCAAGGCAAGTTTATTTGTGGAGCACAATTCATACACAAGGCAATTCAAAGTGCTTCACAGTTGCAGAAAATTACAAGAAAACAGATCAAATCAATCAATAAAACATCAACATAAAGTTAATCAATGACAGTAAAAGGCAAGAGTGCAGATAAAATACTTTCAGTTTTCATATGCACGGGTAAAAAGAGCTGTTTTCAGCCTGGATTTGAACATTGTCAGAGTTGAGGCCTGTCTCACATCCTCATGAAGACTGTTCCAGATTTTAGCTGCATGAAACTGAAACGCAGCCTCACCGTGTTTATTATTGACTCTGGGAACCACCAGGAGACCCCTCCCTGAAGTTCTCAGGGCCCGAGATGGTTCATACGGCTCTAACATGTCAGAGATGGACTTTGGTGCTAAACCATGAAAAGACTTGTACACAAGCAGAGCTGTTTTAAATTCTATTCTCTGAGTGACAGGAAGCCAGTGCAGAGACCGGAGCACTGGACTAATGTGGTCGTATTTCCTGGTTCTTGTCAGGACTCGAGCAGCAGCGTTCTGGATGTACTGCAGCTCTAACAGCTCGTTTAGACAGGCCAGTGAGCAGGCCGTTACAGTAGTCTAACCTGCTGGAGACAAATGCATGGATGAGTCTCTCTAAGTCTGGTTTTGACACTATTCCTCTGATCTTAGAAATGTTCTTCAGATGGTAAAAAGCTGATGACGTTATTGCTTTGATGTGGCTGTTTAAGTTTCAGGTCTGAGTCCATGATTACTCCTAGATTTCTAACCTGATTTTTTGGTTTTAAAAAAATCAGGTTAGCCATTATACACTTGTTATAAAGTGTAACATACTGTGAATGTTGACTTCATGTAATGCATTGTCTGTTAATATGTAACCAACTTAATTGTTTAGTAAGACAATAAGAACTAAACATTGTTATTGTTGCAACCACATTATTATTTAAGTATATGAACAGGTGTGGGATCAATAAGCTTGTCTTCTTCCCACTCCTTTTCGAGCTAGAATGTTATTTATTTATTTTTTTTCTCTTATTTTTCTGGCTTTTGTGCCTGTGTTGTGTAACTTGAAATAAAAAATATCAATCAATCAATCAATAAATAAATCTTCTTTCTCTCGTCAAAAAAATGACAGGCGGGGCTTAGCCCACCTAGCCATTGATACCAGCCGTGCCTGAATATGTCAACAAAAAGATGAAACCATAAATGGAACCTGGCTCGAGCCATTATTAAGGTTTAATTTACTGGACATATTAATGTCTTTTTGCATTGGACACTGGCTGGCTTTGGCAGAGCTGCTGTGGAGAGGGCTGGGTGTGGAGAAGAGCTGGTGTGGAGGAGAGGCTGGTGAAGTGGAGGAGAGGCTGGATAGTGGAGGAGAGGCTGCGTGGAGTGGAGGAGAGGCTGGGAGTGGAGGAGAGGCTGGTGTGGAGGAGAGGCGGAGTTGGAGGAGAGGCTTGGTGTGTGAGGACGAGCGCTGGTATGTGGAGGATGCGAGGCGCTTGTGGGAGGATGAGGCTGGTGTGGAGGATGAGGGCTGCGTGTGCGAGGAGGGCTGGGAGTGGAGAGAGGTGGGAGTGGAGGAGAGGTGGTGTGGAGGAGGCTGGGTTGTGAGGACGAGAGCCTGGTGTGGAGGAGGAGGCTCGGAGTGGCAGGAGAGCTTGGGACGTGGAGGATGAGGCTTTGTGTGGAGGAGGAGCTGGGAGTGGAGGAAGAGGCTGGTGTGGAGGAGAGGCTGGTGTGGAGGAGAGGCTGGTGTGGAGGGAGGCTGGGTGTGGAGGAGAGGCTGGGAGTGAGGAGAGGCTCGTGTGGAGCGAAGGCTTGGTGTTGGTGGAGAGGCTGGGTGTGGAGGAGAGGCTGGGAGTGGAGGAGAGGCTGGTGTGGAGGAAGCTGGTGGGAGGAGAGGCTGGTGTGGAGGAGAGGCTGGTGTGGAGGAGAGGCTGGTGTGGGGAGAGGCTGATGTGGAGGAAGGCTGGTGTGGTGGAGAGGCTGATGTGGAGGAGAGGCTGATGTGAAGGAGAGGCTGGTGTTGTGGGAGAGGGCATGTGTGGAGAGAGAGCTGATCAATCCCGAGAAACGTCCGGCGAGGCGAGGAGGTGTGTGGGGAGAGGCTGGGGGTGTGGAGAGAGGCTGGGTGTGGAGGAAGAGCTGGTGTGGAGGGAGGCTGTGTGGAGGAGAGCTGGTGGGTAGGAGAGGCTGGTGTGGAGGAGAGGCTGGTGGTGGAGAGCTGGGCTGTGGAGGAGAGCTGGTGTGGAGGAGAGGCTGGTGTGGAGGGGGAGGAGGGCTTGTGTGGGAGGAGAGGCTGGTGTGGAGAGAGGTCTGGGAGTGGAGGAGTAGGCTGGTGTGTGGAGGAGAGGCTCGGTGTGGAGGAGAGGCTGGTTGTGGATGAGAGGCTGTGTGGAGGAGCAGGCTGGTGCAGTTGGAAGAGAGGCTGGTGTGGAGGAGAGCTGGGTGTGGGAGGAGAGCTGGTGTGGAGAGAGGAGAGGCTGGTGTGGAGGAGAGGCTTGGTGCTCGAGAGAGCTGGTGTGGAGAGAGAGGCTGGGGTGTGGAGGAGAGGGCTGGGTGTGAGGAGAGGCTGGTTGTTGGAGGAGGGCTGGGTTGGAGGAGAGGCTGGTGTGGAGGAGAGGCTTGTGTGGAGGAGAGGCTAGGTTGGAGGAGAGGCTGTGGTGGAGAGGCTGGGAGTGTGAGGAGAGCTGGTGTGAGGAGAGGGGCTGGTGTGGTGGGAGAGCTGGGTGTGGAGGAGAGGTCTGGGAGTGGGGAGAGGCTGGTGTGAGGAAGAGGCTGGTTGTGAGGATGAGGCTGGTGTGGAGGAGAGGCTGTGTGCTGGAGGAGGAGAGGCTGGTGTGGAGGACGAGCTCGCGCTGTGAGGAGAGGCTTGGTGTGGAGGAAGAGGCTGGGTGTGGGGGAGAGGCTGGTGTGGAGGGAGAGGCTGGTGGGAGGGGGTGTGGAGGAGAGGCTGGTTGTGGAGGAGAGGCTGGTGTTGGAGGAGAGGCTGGTGTGGAGGAGAGGCTGGGTGGGGAGGGGGGTGGAGGAGAGGCTGGTGTGGGGAGAGGCTGGTGTGGAGGAGAGGCTGGTGTGGGGAGGCTGGGTGGGGGAGGGGGTGTGGAGGAGAGGCTGGTGTGGAGGAGAGGCTGGTGTGTGGAGGAGAGGCTGGTGTGGAGGAGAGGCTTGGTTGTGGATGGGAGAGGCTGGTGTGGAGGAGAGCTGGTGTTGGGGAGAGGGCTGGGAGTGGCAGGGGGCTGGGTCGGGAGAGGCTTCGGTGGGCAGGGAGAGGGTGGTGTGGAGGAGAGGCGGGTTGTGGAGGAAGGCTGGTGTGGAGGAGAGGCTGTGGTGGAGGAGAGCTGGTGTTGGGGGAAGCTGGGTGTGGCAGGAGAGGCTGGTGTGCGAGAAGAGGCGGGTGTGGAGGAGGGCTTGGTGTGGAGGAGAGGCTGGTGTGCGGGAGAGGCTGGTGTGAGGAGAAGGCTGTGTGGTGGAGAGGCTGGGTGTGGAGGCAGAAGGCTGGGTGTGGAGGAGAGGCTGTGTGGAGGAGAGCTGGGTGAGGAGAGGCTGGTGTGGAGGAGAGCTGGCGAACTGGAGGAGAGGCTGGTTGGGAGGAGAGGCTGGTGTGGAGGAGAGACTGGTGTGAGGAAAGAGGCTGTATGGTGTGCGAGGAGAGGCTGGGATGGAGGAGAGGCTGGTGGGAGAGAGCTGGGCCCGGTGTGGAGGAGAGGCTGGTGTGGGGAGAGGCTGGAGTGGAGGAAGGCTGGAGTGGTGGAGAGGCTGGTGTGGTGGAGAGGCTGGAGTGGAGGGAGAGGCTGGGTGTGAGGAGAGGCTGGTTGGGAGGAGGGTCTGGTGTGGAGGAGAGGCTGGTGTGGAGAGAGGCTGGTGTGGAGGAGAGCTGGTGTGGAGGAGAGGCTGTGTGGAGAGAGGCTGGGAAGTGGAGGAAGCGTGGTGTGGTGAGAGGCTGGAGTGTAGGAAGGCTGGTGTGGTTGGGGAGAGGCTGGAGTGGAAGAGAGGCTGGAGTGGTGGAGAGGGCTGGTGTGGAGGAAGAGGCTGGTGTGGAGGAGAGGCGGGTGAGGAGAGGCTGTGTGGTGGAAGAGGCTGGTGTTGGAGGAGAGAGCTGGTGTGGTGGAGAGGCTGGTTGGAGAGAGGCTGGTGTGGAGGAGAGGCGGTGTGGAGGAGAGGCTGGGTGGAGGAGAGGACTGGTGTAGGAGTAGGCTGGGTGTGGAGGATGAGGTGGTGTGGTGGATGAGGCTGGAATGTGGAGAGGCTGGAAGTGGAAGAGAGCTGGAGTGGTGGAGGGCTGGTGTGGAGGAGAGGCTGGATGGGAGGAGAGGCTGGAGTGGTGGAGAGAGGCTGGTTGGGGAGAGGCTGGTGTGTGGAGAGTGCTGGTTGAGGAGAGGCTGTGGTGGAGAGGCTGGTGTGGAAGGAAGAGGCTGGAGTGGAGAGAGGCCTGGAGTGGTGGAGAGGCTGGTGTGGAGGAAAGAGGCTGCGTTTGGTGGAGAGGTGGAGTGGAGGAAGAGGCTGGAGTGGTGGAGAGGCTGTGTGGAAGGAAGGCTGTGTGGGAAGAGCTGGTGTGGAGAGGGTGGTGTGGAGGAGAGGCTGGTTGTGGAGGAGAGGCTGGGAATGGAGGAGAGGCTGGATGTTGGGCAGGAGAGGCTGGTGTGGAGGTAGAGGCTGGTGTGGTGGAGAGGCTGGATGTGGAGGAAGGCTGGTGTGGTGGAGAGGCTGGTGTGGAGGAGAGGTGTGTGGAGAGAGGGACTGTCGGGAGGACGAGGCTGGTTGTGGAGGGAGATGCTGGTGTGTGGAGAGGCTGCGTGTGGAGGAGAGGCTGGTGTGTGGAGAGCTGGTGTGGAGGAGAGGCTGAGTGGAGGAGAGTCTGGAGTTGGTGGAGAGCTGTGTGGACTGGAGGAAGGGTCGTGTTGGTGGAGAGGCTGTTGGAGGAGAGGCTGGTGTGGTGAGAGGTGGGATGTGGAGGAGAGGTGGTGTGGTGAGAGTGCTGGTGTGGTGGAGAGGCTGGTGTGGTGGAGAGCTGGTGTGGGGAGAGGCTGGGTTGTGGGAGGAGAGGCTGTGTGGTGAGAGAGCTGGTGTGGAGGAGAGGCTGGAATGTGGAGGAGAGCTGGTGGGAGGGAGGTGGTGTGGAGGAGGGCTGGTTGTGGAGGAGGGCTGGAGTGGAGGAGAGGCTGGTGGCAGTGTGTGGAGAGGGCTGGTGTGGAGGCATGAGGCTTGGTGTGGAGGAAGAGGCTGTGTGGTGGGAGCTGGTTTGTGGTTGGAGAGGCTGGGTGTGGAGGAGAGGCTGGTGTGGAGGAGAGCTGGTGGAGGAGAGGCTGGTTGGAGGAGAGGCTGTGTCTGGAGGAGAGGCTGGGTGTGAGGAGGAGAGAGGCTGGTGTGGAGTGAGAGGCTTGTGTGGATGGAGAGGCTGGTGTGGTGGAGAGTGCTTGGATGGAGGAGAGGCTGTGTGGAGGAGAGGCTGGGTGTGGGGAGAGGCTCGGTGTGAGGAGAGGCTGGTCGTGGGAGGAGAGGCTTGGTTGTGAGAGGCTGGTGTGAGGAGAGGCTGGTGTGGATTTATTTACAACTACAATAAAGGAACACTGCAAAACATTACATATAGGTTATAGGTAATATATTATAATGGTCTCTCAATGTAGCAATTTTTTTTAAGGAGCCAGATCATTTTAAGTATAAGAAACAATAACGGCACTCATTCTTTTCACATCCACTCAGTGGCATTATTCTGGATAGCAGTTGTCAACGTGTTTAGATGAAAGTATTAACATACATACAGAATATGGTCCAGGAGAAACAAGGCATTTGTCAATGTTGACAGGATTTTATCATCAAATCATCAAGAAAATAACATTCTAGCCAAGCAAGAAAAATCATACCTCCGTAACGTAAGCAGTGTCTCCACCGTCGCAAAATCCCCTTAGGACAAAGGTGGCGGTGCAGTAATTGTGCAGTTTTGGGTCGGTGCATTTTAATGCTGGGCTTTGACCACTGCACAAGCATCGACAAATGATCCTTAAAAACAAAAAAGACAACCAAAATAAATATTAATTTTAATATCTTGCAGCATCATTTACTGTGCTTTTTGACATATTATCTTTAATAACAAATCATTTCACATAACATTTATACCTATAACTTTTATTGGTATTCACAGAACAATCAAAGGTTGTTAACATCAAAATGTTCATTTTCATTGTAAATTATATTTGGATGGCCCAAACAATCATTACACTGCATAAATATCTCTCGACACCTTTCTTCGAGGATGATTTTTAAGTGAAACAATCTAATATAGTAGTTCCGTTACGTTAGCTAACGCAGGCTAACGTAGCCTCGCACGCGGCTATTCATCAACTTTTAATCTTATTATTTCAAATCAATGAATAATCAAATAACAGTATCATTGTGTTGTTTTACAATAGTACATGAAAGAATTCAAAGAGTAAATCAGAAAATACTTCGGCCCATATTGCGATCCGCGACCATGCGTGAGCTATCGCGTTGTAGTGCTTTCAGCACTTCTACTTTACTTACCATTTGACTTGACGGAAGTCAAGTAGAGGAAATTACGTTTTTCAAAACCTCTTTAATTGGTTGGTGAAAAGTACCGACCAACCCCACTAAGGGCGGTTCTGTAGCTCATCCACATCTGGCCGGCCTCCTCCCTGCCCCAGCACCTGCACCACCTCCCTGAGTATAACCACATTTTGTATACCAATAGGACTAAGCATATAACATAGATTTTTATATACAGATTTATAATGACATTAAGAAAAAAAGAAAAAAACAAACAACACTGAAGCCCGACCCGGGCTAAAATCTAACCTTATGCAGTGCATAAAAACAAACGAAATGCATCAGTTCTTAGAAGACCTAATGAACCTAATGTGGACTATTGTTTTATTTCATTCATGTGTAATTAAACTTATGCGTCCCTTATATTAGCCTGCCCCAGAGGGACGTGATTTACATGTGATTTTATTGCTGGGTATCTTAACATTTGCAGGCCAGGACTGTAACTCTCCACCTGCACGGGGCGGTCTGCTTATTCTGAGCTTTACGTCCATCTGAAGAGTGTTGTCTGACAAAGGTTTTACTTTTTGAGACACTAATGTCTAAGTGAAACATTCAGTCCGAGTATGAATTGTGATCGTTGGATAAAACACAAAGTTTTTTTAAGTGCACTCAGGCCTTGACACAGTGCTGCTGCTATTTTGGGTGGAAAACAACAGAACCAAATTAGGCGGAAATTACAAAATTCCAACTCTATTAGCTTTCAAACACAAACATTTGCGACTAGCGACCAACCGTTGTGGACAGCGAGCTGTGATTACATTGCAACAACGTATGCGTTCACAATTTCTCTTTTGCATAGCAGTGTTTTTCATGACCTAAGACTGTTCGTGCCATGAAAATATAAGTCACTAGTCTAACAATCTTACACAAACTTAAGCTTCATAATGTCGTCTGTATGAGCACAGTAACAAAACACACCATCACAATAGTTTGATTATTTCTTGATATGGATCTAACTAATGCATCGGCTCAAACCTGAATGCTCTGTTGTAAGAGTTAGAGCAAAACCTGCCTGTCCCTGACTTAAGGTTAAGGGTGTACTTACTGTCCCCGTAGGGACATTTGTCCTCATGCATTTGACCCAGCCTTCGATTGCTGCTGGAGCGACCATGTAAGGAGCATTCACTGGCCAAGACATGGCACTATGATAATAGGACAAATCAATGTATTTTGGTAAATCCATGGAGGTCCCATTAACTGTCCCGGGTAAAACTGAGACTGTCCCGGGTATAAACCAAGACTGTCCCGGTAAAACTAAGACTGCCCGGGTAAAACTGAGACTGTCCCGGTAAACTAAGACTGTCCGGGTAAACTGAGCTAGAGACTGTCCCGGGTAAACTAAGACTGTCCCGGGTAAACTATAGACTGTCCCGGGTAACTAAGACGTGGAAAGACTGTCCCGGGTAAACTAAGACTGTCCCGGGTAAACTGAGACTGTCCCGGGTAAACTGAGACTGTGTAAAAGACTGTCCCGGGTAAACTGAGACTGTCCCCGGGTAAACTAAGACTGTCCCGGGTAAACTGAGACTGTCCCGGGTAAACTAAGACTGTCCCGGTGTAAACTGAGACTGTCCCGGGTAAACTGGGATGTCTTGTCACCCTGTGGTGTGTGAAATGTGAAATAGGGGTTGATTATCGATGTCCTTTCTACAACTGTCTGATTGACTCTCCAGGTAGAGGCTTTATTCTGGTCTGTGTTTAGAACTGGGTGTGAGGTGAACTTTACCCATAATGCTTAGGGCTTGTACCCTCCGCTGGCGTTTGTGTGAAACAGCATATTTGCCATTTAATCTGTCACAGTGCTCCGCTCATACAGTCCCGATCAAATGTTTAAGACCAGTTGAAAAATGGTAAAACTTTACATTTTGCATGGTTGGATCTTAACCAGGTTCTAAGTAGAACTTCAGTATGAAACAAGAAGAAGCTTTTATTGAAACAATGAATAAACTAAAATAGTCTGTTTTTGCAGCTGATCCAAGGTTTCGGACCACATGTCTTTAAAGGCCTAATCTGTGCAATAATGTGGAACCAGAGTCATCATCAGGTTCTCAGGTTCTTTGGGTGGCACAGTAGTACAGTGGTTAGCGCTCGTGCTTCACAGCTTGAAGGTCCGGGGTTCGATTCCCACCAGGGACCAGGCCTTTCTGTGTGGAGTTTGCATGTTCTCCCTGTGTCTGCGTAGGTTTCCTCCGGGTACTCCGGTTTCCCCTACCACTAAAAACATGTACAATAGGCCAGGATGCATGTGAGTGTGTTTGAGAGTGCACATGGGGGACGACGGATGGAAATTAGCCCAAGGCTACAATCCGGAGTGGCTTGTTCATTAACTTGCACTGTCCCTACCAAATAAAACAAAACACTGTCATAGTGTTGAAAATAAAGAAAGTGTTTCCAAACGTTTGCCACTACAGGACACACTTCCTGAAGCTGAAACATCCCAGTTCTTTCCTGGCCAGCACTCTCCGGACATGACCCCATTGAGCATGTTTAGGACGCTCTGGATCGGCCTTTGTTTAGTGAAGTGTAGGCCTGTAGCTTCTCTATATTTCAAGAATAAAAACACAATGACTGTTCAAATCATACATTGTGCAACACTCTCCATTTTCATACATAACTGTATGAAAATGATTCACTCTTTTCAGATCACATTGGCAGCAGCAATAACACAGAGTTATATTAATGGGACAGGCGCTGGCCGTGGTGCTGAAGGAGGATGTAATACACTCTGTGCATGGTTCAATAAAATAAGATGGTAACACGTAGATAATTATAATGTGCTTTGATAAATAAATAGAAATAACAAGAATAAATATCAGTTAAAAGCTGAGCTAAAGCTAAAGCTTGAGCCTCCTCTTAAAAACGTTCTCTCCCCTGAGCTCCTCCTCAGGCCGTTCCAGAGGCGAGGGCCATAATACTGGAAAGACGCCTCACTGTGAGTGAGTGTGTGTCCTGACTTTGGGAATAGCTAGGAGACCTGTGCCAGAGGAGCGAACTGGCCACGAAGGTCCTGAGCGATAAGAAGGACCAAGACCATTAGTACATTTAAGAAACATTTGAAGAACCTTAAACCTGAAAACACACGGGGAGCCAAAGCAGTGATGTTAAAACCGGTGTAACGTGTCCCGCCCCCTGGTCTTCGTCAGGACACACGCTGCTGGGATTTGTAAAGGTGCGTTCAGACCAAACGTGCGTCCACGCCCCATCCGCCTCTAGTTGGACGCCAAACATTGCCGCTTCACACTCGTGTGAAACGCCTGTTTGCTGCGCGTGAAGGTTTGCAAGCGTCATAATTAGGAGGCGTGTCTGGCCGCCGGTTGTTGACACAGGTAAACATGGCGGATCTTGACGACATTGAGAGACTCGCTGATGGGTCTGCCCAATCCTCCAGCGGCGCTCCCGGTTTGGAGAGTACCACCATTTGGTCCAGGAGCTACGGCTGGATGACGGCGCCTTTCAGCGGCACTTCCGTCTGTCCCGGCCCAGTTCGATGACCTGCTGTCACGCACTGGGGCACAGATCACTCTCCAGGATACTGACTACAGGCGCTCCATCCCTGCTGGAGAGCGCCTGTACATCTGTCTTCGCTCAGTGAGTATTTCATCACAGTGTGGGTCTCTATCAAACACACCCGTCCTGTCAAATGAATCACTGCCTTTGGAAATATTAGGTTACACTGTCTTGTTTTTAGTGACACTGATAACTTAAATAAATGTGACCCGATCGCTCATCAGTTATTCAATAATAGTCATAGTAGTGACTGTCACTGTCTTGATTAATAGTTTGGGTGACTATATTTACTATTACATGTGGACAATTTATTTTTAAATCATGTAACTCACACGTAAATAATGCCTGCGTTACCCATCTCTGTTATTTACATGGCCAGCGTGAAATAAAGTAATAAACAACGTCTACATGAAAATATCAGCTTCGTCTATAATGTTGGGTTAGCGCCCCCTCGTGTCAGGCCAGAGGTACTGTGGATGAAGTATCTTGATCTGACAAATGATCTGCAGTTAATTTTCATCTCCAATTTATATACATAATAAGCATCATAAATCAGGCAAATGTGAAGCTTCATTCACATACATTCACGTATAGCCTACAGTGCTTAAACAGTGACTTTGTGTTTTTCTGTAAAGCACTTTGTAACTGCTGTTTAGAAAAGTGCTATGCAAATAATAATAATAATAATAATAATAATAATAATAATAATAATAATAATCATTATTATTATTATTATATATTATTAAGTAAATGCAAACAACTACAGAAACAAAGAATACAAGGGGCAAAGGCCAGAAGCTTCATTATTGTAATGTATTTAGTTAACATATCATATTTGGTAACTTAAAATGGTAAATGGACTCAACTTACACAGTGCTTTTTTACCTTTACCAGGCCACCTATTCACTCTCTCATTCATACACCAGTGTACACAGACACTGGAGGCCGTATATAATTCCAATAATGCCTCTATCATCACTAACCTAATTACATTTCATTCTGCTTTATTCCTAATTGTAAGTATCTTGCCACTGGGGACTCCTACCGGACAATTGCTGACAGTTACCGGGTGGGCGTTTCCACTGTCTCCAGTATTGTCCCTCAGGTGGCGGCTGCCATCTGGGACGGCTTGTGGGGAGTTCATGGCTGAACCCTCATCAGAAGACTGGCGGGCCATAGCAGAGGAGTTTGAACAGCGGTGGAACTTCCCTCAGTGCTGTGGAGCAGTGGACGGCAAGCACGTCCAGATCAAGCCCCCCCAACTCAGGATCCCAGTTCTTCAACTACCAGAAGGACTTTTCAATTGTCCTTCTGGCTGTTGTGGACGCTCAGTACCGGTTCCGGGTCATTGATGTTGGGGGTACGGTAGGACCAGCGACGGGGTATTCTGGCCAACTCCGCCTTTGGTCAGGCTCTGCGAGATGGAAGACTTCATCTGCCTCCTGACCAACACCTGCCTGGGGCTGACCACTGAGGGCCCCAGCCCCATGTCTTTGTGGCTGATGAGGCGTTCCCGCTGCAGAGGAACATGCTGCGGCCCTTCCCCGGACGTGATGTCCTTCCGATTGAGGAGCGCGTCTTCATTTACCGCCTATCCCGGGCTCGGCTGGTAATTGAGGACGCATTTGGCATCCTGACCTCACAGTGGAGGTTCTATCGTGGCCTCATTGAGGTCCGCGTTGAGGTAGTGGAGCATGTGTGAAGGCGACGTGTGTCCTCCAAAACTACATGAGGCTGCTGCAGGAGACGAGCCACGTGCTGTCTGGAACCCGCCTGCAGACGAGCCGCCACTGCCAGGTATTAGTGGTGTCACCCCCTCTGCAAGGTGTGTGAGAGACGTCTTCACAGCAGAGGGAGCGGTGCATGGCAGCCCAACGCCTAAACCCAGTCCCCAGGGCGGACCCCACAACGGCTCTTTAAGAGCCACCCACTAATCATAAAAGAGCCGGACTTCTTTAATATCGACATTAACTGTTCACCTGTGTTAATATAATGAACAGTAAAGTATATTTTGTTTTATTAGACTTCGTCTGTTTGCAGAATATGACTACATCTGGAAGAAACTCACTCTCAGGGTAGAGAAGGTCCTCTGCTGCTGTTGTGTGACCTGCATATGGGGCAGGACTCTCCATCCTCAACGTCATACACAGATGCTCCATCTACACCACTCACCACGGTTCAAACCAACTTTGTTAAGTTGCAATGTCGTCTGTTTATGTAACATGTCGCTCTTTTTTGTGTGTGTTGGACTCACGATTGCTGTTATTTGGCTGTACAAATCATCTGGCCAGTATGGGAGTGGAGGGTACTCTGTTGTGCTTCAGCTGCCACTATTGTCAAGATAAATGTTTTCCATTAACGCTGCAGTTTGATAGTAAATAATGGCATGTTCCCATTGTGATGTAGCATTCTCATGTTTCATAACACACAAGGCTTCTGAACTATAACAGTTACTATTCATGTAATGCATTAGTATAATTGACCCTCACATAGGAACATGCATACAGAAGGGCTTATACATGTTAAGACAAAACTGCCAAACAGACTGGGGCTATATGGTATTCTCTAAATGAAATTTAGGACAACCTTTTGCCTTGCACATGTATTCTCTTAACTTTTTAAATGTTTAATGTCAACACTGTGAGAAAAGTACATCTGAAATCAAGGTTTTCATGAAATAACACAAACATTCATCAAAGAAATGGGCTTTTATTTAAAAAAACTAAACATTTACATAGTTAACATAATACGATTTAAAGGTAAAACAAATGAGTTAAGTCAATGCTGGCCTGAGTTGTATGTCTCATACTACTGCAGACAGGAATAGAAGGAAAGTTGCTTGGAGGAAGAGTGAAGGACACTGAAGGAGGAGGACATGGCCGTAGGTCCTGCCCTGGAGAGAATGGGACTGTCATTTTTAATCGGGGGTCAAATTGTTGATGTGGTCTCTGAGGATCTCATTAAATTTAGATTTCACCAATTCTTGGTCCAAAAAACAATCTCTCCAGGGCAGGAGCTAGGCTGAGGGAGCGGTGAACTCCCGGGGCGCTGGGGTGGAGGTGGAGGCGTGGTCGCCGCAGGGACTCCACGACTGCCTCCTCCACCGTCGTTGATGGCTCCCAGGATCGCCGCCGCACTGCTCTTCTCCTTTGACCTCAAACAAAATAAAATAATCATCAATGGAAACATCACAATTATACAAATAGCAATTGGATGGATTTTGAAACTATCAATGAGCTAATTCCACTCAGTGCAAACAATACAGAACAAGTTGAACAGAATGGAGGTTTAAATCCTGCTGTTGAGCTCTCTGAAATGATATCAGAAGCACATGCATTTTGAAACATGTTTGTAGAGTTATTTTTCTGTACTCATCCACATTTAAATATAGACTGGTGAGAAGAAGAATCGAATCTCAAGAATCGAATCTCAAGAATCGAATCTCAAGAATCGAATCTCAAGAATCTCTAAAATGATATTTGGGTATTTCCAAATCAGCTATAGGCCAATAAAAAAATAAAAAAATATTCTGGGCTGATATCTCCGAAACCAAAAATAGTCGAGACTTCCCGCTTTAAAATGAGCCTCCCATAACTTCCTCAGCCTCAGGGGGCGGAGAAACATCGCAGTGAAAATTGGTCACGAGTTTGCAGTTATTTTATATATTTAAGACTTTGGTTATAATTTCAGAATCATAAGAGATAGAAACTTTTTTTGTTTTGGAATCTACAGATTTTTATCTTTCAAACGAAAGACAAAAGTACCTACTGAAGTACCTACTAAACATATAGAGCGCCCCCTACTGTCACAGCTTCATACACAGGATTATAGACCAGACATTTTTAAACATTTGGCTAAAGATATTGCTGGTGCAGATCGGCATCAGCCTTCGAAAAACCCACATCGGTTGACCTATATTAGATATGTTCCTATATATTATATTGAAACCTTCACTATAATAAGAAATGTTTAAATAGTCTATTTGAGAGATAAAAAAAAAGACATAAAATGAAATGACTTAAAATATCGGCCTATATCGGCTATCGGCCAAGCCCCTTCATATGGGTATCAAACCCAAAAATCCATATCGGTCAGTCCATCATCATTTGTATGGTTTGAGTGAGGAGGTGTCTGTCTGCGATCAGGTCTTTGATTATTATCTTATCTGCCTGTCTCCCTGTAAAGAGCCGTCAGTATCTTCCTGTGTGGGATGATGCTGATGGGATTTATTTGTGTTTAATGTTTTACTCTCACAATGATCTCCTCAGCAGACACTTCGATCCAATCCAAAGCTGTATCTGTGTCCCTCTGGTTCTGCAGTGATCATGAGTGTGAGTCCTAGTGAGCTGATGGTGTCTGTAGGCGCTGTGTGTGCGATTGTTCACGCTGATGCGCACTGTCCTACTTCTGCAGTGCAGGAGAGTGGCAGCAGCGTCCGCCCCTCGCCGCGCTTTGTTATCAGCAAACTCTTTTATCTGAGCTCATCCCGGAGGCGGGCCATTGTGCACCACCCAGGCCCCGTTGTAACATCTCCATTAACTCAGCACAACCGCAGCCTCTCACCACAAACATCACCATCGAGCACAGATTTTCAAATGGCATCACCACCTTTGGACATCGTCATGAGAGAATGTGGAACTGTGCCAGTTTATGTTTATGTTATGTTTATTCACTAAGGGTTAGGGTGAAAATAAAAATCTACATTTTGACAGTTACTGTAGTTACTGTGATATGGAGCGAGTATAAATGGCTCCTCAGATTAGCTTCCTGTCCCTGACCTCAAGCACTGCTTTGTGTGCTTCGCAGCTCCGCTCTCAGGTATAGCTCGTTCCTTCGTTTTATTAGTACAATTTGAATATTAGATCTAATCCATTGCTCCTTTCAGCGCAGGGGTGCCCAAACCTTTTTTTCTTCGAGGACCAGAATGTAAATGTGCCTGTGGGCCGCGGGCCAAACAGCGATTTCCAGCGTGAAACACATATAACTGCAAATAATAATAGTTACTTTATTCTTTTTTTTAGTACACATTTGCATTTTATTCTATCTGTGCAAATAACATGCCACATTAAAACAAATGTTAACTATGGCAAAAGTCTAGTTTTAGTAGAACAAAATCAACAATTACAGCCACAAAATTGCAGCAATATAGTGCAAAATGTAAACAACAACAATCCTTGCATCTTTAACTGTACAAAGTGCGTAAAGCTGGTCTTTGGACATTATTAGCCTATTCATGTGTCAGTTGCAGCTCGTATGTCATTAAGGTGTGAGTCAGTCAATCACCTCTGAGTCTGAGACACTAAACGTCTGCTCACGGATGTAAGTGCTACCAAACTTTATAGTTTTACTTGGACTGTTGTTTGTTTTACTTTGTTACTTCCCACTATGGCCAAACGAGTGCTTATCAGTGTCATGGCGACGCCTGTATCTACAGCATAGAAATAAAAAGGAGAAGCGTCATTCAATCCCTACTCATGCGGATAGTTAGCAAAGAAGCTACTCCGGTATACCTTTCACATTCCATTAGTCTCCTCAATGTATTTTCCCTATAGCCGTTAGCATTAGCCACCAAACATCTCAAATTATGAACGATTCAGATGTTTTCAACTGTTGTCAACCCATCGACCACATTTAGGGGAGGCCAAAGCCTAGTTAGAAATCGTTAATAAATGTACAGACCTTTGGATAACTTATTTTAGATAGAAATTAGTGTCTAAAAGTGTCCTCTGAGCTACATGCTAAATGCTAAATCATGTTCAAGTTTCGGCTTTTCATGGGTCTGATTCACAATTGGACATTTAACATCATCTTATGACATGTACATGATAAAGAAACCACAGAAAAGTATATAAATACTGTGAAATACACTCACCTATAGGAACACCTGTTCAATTTCACATTAATGCAATTATCTAAACAACCAATCACATGGCAGTTGCTTCAATGCATTTAGGGGTGTGGTCCTGGTCAAGACAATCTCCTGAACTCCAAACTGAATGTCAGAATAGGAAAGAAAGGTGATTTAAGCAATTTTGAGCGTGGCATGGTTGTTGGTGCCAGACGGGCCGGTCTGAGTATTTCACAATCTGCTCAGTTACTGGGATTTTCACGCACAACCATTTCTAGGGTTTACAAAGAATGGTGTGAAAAGGGAAAACATCCAGTATGCGGCAGTCCTGTGGGCCAAAATGCCTTGTTGATGCTAGAGGTCAGAGGAGAATGGGCCGACTGATTCAAGCTGATAGAAGAGCAACTTTGACTGAAATAACCACTCGTTACAACCGAGGTATGGAGCAAAGCATTTGTGAAGCCACAACACGCACAACCTTGAGGCGGATGGGCTACAACAGCAGAAGACCCCACCGGGTACCACTCATCTCCACTACAAATAGGAAAAAGAGGCTACAATTTGCACGAGCTCACCAAAATTGGACAGTTGAAGACTGGAAAAATGTTGCCTGGTTGATGAGTCTCGATTTCTGTTGAGACATTCAGATGGTAGAGTCAGAATTTGGCGTAAACAGAATGAGAACATGGATCCATCATGCCTTGTTACCACTGTGCAGGCTGGTGGTGGTGGTGTAATGGTGTGGGGATGTTTTCTTGGCACACTTTAGGCCCTTAGTGCCAATCGGGCATCGTTTAAATGCCACGGACTACCTGAGCATTGTTTCTGACCATGTCCATCCCTTTATGACCACCATGTACCCATCCTCTGATGGCTACTTCCTGCAGGATAATGCACCATGTCACAAAGCTCAATCATTTCAAATTGGTTTCTTGAACATGACAATGAGTTCACTGTACTACAATGGCCCCACAGTCACCAGATCTCAACCCATAGAGCATCTTTGGGATGTGGTGGAACGGGAGCTTCGTGCCCTGGATGTGCATCCCACAAATCTCCATCAACTGCAAGATGCTATCCTATCAATATGGGCCAACATTTCTAAAGAATGCTTTCAGCACCTTGTTGAATCAATGCCACGTAGAATTAAGGCAGTTTGAAGGCGAAAGGGGTCAAACACAGTATTAGTATGGTGTTCCTAATAATCCTTTAGGTGAGTGTATGTCACACTTAGCCGTACTGTAACTGCCTTCACTTTTCGTATGTAGTTAGCATCGTTAGCATCGTTACCATGGGGTTTGAAGCAGGAGGTTTACGGCTCACGGAGCAAACGTTCCTGTGCAGTTTGGGACTGTTTTAATCAAAGGACAGTCACTCCGAAACCGCAGAGAATTACCTTTCTCAGGTATGAATTATACTTTAAAATTTATATTGTTATTTTGGTCACTTTATTTGGTTGTTACAATAGTTGACAAAACATTAATGGCAGTTTGTGTCGCTGGTATGTTACTGATAATCAAAATGAGCCCATTAGGAAATAGGAATAATTATTAACATAAAACCAGTTAAAATATAAATAGAATATATATGATCCATCGATCAAAAAACAAAACGTAACGTAAGTCATGTTGATGTCAAGGCTGCCATCTACTGTTTGTTTAGGTCAATTACAGGTAAATTATGGCCTGTTCGATCAAAACTTCATTATATAATTTTTATATGTGGCAAGAATATTGCAAAAATATCAAACTGTGATTAGTGCAATCCTTAATCCTTATGATCACACTTGCATGTGTTGTTATGATGGGTTTTATCAGAAAAATGCCAACAGTTCCATTACATTACATTGGCTGGCATAATAACATATGCCGGACCAAGATGGCGGCGTGGCGTCCGTATTGCGACAATGGAACGAAGCCACTAAGGACATTTCTCCTTTTTATTGCTATGATCTACAGCACCTACAGTGACTTTACCTCATTCATTTGTGAACTCAAAGAAAATGCCATACTGGATCAGTTTGAAAGTGAAATTCTTTTATAGGTCATTTTTTAACACCTTTGTTGACGTCAACAACCTCTGCCATAAAAGTCGGAAACCTGGGAAAGTCAATGTGCTACGATGCTCTGTGATTATAGAGCTGTTGTTGCTAGGTGATAACAGTGTTTCCTGAACTTTGCAGGAGGAGCAAAACAGCGCCCTCAATTTGACACTGGTGGCCAAAAGTGTCCTGCATCTGTACTGTAAGGGCTTACCATTGAGAATGAATGGGAAAAGTTAAGAGAGTTGGTATTAACCATACACGGCCGCAAAAGTAGGTCACCCTCTGGCTGTCCTACGGGATTATTCCCCACTTTGGGCACCCTGTTTTAGTGCCTCTGTATGCTGCTAATGCTGGCTCCCTTCGCTCTGTATGCTTGCCTGGCTGTGTGTGAAGGTAGGCTGAAGTAACGGTTTCAGTCCATTGTTAGCCCGGCCGATGCTAATTTGGTGCTTGTGCTTAGCTTTGGTCTTGTGGTTGCCGTGGCTGCCATGGATCTCGCCTGTCCAGTTTTTCCCGGTTGGACTCACCATGTGTGACAAGCTCTTGCCTACCGAGGCAGGGAATGGTACGCTCACCCTTATTCCAGATGTAGCCAAGCCCAGCAGCCACAGCCCTAAGCTAACACCCTGCTAAGTCTCCTTCATAGGTATTCCCTGTCTGTTTGGAGCCCTGAGGCATAGTTGCTCTGTTCTAAATGGATGTTACTGATGATGTTGTTCTCTGTTTAATCCTGAGTTATTAACGAAAAGTAGAACTATGACCACTGAAACTGAACTGAATGCTGCGCTCTCTCTTAAGCTAATGTGAATGCGGTGACAACTAAAGTAACTGTTTAACCAAACAAACATGAAATAAATGAACTTAGTGTATATTTACAACGGCACAAGCGTCTGTCATCAATTTAAACCAACCTGTGTGACCTTATGGTAATATATTTCATGGTCATTTTCCGGGCTGACCACCTGATGACATTGTCGCAGTATCCCTTAAAAATGTAAAATTTTCCCACATCGCCAATTACCATCACAGAATTCTTACTTTTCCACCACCTCAATCCCCTTGTTAAGCGATGATGTCAATGTCATGTCCAACAGAACTAAAGCCCTATTCACAACTATGGGATTTAACGGATTATAACCTTCCTCAGAGCATTTGTACAAGACTCTTTTTAAACATGTGATTGCACAGAAATATGCAATTCACTCTGGCTTTTCTTCAGCCATGCTTTTGTAACAAAATGTACTCAATTTCAGTGTGTTGCGCTTGCAAGACAGACAGCCTATAATTTAAAATGGGTTATAATTTAGAGTAGGTGCAGCTATGAATCCATTTGTGGTTACTATGGTAATCGTCAAGAGGCTGATTTTTCTTTTTACTTTGTTTATGGTTATTAGGCCATAAGATGAATGTGGCAGGTTTGATGTTGTATGATTGGAGTCACAAACCTGCCACATTATTCTTATGACTGAAAGTCCTTACTACTGACCAACATTATGCACATGTTTTGAATATTGTCTCCACTTATGGACGCCTTTATGAGGAAACAATCAGACCTTAGTTCATATGAGCTGGAAGAGTGGACTTTGAACTTTGTGACAGTTTGTGACAGTATGTGAATTGGCCCAAGAATTACAGAGAAATTAGCAACAACTAGTCTACTAAGACTAGAAATCTGCATTTTGACAGTTACCATAGTTACCGCAATGGAATTCTTACTTGCCCACCGCCTCAATTTTAAACTATAGGCCCTTTAGACTGTTGTGATGTCACGTAGATACAGACGGCATCTCTGGAATTGCCCAGAAGTAAAGCAAAGAAGAGAAAAAAATGAACTTTGTCCAATTTCTCCACCATTACTTTAACAAACGCTGAATTATGAATATACTTTCTACTAAATAAAGATACAGAGACATAGAGAGAAGCAAAGTGCTTCAACAGTCCATAAATACAGAAAAAAGGACAATGCTAACCATGAAGCTAATGTTAGCTTCATGCTACATATGCTAATGTCAGCTAACAGTGCCGTTTTTTCGCTTTTACTGAACAATTAGCTGTGAAAAAACACATGGACCTGATTTGGCTTGACTTTATTTGTGTGTGATAAATATGTTTATAGTCCACCAGAAAACGGCTGAATCGAGAAAAAAAATGTGATTCCCATGAGAGGAGATATGGAAATTAGGCCATGGCTACAAAGTGTGGTGTGTTTACATGCATGAGACGTGTGTTCATTAACACGGACTGTCACAATCAAAAATTAAATAAATACAAATGAAATATAAAGCTTGTTCATGCTAGCAATTTAACAGTGTTTTTGGAGCCAGCTCTATTATTTAGATTTAAATAAGGATGATGTGGTGCCTGTGATTCTTGTGATGATCACGTGATTGATGATGTTGAGACAAACATGTAGAGGTCTGAATGACAAGCCTGTGTTCAATAATGACTTCAAAAAGGGGCAGAAGAGTTTCAAAGGAAAGTCCATCGGAGTCAGGAACTTCCAGAGGCAGCGCCACTTCCTTATGGTTTTAGGACGAAGGCCACAATGAGTCCATACTTCATTTTACAGTCTATGTTCAGCAAATCCACTCAATTTGGTGCTGTTCCTGTTGCTATGGCAGTTAGAACCTTACAGTTGAGGGTTCTACTTCTGTTTAGATTTCAATTACCCTCTATAATGATCAGGGAACATTTGGAAATTTATTTCCAAAACTGTTTCCCTCCCATTGAGTTCTATCAATCCCTGCTCCAACTCTAATGAAGACATGACATTCTAGAATGTAGTTAACGCGACCTCTTTAAGAGTCGGCTCTGTAGAATGTTGTGATGTCACACAAACTACTCTCCAAACACTGCTGCCTCTTTAGGTGTCATTGACTCTGTCCTCAGCAAATCCTAATGTGAGTGACAACACCTCCATAAATCTCTCTACCTGTGAGCTAATGAACCAAAGACTACGTCCTATGACTACCCCAGATTGTTCCAGAGACAGGGCCCTGCGTGGCACTGATGGTCCCCAGCCTCAGCAGCGTGTCCGTGGCCTGGTCTCAGTGACAGCACCGTGGAGCGCTCCTCATCCTCCTCCAATCGCTGCGCCTCAGAAGGTGGAGACTGCTGCTGCTTCTGCTGCTGCTCCAAGAGAGTCTGTGTGTGGGAGGAGGTCTCACTCTGAGCTGTAGGCACAGGGGCCGACACCGCTCTGTCTGTCTTTGATGGTTAGGATCACAGCTTGTGTTCGGATCAGTGTGCAAATGTAACAGTGTTGATGGATGCTATATTCATTACTCTCTTTTAAAGTAATTCATAGTACAGACCTGATCAAAAGTTTAAGACCTGTTGAGACATGACAAGAATGCATTCAGTTCTTGCATTGTTGGATCTTAACAAGGTTAAGCAAAACTTCAATATGCAACAAGCAGAAATGGGAGTGACCACATGAATTTAAAAGGCCAAATCTGTGCCAAAAAATGTGGATTCAGTGTCATTTTCTGTCAGGTTTTCCCACTGTGACTTTGTCCTGATGCAAAGGCAAAAGAAACGTTCTGGTTTAGACCGTGTTTGTGTTGCTGAGCTGCATAAACAGAGCCTCTCACAGTGCACGATCGCTGCTGGAGGATCTTTGACCCACATAAAGGCCGTTACTGGACCTGACTGTAGCCCAATAACCATCAGAGGGTTTCATCTGCAACTGAAGGGCTTTAAACATAAAGGCCTGGTCTCCTTGAGCCACAGAACTGTCCGCTTGGACTTTGGAGCGAGACCAAACATGGGACATTGAAAGGTGGAAGAAAGTTTCATTCTGATGAGAAAAAATGTGACCTTGATGGTCCTGATGGTTTCCAACGTTACTGCTTTCTACGAGCCACAGAGACGGGGCGCCATAATGACCTTCAGTGGAACAATGGAGCTTTAGGTGGTGCTGGTCAAAGCTCAAATGTGCAGATGTTACAGAGAGCATCCCTCAGACTAAGGGCCTCACTCTGTTGGGCCATCCACACAAAATGTGAATTTTTTGCCGTCTTTACACTGGTCTTAAACTTTTTATCGGGACTGTAGTAGTAGTAATAATAATACTGTAATAGTGGTATCTGTAGTAGTAGTAGCAGCTCATTCTCATCCTCGTTGGCCTTTCACAAACACTGAGACAGACCCCTGGGGCTTCAGGTGTAGAACGCCTGCTTTTATGAACACAAGCCTCCCACTCTCCCCCAGAGGAGATACTTCAGGCCTTAGTGCTGGTATGAACGGATGTCTGGTGTGTCTCATGTTCAAACAGGAGTTTGCTCTGTGTAAAATTCCAATGCGTGTCACCAAATGTTTTCATACACATATGTAAATGTGATTTTGATCTTTTAGCGACACAGTGGCTGTATGGCTGGTTACTTTCCATCACAGTGTCCTTATACCGCTCCAGGGCCAATTGCTTTTATGGTTTCTGGTAGGTTTTCACTGCTGATGGAACCATCTCCATATGTGACGTCTACATTCCATCCAAAAGTCTAACCAGGAACTCTGAAAAACAATAGGTCCATAAAGGCCACCGTGATGGAAAGCAAAGGCGCCATGCTGACCACCCATCCAGCAACTGTAAAAAAGGTTAAATACGCACTACCGTCCGTGGATTGTTATTGAGGGACTTCTGGATCGCAAGAGTGATGCTGCTCACGAACAACACGTGACGGCAGATAAACTAATCTGATTGTATGGATCTGTTTGATTTTGGCAGCAGCGGTGAACCAGGGCATCCTGCCCCAGACTGATATACAGATGGGGATCATTCTGGACTCGCCAGGCTACTGAACCACAACAGACAGTTTAACAGGAATAGGGCCGGCCTTTAATGCTATTTTAATCTTGGTTTAGTCCTTGATTATCCCTGGCTCACATGTACTTTACATAGAAGCTAGACTGCCAAGTCAAAGTAGAGAATAGATCGTTCCTACTTTGCCTGTAATATACTATTGCTATAGCCTTATTTTAACTATCATTTTAGTTTTTGTATCTAAGGGGAGATTGGTGTGGTTGTCACAGATATTGGTCGTCACACTCATCCTATCTCAGTCAACAGGGGGCGCTGTTACAAACATGTCAAAGATCTCCTGTTAAAATATTTTGGGAAAAAAAACAATTAAAAAAAGGAAGCTTAGCCTACTGATGTTTAGTATACATGATCTAATTTCTGAAACAATATACAGTGCCTTGCGAATAATAATACACCTTGAACTTTTGCACATTTTCTCATGTTTTACTTCTTTCTGCTCCTTTTCATTCATGTTAAATGCTGTTGTTGCATTTGTTTTTAAATGAATGAAATAAATAAAAAATGAAATGAAGAAATGAAATGTTTACAACCCTAAACGTATAGATTTTATTTTGATTTTTTTACTGAAAGTTCACACACAAGTAACAGACAATGTGAAGTGAAACCAAAATGATCATGAATGAATGAACATGATTCTGTTATTTTACAAAAATAGAAAAGTGAAAAGTGGGGCGTGCATAAGTATTCATACAGCATTTTCTGAGTGCATTAAATTGCCTTTATAACATTCCTAATGACTGCAGAATGGTCACACCTTGCCCTAACCATTAAATAGAGGCCCCTGTGTGTAATCTACTCTCAGTATAATTCCAGCTGTTCTGTGAGGGCCTCAGAGCTATGGTCAGAGTGTATTGGTCACTAAACAACATCATGAAGGCCAAGGAGCACACCAGAGAGGTCAGGGATAAAGCTGTGGAGAAGTTTAAAGCAGCGTTAAGTTATACAAAGATTTCCCAAGATTTGAACATCTCACGGAGCACTGTTCATTCCATCATTCAGAAATGGAAAGAGTATAGCACCACTGCGAACTCACCAAGACACGGCGTCCACCTAAACTAACAGACCGAACAAGGAGAGCACTGGTCAGAAATGTAACCAAGTGCCCCAAGATAACTCTGGAGGAGCTGCGACGTACTGCCGCTGAGCTGGGGGAATCTGTACATGGGACAACTATAAGTCGACTCTACACAAATCTGGCCTTCATGGACGAGTGGCAAGAAGAAAGCCATTATTGAAAGGAGGCCATAAGAAATCCGTTTGAAGTTTGCTAGAAGTCATATGGAGGACACAGCTACCATGTCCTTGCCCAGGGACAACAATTGAAAACTAGCTTTGCAGCTAATACTGACACATTTACAGAAATGTTCATTAATGTGTACTGTCCCTGTCAAATAAACTAATAATAAATAAATAATAAATGTGGAAGAAGGTGCTTTGGTCAGATGAGACAAAAATTGAACTTTTTGGCCCAAATACAAAACGTTATGTATGGACAAACCTAACACTGCTCATCGTCCTGAGTGCACCATCCCCAGTGTCAAATATGGTGGGGGGAGCATCATGCTATGGGGCTGCTTTTCCTCAGCGGGGACTGGGAAGATTGTAAGAATAGTTGGGAAGTGGATAGAGCCAAATACAGAGACATTTTGGAGGAAACCTGCTGGAGTCAGAAGAGAATTGAGGCTGGGGCGGAGATTCACCTTCCAGCAGGACAATGACCCTAAACACAAAGCTAAATCTACAATGGAATGGTTTAAAAACAAACATATTAACCTCTTACCACCCGCCTTAACCGAGTGTTCTCCAGTTCGGCTTTACCCAAATCTAAAACCTTCTTGAAAACCAGAGATGTCAAAAGTACTAGTGTTCAGTACTTAAGTAAAAGTACTAATACTTGTGCACAAAACTACTCTGGTAAAAGTAAAAGTACTGCAACCTCTGCCTTACTTAAGTAAAAGTAAAAAAGTACATACTCTTAAATGTACTTAAGTAAAAAAGTAAAAAGTAAAAAAAAATCATGTTTTGACCTTCAAATTCTTTATTTTTTACTCAGTCTGACATAAGTTACAGCTAGTGCGGCAGACTACAAGCTAGCACCAGCTTTCTTCTTCTTCTTTTTCTAGCAAACTAATATAGTGTTCCCAAAGCATTACTAACACTTTTTCATTTTAAAACCTCCAGAATTAATCAAATGTATACTAGTAACAACAATACGAAAGCTAAATAACAAACCTGAATGTGCTTCTTCAGATTGAATAGTGAATTCTTGAATGTTAAAAGTTTGTGTTTTTTGGGCAAGCACAGGACGCGCTGCATCTGCCACGAATCATTCTTAAAGCCAACAACAACAAAAGGTTCTTTCAGGTGAGGCCATGGGTGCCGTGTTTCTTGTCTTTCAGTGTCTGCGGTATCGTCCTGCTCACTTTCCTCCAGACCGACTCATTCAGTCACAACAAACACGGCGTGACTATCCATGTGCTTGACTAGCTTGCGTCCTCCAGCTTCCTGTTTTTCAGCGCTTGTTGGCCCGGATTTTTACGTTGTTTACGTCGTGTTGTCGCCACCTTTGGAGATTTTAAAAGTAACGACCTGAATTTTTTAAATAAGGAGTAGAAAGTACAGATACTTGTGTTTTAAAAGTAAGGAGTAAAAGTAAAAAGTCGCACACAAAAAACTCAAGTAAAGTACAGATACCTGAAAAATCTACTTAAGTACAGTAACAAAGTACAAGTACTTTGTTACTTCCCACCTCTGTTGAAAACATGGACTTAGAGGAAAAAAAGTGTAGTGTAGTTTATGTAGGATAAAAGTCCTTTATTAAGCAGAGTGCCTCGGACACTTCATGTTTCCGAGTCCATGTTTTCAAGGTTTTTGTCCTCGAGAGCACCTGAACATTTTCAACAACTCTGTACCCACTGGTGCACTCATCTTTAATGTTGCTTCTAAAAGCTTCTTGACTGGAGCTTAAAGCCTATATGCCAGAGTAACGCCTCATTTGAAAGACCCTCAAAACTGATCTAAACATTTTGGCCATTTGTTTGTTGTTCTTTTGTGACTTTTTTGTTGCATTTTCATCCTCGTTTTCTTCTCGTTTTTGTCACTATTTTGACAAGAAGCTTTTAGATTTGGGTAAAGCCAAACTGGAGAAAATGTGCTCAGTTCAGGTGGGAGTTAAGAGGTTAATGTGTTAGAATGGCCCAGTCACAGTCCTGACCTAAATCCTATTGAAAATCTGTGGAAAGACCTGAAAACTGCTGTTCACAAACGCTCTCCTTCTAATGTGACTGAGCTTGAGTTTTTTGTAAAGAGGAATGGGCTAAAATGTCAGTCTCTACATGTGCAAACCTTGTAGTCATACCCCAGAAGACTTGCTGCTGTTATTGCAGAAAAGGGGGTTCCACAAAGTATTAAGTCATGCTGTATGAATACTTATGCACGCCCCACTTTTCCTTTTCTATTTTTTTAACAGAATCATGTATCATTTTCTTTCACTTCACAGTTGTCTGTTACTTGTGTGTGAACTTTCAGTAAAAAATTCAAAATAAAATCTTTATGTTTATGGTTGTAAACATGACAAAATGTGCAAAAGTTCAAGGTGTATTAGTACTTTGCAAGGCACTGTATATCAAGTGTAACAACCACGTCCATTGTGAATGGAGAAGCCTGAGCTACATTTAGAATTATTTTCCATTGGCTAATCTGAAATATGTAGCAGTTAGCTTATACAGTAGCTATTTGTGGAAAGACAACAGTCAGTGTTGGCTGCCACACTTTTAATCTAAATTCCACAAAAGCTGCACATACAATTTTGTCAATCTAAGAAAGAAATCTGAAGTTCAAACCATTCAACTTATTGTTTTCTGTCTAATTCTATTCAAGCATTTTTGGTATTGTTTTTTCAGTTCCTAGAATGCAGTAGAAATCAATGTGATTCTAATGTGCTGATTTGATAGGAATAGGAGCAAAGAAATATTAGTATTTTATTAGTATTTTCCCTGCTAACATTTGGACAACCAACACAGTGTTTTATTTTTTTTTTATTATTATTTTTTTTTTTTTTTTTTTTTTTTTTAACTTTATTTAATTATTGAAAAAGACAAGAACACGAATGTTAATTACAAAAAAACAATAACAAACTTGACAAACTAAGACAAAAAAAAAAAAAAAAACAAACAGTGAAGTAAAAAATCAGTAACAACACTCAGACAATGCATCAATCATCATAACAATGATGATTATAATATTTTTTTTATTTGTCATTTTTTTCATTATTGTTTTTTTATAGCGTCATATCAAATCAAATAGTAATCACACTGAAACTGGTAGGAGGATCAGCTTCCAGTAGCTGAAAAGGAGCCATATCTATCATAAATTGTTTTTTATTATGGATGCTGTCATTTTTCCATGTTTATTTTTAAATATGGTGATCAGTAACTTCTGAACAGAATAAGCTACAGTAGAATAGGTAAATCGTTTTGTTACCTGAAACTTAAAGTCCATATGACACATGTGTTAAATTGCAAAAGACACATTAGACACACTTTTTGCTAAAACACAGTTAACACGATTATATTTAAGATTTTGCTAAAGATCTTTAGTTTTCTTTAGTTTGACCATTTTGTGATGTTTATGTTTTCACTTCCTTATTGGACACCGACAGGAAGTGACATCGAAGAAGGTAAACAATTTTAAACTGTTGCCGTGCAACCATGTTAAGTCAATGGGAAATGAATGAGTCAAACTGCTATGGAATGTTTCCTTCTTTTATGTCACTTCCTGCCAGCAGCTTAAAAATTCAAATAAAAATAACTTTTCTGTCCAACATTTCTTCATTAAAATTGCTGCTTCACTGAAAAAAATGAAACTATGCAACTGATGTATCCATCTAAATATTTTCAAGAGCATTAAAATCTGTCATATGCACTTTAACTAAAACATAACACAATTATATGTGAGATTTTCCTAAAATTTTACCCAGTTTCCTTTAGTTTGACCATTTTCTTGTGCTGTTTATAGTTTCACTTCCTTATTGAGCAGTGACATACTGTAGATGGAGGCAACCAATTTTAATCTGTTGCCGTGCCGACCATGTCAGTGAGAAATGAGTGAGTAAAACCATAGAAATCACAGAAATGCCTTTAGCTCTGAGCCTGTTCCTACAAATGTGCACATTTGTTGCCAACGGCTCCTGGACCCGTTTTAAACTGAACGTTCCATCCCCAAACAAATGAGTAGGGCCCATACTAAGTATGGGACGGGATAATTTATCCTTTTCATGGCATTTCTATAATTTCAGTGCTTTCTCTGTCATTAACATAATACGATGATGTTTAGTGGCCGCTGGATGTGTACCTGAGTCACAAAGAGCAAAAACTTGACTGAATTTGAGTTAGCATTTAGCTCAGAGGACACTTTTAGACGCTAATTTGTATTTAGAATAGGGTGACCAGATTTTCAAAATCACTAAAAATCAAATATACACAATTTCTCACCAGAAACTAATTAAATGAGATTTTATTGCTGTCAAATGAGGTGATACAGCAAAACATTTAGTTGTGCCTCCTTTGTGATGAAACTTGTTACAATAAAATATTTAAAACAATATTGGTCGGCAAAAACAAAATGTGGCTCCCAAAACTATCAAAAAATGTTTGTGCAATAAGTTTTGATGTTTCAAAACAATGAAATGTTTAAATGTTCAACATTTTTTGATAGTTTAGTAAAACAAACAAAGGCTTGACATATGTCACGTATGTTTGTTTTAATGTTGTTGATTTTGGCTCACAGCTTAAAAACCCCAAAATCAAAATCTCAGAAAATTAGAATATTGTGAAAAGGGACTATATTGTAGCTCAAAGTGCCACCCTCCACAAAATAAGTGCATGAATGCATAACCCTGCACAGTCTTACTGACTCTGGTATTTCATGTGGGAGTGTAGCTTTTTCAAGAGGCTACGGTTGTGTCTGCTCCTTGCATAGAACTCAGAGCAACTATACTGAAAGTTCACCCGAGTAATGAGCAGTGCTTTCAGTGTGTCCAGTCCCATAAGGTTTCTCTTATCAGACCAAGTGTAAGTAAGTGTTTTATTTGTCATTGTACAAGCGTACACTGAAATAGTGTTCAGGTGTTAGTCCTGAGCCGGTGCCACTGTGTGTCAACCTGACCTGACGGTCGGGGAAACCGTAGCACTCGGAGGAAACCTGGCTGGCTGCCTCCAGTCTCCTCTGAAACGACGCACCGCCTCCTGGGTTTGTCCCTGTTTCAGAGCGTGGTGTCCTGCACTGGTCAGCTCCTCCTCCTTCTTCTTCCTCCTGCGCAGCTCCCTCCGCTCCCGTCTTTCACCATCTTCTCCTCATTTGTCCCTTTTTTGTTTCCTGTATTCAGTGTCTCAGAAGAAGAAATGATAGGTCTCAAATGGGTTTAGCTGATAAGCTAGCATTTTGTTTATATTTTAAAAGCTGCTTCTTCAGGACCATTATGGACTCTAATCTATCAAACCCCACAACATGGCAAAGACATATGAAAGTACCCAGTAAAACAATGCGGAGCACAGAAACCACAAATGCAGTTTGCAGAAAAAGGCAAAAAATGCAGCTGTACCAAGAGAGGTTGCTTCCTGTTTTCATGTTGGCATTATTGTTCATCATTTTAAAAATGTGCTCAACAGGGGCATTTTGCCAGTAAGGCACATGGTAAATTGGCAGATAACAAAAATGTTTCTGAACGGTAAATGACTGTTTATGTGTGAACATTTCTGCCCAGCACTCTTCTGCAGGTGTTGAGGTTGTGTTCCACTGGCCAATCTTTTCTGATGTGTACGTTTTGGCAGAAGTAACTTGATCAAACATCTTCACTGATGTCAGTCTGTGGCAGCTTGGTGCAGACATACCTCAGGGAGCACTCATGCTCAGCAGTGTCCAGGAGAGGCACTTCAGCTCAGTGAAGATGCAGCAGTATCCAAAGACCATGACACTTCTGTGCTCCAGGTTGTTTTTGTACATCTTTGCTGTGTTTTTGGGGTTCAGTGGATTTTTGACTGCAGAGAGACTGTACTAGCATGAAGGACCCGGGTTTGTAAAAGGAAGCAAACAGCTAGCCTATGAGCTACAGACATTTGAGACCTACACATTTCTTCTTCTGAGACACTGAAGAGGCACAAGGAGCCCCGACACCTGCAGCACAGTGCAGGCGTCACAAGAGGAGCTACAGGAAACAAGGAAAGGATAAAGGAGGAGGTATCCGGGCAAGACTCACAGCTAAGCCACACATACCTTCTATTGTTCTGGCTAATGGACGTTCACTGGAGAATAAAACAGATTATCTGCTAAGCACTTCCCAGAAGATGGAGAAAGACTATTGTGGATCGGAGGGAGCTGTGCAGGAGGAAGAGGAAGGAGGAGGTGGAGCTGACCAGTGCAGGACACCACGCTCTGAAACAGGGACAAACCGAGGAGGCGCTGCACCGTTTCAGAGGACCAGAGGAGACTAAAGGCAGCCATGCGGGTCAGGTTGACCCACATGGTGATGTGGCTCAGTCGCCGTGGCTCAGGACTAACACCTGAACACTATTTCGTTGCACTTACTTACTTATAGTTAAACATTTTACAAATAGTCTACCGTTTGGGGGATTCGAATTCATGTGAAAAATGTGACAATTACCAACACTGGTCTCCCTGTTATTATTTCCTTTATTGTATCAAACATTGAGAGCAGTCGTATTGGCCTGAACATTGAACCTCAGCGTGCCATAGAAGCGTGTTGCAGAGGGCTGTATTGTTGTGCTGTGTCAGTGAGAGTGAGCGCTCTCCTCGCAGAGCCCATCCTCCCCTCTCCAGTCCGCTCCGGTCTGTGCAGTGAGTCCGCGGAGGAACCGAGACGAGACGCGCCGTGCCGCCGGGAGGATGCTCCGTGCTTGATCCGCGGGCTTCACACCGCTGCACACGGGAGAGAAAAGGCAAAGCCGACCGCAGAGAGGGGGGCAGGAGGCGGTCAGGATCCCGGCCGACACCGCGCCAGGAGCCCGCTGCTACCGCAGCCGCAGCAGCAGGGGCCAGCTCTGCGAAGGCGCCAGGCAAGTACCCAGCATGTGTGCCACCTCCGTCACACACGCGCCACAAACTACGCACACGACACACACTGGCACAGGCGTTATAGCGTGACCCGCGCCCCACCCTCACGAGACTGCCCCCCCTCCGGTACCCGCGTCTCCGTGTCTGTCCCCGTCCGTGTGGATGTCCCCCCCGTGCGTCAGTCTGGGTGACATTCTCTTCCTGTCCCCCATCTCTGTCGTACGATACTCCCCCCTTTCTCTCGATTTGACGATTCTGGGTAAATAGCCTGTTCATGAACGTTTTCCAAAGATCTTTAGATCGTATGTCAGTGTGTAAACGTGAGTGTTCCGGCACCTGCTCTGGCCTGCTCCCCCAATCCTCCCCAGCAGCCCCAAAGTGTTCCTGTAACTAACGGTTGCACTGGCTGGTTGGCCTGCAGCTGCTGTGTGGCGAAGAGGTGTGACATAGGCTGCCCAGCAGGAGACAGAGTGACTTCTGTTCAGGTTAAGGGAGGATGTGCTAGAGAAATTTCTTATGACTTTAGAGTGACGGCTGAGACAGACGTTAGCCCTCGTGACTTTGATCTTGACTCCACTATATCCGCTCTGGGCCAGAGACGACACTGTGATCAATGACTGAATGTTTCGGCAATCAATGATTCATGGAGCGATTTTAGGCGAAGGGATGTTGACATGTTTTGGGTCCCACGGAGCAGATTTTGGTCTGGAGGATCAGCCCCCCTCCCTACAATACTTTTCCTATATGCTAATTTTCTGTCTGTTGTCCTGTATTACAATTTTTTAATTCCTATTCCTCAGCTGGTTGAGTGGGTCATGTCTTTGGCAAGACACTTCGCTGACTGTCTGTATAGCGTGTGAATTAGTGGATCGTAGGCATAGGGGCCAGAGGCGTGGGAACTTATTTTGGTTAGATAGGGGATGATTTATGTTATTCCCAGTGGGTGCCCACTAGGGCTGAAAGATATCGTTATCGATCGTTATCGTATCGATATTGAGATATGAACATTCAAGATATCAATTCGCAAAAGAAAAATATATCGTTATCGTATTTATATCGAGATATGAACATTCAAAATATTAAAATCGAAAAAGCAAGATATAAACGATATAGATTTTCGTTAATAAAACTGCACTCTTTTGTATTATGATTTTATTTTTCTGAATAATGCTTAGTTTTCACCTAACCCATAGTTATATCGTATCGTATCGATATCTGGCTTGAATATCGAGATATGAAATTTTGTCCATATCGTTCAGCCCTAGTGCCCACTCAAAAAATAAAAAAAACAGAGTCAGAATCGAGCTGACAGACTCGTGTTTATGAGTCGGCGCTCTCCTCATTGAGCTAAACGTCTATATTAAGGTTATATTAAGGTTGCCCCGCAGCAACACAGGTTCGGCGCCTATGGTCGGAGGGGCAGATTGGCCGCCTCGCTTCCGTCAGTCTAGGATAGCAGGGCCCGGAGCAGGGTTTCACACATGGGACCAGCTGTGGGCTTTGGGCCAAGGGGATGAGGAGCCCCGTTGTGTCCCGAATGTCCACACTTTTCCCTATATAGTGCACTATGTGTAGGTCACACCATTTTGTAGAGGTCTCCGAATGTCCAGAGTAAAGAGTAGTGCACTTAACATTTCCTACAATGCATTCTGAAAAGTAGTGTGCACTAGACGGGTCAATATAGACCACAGTGCAAGTGTCCACCCTAGTCCCTAACCCCTCATTCATTTTATAATAGGGTTGGGCAATAATTTAACTATACCGGTAGAAATATTCCCCATGATACGTGTTTGTCTCATACCGGTGAAAATGATAACTCAGCCTGAGAGGGAAAGCTGGTCCAAAACATCCTAGGACTGTTTTTGGAAATAGGGCAAGCAAAAAATGTGTGACCCTCCAGGATATTAATGAAGTACTTTTCTCAAAGCTGCTCTCCATGTGCAGGTAAGTCTTACGTCCTCAAAATAAGTCATCAAATCAGCTTGAGCGTCTTGTCTTCTCTTGGGTCTGCTTATGACAGATCACAAATGCTCCGTCTAAACTCGCCTTTTACACGCGATAACAACAGATAATCCAAGTCCGTGGCAAAGCAAAAGTACCACAAATAGCAGAGAAACGCTTCCTGTTGTCCTTACAAAACAAAAAATCCGTCAATGTTCCTGCAGCCAGGATTGTTTTAAGAGTCAGACAAAGACTATCAGTACGACTGGAGCAGCAGTTTTAGGCAGATTACAGCGGATTGACCACCACTCAAACATGACTAAGTGATTATGTTTAAGGACTTTAGTAAATCAGTGAATTTATCATATTGTGTCGTTATATCGTGACACATACCAACACATTTTGTGATACATGTTTAGCTCCGTATTGCCCAACCCTACTATATACAGTCAGGTCCATAAACATAATATCTTGTGTTTTTGGCTCTATAAACCACCACAATCGATTTAAAATGAGAGACTTGCAGCTTTAATTTGAGAGTATTTACATCAAAATCAGATGGTGTAGGAATTACAACGTTTGTAAGTGTGGCCTGGTGTCTACTCTTCCCTCATGATCCCATTTATAAGGAACAGGTGAGACGTCCAGAGTTCATTTCAAGTGTGATATTTGCATTTTGCCATTATTAAGTAATGATAAAAAATCAAAACAAACCCATTAGAGATATAGCAAAATGGCTAAATCAACAGTTTGGAACATTATTAAAAAGAAAGAACACACCGGTGAGCTGAAAAACACCTAAAGACCGGCAAGAACACAGATGACAAATGTGGTGGATGACCGAAGAGTTCTTCCATAAAACCCTTCATAACAATAGGTCAGATCAGAAACACTCTCCAGGAGATGGTGTATGTGTGTCAAAGTCAACCATCAAGAGAAAACTTCACCAGAGAGAATACAGACCATTAACCACAAGGTGTAAACCACTGGTGAGCCTCAAAAACAGGAGGCTGATCAGAGTAGGGTTGGGCGATGTCCCCTTAATTGGCAGTTGACGATGTTTCAGTGAACCATCGTGATGGACGATGATATTGTCCAACTCTCATTATAAGCATTTTTTAAAGACATTTACACAGCCTATATATAGACTAAATTTATTTATGTTAGGAAAAATGTGAGATTGCAGGATAAATGTATCTAAACTAAACATGATCTGAACAGAGTCATGGAACACGAATTTTGCAACAGAAAAGCGTTAAAACTCGTGTGTAAAAGTCTCAGAGGAGAACGACTCATTCAGAGCGTCATCTGCTCCTCAATAACAAGGCTCTTATCAACTAATACAAATGTAATCGGAGCTTATTATTTGCATTTGCTCAATTTTAACATAATGTTTAAGAAACAGTGTGTGAACACGACAATATTTAGAAGTTTGCGTCGGAGCCTACGTTATTGAAGCTGCTCCACGCACCGCCCGGTCCGTGTGCTCGTACCTCGTACCTCCGCGGTCCGTGCCTCTTTCTCTCCTCTCTCAGTCCTTCGTGAGAACATCCAAACCCATGCGCTCTCAGCTCTGATGTGAGATCCATCCCCGCATTTTAAAACTGTTTAGTTTCCGTACGAAAAGCAAAGCAAAACCACACGGTGTTAAACGTAGCTGCTTTTAGAGAGAGAGAGAGAGCCCACGCGTCAGAAATAAAGCAGCGCTGTGTCTTTATTTTAATAATTACGGCTAACACATCATGTCTTCAGGCTTCTGATAGGCTACTTAAACTAGCGTGCATATTAGTTATATTTGTGATTTAATTTACAGTGCAATCCCTCCAAAGTTTGTAGGTTTACAAGGCCCACAGAAGGAGGGGCGTGGCATCACGGTGGTGGCTCTACATCGTGATGTTGCTCATCCATCACGAACAACCCTAGATTAGTTTGCCAAAAAAACATCTAAAAAAGCCTTTACAGTTCTGAAACATCATCCTAGGACAGATGAGACAAAGATCAACTTGTACCAGAGTGATGGGAAGAGAAAAATATGGAGAAAGAAAGGAAACATCCCACCTCATCAGTGAAACATGGTGGTGCAGCATCATGGCATGGGCTTGTATGGGCCAGTGGAACTGGTTCCCTTGTGTTTATTGATGATGTGACTGTGGATAAAAGCAGCAGGATGAATTCTGAAGTGTTTCGGACAATATTCTGTGCTCATATTCAGCCAAATACTTGGACGCCGCTTCACAAGGACCCAAAGCTACTGTCAAAGCCATCAAAGAGCCTTTTAAGACAAAGAAGTGAAATGTTATTCAATGGCCAAGTCAATCACCTGACATGAATCCAATTTGAGCAGCATTTCACTTTCTGAAGACAAAACTGAAGAGAAAATGTCCCAAGGCCTGGCAGTCGTGATGGGATTTTTGGCTCTTTTGATGAACCGGATCATTTGGATCGGCTCACCAAAAAGAGCCGGCTCTTTTGGCTGCCAAATGGCTCTTAATTTTTTTTACATATAACTTTAAATTTAGGAGAGATTTTGATTCATGGCTTGTTAAATGAGCATTTCTACTGCTCCCTGCACAAAACAACAACTATAGTCAAAAAAGAAATGAAAAAGAACAGAAGAATAAATTGTTTTCATTGCTATAATAATGTGATATTGGCTTATAAAAGTTGATTTTTTGAGGTGGTAGAGCCATTGTTTATTATAGCAACACACACTTTTAAAGCTGCATAGCTTCATATATGTACTCTTTATTTACAGTCAAAATCCTTCGTGCTTCTGAGCTGCTGAAGCCTCGCACTGACAGAGGGTTACAGACTCCAGACATAACTGAAGTTATAACTTAAGCCAGGACTCCTGTACTACTTTTGTAATGCACATACATTCTCATACACATAAGAAGAAAAGGCCGACATTGTGACGTATTGCCACTCTGCACGTAATCGCATTTTATACTTTTCACTCCACAAACCCAGTGTAACTTTATCTAACTATAAATCCGAAAATATGAAGCGAATCTTTCTCAAATAAGAAGTGGCTGAAAGCTAGGGATGTGCTGACTACATGTATGGATTAGTTTAAGTTTGTAGAGATCTTTATTTTGTCTACATAGCAGGTTCATTCCTCTTGTACGGGCTGCGCCTGCAGAGCTCTCCTTTCTCCCTCTCCTTTCTCCCTCTCTTCCCGATCCCATTCTCATTTAGTCTTTGCCTTTCTCTATTTTCTCGAATGTAGCACAGAGCAGTGCATGTGGAGCTTGATAAACATGCAATATGCAACCTTAGAAAAGAAAAAAAAGTGGCTCGCGGGTGAGACTCGGCTCTCATCATTCACTTAAAAGAGTCTTTGTACCGACTGGTTCGTGACCGACCCATCACTACCTGGCAGAGCATCACCAGGGATGAAACCCAGCGTCTGATGTGCCTTCTAGACTTCAGGCTGTAATTGACTGCAAAGGATTTGCAACCAAATATTAAAAAGGAAAAAGTTTGATTCATAATTGTTACTTTGTCCCATTACTTTTGGTCCTTTGAAAAGAAATTACGATTTCCTATCTAAATCTATGGAGAAACATTGAAGCAGTTCAATATTTAAACATGTTATTGCGACAACTAGGTATATTTTGGTTGGTGAAAGGTGAAAGCTTGTATGTTCAGACACAAATTTGGCCCCAAACCTGAAAACTGAAAAAATTGAATTGAAATGTGTAAAAAGAAAAAAGTCCAAAGTTTATAAACCAAATGCCATTTGACATTTATTGATGTGTTAAGATTGAAAAGTGCATTAACACAAAATGTAACTGTTACTGGAAAACAAATGAGTGACGATAAAAATGTCTCCAAACACAAGTATTGAAAGTATTGTAATACTTGAAAAAATATCGATACTTACTTTTTGCTGCTAAACTGACTGTGTTAACCGCTAATGCTAAACTCTGACTGTGTTAGATACTTACTTGCAGCAAAAAGTATTGTGATCCAAATCCAATCCGATATTTGTTCCAGCCCTAGTAAACAGTAACTCGTCGTTAAAGAATCTGCTTCATGGATTTACGATCAACAGAAGAGACGAGGGGGTGACAATATCAGCAGTTTTGGCCCTTTTTATGCATAAATATCTGATGCATTTTCTCTGATGTTGGCAGATTTTCTCATCAGGCGTCTGTAGTTAAACGTAAGTTAGGCCCAACTGTCCAGACCTGACTCTGGCCCTTGTGCTCCTTCCAGCGCCTCGGATAAGAAGCGTCTGTCGGTGGAGGAGAGGCGTCTCTGCCGAGCTGGGCCTGTGAAAGTCACTTGTTACATCAGTGAAACTCTGATGCTTTATTTTTAGCACTTCTGCACGTTCACAGACTGATTTAGACACGCTGAGGGAGCCGAGCCATCGCTGCTCAGAGCCATTTTTGGACTCTTTGTTTTGGAGATTCAAAATCACAGTCGAGCTACAGACCATATGCTTCATCGGAAAGGCTTAATTTAGACTTTTAAAGGGGAAATATCAGACAAAACTGGTTTTAATCAATCTTTTAATTAAGTTGCATTTACTGGTCAATCTGGTGAAGTATCAGCCATTTTCTTGTTTCTTCTTTGACTTATAAAATGGTCCAACTTTTAATTTGTGGTTTTGTTGCATAATAAATGAAACACAAGACAGCATGTTTAAAGCCTAGAATATATCCCCTGACCCATTCTGTGCTCAAATGGCCTGATATACTATGCCATGTTTTAAAGCCGCCTCAGCTGTTTCCTTCAGCCAGACCGGAATGGTTGCATTCCCACATTGCATCGCTAGATGCCGCACCTTTGAAACAGCGAGCTAACTTAGTCCCACAGAAGCAGACAAGCTCTACACATCCCCCGCCTCACCCCAACACACCCCTCACCTGCCCTTGCACCGTGTCCATACAAACACGTGCAGAGATCGTAAATGTTTGAATGCAGCAAGAGTTCACTTTTCTTCCTGGGTATTGCTGTGTTAAAAACAAATGGGGATCCATAATAAAGATAAGCAGTTAGCGGCGAATGCAGTCAGAGTTCAGCATTAGCGGCTAACACAGTCTGTTTAGCATTAGCGGCTAACACAGTCAGAGTTTAGCATTAGCTGCTAACACAGTCAGAGTTTAGGCATTAGCGGCTAACAGTTTCGCATTATGACTGACGCTTACAAACGTATTGGACAATGTCCATTTGTCCAATATCAACAGGGAGCTGTCATGCACCAGGAAGTGTAAGAGGTGTTCAAGGGTTGTGGGAAATAAAAGCTCTGCACTGTAAACTAAGAGTAGAGCAGGGTTCAATACTGACGCCTACTGACAGAAAAACAATTCCAGGAGTATAGCTGAGGACAGCTTTAGATTGCAAGCAGCTATACTAGTACAGTCCTCAGCTATACTATTACGCAATAGCTATACTATTGCGCATTGCACCTGTTTGTCCTTAGAAACGGTTTGAAGTATTAGTGGTGCAGTGTAATCTGTGAATGAGTTTATAGGAGTAAAAATTCAACTGCACCTGCACAATCTGTTTTGCACATGTGGTCTGCTCATGATGGCACCAGGGATTAGCTAGCATGCCACAAGCTACAAGGGAAAGCTTGTGCTTTTTTTTATTTTATTTTTTCATTAACTATCATGTTCCTGCAGAGGGCACTCCAAGCCCATTAAAAATCCTGCCCAACTCTGTCTCTCACTCTTAGAAGTTACCAAGCTGTTCCACGTTTTCCAGTTCACAGTTATGTGAAAAGTTACACGATCCAAGGCTAGTTACACAAAATTAAACATGTCGATTTTCGAAGCGGATAAAAGGGGTACTATATTCTGAGGCGTAATAACACCTGGAGCACTTCGACATCCGCACAATAATACCGTTGAAGTGCTTAGACTTGGATCATATAAAGGCTCACGTAACATTTGCACGGTAGTACAGCGGTTAGAGCTCGTGCTTCACAGCTAGAAGGTTTCCCCTACCACTAAAAACATGTACAATAGGCCAGGATGAATGAGAGTGTGTTAGAGAGTGTGCATGGGGACAACGGACACAAATTAGCCCAAGGCTACAATCCAGTGTGGCTTGTTTACATGCATGAGACCCATGTATGTTCATTAACATGCACTGTCCCGACCAAATAAACCAATAAGTAAACAAATGACTGAGCACACGCACAAAGACCAGACAGGTACGCATCAACTCGTCTAAGCTAAGGTAAGAACATATCTCACGGTGGCCTGTTCCTTTAAGACGGGAGAAATACATACGCTAGGGCTTGAACGACTACACGACAATGTGATGACGTCATCATAATAACAGCGGAGAAATAATGCCTCATTTACATCGAGTTTATTAAGTCCAGGTCCAGTAGTTGTTTTGCCGGTGTAACGCTGTTTAGTGTCCCACCAAAACACGGAAAAGGGGTTCCGGCTTGACATTAATGTTAGAACTAGGCAGAGAGAGAGATTAACAAATGACTTGTCGCCTCGTTTAAAATGAGGTCGATTAGTGCCACCGTTGTCTGTTCAAGCCCTAACACATGACTTTAGGGCTGTTTTCTCCAAATGAGGTTTTCATTCTTTAACAACATCTCCACTCTAGTAGCTCCTACAGGCACACTTTACAGGCTCGGACTTGACAACAGAATTCATTTTCAATATCTAATTCCTGCCTGATTTACTGAGCTTTGAACCCCTAAAAAAACCAAGGCGAAATTTGAATTTTTACAGACTTTTTCAAATGACTTATTGAAAAACTAAACCAGTTCCAAAATCCCCTCTCAAACTAAATAAAATCATAGGTTTAAAGCTGGCTATATCCATTATTATCTCTTGTGCATTTTTATGCATGAAATGACTTAATTGTTAGAAAACGTGCCATAATTCCTTTTCTCATATTGATATCAGTAATCTACGAATGTTAACCTGCTAAGCGTTATCTTGGAGCTTGCTCGTGTGTTGACCTCCCAAAATGCCGTATGATGGCGTGATGGAACTGTCCCTTGGTGGAAGTTAGTTGTAATGGAGGCGATTTGAGAGCGAGGCCAGTGGCGGGTTTGTTGACGTGTTTGTTTATGTGGGCCCGTCCTATAGTGTAGCCTCCACTGAAGCGTGTGGCGTTGGTCCGGAGACACTGTGGCTCATTGGTGCGTGTGATTGGATGAGTGCTCCCTTCCTCCGCCTCCTCCTCTGTCCTCTGTAGCGGAAACAAGCGTCTCCTCTGTTGAACGAGCAAAGACTTTGAGCTGCTTCAGTCGCCAAAATGCCACTGCAGCTACGTGCCAATGTGGACTCCACGGCGGCGGCAGGCAGAACCGCGCAGGTGCTAGCTAGAATTAAAGACCTGGAAAGACCTGATTGCACGAGATAGGACCTTGGCAAAACTGAAATGACTCCAGGACGTGGGAAATGTTATTGTCATTCGCACAGGATCAGCAATGTCAAGAAAACACTCATATTACATACTTTTATCTGGAAATGTGGGACAGAATAACCGGCACATGCTCTCCAGTTCGACTTTACCTAAATCTAAAAGCTTCTCTAAAGAACAACAAAATTAGGATGAAAATGCAGCAAAAAAAGTAAGAGCAGCTAAAAAGCGACAAAAACTTAACAAAATGGGCGACAAAATAGTGAAAAAAATGCAGAAAATGCAAAAAAATGCAGAAAATGCAAAAAAAACATTTGCAAATTTTGCATTATATTTACACAAAAGGAAGTGTGTGAATTCATCCATTCAGTCTCTACACATAATAATAATAATAATAATAATAATAATAATAATAATAATGCCTTACACTTGTATTGCGCTTTACAAGCCTGTATTACCAAGTTTCTCAAAGCGCTACACTGTCGTCATTATTCATTCACTCCATACTTGGTGGTGGTAAGTTACTATTGTAGCCACAGCTGCCCTGGGGTAGACTGATGGAAGCGAGGCAACCAGTCTGCGCCATCGGCCCCTCCGACCACCACCTACCACTCACTCACTACATTGACCCCAGGCTTCCTGGTGTTACCAAACGGTCTCCCATCCAAGTACCTACCAGACCCTTCCTGCTTAGCTTCCAATCAATCAATCAATCAATCAAACTTTATTTATAAAGCGCTTTTCATACCGAAAGGTATCACAAAGTGCTTTACAGATAGCATTTAAAACAATACACCCCGCATCATACACACACACACACATACACACACACACACACACACACACACACACACACACACACACACACACACACACACACACACACACACACACATATATATATACACATATACACACATACAATATATAATTAGGACTAAATGAATAGATGTCAGCTAAAAGCTAAGCTAAAAAGGTGGGTCTTGAGCCTGCTCTTAAAGACATGAACGTTCTCTGTGGTCCTGAGCTCCTCCTCAGGTCGTTCCAGAGGCGAGGGCCATAATATTGGAAAGACGCTTCGCCATGAGTCTTTTTGTTGACTTTAGGAATAACTAGGAGAACCCTGCCGGTGGAGCGAAGGGACCGCGAAGGTTCATAAGGTAAAAGTAATTCTGAAAGATAAGAAGGACCAAAACCATTAAGACATTTAAAAACCATTAAAAGAACTTTAAATCGATCCTGAAACACACGGGGAGCCAATGCAGCGACTCTAAAACCGGTGTACCCGCCTCCTGGTCTTTGTCAGGACATTTTGTAAAAGTTGTAAACCTCAGATACTCTTTTAGGGAAGACCAGAGAGCAGGGCATTACAGTAGTCGATACGACTGGTGATAAAAGCATGCATTAGCGTCTCCGTGTTGGCCCGAGAGAGAATGGGGCGGACTCTGGCTATGTTCTTTAGATGGTAAAAACCTATTTTTGTGATATTCTTAATGTCCAAGGTCTGACGGGATTGGGCAGAGCAAAGATGCATCATATTATTCATATCAGATTTACAAAATTACATCTTGAAGATTTGCAAGATATTATACCATGCATTCAAGGGCCAGTCCTAAATGTGACCAATAAAAATGTGGATCATCAGCCATATGGGGTTATACTAAGCGTAGCGTAGCTATAACTTTTGCTTAAAAAGCATTTTAAATATGCTAAGCAACAGCGATGTCGCTCCGCTCCCCTGAGGCCTAGGTAGTGGTTGTGGGAGGGCTCATTTTAAAGCTCTGACTGACCTCTTTCCAGTGCAAAAAAACGTGAAGTCGCTATCACTATAGGCAGTGTTGGGGAGTAACGGAATACATGTACCGCCGTTACGTATTTAGAATACAAATTTACAATACTATTTATAATAGTAACTGTATCCATCACCATGGGGCACAGAGCATTCAGTCGCTCTGCTCCCCAGCTCTGGAACTCTCTCCCCTCCGACCTCCGTAACATAGACTCCCTGCCACTCTTCAAATCCAGACTCAAAACTCACCTGTTCAGACAGTCCTATAACACCTAGTATGCGCGCACCCTCTCAATATTGTACTCTGTTTATTCTGTCGCTCTTGTTTTATTGTTTTTAATGTGTCCATTGTACAGTGTCCTTGGGTGTTCTGAAGGCGCTTTCAAATAAAATGTATTATTATTATTATTATTATTCCGGTATAGTTACTCTTTAGTCAGAGGGTATTTAGAATACGGTTACTTTGCTAATACCAAGGGAATACATACGTTGTTTAAATTTCATCATCCAATCGTACCGCACGTCATTCATGAGAAAGAGAAAAGGTTAAATTAGTCCAAATAAAGTGCAGGCGCAGCTGAGCGCGCACACAATGACGATTTGACACTGGGGCGCGCACCGCCACACACACGACACACATAGGGTGACCAGATTTTCTGACTAAAAAACTGGGACACTATTTGGATTTAGTTGCATGGTCAACCAGGGAGCCATTTATTGACTGTTTTCCCCCACGCTAAATGGTATATCTGCTTGTTAATATCTTACACCATGCACCAATCAGCATTAACATGATAGACTTGATATTTGTTATTGGTTACTACTTGGTAATGGACTTTGCATGGCCCAAAGACATGACTTTTCAAGCTAAGTTTGTTACTTTGTGGATCATATTGGCCAAAAACTGGGACACTTGGGACAGATCCTGTGTAAAACTGGGACAAATAATGGTTTGGAGGAATGTGTTGGGACATGGGACAGAGGACTCAAACTGGGACTGTCCCGGGTAAACTGGGACATCTGGTCACCCTAGACACACACGACACACACACACACACACACACACACACACACACACACACACACACACACACACACACACACACACACACACACACACACACACACACACACACACACACACACACACACACACACACACAAGGAGCAGCCCAGAGGAGGAGGGGAGAGTGAACACACAAGGTAGATGCAAATCTCTGTCCTCTTACCTTTTCACTGTTTTCAATCATTTAGAGTGAAAGCTGGTTGTTGTTGTTAGCAGTAGCAGTAGGCTAAATTAGCGGTTAGCCGCTACAGGCTGCAGTTTGTCACACTTTCCCAAACTCCTATGTCGAGTGGGATGCAAAGCAATTTTCCAATGGTTCATAAAAAGACTGTCCTCCGAATATAAAAATAAAGATGAAAACGTATCCATGGAGCATTCAAACATGCTCCCTGTGCGAGCCATGGTTTATCAGGGTTATAATCTGCAGACTGGAGCGGCTGCACATTTGCGACACAGATACACAACCTTTTCTCCCGGTGATCATTAAGCACTTTCTTCTTGTCTAATTTTGATAAATAAGCAAATTAAGCATTAATAAACAGCAGTGCAATGAACTTACACATGTTTTTAATCCTACATCAAGAGTATACACTACAATAATATATGGTGTATTTAAAAAGTATTTAAAGTATTCAGAATACAGTACTCTGATTGGCCAGAGTAACGGAATACGTTACAAAATACATTTTCAGGCAAGTATTCAGTATTCTGTAACGGAATACATTTTAAAAGTATTCTCTCCAACACTGACTATAGGCCCGATATATCGCTCAGGCCCTAGTCATACGTAAAGCGCTTTGTGACCATGTCTGTGAAAGGTGTAATACAAATAACGCCCTTTCCTGTTACATGGTCATAGTAATCAATTGGGAATATCCCAATCCAAACTGACACACGGAGAACATCAACAAAAGACATTATATTCATGTCTTCACCACACTGACAAAGTCTTCGCTCCACAAGTGTGGTGCTGTGCTGCGTCTGGGTTTGGCCGTGTTTAGCTCTGCCTCTTCCTGTATTCAAGAGACCAAGAGTCCTACAACATGCGCAGAACACAAACTGATGTTCCTTTCGATGGGTATATTTGGATATACATGACACAATATTCGTGTTGGTAAAGGAGTAACCCAGGAGTCACTTTTGCTGTTTACGTGGTCGTGCGTCACCAGGTTATTGCTAACGTTCCGGTTATGAAAGGGTTATGGTGTCTAGTCACTGAATGACAACAACAACCCTTTTAATCTTTTGTGTTGCTGGTGCCACGACTAACTCAGGCGAGGTTTGTTTGTGTGAGCTTTGCTGTAGCGACAAAAGCCGTTTGTCACCTCACGCTGCGACGAACGACATCTGCGTCACGCCTCTGGGATTTGGCTCCTTTTCTAAAACAGCAGTTTCTCTTTTAGTGGCTTCGCTCTGATGCTTCTCCTCCATCTAAACACTGCACCAAACGCATCTAAACTTTCCCAAAGAGCCTCCATACATTTTGTTTTGTTTGTCAGGTCGCAACAATGGTGAAACTTTTAGAATTGAAGTAACACCAAGCCTCGCGAATACAACAAAAGGTTTATCCACGAGTTTGCCAGTAAGTGTAAAGCCTGGTTCACGTGGGAAGATTTTAAACTTCCCGTGACTTCAGAGAAAACAAACATGGCGGACGGAGATGAGGCAGTGGCGATAGTTTGTAGTTTGTTTTTTAACTTTCTGGTTCGCCATGATGGCTGTTTTGGTTTTGGATTCCCCTCCGTGCTTCCTTGCCGCCTCGTCACCTCGCTTTCTGATTGGCTTCACAGTCCACAGTCACCACACACCAGTAGAAATCAAAACAATCCAACATGTTCAATATCCCCGACACGTTCTTATGTCGGGAAATCCTTCACACGTGTGCTCTGTTGTTGGTGAATCCCGACTTGGAAGCGTGTGCGTGTGAGGACCAATGAGCATAATGTCATCGCCTAGTTTCACCATATACAGTGAGGAAATAAGTATTTGAACACCCTGCTATTTTGCAAGTTCTCCCACTTAGAAATCATGGAGGGGTCTGAAATTGTCATCGTAGGTGCATGTCCACTGTGAGAGACATAATCTAAAAAAAAAATCCAGAAATCACAATGTATGATTTTTTAACTATTTATTTGTATGATACAGCTGCAAATAAGTATTGAACACCTGAGAAAATCAATGTTAATATTTGGTACAGTAGCCTTTGTTTGCAATTACAGAGGTCAAACGTTTCCTGTAGTTTTTCACCAGGTTTGCACACACTGCAGGAGGGATTTTGGCCCACTCCTCCACACAGATCTTCTCTAGATCAGTCAGGTTTCTGGGCTGTCGCTGAGAAACACGGAGTTTGAGCTCCCTCCAAAGATTCTCTATTGGGTTTAGGTCTGGAGACTGGCTAGGCCACGCCAGAACCTTGATATGCTTCTTACAGAGCCACTCCTTGGTTATCCTGGCTGTGTGCTTCGGGTCATTGTCATGTTGGAAGACCCAGCCTCGACCCATCTTCAATGCTCTAACTGAGGGAAGGAGGTTGTTCCCCAAAATCTCGCAATACATGGCCCCGGTCATCCTCTCCTTAATACAGTGCAGTCACCCTGTCCCATGTGCAGAAAAACACCCCCAAAGCATGATGCTACCACCCCATGCTTCACAGTAGGGATGGTGTTCTTGGGATGGTACTCATCATTCTTCTTCCTCCAAACACGTTTAGTGGAATTATGACCAAAACGTTCCATTTTGGTCTCATCTGACCACATGACTTTCTCCCATGACTCCTCTGGATCATCCAAATGGTCATTGGCAAACTTAAGACGGGCCTTGACATGTGCTGGTTTAAGCAGGGGAACCTTCCGTGCCATGCATGATTTCAAACCTTGACGTCTTAGTGTATTACCAACAGTAACCTTGGAAACGGTGGTCCCAGCTCTTTTCAGGTCATTGACCAGCTCCCCCGTGTAGTTCTGGGCTGATTTCTCACCTTTCTTAGGATCATTGAGACCCCACGAGGTGAGATCTTGCATGGAGCCCCAGTCCGAGGGAGATTGACAGTCATGTTTAGCTTCTTCCATTTTCTAATGATTGCTCCAACAGTGGACCTTTTTTCACCAAGCTGCTTGGCAATTTCCCCGTAGCCCTTTCCAACCTTGTGGAGGTGTACAATTTTGTCTCTAGTGTCTTTGGACAGCTCTTTGGTCTTGGCCATGTTAGTAGTTGGATTCTTACTGATTGTATGGGGTGGACAGGTGTCTTTATGCAGCTAAAGACTCAAACAGGTGAATCTAAATTTAGGATAATAAATGGAGTGGAGGTGGACATTTTAAAGGCAGACTAACAGGTCTTTGAGGGTCAGAATTCTAGCTGATAGACAGGTGTTCAAATACTTATTTTCCTCACTGTACATTGGAAGGAAAATGTATGTAAACACTTTGGAATTTCTCACATTTCTGCCTAAATTGGTCATAAAATGTGGTCTGATGTTCATAACAATCATAAGAATGATTAAACAGTGTCTGCTTAAACTAATACCACCCAAACATTACATTTATCATATTTGTATTGGCCATAACATGTAAACATTCACAGGACAGGGAGGAATAAGTAAGTGAACCCAGGAATCTCGCTGAACTGCAACAGTTTTGTAAAGAGGAATGGTCCAAGATTCATCCTGATCGTTGTGAGCGTCTAATCTGCAACTACAGGAAAGCCGATCAGCCAGCTATTAAAGGATCTGTATCATGCTATTTTAGCCATTCCAAAGTAAAGTATAGGCATAGGCCTGCCGCGATAATTACTATATCGACTTATGAAGGACGATAACATTTTTAGTCTCGATAAATGCACGTTCTGCGTGTGCTTAAAATAAATACAGAAGAATGAACGCTATCACAGCGCTGACTGAGCGGAGCGTCCAGCCAACCCGTCTCCATGTGCGTAAGACAGCACTGAAACACATCAGCCGTATCCCTGCATGTATCCAGATCATTTATAGATCAGCGCTGCTTTTGGAAAGAGGCGGGCTGTAAACAAAGTACCGTGCTTACTACGGAGAAGCTGATTCCGACACTTTCTGTGAACTTTATCGCGGAGCAAGAGGGGCTCGTGTGAAAACACTTGGAGTTCCAGACTAAAGAAGCATCACGGAGAGAATAACAACATTAATGCGACTGCAGGTATGTCCAACATGAGAACGAAACGAAACCACCGCCCAGTAAGTGTATCAAAGGTAATCAGCGCTACTGTTAGCGAGAGGAACCCGACCGCTTTAGCCACTATCCAAATACAAGCGCGATAGTCCTGAGAACATATTACTGGTCCACACTTTTCAAAAGCCAGAGAAACGCTGCAGCAGTTTGACAAACAGTCACCAAGTTCCCCCAACCCCCAAAAAGCTGCTTCACTCCGACAGCCGTGTGTACAGGAGGTGAGATTTGAAAAGAAAAGGAAAAAATACATATAGCTACTCTATTTTTGCAGTAATACAGTATTATCTGAATCCAATCCATACATTTAATATACATTTTATTCTAACCAGGTTTAATTCAACATAGAAATGAGTTTTTGTCGGGGAATATTTAACCAGACTAATGTAGATGAAATATCAATATTGTTATTTAAAAAAAATGTGGTGACAGGCCTAGTTCAAACACAGAACCTGGTGAGAGTGTAAGTTATGTTAAAAGGTTGAGAAGCACAGATGGATACAGTGTCCTAGAATATATCGACCCTTCTAGTTTGCACTTTGTTTGGTATAAGGTGTTAATATTGAATGCCAAAAGTTCAATACATTTCAATTAAAATAGTTGCTTACAGTTTTCTTTTTATTGCCTACAGTATTTGCATTATACTCAATATTATCGTTTATCGCGATATTTTCTGAGACGATATATCGTCCTCAAAAATTTTTATCGTGGCAGGCCTATATAGGCATATATCTGATATATTGTACCTCTATCACTATGGAGTACTCATTTTTGAGAGAAATATAAGTATTTTCTGGGGGTATTTTCCCTACCCGGAAGACAAGACGCTTCGATTCAGTTAACTCCGCCCCTCTCTCCGCTCATTCCTCATTCACAGTATTATAAATATAAATATCGCTGCAAAAAGTTACTTCACATAATGCAGTTATAAGGAGTTGACATGTGCAACACAGTTTCATAAATGGCTAACACACATGCTAACACACACGCTAACACGCGTTTTGATTGACTCACCGCTCAGTCTGGCTTCCCCATCGGTTATGAGATCGCGTTGGTTATAAAAGTGAATCCACTTTGATTCTGGCCAAGGTTCACCAAGCATCCATCAGGTTGGTTGACATAGTCGCTGAATCCCGGAAAGAAATTCCAACTTCTGGCGAGTGCACTCTTCTTTAGGAAGGTTGAATAGTCCTGTTCCTCTCGTAGCCAAACGCGAACCCGTGACATTATCGTTGGGTAAGAAAAAAGAACAGGCGTGTCCAGAGTATGTTAGAAAGAGCTCAGTCTTCAAAAACAACACTTCTGCTCGGATCCATGGATCCTCCAGCCGTGGGTGCGTTTGTTTAGCCTCGTGGGACAGCACAGACGCGTCTGAGAGTTTTTTCTTTTCTTTTTTTTTCTTTTTTTTCTTTTTCTTTTTTTCTCTCTTACAACAAAAATAATGAAAAAGCTGTTTTATAAATTAAAATCAGGCCGTAAGGCATGACATTACAGACGTAGAGCACTTCCGTTCCTTTGTGACGACACAACAGAACAGCTCAGTGGTTTACCAGGAGAGGGTGGAGCAGCTGCTCAGAGAGCAGGATTCAGGAGGATTACTTAGAACTGCGTGAATGAAGCCAAAAACCGCTCTGGGGTGTTTTGATAAGGAAATAGCAAAACAACATGGCTAAAAACTCCAAAAAGTCAATTTTGCATGATATAGCTCCTTTAAATACAAGGGATCACTTACGTATTCCACACTGTTGTGAATGTCTCTGTTTTTCAGCAAAATATCTTGATAAACTTGTGATTCCTTTTTTCTATTGATGATAGCACGTTGTCCAGGCCCTAAGGCAACAAAACAGCCCCACACCATGATTCTCCCGCTCCATACTTGATGTTGCTGTGCTGTTCCATTTTTCCTCCACACATGACGTTGTGTGTTCCTCCCAAACAATTCAACTTTGGGTTCATCAGTCCTCAGTATATTTTTCCAGTAGTGCTGTGGAGCATCCAAGAGCTCTTTCACAAACCAAAGTTGAATAGTTTGGGCGGCACACACAGCGTCATGTGTGTGGGGAAAAATGGAACAGCACTTTTTCCCAGTTTTTGCCACATTTCTTGACATTTTAATGAACCCGATATTGTAAATGTGCAGATCTTCCAACGCATTATTGTTCTGTTTCTGGTTCTAGATGAAAAATATTTTAGTATAG